>JAUPFR010000004.1:17846845-19046845 GCA_036925125.1 Oreortyx pictus
GAAAGGGAAAACAAAGGAAAAAAAGCTATGGTCCATTATTGAATGGAAGTGTGGGGTGGAAAAGAAGTAAAACCTGATCAGGTGTATTGGCCGATGTTTGTGAGTCGTGAATGATTGTGCTGTGCTGGCTATGTGAGACGCAGCATCACTGCGAAGCGAGTGCGGAGTCCTGATCCGCGGTTCCGTCCTCCCACGAGGGAAATGGCTGGAGACGGACTAAGCGAGTGACAACGTCATTGTTCTTATCTTTTTGTGTACATCACTTGTCTTTTGTCTATATGTATGTTATAGTTGTAAAGGATGGGAGTTTGTATCTTTTAAATGAGGAGGGCAGACCAATGGAGGAAAGGTGTCCGTAGCCCTAAATGGGACTTTAAGCTGTAAGATCATCTTACAACTAACATTGTTTCTTAGGCGAGAAGGGAAATGGGACGAGGTAGCATATAGAAGTGCAACTGTTAATGGTATATGAAAGTGTAATTGAGGGTATGAATTGTGGGTAAAAGGGTTAAGGAGACCCTGCTACCCTGGTGGGGCAGGCACTATTAAAAACCCAGTTTGTGGTCAGGTCTTGGATGGACACTAGAAGGAAATTGGAAGTTAGAAGATTGGCAGGAAACGGAGACTAGATGAATTACTGAGAGAAACACAGAAAATATATGTAAGGCAGGATGAGGATAAACAAAGACCTGAATATTTGTCATGGCTGTAAGAGGCAAAAAAGGAGGAAATTCCTAAAAGAGAAAGTCTTAGGAATACTAATAAGAGCATTGGAAATTCTTCTCAAAAGGGATCTGAACAAGGAATAAAATGTTATTATTGTGGGAAGAAAGGACACATGAAATGAAATTGTCTTAAATAAATAAATAAATAATAATAATAAAAAATCATGACAGGATGAGGAGGTGTTTAAAGAATAGGGCTGTCAGGGGCTATACATCCTGGGGACGAGACCAACTAAAAAGCCCTAAAGAGGTTAAAAGTAGGTCCCCAGGCAGAAGAAACTATCTTCTTAATAGATACAGCAGTTGAAAGATCCACAATACAGAAACTACCTAAAGGGTGTATAGTAAGAAAGGATAAAAGCCTAGTAGTCAGGGCAAAAGGTGAGCCCTTTCGGGTCCCAATTGTAAAAAAATGTGACGATTGAAGCTGGAACTAAAATTTGTTTAGGGAATTTATTAGTGGTCTCCGAGGCAGAACGTCACTTACTGGGGAGGGATTTAGTAGTGGCATTAGGAATAAACCTTGCCATAAATGAAGGAGAGAGAGTTTCAAGACTCTGTGTTTTCACACAAAAAGATGAGGAAGGAATCAATCCCCAGGTGTGGCATTCGAAAGGAACTGCAGGAAAATTGGGAATTCCACCCATAAGCATTAAGCTTGGGGAAATGAGGAACTGTGTAGCTCTCCAAGAAGTTTATTTACTGTAGCTTATGAAAGCGTTGTTTTTTAGCTTTTGTCTTTTCATGTGCTCCCCTCAGCAAGAAGGAGGAGTGATTGGAACAGTATTTACATTTACTTAATAGGTGTGTTGTGCCTCCCTGGGTGGGGGGTGGTGAGGTGTTAATTGAGCTTCTGAGTACCTCCTTTCCCTCAGTGTAGACCTTTTCTGGGTAGTGAGAAATGAGCAACAGTGTAGTCACAATGAAAGGTGAGATGTATTATTTGACCTATTAGAAAGGCATGGTGCCAGACCCTCGGTAACAGGGGTAGACTGGGCACGGCAGAACTGGCATAACTTGCAGAGTGTTTCAGACCGTATCCTGCAGAAAAAACGGTCGTACCCGAGCTGGAAAAGAGAAGGTCTTTATTTGTGCAGTATTGGATTTGGCTTTGGTTGCAGCCATAGAATTCTGGGACTAGCAGTTGAAATCGGAAAGCCAAACTGCAGGGTCAATTCAGGAATTGGTTAAAACTGCAGAAATAGACAGATGAACTCAAAAGACAATTAGAAAATGAAAAACATAATGCAGCTCTCTTACTAGAGGCTCTGAAGGGTTACTGTAAGGATATCAGTGACAGTTACACATAGAGTGCCTCAAGAAGAAAAAAATCTATCCTCTAGAAGGACTGGAAGGAATAAAAGTAAGGTTAGGCAAATTGGAAGCCTCCCCAACTCAGCTGTGTCCTTTAATAAAAACTGAGTTAATCGGGCAGATGAGGAGGCAAAAAGGGCAGCACTTTTAATACTCACTAGAGAGGGAATAAGAACCCAAGATGACAAAAAGGAAACACCAAAAGTCTGCTCTCAAATAGAAAGAGAGAGAGCTTTAAGAAATTAGGAGTAAAATTGACTGATAATAAGTGGATTTTGCCTGATGGCCGGGAATTATTACCCAAGAACTTTGCCCAAAGAATTGTGCAGCAAATGCACCAGAGAACCCACTGGGGAACTAGGGCACTGGCAGATCATTTCTTGAAATTCTGTGGGTATATAGGGATATTTGAAATAGCAAAGCAAGAAACTAGGGATTGCTTAATTTGCCAAAAAGGTTGACAAACGAAATCTATGACAAACATCCTCAGGAGGGAGACCATTGGCACATAGAATTTTTGAACGAGAACAGATAGATTTTACTGAATTACCAAAGGCAGGAAGGTATAGGGATTTGCTAGTAATAGTACAACTAGGGCCACTGCTCCAACAGTGGCCAAACATCTCTTGGAAGACATTATCCCTAGATATGTTTTTTTAGGGGAAATCGATTCCTCTCAAGGAAACCATTTTACCTCCCAAATTTTAAGAGGGGGTGAACGGTACCTTGAAGGCACAGTTAACAAAGTTTATGTTAGAAACTAAGATGTCTTGGAGTATGCCCAATTCGGAACACAGGATATCCCCCTATGAGATGCTATATGGAATTAAATCAAGGAATTGAACTGCACTGAATCTAAACTGGGCATCATAGCTTGAGCGAACAGGTAACTTTAGGAGAAAACTCAGGGACCATAGAAATGCAGGTACTGCTGAAGAGAGCTGCTGTTTTCATCTCAGTACAGGGGTGATCCCATGAAGATAAGGACAACACAATGGTGGGTAGGGTGGTTGTTTACAACACAATAGAACATCCAGAGAAGATAAGTGGAATTGCAGTCTGCAATCCATGGGGGAGTCTGTGAAGATAAGGAGGCAGATTTGCTGGCGACATAATGTAATTCCCTTAACATCTGGAGCCAGGAGATAGGGTGTTAATAAAAGCCTGGAAAGAAACTTCCTTAACCCTATGTTGGGAGGGACCTTTTCTTGTTACCTTAACTACAGAGATGGTGGTGCATACTGCGGAGAGAGCCTGGACTCACGTCTCCTGTGTAAAAGGTCCCATCGATACTAAGGACTGGAAAGTTGCATCATCTCCAGGAGAACTGAAAATACGAATACAACAATAATGCTCACACAAAGAACTAAATTGCCTACCTAAAGGATAAGTGTGGATGTATTGTAAGAAGAAGTGGTGATACCATTGCAGGAAGGGCTTTGCAATGAGTATTTGAGGGTAGGACATCTTATACCAAAGTTAAAAAAAAAAAAAAAAAAGAGAGAGAAGGGGACAACAACTCTCAAACTCAAACTCCCAATAGGGGTAAAAGCTGTTCGTTCACACGGTCAAGGGACAGATAGGTAAGGGAGCAGAAAATATAATAGAGTACCAACAACAAAACTGGTTGCCCGCTAGCGTTTGACTAGTGAGAGTCCAAACTGGGAAATCTTGGGCAGGGGTGCGTAGGATGTAACTGCTCCTATGGAGCCCCTGAAGACTATCCTTGCTGCCGAGAAGACAGTTTACCCCGCTGCTGAATGCAGCCCAGTAGGCGGAGGAGGCAGAGGGATGAGAAAACAGTGGGGCATAATAATTCTCCTGACCATACTGAGCTATCCCAACAGTGGGACTGCAAACCCATGCTCAAAGTGCTACCAATATGTTAAATACCATCGAACTACAGAATGGGCACTATTGTTCAATACCCACATAAATGTGACCTGTTATGACAAGGGTTCACTAGAGACTTGTATCGTTGCTGGGCATAACCTCTGGTTGGCAGCTAACAAAGGAAAAGGTGGATCCATAAATTGCTGTGTTTGTCCAAAAGAGAGGAGAATATCTGTTTTTCCAGATCAGGAATGTGGGGATATTCCAATAGCAGCAGAGTCCAGGATCAATACAAGGAAGAGCTAGTAAAAAAAAAAAAATGTTACCAAGCAGTTGCAGGTCAGGCAAAGAATACAGGAAAACAGGATACAGGAAAACAAAGTTACCTCTCTATGATGAGGTGAGAAAAAATCCTAGAAGAATCTGGATTTACCAAGGCAGCCAACCTGTTTGTTAGGATCTCAAATGACAGAACAATGGCTCTGGAGGGGGGAGGAATTAGAACCATGGCAATTGTTAAATTGGAATCAAATTCGTAAATCAACCAAAATGAGACCTGAAGGATGGATACTTAGTTACAAGGTTATTGGACAAATCTGTATATCTAGAGAAGGAAAACAGTTCAAATGATATTTAGGAGCTACCCCCTGCAAAATGGTATTAACCACAAACTCCATGGGGGGACCGGGATATTGGTGGCCTGTCTCTCCCCAGGGAAAAGAATTTTGGGAAGAGCTGGGAAGGAGTGCCTCAGATTGGAGGTCTCCTGATGGACTATTTTGGATTTGTGGTAAATGAGCATATAACCGATCGCCAAAGGACTGGAAAGGCACATGTACTATTGGGGTAGACAAAAGAAAAAAATTGCCCATATTTCAGTTCAGAGGTAGAATGCAATTCTAAAAGATGATTGGTAGAATCAATTACTTGGGGATGCATGGTGAAAATGACTGTGTTTCATGATATTGAGCAGGATGATTGAACTAACATTCTTACCCTGTATGATTCCATGCCTTATTCGGGTAATACTTTCAGTGATACTAGGAATACAGATTTCTGCAATTCCAATTCATCTAGAAAAAGCCATGGCTGGAAAGACACACAAATTAATGACTGTAAAAAACAAAGCAGCTCCATTTTTACTAGCTGCTAGGAAAGCAGTATTGACTTTAGAATATAAGACACGAATCACTGATGGGATCAAAAAGAAAATGGGAGATTGTAAAACGTGAATGTGATTCGTGTCAAAAGACACAGAGTCAAAGATACTGATACAGTACCTTCAAATCCAATCAGCAGATAAAATTGATTAAAGTAATTGATTGAGTAAAATTTCCTTATAAGGCATGGAAGGATAAACTAGGAACAGAACTCTATCTGCACCTCAAACACTAACCCTGCTAAATGGAGCCCACAAGGTGCATTCCTCAAACCAAGGGGCGGCAGAGATCAGCATTTCAAATACAGACCTTGCAAGACCGGCCTGGAATACACAGAGGGATGAATCAGAGGGCATTAAGGAAGACAAACAGCCTTCATCCTAAAGGCCACCTGAAGGAATGTGCGACCCCCCTAGCAACTGGCCACACAAGTGTAGAAGAATAAAATGATTGACCAAGAGGAGGAGGGGACTTTCAAGAAATTTTAAAGAAGACACTGTATAAAAGAAGAGGGAACCATCTTCTCGGTATGTGTCGCTGGTGGAGTGGAGACTCCCCGGCACACCCAGCGCTGCTTGCTTATTGTTTTTCACCCTTTGATTGTAATAAAATGTTCCAAAAACTCCGTTTGGACTGTGAGCATTTATGACATTTAGTAAATTCATTTATTTAAATGAGAAGAATCTACACAGGGCCTGATACCTGATGGCCTTGAATACCTCCAGGGATGGAACATCCACAGCTTCTCTGAACAATATGTTCCAGAATATCAACAACCCCTGAGGAAAAAACTTCCTCCTGACATCTAATTTGAATCTGTTTTTGTTTGCAACTATTTATATTTGTCCTGTCATGATCAGATGATGAAAAAGGCTTTCTCCCTCTTTATTATATGGTCCTTTGAAGTAATGAAAGGCTGCAAAGAGGTCTCCCTGGAACCTTCTCTCCAACAAGAACAAACCCAGGTGCCTCAGTTTTTTTGTAGGAGTTGCTACAGCCCTCTAATCATTTTTGTGACACTTCTCTAGACCCTCTTAAACAGCTCCATGTCTTTCCTGTGCTAGGGCTTCCAGAGAGTATTCCAGATGGAGGACATAGTAGGAGACAATCAGTTCCCTGGCCCTGATGGCCCTCCCAGGTTCTGAGTTGCCACTGATGCACACTGTTGGCTTATGTCAGGCATTTTATCCACTAGGACCTTCATGTCCTTCTCTGCAGAGCTGTTCTCAGAGAATTTTTCTCCAGGTCTGTACTTTCGCTGAGGATTATCTTGACCAAAATGCAACACCTTGCACTTGGTCTTGCTGGATCTCACTAGGTCCATGTGGGCCCACTTTTTAAGTTTGTCCAGATCTCTTTGGATGACATACTTTACTTATGTTGTATCAACTGAGGCATTCAGCTTCTTTTTTTCAATACACTTGCTGAGGGTTCACTCATTCCTATCAGCTGTGTCACTGACAAAGATATTAAAGAGCGCTTGTCACAAGGTGGATCCTTGGGGACACCACTCATCATCAGGGTCCACCTGAACCTAAACTGTTTATCATTGCCCTTTGGGTGCGACTATTCAACCAATTTTTTATCTGCTGTATAGTCAACTTAAGAAAGTGGAGGAAGATCACATTAAAGGCCTTGCAGAAATGAAGGTAGATGACAATGGTTGCTCTTTCTTCATCCACTGATGCTGTCGTTCTATTGTAGAAGACTACCAGATAGTCAAACATAATCAGCTTTTGGTGAAGGCATTGGTAGGTTTTATTCTGAAAACCTAAATATCATTCAAATATTACATTAGAAACACATAAATGATGTTCCTAAAAATTATTTTTCACATGGCACAGTTTGTGATATTGATTCAGACAGTTAGACATAGTGACAAGAAAATGAAAACCATGTGATATAGGTCTTCGAATAGACACTAGAAATTTCTATCTGTAAGCAGAGAGATAGATAAATTCACAAGGAATGACAGACTTCTGAATCTGTGTTTTTGTTTTGTTGTGGCATATAAAGACAAGATATAAGTAAAAATGCAGGCACATATACTTCAAAGATACATTATTTCTTCAGATATATGTATGTTCTTAAATATATCTAATTCTTAATTCTCACTTATCCAACAGAACGGAAGAAGAAAAAATCCTATTTCTCACTGTAAATAATCTGTTTTCACCAAGGAAAAGCTATTTTATGCTTGTACAATTTACACACATAAATTTCTCACAGAAAGGTTTCAGTTATTTTTTTTACACCTTTAAAATATACCACATTTCAGAGGAATATCTTCAGGAAAGGCCACATTAACAAAATTCCCCAAAAATACAACAAAGCAGGAAAATCAGCAGTTACATAATTATATAATTAGTACCATATTTACTCCTATGTAGCAGTGTTTAAATTGAAACAATGTCAGTCACATTTTTATAACCATCATCCTCGTTTCATCATCAGCTGAATATCAGGCAAGACCAACAAAATAGCAGTTTATTGCAATAATTTAGCTGCTCTCATGGTCATCACAACATAAGCATCAGAACTGATGAGTATCAAGGACCTAAATTTTATTTTCATACCACATATTTTTCTCTGTAGCTCAGAATCTGACAAGTTTCACTCTTACACAAAGTGTAACTTTTCATTCCTGTCTTAGTAAGTTTTCTTAAGGTAATATATTAAAAATATCCTTCATTTCTTAAGTTCCTAACTAAGCTGTTTTCTTAGATCAAGGTATTTATGTTTGCTTCTAGCCTTTGTTTACTCAATGTCATCAAAGATGAGTAAAATGAGTAATTGTAAATTGAGTAAATTCAGTAAATATTTACTTAAATGAAAACATTGTACTCTGAGAAGAAGTTTTCTAATGTGTCTTCATGTTAATCTGGGATTACTTTTGGTTAGTCAAATTTATTAAATATACTTACAGATAATAGCAACGGTTGTTCATATCATGATGTTGCCTTTCTCTTTTCAAGGGAACTAAGAACCCTGAATTGAAAAATTGTGATGTGTAAGTTACTTTGTCCCCAAGTGTGAAAAAACCTATCCTATAAGAAAGACTAGATTTGATACTAAATATTGTATTGTTTATACCAATGAATGAATATCAAAAAGTTTTCACAGAATTATATTGTTCTGCCTAGCCTCAGGTACCTGTAAAAGAATTTCCTTATTTTTGATTAAATTACTCTGAGTCAGTAGGTTCTTATTACCTTGCTTAGGGAATATAATGAGCAAAAATCCTTTGTACAAAAAGGAGTTTTAGGTGGCTCATGGTTCTAGTAATCTGACTTGCAGGTGATATCCCTAGGAGGTAAGCTACTAACTGAATATGCTGTTTATTTATTTATTCTGTTTCCATAATTCCATCCTAGCTAGATTCTCAGAGGTCTACGATAGCTCTCTATTGTTCAATGCATCCTAGGCCTTTATAGTGATACAGGCTAAAGAATTTTAGAAGACAGTAGATAGTTAGGGCTGGTAGTATACAGTTCTTCAACACAGAAAAATAATATAAAGCACAGAATATTGCTATAAGAGGAATTTCATTGTCCATGAATATTCTTAGTCTTAGATTTCATATATAAAACATTTTATAAAAACAGTGCAGTCCACAAACTGATTCAATCGAACAATAGAGAACTATAGCGTGAGCTTGATTAATTAGTATCTTACTGGATATTCTTGTTGGCATTAATAAAATTTCATTAATACATGTCTCAAAATGAAAAATTAAAAAGAAAAAAAAAAAAGAATAGTACACTAAAGTTACAAGAACCTGTATAACATACTGACAAGAAAATTTCAGAGTCCTCAAGTTTGCAATTAATTTTGCTGTAATAAGTTGTCTCATTTGATCTCTGTCCCCAACAGAGTTCTCTAAATTTTTGCTGGATAAACAGTTTATTCAGGAGAAATTTCTGAAGCTAAATTAATTGTTATAATGAATAGCTAACAATGAAAGGCTTACCAGAAAAGCCTTTCCTCATTATCTTTTTCTCTGTTTTAAATTCTAAATTGTTTCTATGAGTTTTAGAAAAGCTATACAGAATCATATCTAAAATTAAAATAAATATTGTTTGCTACTATTTTTTGCATGGCAAAAAAATGTACCAGAATATTTGTGAGAAGCTTCAACCTCTACTTCCATATCACCAAACTCTGCTTTTGACATCATGTGCTGACATAGTAAAGTAAGATACGTTACTTTTGGAGCAGTCCCCATAATATACTCCACCCTTGATCTCTGTTTGTAGGTGGTGTTGGCATTCTTTGTTCTGACTGTTTACAGGTAGTCTGATGTATGGCAGTGAAGAAATGTTTGATGCACTGTGGGTCAGAAAATAGTGCTAGAACAAAATCAAAGGACTGAACTTAAATAATTTTTATCAATTATATTTTTTTCAAAAATTCTATTTCAGGATTCCAAACTGCCTTTTCTTCTTAAAATGTAGAAACAGGCATAGAGCAATCAGCTGGCATCCTCTTGCCTCTTGCAATGCTTGGGGCAGAATGGCTTTGAAGACTGTATAGGGGAAAAGGACCTGGGGGTGTTGGTTGATGCTCGGCTCAACATGAGCCGGCAGTGTGCCCAGGTGGCCACGAAGGCCAATCGCATCCTGGCCTGTATTAGAAATAGTGTAGCCAGCAGGAGCAGGGAGGTGATCATTCCCTTGTACTCAGCTTTGGTGCGGCAGCACCTCGAGTACTGTGTTCAGTTTTGGGCCCCTCACTACAAGAAAGACATTGAAAGACAGAGAAGGGCAACAAAACTGGTGAGGGGTCTGGAGCACAAGTCTTACGGGGAGCGGCTGAGGGAGCTGGGATTGTTTAGTCTGGAGAAAAGGAGGTTCAGAGGAGACCTCATTGCACTCTACCACTTCCTGAAGGGAGGCTGTGGTGAGGAGGGGGTCAGTCTCTTCTCCCAGATGACAGGACAGGACAAGAGGCAATGGCCACAAGTTGCACCGGGGAAGACTTAGATTAGATTTGAGGAAAAATTTGTTCTCTGAAAGAGTGGTCAGGCACTGGAATGGTCTACCTAGAGAGCTGGTTGAGGCACCATCCCCAGTGCTGTTCAAGAAGCATTTAGATGAGGTGCTAAGGGATTTGATTTAGTAGCTTGGTGGGTAGGGATGGTGGTAGGAGGATGGTTGGACTAGATGATCTTGTAGGTCCTTTCCAACCTAATGTATCTATGAACCTATGAATCTTTTTCACTGAATGCTCTTTACTACTGTTATCGTTCTACAACTCTTTTCTAGAATTTCCAAAAATCACTAGAAGGGTAGTCTTTTGTTTCAGCTGAAGCATGAACACTTCCACCAGTAACTGAAATTAGTGCATTTGACAGTGTCCTTTGCTCTTGTGGTTTAACTCAACAGTCATGAATCTTATAGTGTTAATACCCTAGCAGATATATAGTAAATTGTAACCATGTCAGTAAAGTGGTTTATCCATTTTTGTCACAAGAAAGCCAGGCAAGATTTGTCTTACAGTGGTAATTTTATTCTTGTCCTTGACTTTTCTCATTCAAATTCTTTTAATCAGACATAAAATTTCTGCACACAACTCATATCCTGAAGTTGTCATCTGATGTGACAGATAGGCTTGGGTGCTTGAATTTCACCTAACTACTACATACAAAATAGTACTTTTCTAGTCGATATCTGGGTTCTCTGCATGGGTAGGTATTTCTTCAGATGAGATGTGTTCATAAAGTTTTATCAGAAAATTTAAAAAATACAAAGCACTTTAAACACTCACAAAAAATTACTCTATTGCAAGGACTGCTCCAAAAATAATGTATCTTATTTTATTATGTTGGCCCAATAAATAAGAGGTGGATGTTGGTGGTTTGGCAGTATTACTTGAATCTTCCAACCAGTACTCAATTACACTTTGTTGCTATGCAACAGATGGCAGCAGAGTCTGACAAAATGATATCTGATATGCAGGTGTATATGAAGCAAAGGGTGTTGTTGAAGTCAATATGAAAAAAGAATAATTGCTCTCACTAAAATTCACTGATGCTTGCTGAACTTAGTTCCCAGATAACTAATGACAGGACAAGAGAGAATGGCCTCAAGTTGCACCGGGGAAGATTTAGATTAGATCTGAGGAAAAATTTGTTCTCTGCAAGAGTGGTCAGGCACTGGAATGGCCTGCCTAGGGAGGTGGTTGAGGCACCATCCCTAGTGCTGTTCAAGAAGCGTTTAGATGAAATGCTGAGGGATTTGATTTAGTAGGTTGGTGGGTAGGGATGGTGGTAGGAGAATGGTTGGACTGGATGATCTTGTAGGTCCTTTCCAACCTAATGAATCTATGAATCTATAAACTTTGACGGAAACTGAACAGTGGTTGTGATCACAGTGAAGTGGTGGATGGCATTTCATCAATTGCAACAGTGAAGCCATAGAAGACATGCCACAATCCAGACAACCATGCACAGCTCTCACACCACAAAATGAAGAGAATCTTGACCATCTGCAACAATTAGCTTTTGTGGATGACTATATCGAAAAACAGTGTTTTATAGCTGAGAATTTGGTTTATCAAATAGTGTAATATGTTCTCTGTTTTATTTTTCATGGAAACAAACATATTAGTTTTGGAGTTACCTACATACTAACTCTTTAGAGAAATAAGTTGCAGAAATCCCCCCTCAAAAAAATTTGAAGTGTAATATCAATACTTTCTGGAATTAAAGCCAACGACAACTAAAGGACAAGGGGTTTGTTTTGTTTTGTTTTAATAGTAAGACCTCAGCATTAGGCTAAATACTCTTAGATTTTGCAGATATTTCACCAGAAATCTAAAACACAGAATTACATTAGAAAACAAAACATAACAAAAATGAAAACCAAAACCACGGAACTTAATAAACAGAATTCATCACCAGATTTGAAGCTAAAACATTTGAGAGTAATTAACAACTTTTAACTGAAGATTCCCATTCTTCCCCAACGTGGCTTTGTCTTTGCTACCAGACTCTGGATGATTAGCCATTTATTAAACGTGTTCTTGATGATATGATGAATCTTCCTTTTTTTTATTTTTGGAGGAAAAGCACAACATGGAGGAGCTTTTTAATAACTTCTGATCCTATTTGAAATGCACTCTAATAACCATTTAAAACAGCAGAAAGACACTGAATTCAGTGGTAGCTGAATAAAGACTTTTAAGTATAAATCTTCACAATAATTATGGATGTACACTGGTATCTCTACATAAAATAATACTTCTGAAAAGTGCTTTTGTCACAAAAATATTAGCTCATTTTAACATTGAATGGTAAGCAATAATTAACATAATTACTCCCAGTTCTTTTTAAACAGTTACATAATTTATTTTACATGTAATGAAATTATAGCAATGTAATAGATTTAAGATGCAAAACATATTTAACTTACATTCATAACTGCACTATTTTTCACTGCCATTGTAGCTAGCTAAATTTTACTACACATTACAAAAGCTTTGGTTATTCAAGTTGACTAAATTCACAGGTATCAGAAGTATCTCAAATATTATTTACACTGAGCAATCAGAAGGCGGTTTTTGAGCACATTATGCATAAGAACTATTCCCAATTTAACAACAACAGCAACAAAAATCAGACAGATACGTATAAATTTATTCAGAATTCCAATATTCACTATTACACTTAAACTGCTTCAGGATATAAATAATTTGTATTTCATTTCCTCTCTGGTGCTATTTATAATTTTAAGTGTGGAATTTTGCTGTATGCCTTAGTCTGAGATCATGCATTTTGCAGTGCATCTAGGGTGGGTGGTCTTTAACTGCAGCATCATTCATAGGACATTAACCTCAAAGAAAGTAGTGTGAAAAAATTTTAGCTTACCCGCTTTTATTTCCCTAAGTGTTACAGATATCACTAACCTATTTTAGGCTATTACACTTTTCCATATACTGGCAGGTAGTTCAGTTGCAATATTAATTTAACAGGCTCTTTCAATGCTTGATTCATTAAATTTTAAATTCACTGTGAATTTTTCTTTATCATGAATTGAATTGAAATCACTCTTCTTGAATGAGAACACATTCAATCTTTAGTTCACTTACTGAGTTTCCTTTTCTTAATGAAAGCTGACAACAACTCAGCTACTTTAAGAATTGCACAAAGTTTGTAAGCATTCTGGACAATACAATCTGCGTTAAAAAAGTAAAATAAAATTACTCTCCAGGAATGTCAGAATGGACTCTGTGGTCACATTAGTAATCTATGCTATCTGCAATGAACACTATCAGATCTATTAAGAAAAAGCTTAAAATATCCCAAAGACTTCAGCTGCTGTATTTTAAACAAAAGAATATCTATAAGTAGGTATTATCCTCCTCAGCATCTTTTCAACAGTATCTGTACAATTCTCAAAGGTAGTGGCTTTGTATTTACTATCAGATCTATTAAGAAAAAGCTTAAAATATCCCAAAGACTTCAGCTGCTGTATTTTAAACAAAAGAATATCTATAAGTAGGTATTATCCTCCTCAGCATCTTTTCAACAGTATCTGTACAATTCTCAAAGGTAGTGGCTTTGTATTTACTTCGAACAATTTGATGAGAAAAGAATTTGGAATCAATCACAGCAAAAATCCAGAAACTATAACTCACTATGATTACTATTTTAGATTTGACGTAGAAATGGGATTTTCTAAGGAAAATATGAATCAGTATCTTTAAGGAAAGCTATCAAACATACAAACAAACAAACTGAAAAACAACCTGAACACTTCCTAGTAGATTGTTTTAGAAAAAAGCCTTTAGTTTTTACAGTACAAACACATCTTTAATGATAACATAATTTAGATTTAAACTTTTATTTTTAAATCAAGTTGAGAAGTCATACAGATGGATATAACTTAGTATTAATAGCTAGCTGTATCTCACACACATACTGTGAAAAATATACATACACTCTTTTCAGAACTTGTATCTTTTGTATTCAGGGCTTTTCAATCTTTTTACTGTTAATATAGCATTGATGCCATTTGACACAGCATCTACTGATGTGTCTATTCTCTGCTTTCAATAGCCATTGATTTAGTAGCACAAATGTCTGAAGTAGAAATAATAATAATAAAAAAGGTAATTTGGAAACAAATCCTTTTAAAAGAGACAAACTGTGCTCACTGGCCCCAGATTTTAGTGGAAAGGTTATACTACTATAAGCTATAAAACAAATGCAGTTTTGTTTCTTTAACTCTTATCTATGAAAATTACATTATAATGTCTAAGTATGATTTTATTATAATTTTATTATTAACATTCCAATTAATCTGAAGATTTTAATATACCTTAAATACATACTGATATGTTTACCACTATTTAAATTAAAAAAAAAAATGATAATGGATTATGTTACAATCTTGAATCAAATTATTGAGATGAAAATTGGTGAAAGTGCTTAGTAGAATCAGGGGTAAGTTAGCAATGTTATAATTCTGAAAGCAATTGAAGAGTTGGTAGAGAATTGAAGAAAAGGTAGAGAGCTATGTATATATATGAAGAGAATGGAAAAAATTAAACTGCAATTATGCATCTCATGGATTACCAAAACAGACTAACAAACATTCAGACATGGTACATTGTACTGTTGTTAAGTTTGGTATTCTCCTATTTCTTAGGCATGGTCCTTGGTCTTGAGTACACTTGTACAATATTTGTCCCGACAGGAGAAGAGTTAAAGCAATGGATCTCCACTGATACATCTTTTGTATTTATCCTCATGTGTTGCAACTCTCCGACCTTCACAAAATTCTTTCCCTCACCAGTTCTTGTTTATACTGTAAAACAATATAGTTTAGTACATAAGATAAACCATCTCCATTTA
The DNA here is from genome assembly GCA_036925125.1 of Oreortyx pictus. NCBI lineage: Eukaryota > Metazoa > Chordata > Aves > Galliformes > Odontophoridae > Oreortyx > Oreortyx pictus. Next base: position 17,861,734 of record JAUPFR010000004.1, read on the forward strand.
CTGTATATAAATGGTGTATTTTTAGCATCACCCAGAGACTAATGAAACAGTAAATTCTTCCAAAGAAGTTATGCCTGTTCAGCACATGTTCTTTGGACTGACATAAAACGAAAATAAATAAATAAATAAATAAATAAATAAATAAATAAATGAATGAATGAATGAATGAATGAATGAATGAATGAATGAATGAATGAATGAATGAATAATCAATCAGAGTATTACTTCCAAAAAGTCAATAGGAGAAAATGTTATGTATATATTGACCTCTCCTCCATTCAATAAACATACAGGTACTTTTCAGGGGATGCATTACTCAAAAACAAAGAACAACTCATTGTCAGGAACATTTTCCAGCATTGTCTTGGTTGTTTTGGAAATTAAAAGGGAAAAACTACTTGGGGTGTGTGGTAACCTTGTCAAAAATAAGCACTGTAACAAAGCACATTTCCCTGTTGTCCCAGCTTCCCATTTCTCAGCAAAAATACAAGGATGTCCTTTGACCAAAAGACAGCTTGAAGGCCCTGATGACCTGCTGACACAGTCCACACTGACTGTCTCATCCATCCCTGGTAAGTACTCTAAGGGTGTCTGCAAAACCAAGCATCCTGTGATTCACCCATCACATCTGTCTCACAGAAAGGCTTTCTGTGGCAGTTCTCTAGTACAGCAACTCTGAACTCAACACCCCATGTCTGTTCAAACAGTAAGAAAGGGGAGGAGGGAAAGGGTGGGGAGGAGGACTTTCTTCTCCTCATGGCATGATAACTAGTAATCTGTCCAGTTCTCAGCAAGAAAGGGATAGTGTTCCTTCAGTGAATTCTGTCACTTGCATGCAGCATCCTGCACTTGAGAAAGGTTGAGAGTGCTGAGACTAGTTAACCTGAAAGAGAGAAGGCTTGGGGGCATGTCATCCACAAGTATAAACGTCTGAAGGGAATGAGCAAAGAAGATGGAAGCAGTCTTTTTCTAGCGGCATCCAGACAGGACCTGAGGTAGCAGGCACACTGAAGCAAAGGGGGCTCCTTCTGAACATCTGGAAGTTGTTGTTTTTTTTTTTTTTTTACTGTGAGTGTGACTCAGCATGTGAATAGGTTTTCCTGAGAGATTACTGAGTTGCCATACTTGCAATTTACAGTCATCTTATCATAGCTCTGGACAGAATATTCTATGCGGTCATACTTGAGTAAGGTTGTTTGATAAAATGATCTCCAGAGGTTGCTTCCAGTTTCAGCTATGCTACGATTCAGAATCAATTCCTGTCAGAGATCTTGTATAACATTATCAAAGAGTTTTCAGATATTAAAATAAACAAAAATATTTTCCAAATTCAGCTCATATGAATATTTTCAAGACATGTTGAAGACAAAAAATTATCACATATGAGAGATGTAGCAGCAAGCTAATTTGTATCAGAGAACCTCAGAATTTCAAGGGTTGGAAAGGACCTCTGGAAAACAATACCACACGTCTTCCTAAAGCAAGTTACACATTTAACATAATTTTTTTTTTTTTTTTTTTTTTTGCAACTCATGAATGAATCTAGGTAGGTTTTTAATATTTATGGAGATGGAGGCTCTACAACCTTTCTGTTGAACTTGTTCTAGTGCTCAGTATTTTTTATTTTGCAGAACTTGTTCATAAAATCATGCTGCAATATAAACTAAAGAGTGTAGTGTTCATTTCAGTGGACACAAATAATGCCAAGAAATCAGAAGCATATAGCTTCCAACAGGTTTCAGTTTTATCAAAGAAATTATTTCCTGTTTACATTCACTGCAACAACATTGAGTGCTGTATTTTTGTGTGTGGAAACGGATCACAGTAGTGTTCATCTTTAAAAGATCTATTAAAAGTTTTGAGCTGAACTGTACTATTTTTTTTCCTTGTATCGGGAAACATTATTTTGAGTCACTCTCATATACAATAATTTTTACTAATGTAGATGAAGATTAAAACATGATGATTTCTAATTCCTCAAATTACACATCTAACACAACTTTTTTTTGTGCAACGCATTGAAAAGAAACATGATGTGCAAATCTGTTTAGTCACTATTACATGAAGCCAGTGGTATGTAAGTGCTCAAATGTATACTGATTTAACAATACATGTAATTCCTCCTCTATGATATGGACTACATATTTGAATTTCATAGAATTGTAATCATAGTATCATAGAATCATGGAATCATTGAGTGGCTTAGCGTAGATGTAACCTCAATGATCATCAATTTCCAACCTCCCTGACTCAGACAGGGTTGCCAGCCCCTAAATAGGGCATTGGATCAGATTACTCAGGACTCCATCCAAACTTGCCCTGAACACCCACAGGGATGGGGCATCCACAGCCTCTCTGCACTGCCTACCCCAGTACCTCATTACCCTCTCAGTGAAAATCTTCCCTTTAAATATTGGAAGGACATCATGACGTCCCACTGCAGCCTCCTCTTCTTCAGACTGAACAATCTGAGCTCCTTCATTCAGTCTGTCTTCATAGGAGTGATGCTCCAGCTCTCTAACCACCACACTCAAGCACCTTGTTATTTTTTTTGTCCTCTGAATTTTATTATTTCTGGCTCCAATATACAAAAGTACAAAAGTACATAAAGTAAAATGAGTGGATTATCTGGAAGACCTGCCTTATTAAGTATTGTGTCTGCTTCAGTTTGGTCATCTAAAGCTTGAAATTCAATAAGTGCTCTCTCAGTAAAATTAAAAGAGCTGACATGTTTGATAATTTCAGGAAACTCAAGAATTTCTAGGATCCTATTTTTGACATAGGAAGAAGGTCATAAAATCATGCATTCAATTCTGTTATTGAAGATTAATTAATGCCTAGAACTTATATACAATATATACAACAGGTATTGTTATATTTTATTATTTACTAATCAACACAATTAGGATTATCTTTCCATTTTATTTAGTAGTAGTTTAAGAACTAGCTATATGTGGAATATTCAGTAAATTGTGTATTTTTGTTTGAAATAGTCTGGTGACATGCTTTGCTTTTCTAAACAAAGCCTTATTGTACACAGCATTCCCAGGATTTTCTTTTTGTTGTGGCTCTTTTTTTCCTGTTGTTGCTGTTGCACATTGCAGTGTTTGTTTTTCTTGTATTAATTGTTTTCTATTAACAAAAATATGCTATCGTATAGTCAATTTATTAACTCAATTATGGAGTGAAATTGGTACAGAGAGCTGAAGTTGCTTTTCTGTATATTATACTGTAATAAGCCTAATGATGTCAGCTGTATGGCTGAATAATAGTCTATAATATGAATAATCATCTATAATTATCTGCAATAGCCATGTGCTACATTTTTAATAAACAAAGACTGATTTGAAATATGATTTGTAATATATTTCATTATGATTCTATGTAAATTTCCTCTTATAGTATAGTGACCTGCAGTTAAATTTCATATGGGTTCTAGCATTTTTACCAAAAGTAAACAGTAACAGAAGCCTTGTTAAATGGCACAGGTGTGTGCATTTACACACTCAGGTTTAATTTTAACGAGATCTGACATTTGACTAATGGTGTATCATGTTATCATGCAGAAAGGATAAAATTGTTAATTCTAATGAGCATGATTTTGTAGAACTAAAAATCATACTGCAGGTTTGAAATTCTATTGTTAATATAAATGTTAATATAACTGAATAATGGACTATTCAATTTAAATATTGAAGGTATGAGAAAACAAGATTCAATTTAACGTGGGTTACAAACTTCTCCAGAACTCAATATATCATTCAATATCAATCATTACAATTAATGCAGTACTGTATTAATATTTTATTTAATTGAAAGTATTCAGAACAGGTACAGTGTAGAATATGAAGTGAATCTTCAGTACAGCTACAGCTGATGCTAGTGAAAAGGCTTATTTGTACTCCAAAAAATCTCACCACAAATAAAATATTTTAAAAGAAATTTGATATGGATTAAAAGATATTAGGAAACAATCTAGTTTCCTGGATGTTTTAGCTCAGAATTAATATATTAATTCATTTCTGCTTCATTTTATTCCCATGTTTGTTTGTGGCAGTTTAGCACTACAGATCGGCAGAATAATGTCAACAGAGCAGTAATCTCACTAGCACTTGGGTTGACGCTCGAAGTTTTCTCTTAAAGCTATCTTCCTGGCTAAAACACTAAAACAAATCCAACAACCTTTGAAGTGTACTGCTAAAGTTTAGGTCGAGGCAGCATTTCTTTTGTCTTTACCATTAAAAATATTAAAAAATTAAAAATAATAAAATAAAATAAAATAAAATAAAATAAAATAAAATAAAATAAAATAAAATAAAATAAGATAGAATAAAAAAGAAAATCAGAAAGAACATTAACCATGCCAATATAAACTATGCTGTCTGAACGAGTGTAAAATCAACTCTTGTTCTTTATATTACTTTGGTATATTTATTGCATTTTTTTTATTTTTTTTGCCAATAATGAGATATTTCATAGCAGTTGCACCTTATGGGAAATAAGGACAAAACACTTTGCATGGGTTTTACAGACAAAAAGAACTTAAAAGTTCTTAAATTAAAATGAAAAGTGATATTTTCATCATATGCAACAGCATTTCTCACAGGCTGATAGCCCTATGCAGGAAAAAAAATCACAAACCTTACAACAATCATACTGATGTAATTCATTTTGCAGTACTTATTGCAAAAATAACTATGTAGAGGAAAGTGTGCTTAAAAATCCAGCTGTCAGCTAGTCTGTATAGTCAGTCCCAGGACATCTTTTTGAAAAAAAAATTAAAAAAATGAAACTGTTAGAAAATAATTGCATTCTGAATACTCAAGTTCAATAAGAACATGAATTAATTGGTTCACACTTTACCAAGAGACAACACATGTATAAGTATGTTAGTAAATAATATTGTTTTTTCCAATGGAAACGTTGAGTTGTCATTGATAGATTAGGTATATTATATTATGGTGTTAATGCAATTAACTTATGTTACTAGCATCCTCATATTACAGCAACTATCTTCTGTTAACTACTGAATATTCAGAATGGCATCTCCAACAGCTTTGATTAAAAAGTTTTAAATGCCTACTAAAACCCCTAATGAGAATTACCATTAAGGAAAGAGCAGCAAAGCTTTGCTTTCTATGGTCATATATATTTTCTACATGAACAATTATCCTCCAGATGTACATAATTGATTTAATTACTAAGAGAAAAGGAATGTGTTAGTAGCATCTCAAAAGTAATTGATGTACTGGAAACTCTGGTCACTATTTTTTAATTCCTTCTCTCTAGATTTCTGGTAAGCATAATTCTTTTTTCTTACATTTATTTTTTATTTTTAATAGTGTTGCTGCTGGTGATGGTTGTGTTCACTTATTTGGTGTGGAGTTTATGATTATGATATAAAGATTTAGATATCCTGAAGCCATGATGCAAACCAAATAGAAGGAATTCTGAAATTCTCTAATCTCGAAGTCTTAATTTGTATCTGACAATCTGTTAAACATCAAGGTATTTAAGAACCAAATTTAGGTGTAAGATTCCTGATTGACATACATACCCCACAGAGGATTAAGGCCAATGCAGTCATTGAACTTGCATGGCTATTAGATTGTTTGTCAGAGAATACTGTTTTATATCGAAAATTTTCCACAATAAACAACTTCTGAATGAAGAACAGTTCTTTGAAGACTTAGTTTCAGCTACAGATGAAGCTTTAAACATGCCACTCGAATAACTAAAAGTTTATTTCAACTTCAAAAACATTCAGCACTACTTCCTTTTATTCTTACTTATGCATTTATTAACACCAGTATTATGCAAATAGCACACATATATTCTAGGCACAGTACCTGTATTTCACTAGAGGTTGATCGCATTGTTCAATTTCTCGTTAAAACTCATAAATATTTGTATCTTTAATAAAAGGAAATACGAGTTTAATGGGTTTGATGCACTGAAAATTAAAATAGTGAAGATTATACGTTGCTAGTATAATCTTGTATCCAATCAATATAAAATTTAATTATTAATAATGGAGAAAGGCAACTTTTCCCCTTTTTACACTTCAGCCTTTTTACATGTTTGAAGACTGCATCTGCAAATTATTCTTTCCAGATAGTTATTTACAGAAGCATTTAAACAGGCTATGAACTTTCATGAGTACAGAATGGTGAGTTAGCACTATAAGGAAGAGAGATCCTATTTCGCATTTCTCAAAATGAGCTATAAATGCTGTAGCTGATTAACCTTCAATTATCTGACAGATTCTTTAGTCACTCTACCTTCTTAGACAGGATCTGTTATGCTTTAAAAATAATAAAATCATTCCTACCTTATAGGCTCCAAACCAAATAATTGCTTTCAGAACTAGACCTTTAAAGATCACTGCTCTGATTACAAAAATGAAGGACAACATGGAAAGAGGCAGAGTGAGCGGTGGATGATACACTAATTTTTCAAGAAACTTTGCTTACTCTGCTCTCTTCTGTGCCATCATACTCTAGCTTTACATTGGCAGACTTTGTTTTACATTCACATTCATTTTCAGCTTATATCCCCTACAAAAGGTTCATTCATGTCTCTCTCATTAGCTGGCATTCTTGATAATAGTTTAGGACTCCAACAGAACTAGTTAGTTTTGGCTTCAAAATAATGTTTCTATCTTTCTAAAGTTCATGAGGGAAAAAGGGTTTAGAAACATACCATGGATTTTCTTTAAATCATGTAAGGAACATGGTTTTAGTAAAATATTCCACTTGTGTTTAGCTACTATCCACAGATCTTCAGAAATGTTATTTTATTATACTTTTTAGGTACACTGTTGATGTCTTTGATTATAAGTGACCATAAAAGTGTACAGCTTCATAAACTTTTCAAATTAGGAATTTCCAGCAACAATGGAGTGTTTACTTTGCTCTCCTTGTTACAGTTTTTTAAAACTGTGTATGTAAGACTGGCACTTGGAAATATAGTTCTGTAATGCTAGCCCGGTATATCACAATCTTAGAAGTTACTTGATTTTTCATGTCCTTGTAATAGAATATTTCTACCTTGGATTTCAAGTGAAAAGCACTCTTAATTGATTAGGTCAAGTACTTGAGTTATAAATGTCCTATAAATGTCCTGTTGTAACTCGTGTACTTAAAATTACACATAAACCCAAGTTAAGACAAATGTCACAATAAAGAATTTATGCATAATATTCAAACTATACAGGTTAGTTCAAAATATTTATAAAAGCCTCAAGGAAAGAAAGCAACCTTAAAGTTTAAATGAAGCCACAATCAAAGATGACCCTTCCAGAAATCATTGTTTCTGTCAATGTACAGGCAACATCTCTTTGCAGAAATTGTTACAGTTAATCTGTAATAAATAAAATAAACTTTTTTTTTTTTAATCTTTGATGTAAAGGAAGATTTCCTTTTTTTATTACATTACCTGCCAGTTATAGATTGGTTATTTCAGGATTTCTCTTCAAAATTTCATCAGAAAAAAAAAAAAAAAAAAAAAGGGCAACCTTTAGTTTAAGAAGGTTTAAATTTCTCTTTTGCCTTTCATAGGTACTTTGCATTCACAGGTGCAATTCATATATTGAAAGGCCTTATACACAATATTCAAGTGTAGGTTAGAATTATATATGATGATATATGACATCATTGAAGAGGGTATGATTGGAGGTACCAATCATATACCATTTCCCGGTCAAGTTAATGATCTCAAGGAGCATGTGCCTGGCAGAGTGGAGTCAGGACCCTGAAATTCAGGAGAATGAACCTCAAGCTCTTTAAGGAATTACAGGATGAGATCCCTGGAAAACTGTCACTAGGGACATAGGAGCAGAACAGAGCTCTTTAAGCGCTCCTTTCTGAAAGCACAAGAGTTCTCTGTTCCCCAGCATAAGAAATAAAGCAGGAAACTGGCAGATGAACAGGGACCTGCTGACCAAAATGGGAAAAAAGAAGGAAAAGTATATGCTGTGGAAGTAGGGATGTGTTGCCTGGGAACAATATAGAGATGCTAGAGATGTCTTTTGACATGCTCCTTTACCACATTCTCATCTCTAAATTGGAGTCCCATGGGTTTGAAGGTTGGACTATTCAGTGGATTAAGAATTGGTTGCGCGGTCGTAGCCATAGTTGTTTGACGTTAATGCCCAGGAGAAGTCTGGTGGCAAGTGAGCACTCCCTGGGTCTTGCTTGAAACAAATGCTCTTTAAAATCTTTATTGATGATATGGACAATGTGAATGAGAGTAGCCTCAGCAAGTCTGTGGATGACACAAAGCTGAGTTGTGCAGCTGACATGGCAGAAGGAAGGGATGACATCTAGAGAGACCTATATAAGTCTGAAAAGTGGGCCTGCATGAACCTAGTGATGTTCAGAAAAGTATTCCACTTTTGTAATGATAACCCCAGATATGCATACAACCTGGAGGAAGATCTCCTTGAGAGCAGCCCTAAAGAGAAGGACTGCATAATATACTCTGTCAGATTTCTCAGCTTCAGTACCTACCAGGCAACTTGACAAACCAAGTGCAAGTTCTCAGAGTTCAAGTCCTACGTTTAAACAGTTAATACATACATAAGCAGTACACTGGCATACATATTCATTCTTTTACAATAATTCATTACTATATGCTAATATCACTTTGTACATGTCCAGTTGCATCTAAAATGGTTATACAACCTATTCTCCCTATTTTCCATCATCAGCTTAATCACTGTGACCTTTGTCCAACCTCTAGCTGTTTTTCCCCAATTTGGCACATTTCCATTGCTCGTTAGGTCATAATGAGCAACTTTCTATCTTAGTGTACTCTAATCTAAAACAATATAAGTGAAATGTGAGGAAAAAGACCCTGTACCTGGGGGGTGCAAAGATGAAAGTAGGTATTGTGACTCCAGTGCTCTTGTGAAACAGAATTGTTGAGAAAAACAAGACCATTTACACAGCAAGCAAAGTTAAAATGGACAGTTTTCATAGATTCATAGATTCATTAGGTTGGAAAGGACCTACAAGATCATCTAGTCCAACCATCCTCACACCACCATCCCTACCCATCAAGCTACTAAATCAAATCCCTTAGCACCTCATCTAAACGCTTCTTGAACAGCGCTAGGGACGGTGCCTCAACCACCTCCCTAGGCAGGCCATTCCAGTGCCTGACCACTCTTTCAGAGAACAAATTTTTCCTCAAATCTAATCTAAATCTTCCCCGGCGCAACTTGTGGCCATTGCCTCTTGTCCTGTCATTAGTTACCTGGGAGAAGAGGCTGACCCCCTCCTCACCACAGCCTCCCTTCAGGAAGTGGTAGAGTGCAATGAGGTCTCCTCTAAGCCTCCTTTTCTCCAGACTAAACAATCCCAGCTCCCTCAGCCGCTCCCCGTAAGACTTGTGCTCCAGACCCCTCACCAGTTTTGTTGCCCTTCTCTGAACACGCTCCAGTGCCTCGATGTCTTTCTTGTAGTGAGGGGCCCAAAACTGAACACAGTACTCGAGGTGCGGCCGCACCAGAGCTGAGTACAGGGGGATGATCACCTCCCTGCTCCTGCTGGCCACACTATTCCTAATACAGGCCAGGATGCCATTGGCCTTCTTGGCCACCTGGGCACACCGCCGGCTCATGTTGAGCCGAGCATCAACCAACACCCCCAGGTCCTTTTCCTCTATACACTCCTCAAGCCATTCTGCCCCAAGCCTATAGCATTGCATGGGGTTATTGTGGCCAAAGTGCAGGACCCGGCACTTGGCCTTATTGAACCTCATCCCATTGACCTCAGCCCAACTGTCCAGCCTATCCAGATCCCGCTGAAGGGCCTCCCCACCCTCAGGCAGATTGACACATCCTCCCAACTTGGTGTCATCCGCAAACTTACTGAGGGTACACTCAATCCCCTCATCCCTCCCCTCATTTTAAAAAACAGTACTCATTGATCGCTTTTGCTAAACTAATATGTTGGTCCTTAAACTTATATACAGAACCCCATTGCTAAACCAGCCTATGTCAACACTACTACAGCTTCTTCCTCCACATTTTTAGGGGAAATTTCTTTAATGAAAGTGTCATTTTACCCTGGTGAAGTTTCACATCCTTAGGGAATTAAACTGTAAAATGTTAGTGTGTGCAGCATGAACGATTGTGGATGAGAGAAGTAATCTGTTGTTTTCCAAATCTGCTATGATTTCAGAAATTCCACCCTGTGCCACATGATGCGTTTGAAATTTTTTGCATTAAAGGAGTGTAAAGACGGTGCAAAATAGATGTGTTAAAGCCTTCATACTTCTATGAGGCCTGGGATCAATGGTTGCATCATAAACCAAGGTCACCCTTTCAAAACACTGAAACCCAAAATATTTCTTATTACAGTTTATAATTGTCAGGTAAGTGATTGACATACATTTCTCTCTTGGGAGCCAGAAATTAGATTTGACACACATTTTGTTTTGCTTGCATTGGTATTCTTAATTTTCTGAATTGCATGCTCAGCTTCTCAGACATTGGTTGTGTGTATGTTATAATTTGTGCTCACATATCTATCAGAAATCCTATGCTAATTGTCATTAAGAATCAATTGGCAAAAAGAATATTTTAATACATATGGGCTATTCCCACTCATTTTCTGATAAGTTTATAATTTCCCTCAGCTTCAGTATGACTTCCCTCTGATGAAAACCTCATAAAGGCCAAGTCCCAGCAATTGTTTTATTGTCTACAAGGGAATCCTGTCTAAGATACAAATTTTGATGTTCTGAACCAACTCCAATCTACCCTGGGTAACATACAGATTATGGTCAAGATCCCCTCAAAGTAAATTAAGGTGGAATGATGCCAAATGATTGGTTAACAATTTATTCAAACAAGGAATAGCTTCAGATTTACCTGGGAAACCTAACTGTTGGTGCCATGTAAGCAATGTCCTATTAGCAGTATACTGTGATGGTATGCCTTGAGTTATGTTCTAAAATATCTTACGAGTGAAAGAGAGAGAAAGAGATTCAGAGAGCCACCACCTGTGGATCCAGGTATGTCAAAGGTGTTCCTCTGGTGATGGGTGTTCGCACCCAAACTGGCAGTCCTTTGCCTTTTATGTGCTAGCAGCCATTCCCCTTCCAAAAAATAAATCTGTCCTCCTTCAGTATGTTCAGGAAATGAATCGGACATTAGTCAGGCCCCTGTGTCAGTAAGTCAAAGAGGCTTCAGGGGATCTCGCTCTTCACCTGCTGAAAAGTGTGCAGGTATAATTTGTGAGTTCTCTTCCTCTCCAGCTAAGTTCATATGCTGTAATTCAACAGGTCTGCTTAATATTCAAGAGAAGAGCAAATTGTTCTTTTTACTGTGGTGATGTGGTGATCTCCTTTTATTCTTCTACAGAACATTTGGAACATTAACCCTTGTGCTTCTCAGTTTCTTATATCACTTAATGATGAAAAGGAGCAATTCTGATGCACTTTTTCAGAAATAATACCAGAGAAAATGAGATAAATTTTTTAAAAAAACAAAACCTATTAAAAATAATATGACTCCACCTTTGTTCACATCACTGGGATTTTACATGTCTAGTTATCTATAATGAGTTTTCCTTGCTCAAAGAAAGAAAACAAAAAAAACCACAATTACTGGTTATAAATGCTGGAATATTTTATAAGTGCAGGATTTTTTGTTGTTGTTGTTTTCAGTGAAAAAGTAAATAACTTCATTTAACATAATCACCTAACCACTACTTCTAAGAATAAGCTATGAAATACTGAAGGGAAAAGTGTCACGCTCCAATATAAAGGAGGGAGACGAGGTTCTTTGATTATGTGTATACCCGATGGCGAGATTAAGACACAACGGGTCAAATGTTAGCCCAAACAGTTTATTACAATTACTAGTTGCTTAGGGATATGAGGAAGGGAAGGTGAGCGATAGAAAAGGGATAAGAAGCAAGGAGTCTTGATAGAAAGCAAGAGAGATATAATCACCACCGTGGGTCCAACGAGGTTCGTAGTCTCAGGAACTTGTCTGGTCACCGCGGGGGATGGGAGATAGCAGCAAGCAGGCCTCAGGGTCCATCTTCGGGAGTTCTCCTCAAAGATTTTCTCTTTGGGAGTTCTTCTTCAGGAATTCTTCTCTTCTCCTCCCCAAAAATCTTTGGTTCAGTGTAGGCCTTTTATCCCCATTTCTCAGGTGTTTTTTCTTTTCCCTTGGTTTGTGTGACATGTCTGGCCTAATAGATAAGCCAGCAGTGGATGTTGCCTTCCTTGCCATGCAGGAGCATTGTCATGGTTTTATGATTTCAGGTATTGGTATTCCACATCATAACAACATGTAGTGCATTAAGAGTTAAAGAGTTAATACTCCAACTCCATAGATCATTGATATTTCCGGGTATACCTGTCTCAGAAGAGAAGAACTACATTCCCCAGAGGACTTTGCGATGCTTTGCATTTTTACGTATTTTCCGCTCAGAGGGAAAAGATAAAAACCCTCTGCGGTCACGGGACACTCTCTTTCCTTCGGGATCGACTCAGCAGTGGGTGCTCGCTGCCGTATCGCCTTCAGCGTTAGCATAAGGCCTTCGGTTTATCGGACACTCTCTCTTGCTCATTTTGTTTGATTTATTAGCTTCAATTCCAAATATATTGTATTATATTGTGTTATTTTGCTTTCTGATATCTTATTTAGTAAATTAGCTTCCCTCCTCAGATCGTTGCCGCTGTTTTGTTTCTAGGCCCATCTCCCTTTTTTCCTTTTCCCTTTTCCCCCTTCCCTTTTCCTGGGGCGTGGGTCTGTGGGTCCCCCACACCAATCATCATGGAACCGGGCCGATCCAGCCCAGTAAACCGTTGACAAGCATTGTTGTCTTTTTTTAGTGGTGGTCAGCTTCTCCAAGCCGTACCCCCCCGGAAAAGACTATTTGCCCCTACTTCTGCTTATCTTTACAACCATAAGCAGAGACAATGAGGCACCATAACACCCATCTGGATAACCGGCAGTTATCAGTCAGAGTCTTGTCACCAGAAAAGGCCTTACGAAGCAAGCTTTGAGACAAAAGAAAGTAAAAAACAGTTTCTGTCTTTCACAAAAAGTCTCTGGTTTGTCTTCAAGAAGAGACATGAAAAGGTTTGTTGGGAATCATGATTGTCATGGGTTTATGATTTTATTATTGGTATTTCACATCATAACATCATGAAGTGCACTGGCAGTTAAAGATTTAATGTTCCTCTTCCTTGGATTGTAGGTAGTTCCAGGTATACCTGCCTCAGAAGAGAAGACCTATACACCCTAGAAGACTCACTGTTCCATTTCCTTTTTCTGTTCACAGGGAAAAATAAAACTCTTTGCAAGTCATGAAGTGCTCCTTTTCTCTTCTTTTACTGCTTGTGTCTGCAGTGTGTGTGCTTCCTAGCCATCTGTGAAGGACGAAAACTGTTTTACTTTCTTTTGCCTCAAAGCTTGCTTTGTAAGGCCTTTTCTGATGACAAGACTCTGACTGATAACTGCCAGTTATCTAGATGGGTGCAGGGTCTCTGGTTATGGTTGTAAAGATAAGCAGAAATAGGGACAAACAGTCTTTTCCAGGGGGGGAGGGTTTAGTGGGGGGGAGGGAGGGGTACAGCTTTGAGAAGCTGACCACCACAAAAAGACAACAATGCTCCTCTATGGCAATGAAGGCAACATCCTCTGCTAGCTTATCTGTTAGGCCAGACATGTCCCTCAAACAAAGAGAAAAGAAAAAATACTGAGAAATGGAGGATAAAAGGTCTTCACTGAACCAAGGATTTTAGAGAAGAATTCCTGGAGAAGAATTCCTAGAGAAGAATTCCTGGAAGAGAAAAACTTTTGGAGAAGAACTTCCAAAGAAAAAAATCTTTGATGGAGAACTCCTAAAAAGAAAAAGCCTTTGGTGGAGAACTCCCTGAGGGGGAAACCTCTTTGGAAGAACCCCTTTGCCTGCTTGCTGCCATCTCCCATCCTCCACGGTGACCAGACATGTTCCCGAGATCAACGGACAGACTGTGGACCTCCCTGGATCCACCCTGGATCCACAGTGGTGATGCTCTCTCTCTCTCTCTCTCTCTCTCTTGCTTTCTGCCAAGTCTCCTTGCTTTTTCATCTCTTTTCTATTGCCCACCTTCCCTTACCCATATCCCTAAACAACTAGTAATTGTAACAAACTGGTTGGGCTAACATTTGACCCTCTGTGTCTTAATCTCACCACTGGATATACATATACATATAAAGAACCTCGTCCCCCTCCTTTATATTGGAGCATGACACCATCTTACCACCTGCATTAGAGTAAGGCCTTCAGTTTTTTGGACACTCATTTTATTTGACTTATCAGCCTCAGTTCCAATTTTACTGTATTATATTGTGTTATCTTGTATTGAGGTATTATATTTAGCAAATTCACTTTCCTCCTCAGATAACTGTTACTGTTTTGTTTTCAGGCCCTTCTCCCTATCCTTTTCCCTTTTTTTCCCTTTCCCCACAGGAGGTGTCCATGGGTCTTCCTGCCTCATTGGTCACAGAACCTGGCCAAACTGTCCTGTAAGCTATTGACAATTACTTATCTTTCAGTTCCAACAATCTGACCCATTGCATTTCAAGCTGAGAATAATTGGTAAAGAGTGACCATAGCAAATGTGTACTCAACTGACACTGCCTTTACATTCCTACTTCCCATAATCTTGGTTAAAACAATAAAATGTATATGTTTTTTTAAAAAGAGCTATGTGTTTACAGATTCTTCAGAGAATGTTCTAATGTCTGGAAGGTCACTTACACTACATTGCATTTCTTTTTGTCAGCTCATGCTACAGCAGTTATTGACAGTAGACTGAATCTATATTATATTCAGGAAAGAGCTTAAATTTTTAAGTGTGTGAAGGAAACACTTTTGTTGACATTGTCCTTCCTCTTCCCTCCCCGCCCCCCTCCCCCCCCCATACATTTAAGATACTAATTGACATAAAAGTGATGTACTACACTTCTATTTTCATTATGACTGATTTCCAGTCAATAAAACAGGCTATGTTTTATATTCTACCACTGAGTTTTGTGCTATAAAACATGAGACTTCTGCAGATCTGGAAATGATGTTTACCTAAAACTTTGAGAACAGGTAGCTATGTTACACATGATGGGAGAAACTGTCAGTGTTCCAAATCAAAAACATTTGGGCAAGATTCCAGCATCATATTAAAGACAGTATGAGAGACAATTGGCTTGTATTTTTATAAAAATCTTAGTATTTCTGCTTCAGCTAGAAAGGACAGTGTGTATTCACTATCATCACAGAAGTTCACAGGGCCTATCTGCCGGCATTCAGATTGAACCATTTAAAGGGAGGAAAATATGATATGTATTATGATATGATATGTAAGTATTTTAGTTAAAACAGTATTTTCTTGCCCTTGTATAGATATACTATATATTAATACTAATACTATCATCTCATCAGAAGTGAAAAAATAACACACTGTATTATTAGCATGAGAAGCTGCTGCTGTTTCATTAGAATAATAGACTGCCTGACATTTTTTTTTGAAATACAGGGTGAATATGAAAGCTATTTGATTGTTGCAATCACCCAATTACCCTGGCAGGAATAATACTATCCATCTCCACCATTTGGAGAGAATGACAGCTATACTTACTGATATGACTAAGGCAACTATTTCAGAGTATCTTAAAAAAATATGTGATTTACCTTACTTGTTAGTGTGACTCATGGAATGCATGAATGTTTACCTACACAGTAACATAACAAATTACTTTAAAAAAACTAGTCAAAATAAATTAGTTTAAATCACATCTCCTGTCAAATGCTTCCTGTTCATCCATATGCAAAATGAAATAAATTCAATCCCAATTTAAACTAAACTAATGCACTTCATCTTGAATGGGACTAAAAATATTCATGCAGTTAATTTGTCTTTGGCTGTGGAAAGGAAATATATAAATGCTTCCTGAGAGAAATAGGCAGAAAATTCATAGATAACTCTCAAGACCTCCGAGAGTTTGTCTGTTTATCATGTTCGTTTGTCGATTTGAGATAAATGAGTTTTCAAAGAAAATAAAGGTTAGAATCTACAAATCATTTATGTTGGAAAAGACTTTTTAAATCATCAGGTTCAGCTGCATACCTATCACTACCAAGTCCATTTTTAAACCATGTTGTTCCACATCCACATCTCTTAAATACCATCAGGGGTGGCTACTCTATCCCTTCCCTGGGCACACTGCTCCTAACCACCTCTCCCTGAAGAAGGTCTTCCTGATGTCCAATCTAAATGTCCCTTGGTGTACCTCAAGGCTGTTGCTTTGTTTCCTGACACTTGTCACCTGAGAAAAGAGACTGACACACTCCCTACAAACATCCTTTCAGGTAGCTGCTCCTCACATGTCTTCTTTTCTGTTTCTTTCACCATCTTTGTTGCTTTTTTTTTTCACACTAGAGCAATTCAACATCCTTGCAGTGACATTTCATTCACTTCTCAAGTCATGCTGACCACATTTTGATACAAACTAAAATGCCCTTGACCTTATTGGCCTCTGGACTTGCTACAACACAAGCTTCTAAGAATAAATGAATTTACTGCATGTGAGTTTTCAGTTCAGATCTAACAAGCCAATACTCTGAAATACTGACACAAAAACTAATCTCAGTCTATCTGTCTAAAGAGAGTGAGTTTAGATTGAAAGTCATCCCAAAACATAAAAATCTAAACTACAAGACTGCAGTCATAATACCAGAGATTTAAAGTGCATATTGAGAGGCCAGTCTGCATGTTTTGGGGTTTCAGAAGTGGTTATTCCTAAGCTGTTATGCAGTATTAAAAAAATTCCTATTTCTGATTCATAGAGAACCAATATTGAATTATGTCAGACAAACATTATAAAAGATGAGTCAGTTTAGGAGGAGAAACAAAACTACATGATTTTTAACATCTCACGGTGACAAAAACTTTATTTTTTTTCCATTTGTAAAGTTTCTATCTATTTTATTAAGAATGTAAAAGAAATATAAAGTGGCATACTTTTTATTAGTTTGCCACCATTTACCTCTCATTCTTTCATTATAACTTTATTCTTTTCTCACATGTTCAGTCTTAATGCCATATTTGTTGTAGATTATTTATGCAAGAATGTGATTCTAGATAGCCAAGAGAGGAAAAATCTTCTTCCTCTCACTTCAGAGCTCTTTAAAACATGTTTTCCTCATATGATATTGTGATAATCACTTTATGGTAATCAAAACAAAATCAAGTGTTATGCACATTTTATTTTCACATAGGGGATCTTATACTGTGTTCTATCTGTAATACTTTCTTCTTTCCAGCTTTATTTAACATATTAAACAATGGAGTTAAATGAGTGAGTAGTTCTTTAAGATCACAAGATAAAACGTGCCATGCTCTTTCACCTCCTCCATCAATACTATGACCAGTCTTATCTCACAGGCTAGTGTATTAATCAAATATGTCATGTCCTTCCTTGAAATCACAGATTTATTTATACTGTTTGGAGTAGACTTATTTTATTCACACATGGTTTTGCTTTGTTTTGCCAGTTATGACTGATGTATGTATTTCGAGGAAGGTCATGCCAGAGGCATATATATTCCAATTCTTCTCAGCATAATAGACATACAAAAAATAGTTATTTGCTGTAGCTTGCACAAAACAGAAAATCAGATTGAATATGTTTAATTTTCAAATTTTTAATTTTATTTTTAACAATTTTCCTAAGTTTACTTAATACCTTAACAATTTGTAAAGGCATTTTGTAAAATCATCACATGGGAAATCCCACGTATTTTTTTTATTTTAAAAAATCATTACTAGTTAGTGAATTAAATTCCGTTTCAAGTTCTTTACTTTCTGAATTTTCAGTTTTTATACAATTGAAAGAAAAAAACCTATTCAACAATGATTCCTGCAAATAATCCAGACCATTGTTATGCACCTTCTAAAGCTTCCCATTTCTTTATTTACTTATCTCATAAACGGTTCGAAACAGTCAGTATACTTGTTAAATTCTACCTCTACATCTCTTCTGTCTTCCCTGTCCTATCCTTTCTAAAGCCACTAATGATTTGGCAGCCTTACAACTTCCCTCTCTGTTCTAAGTGGGTAGAAAACAATTTGAATTCATTTAGTATGTTATTTCACAGATTGTTTTTAAACAACCAGAGTACAAATTGGATTGGCTTTCATATTCTTCCCACTGTGGATTTCTACCACCTCAGATGCAGAACAAACTTATATGTAGGTTGCATATATCTTCTTACATGTAAATACTGAACTGCCATTATTACACTGAAATTCTATACCTCCTTCCATAAGTTCTCCCATCCTCTTGCCCCTCACTGACAGTGAGATTTTCTCCCTCAAGACCAAGATTTTATGACACCAAAGGAGAAAACATACACCCAAAATTCAACAGTTAAAAAATAATAAAAAAAAAAGAATTGTGTATACCAAGAACATAATCTATTAACACACTAAACTAGATTCATTTTAACTTGTCTGTTTCTGAGGCACTTCCCCTAACTCCTTCACATGCAAGATACTTTAGTCCTCTTTAGATTTGATTTTGATGTGAATGCAGAGCCCCTCTTCTACAACAGCTGTAACAAGATTCATCCTCCAAAACCCAGCAGTATTCTGTCTCCATTGTTACACAATGAAATTATGCTAGCTAAATATGTAGTCAAATTCCTTTTCTTCCATATTGTCTAATGAAAGAAACATCAGATTAAGAGCACAGAATTTTGATCATAGTTCTTCAGGATGAAGAATTTTCATCACTTTTTTTAGATTTTGAGTCAATTGAATGCTCAGAAGATTTGTTTCTCAATAACCAATTGATATCACTTTCTCTTTCCTATCTTTAATCTTGAAAATTATTTTATTAAATCTATAATAAGTATAACTGTTTTTATTTTCTATTTCTATGTATTTCATTTTATTTTATTATTTTATTCTATATCAGAAGCTGAGATTTTGTGAGAATGGGTTTTTTCACATCAAGATTTCTGACGTTGCATAATTTTTCCTGCAAATCAAAGACTTAAATACAGTTTTTGCCATATGAATTTTTAAACCTAGATCTCCAGAAGACAAAGTGTATCTGTTAGTTTTCGAATGTTACAGTCAATCTTGTGCACTCGTTGTCCCATAGACTTGGCTTCCCAGTGAAACTGGTTGCTCCCTGCACCATAAACTGGAAGCTCCGAAGGAGGCATTCTGAAGAGCTGTTTGATTAAGACTGAAGATTTCTGACAGTTCATCCAATGTAAAAAGATCCCTTCAAAAATTATATCAGACTTCTATTCATTAATTTTAGTTAACAACATTAATTAAACGTTAATTAAAATTAATTTAACATCATTTTTATTAACGTACTGTAAAAAAAGATCTCGATCAGACTGGAGGCTGTCTAAATTGGTCAGGAGAGTCTGATTGTCAGTTAAAAGACTCTCTTTCTGGATCTGGACACTATCCCTTTCGGCTCGGAGACTCTCTTGCTCTATTCCAGAAACAGTATGCCTCTCTGGGATAGTACTGAATAAGGTCTGATTGGCATAAGTCAGACCCCCAAAAATTTGGGCCTCCTCAGATCTGTCTGAGCTGCAACATCCCTGTCTCAAATATCTGCTCAAGTTCTCAGGATCTTGCAGGTGCTCAGGGAAAAGGTCCCAGAACATTCTGAGCATTAAAAGGGAAAAAACAGTGAAATGCAGCCCCTTTAAGAGCAGTTAAAAAAGAGAGAGCATTTTTTTTTCTTTACTAAAACATGCTAGCAGCACCCAAAAAGGTTTACATATATCCCAGAACAAATGGCAGTACGCCCAGACTTCAAGGTCGTGTTATGCCGTACAGTACCTGCTGTACAGATAAGCTTGCTAGCAAGAGACAGAGATTCACTCTAAGAGTATGTCTCTGCTCAGCTAAGGCAGCTGGTTTTGCCCAAGTTGGGCACCAAAAATGTCAACGGTTTACCGGGCTGGATCGGCCCGGTTCCGTGACGATTGGTGTGGGGGAGACGCAGACCCACGCCCCAGGAAAGGGGAAGGGGGAAAGGGAAAAGAAAAAAGGGAGATGGGCCTAGAAACAAAACAGCGGCAACGATCTGAGGAGGAAAGCTAATTTACTAAGTAAGATATCAGAAAGCAAAATAACACAATATAATACAATATAATTGGAATTGAGGCTAATAAATCAAATAAAATGAGCAAGAGAGAGTGTCCGATAAACCGAAGGCCTTATGCTAACGCTGAAGGCGATACGGCAGCGAGCACCCACTGCTGAGTCGATCCCAAAGGAAAGAGAGTGTCCCGTGACCGCAGAGGGTTTTTATCTTTTCCCTCTGAGCGGAAAATACGTAAAAATGCAAAGCATCACAAAGTCCTCTGGGGAATGTAGTTCTCCTCTTCTGAGACAGGTATACCCGGAAATATCAATGATCTATGGAGTTGGATTATTAACTCTTTAACTCTTAATGTACTACATGTTGTAATGATGTGGAATACCAATACCAAAAATCATAAAACCATGACAACACATTACTTCTAGTCCTGATACTGGACACTGCTGAACATAGGCTGGATCTATACCCTTTCTTGTGGAGCAGACAGTCCCAACTTCCCAGCTTCTCACAGAAGATGCACAACAGTCTCATGTTCATCTTGGCGGTCCTACATAGGACTCTTTCCAGTACATACAGGTTTCTCTACCTAGAGAGTTTTGCAACCATCTCTAGTGAATTAGCTACAGTGAGCAC
Source organism: Oreortyx pictus (assembly GCA_036925125.1). Lineage (NCBI taxonomy): Eukaryota > Metazoa > Chordata > Aves > Galliformes > Odontophoridae > Oreortyx > Oreortyx pictus. Next base: position 17,882,510 of record JAUPFR010000004.1, read on the forward strand.
ACCCTATCCTCTTGTCCAAATTATTTTTGAAGATACTAAAAGGGTTGGGGTATTGTATTGACCTGTATGTCACTCCACTCATTACTGGCTTCCATTTTTAAAAAAGTATGAGATTCAGACTTAGAAATCTAGCAGCATTTTTTTTCCTGCTGTATCTTTGTATACACCAGTTTGTTACCATATGACTGAGCTATCACATTAATCTGACAGCTTCAGGTAGAGATTGTTAATACAGTGCGTCAGAACCAAACATGCATTTCATAAATTCAAAAATTTCATATCTATAGACTCAGTAGACTGCAACTGCAATTATTTCCACTTTACAATTATAGTAACACCATAACTATTTTTGCATACTGCATAATACCCAAATTAATTTTATTGCAATATTTAATAAACTAAGAAATTTTAACAGGCAATAGGACATTTCATTAAAGCTTTTCAATTTTGTCAGAACTACATTAGGCAAAATTTTCATGTTAAGTTTTCTAAGAGCAGTGATATGTCTTACATGTCTACTAGTGCACCTTGCTAAATATATTCTTGCTTCCAAATGAAAAATTTTTTAGTTTGTAAACATTCTGAATACATTCTACATATGGGGATCAATTAAGAATTGTAATTTTAATCCCTCTACACCAGTAATGCCATCAGCATCCTTGGAGAATGGCCAACATGCACCGTTTTGTTTTTGTTTTTATTTTTTGTTTTTGTTTTTCTTCCCTAGTGGAAACCAGTGTGGGTGGCAAAAGGGGGAGAGATAAATGCCTGAATTTTATTGTTCTGTGTAGTTAGGACATGTGAAACATTCAACATAATCCAGAGACTGCACCCATATTTCCAACATATAGGATAAATTCTCCCAAGGGTGAAACCAATCTGAAAGCATGGTTCAAAAATAGTGATGCTTGGACTGCATCTTCACAACTCTAATTGACTAGCGAATTAGTCAGTATAGGCACTGATAAAACAAGGAAGCATAGATGATAACTAGGGTAAAGGCCTAGCTGAATATGCTGCTTTATGAGTGTGGGACTACAACTGACCTACGGTTGTGGGAATGGAAAAGATACACTAACACAGAGGAGCTGTAAAACTTACAACCTTGTAAAATATTTGGGCTAGGAAACCTGAGGATGATAACTCAGGTAAATAATCATTAATTAGTTTTAGATATGGAAAAAGACAATGTTATCAAGAGGTTTCAAGATCAGCAAGGACACTGGTAAATTCCGCCAACAGTCTAAATTAGAAGGCAAGAAAAGGTGATGAGCAATAGTTTCTCAACAGAAAAATCTAACAGCAAACCAATAGCATCCAACTCTGTATAGAATGCTGAACCTGAGGCAGGGCCACTACAAAGTTAGATGCAGTCAGAACTTGGGGATATTGACTAGTTGAGTGGCCCATTTCCCTGAAATCATGGTACCATTTTTATTGACTGTGGAGGGCTGAGGCCTCAATGTACTTTGCTATGTATTCACAAAATGTGTCATAGGACATGTAATACCAAACACACCTTATGCAACCAGACTGTTACTAAAATCTCTGCATGTTCTGTTACAGAGTCATGTGGTTCTGTTCCTGTAATTACCCCGTTCTGAATTCTCTGGTAAAAACTGTGAAAAACTCATTGGCTAAACAGAACACTGAGAAGAGCCAAGATGTGGTAGCTGCATTTCTGCAGCTATCATCTCAGCTACAACTGAAGAAACTCAGCATTCCAAAGATGGTCAGAAAGCTGTTTACCACCTTAAATAAATGTAAACACAATGTAATGAAGACCTGATCCTGAGTTGTTTTCTCAGTTCAGGAGTGAGAAAACACTATCTAATTAAGAGTAACTGAGAGAGAATAGGAATTTGCCCCCAACATACATCTTTTTTGTAGTAGTTTACTGGTTTGAAAATTGTCAGGGATGTTACATGCACATACTTGCTTTTTCTAAGACAGTGTCTTAAATTATAGGCTAGATCAGTTCTCATGCATTGCTACAGGCTAAGAGGAAAGTGTCTGGAAAGCTGTGAGGAAGAAAACGTTCTGGGAGTGTTTGTTGATAGCCATCTGAACATGAGTCAGCAGGGTGCCCAGAGGACCGAGAAAGACAACGGCATCACAGCTTGTGTCAGAAATATTGCAATCCGCACTATTAGTGAGGTGATTGTCCCTCTGTGCTCTGCATTGGTTTGTCCTCACATCAAGTACTGTTTTCAGTTTTAGGCCCCTCACTGCAAAGAAAAAAACAAGACCCAGGAACGAGTTCACAGAAGGGCAACAAAGCTGGAGAATGGCCTAGAACACAAGTCTAATGAGGAATGGCTGAAGGAACTGGGGTTGTTCAGTCAGCAGAAGGCTCAGAGGAGACCTTATTGTGCTCTACAGCTCCCCGAAAGGAGGTTGTAGTGATGAGGGAGTGGTCTTCTTTTCCAAAGAAACTAACTTTTAGGTAAAAAGAAGTAACATCCTTAGTTGCATCATGAAAAACTTCTTTTGAGAAAGAGAGGTAACAGGCTGCTCAGAGAGGTGACAGAGTCATCCTTCCTCAAGATTTTCAAGAAATCAGTAGATGTGAGTGACATGGTTTAAATGGTGTGGTGGTTATGAGTTGATGTTTGGACTAGGTGATCTCAGTGACCCTTCAACCCTAAATAAGGCTATGATTCTATAATCAAACAATGTTTTCCACTTGACAGTCACAACTTCAAGATTTCCAGGTACAGTGGAAAAGAACTTGTCTTGGGATGAAGAATTCCCGACGTGAGCTTTGTCTAGTTAATGTTAATAAGACCTGCAGAAGGAGAATCTTTAGAAAAGCATGAACATCAAAAAGTATACATTCTTATTCCACTTTCCTTAGTAATGTTTATTTGCACAGCACAGAATTGAACTTTGATTCATTGTAGGTATCCAAGGACAGTAGAAGGTGTTTAAGACTACATTTAACACTTTTTCCTCAGAGACTTAACGACTCAATGCTTCCTGAAAACTTCTGTTCTCAATAAATGCTATAAATTCATATTATAACTCAGCTGTAAGTCATGTACTTTTGTGTATTTATTGGATCATACTAAATACTGGTTTCCAAAGAAATGTTTTTCTCCCAGAAACATTAAAAGAAGACATTAGATATTGCTTTTATCACTCTTCAGAAAAATATCTTTTTATACTTTACACCATTCTTGCATAATCTGTTTAAACTTTAACAATAGACATTCTTGTACCTGATGAACACATGCATCAAAACCACATTAGGTATAAAAGCATTGTTCAAACATTTGCCTTCCTAATGATTTGCATAAACATTATTCTTCCGAGAATCTGACATCAGGATATCAGTAAAAAAGATGCCACAGTATTAACTTCATTTTTTGAAAATTGAACAATTTTAGCTACAGAAAACTATACTAAAATGTACAGTGATGTAAGTAAGCCAGAATGACATTTTATCAAGCAAATTAAAAAGCATGCACTAGTCACAGCTCTGCTAAGTAAAGTACAAATTATTTGTAAATAATACCTTCATGGACAATGTTTGAATAAAGGATCAGTAAGTGTTTATGCCAATTTATTCTTGGAATTATTCTTTTTTTATTGAAAAAGGACACTGAGGTTTAACTTCATTATCCACAACATAACTGCAACATAATCCTGACAATTAATTAACATACATAAACACAGCACAAAATATAGAAAGCAAAGGATAATAATTAAGAAGGGTACTAAGCTAGCATGTCTGATAATAAGGTTTTAAGAAATCATGTTCTAACTTCCATACTATTTGACATTGCAAAAACAGCACAAAAATACCAGTAAAGCTTTTCTAGCTTTCCCATTATACATACATATTTTCACTGCTAAAATAGATTCAAGATCATTTGCTCTGATTTGAATAGGATAATGAATGACAGCCATCCCTAATGGAAAGTTTGTATCATATAGTCTGAAATTCATCAAAATTGTCACCAGGAGCAGATAGGAGACACAGTTTTCAATTCCACAGTTAGGAATGGGATATGAGTTTCATAACATTGCTTTATAATTTAACATCTAAACATTTAATGGCAAATACAAAGTCTATTCAATAATTGCCTTTATTATTTTTCAGTGTGCAGCCAGTTGGAGAGCCGTTGTTCTAAGTCAGGGATTTGCAGTTCACAAACATGGGAAACCTCCTGCTAAGACTGAATGAACAGTACATGAGTGTAGGCCTTTCAAGTTCTGCTTTTTATCCAGATAGCTACATGGTAATATTTTTTCCAAAATAGAGGGCATTTACATAGGATGTTGGGATTCTACAGGTGATAGAAGTAAGTGGCATCAGACACCATACACGTACATCCCAGAGCAGCACAAATTTTGTTTAGTCCATAGGATATTACACAGTTGCCATGATTAAAAAAAACCAAACTGATATCATTGATTTATATCACAAGCACAAGTTAAACATGAACAACAAACTTGGCCACTATATGTTCCTCTGTAAACTTGTTTCAGCTAGTTTTCTGTTCATTTAGTTCCTGTAAAAATCCAAAGTTAGGACCATACAACTAACAAAGAATCAAGACTACAAGCAAAGAAAAAAGATATAGAGAGATAGAAAATTATACTGTCATGAGTCTTCTTTAACATTGACTAGAATTTCAGTTACAAAAGCTATGATTTTTAAACACAGGTGTTTGAATTTTCGTATCAAGTGTATTAATGCAAATGCATAAGACTAAAGCAATCACTAAATACCAGAAAATTAAATAACTAATTTCAAATCCGTCACGGAGTTCTCCCTAGATTTGAGTCATGACAGGGACGTGCACACACACACACACCACCAAGGAGAGAGAGGGAAAAAAAAAAAACAACCAAAAAACTGTCCTGCCTTCTGCAACAGGGCTGACCCCGAGCAGCATCGTGCACTCCGGGAGAGGCTTACGGAGATAGAATATATGTCTAAATAATAATAATAATAATAATAAAATAAACAACACTGTCTTTTTTTTTTAATCTGAAGAGGAATGGTGATTTACTAAATCCAACATAAATCAAACAAAATGAGAGAGACAGTAGTACCAAAAGATACGAGATCTTACGCTGCAGGGGAAGCACATGTGCTTTTCTCTGCGGCAAAACCGAGAGAGCATGAGCCAGAGCAGGAGAGCAGCTGGAGTCCTGCCAGGCTCTCAGCCTCTCTTCCTCTGCCTGCTAGAATATTAACTCTTTAACTCCCATTGTTTTACACGATGTTCTGACGTGGAATAGTGACAGCAAGCAGCTCCGATGGTTGGAGGCAGAAGAGCAGGGGTGGCAGGGCCAGGGTGAACAGCAGCAGCAGTAGGCAGCCAGGAAGAAGCAGGAGGGTCCAGAAGAACGCAGCGGGTGTCAGATAACAGGTCCAGGAGGAGGTTCATCAGCATGCAGAGATCAGCTTGTGAGGTCTCTCACAAAGAGAAGGCTTCTCCAATATAAGGCCACTCAAGAGAAAGCCTAATTTCATGGCTGCAGGACCCCTCTATTTATCTTCCAGATTTCTTCAGTCTACATGACAAGCCCCTCTTGATAGTGTGTCAGGCAAGCATCACCTGAGATGGCTATCTCCCCCCTGGAGATGAGTTCCACAAAAAGAGTGTTCTCCCACCATTGAGCTGCAACTTCTCTCTCTTTCGCTGCGCCAGGACATGCCCATCTGCTTGTCTCTTAGACAAAGGATTTCGTAATCCTTGCCCAGGACTTGCTCATCAGCAAGCTTTGAGGCAATGGTATAAGAAAATAGTAATAATAACCTCTTACAATACACTAGAAAACAAGATGAGCAACAATTTAATTGAAAAAATAAAAATACATTTACACAGATTTTGATACTAACTAAAAGTCTGTAACATGAAATACTACTGGATGTTAACAAATTAATAACCCCTTGTAGAAGACAATATACTTGCTATGAGTAGTGAGGATCCAGTAAGAATATAAACCACATTTTTTGTCTCACTGTACTTGTTTGTATTTTTGTTGTACATAGGGTCAACCATTTGCAGATTGTGAAACATTACCTATCACAACACGTCAAGAAATGCAACAGCAACAACAGAGCAGCAAGATCCCAAGCTACAGTGAACTCAAACACAGCAGCTGTAGGAACAGAAATTAAAGAAAGAAGCTACTTACCCTTTGAAAACCGCAAGTATACAAGAATCTGCAGAACAACACTGTTGCCTGCACTGGCAACCCTTAAATGAGATCTGGGAAGGGGTGGATCCTGTCTCCACCCTTTCTGGTCATTCAAGTGCATGCACCTGGGGTCTCCTGTTGGCCCTGCTTTCTTACCAGATGCTCAATTGCTGTTTCAAGCCCTGACTTAGCATTTCCACTACACCTTTATAATTTAACAATTTTTTTACTAGCTTTATGAGTTTTAAAAAGCACTAGTACATTTTTATTGCAGTTTCTGAAAGATATCTTCAGAGAGCTCTAGAAATTGGCTTATTCAGTAAAGATACTGGAATAGTCTTGCAATATATAAGGTTTCTTTCTTCCCAGATGAAAAATCAGGAGGTTAATAGTTAGTACCCCTGATAATGATAAAAATAGTTATCAAATTAATCTGTATTTATTGACAACACTGTGCTTGGTGTCTACAATCAGCAAGATCTTTGGTTACTACCCAATTGCAATGATAAAAATTACTAACTATATCAGCTGGAGATGCTGTAATTTTTTTTGACTGCATTTTGGTACTATATGAAAATTTACTTAGAAGTCTGAAATAAGTCTCAAGTTTCCCCTGTTTGTTCTTTTACTGTTTAGGAAACACTTCTTCAAACTGATAACTTCTTTATTTCTTCCTTTGTTTTTATCATCAAAGAAAGAGGGAAATGCTTAGCTTCTCCTCCATATTCTACTATCATCATTTAGGAAGAAAACTATTTTTGTACATTTACTGAGCTTATATGTTAATTACTTCTTCCTTGTGGCATCTGTCTTAAGTCTTATCTTCAGTTTGCCACCTGAATTTTGACTTAAAAGGCTGATTGAGATGATTTTGCATTCATATTAAAACTGAACAATTTTCAGAAATATTCAATGCTTGTTCTCCCAATGATCTTTTTAATATAAATTTTTGTAGTCTTTTTCCATAATGTTTTCAAATACTTCAGTTGATTACCTAACTCTGTGGACCTGTTGTCTGTGTAAATGTACACAGCTAGGGGAAGAAAAGGAAAGCATGGACTTTGTAATGGTAGAACTGAGAAGCATTGTTAATATTGAGAAAAAAAGCAGTTTAATAACAACTGATAAGTTATCTCTAGCAAGATATTTCTTAATAGTTATTTTAATAATGGCAGAAGAGTGCCTTTGTTCTCTCTGTGCAGTTACTATTTCACTTATGTACCAGATCTCAATATAGTACTTCGGGTGCTACGTAACCACAACGCAGGAGTGAATAAGCTGTTGTTCCATAAGCCTTTAAGCATAAGGCTCTGCATTCTGAAAAGTGCAATGTAGAGCAGTGCTGAAGACAACTGAATCAGCCAGAATATAAATCAACATGTCTAAATATTTTTTTAAACATAGTCAATATGAGTGTATTAAAATTCCTGTTTATCAAAATTGGATTGAGTCTATACTTCAGGTTTAATATCACATGATATTAACTTCCTATACCAATTAACATTTTTCCCCCAGCAGGATGAGCTCTATCAATTGTGACACCTCCTGTAGCTGTTGGTAGAAAGCCTCATTGACAGGCTCTGAATCATCTGGTTGCCTGTAGCAGGCACCCTTTCCTCCTTGGTCTCTGTCACACGCAGGCTTTCAACTTGATCATGACTGTTCTTTGGGGGCAGCTTTTCATACTCTATTCCTTTTCTGGTGTAGATAGCAACACCACCACTCCTTCTTCACCTTCCCCTTCTGAATAGTTAATAGCCATCAACAGCCACACTCCAGCTGTGGGAATTGTCCTACTGTATTTCAGTGATGACAGCTATATCACAATTTTCATGTAGCACAGTAGTTTTCAGTTTATCCTGTTCGTTTCCCAAGCTGAATGCGTTGATGTAGAGGTACTTCAGCTGGGCAGATGGCCTTATCACATCCTTAAAGAATAACTCCCATAACTCCTTATTTCCTTCTAGGTATTTCCTTGAATTTCCCCATTGCCATCTACTGTTGCCACAGCAGTTACTGTCTCATCAATTTAGAGTTTTGTATGTGATTGCCAGCACCTCTCAAGGCAGTAGGCCCTTTAAGAAAGCTGCCAGTTATGCCTTCCCACATCTTAGTATGGGAAGACTCACTGTACTCCCTGTTCCCCTTCCCCTAGTTCAAAGCCCTCTGAACAAGTCCTGCTTGCTTTTCCTCGAGGACTCTCATCCCCCTTTGAGAAAGGCAAACCCCGTTGGGTTTGCACAAACCCAGTATCATGTAGGCTGAGCAGCTGTCAAAAAAAAGTAATATTCTAGTGATGGAACCAGCAATGAAGCCTCTTATTTAGAGATATGATCTTTTGGTTTGTTTCTGTGTCCTTACCCAATACAGGAGCAAGAGAAGAAAAGATTATCTGCTCATTCAATTCCTATGGCCCTGAAGTTCTTTTTGATAGTCCTTGATCCACACATAGCTGCTTTATCTTTCCCTACATGCAAAAGCAGAAAGGGACTGTGGTCTGTCAGCTCTACCAGGCTAAGTAGTTTCCCAGTGACATCCCTTGCTTAACTTAACATGAACCTGCAGTGTGCGCTTATAGCCCAGAAGGCCAATGGTATCCTGGTTTCCATCAGAAGGGGGTACAGCAGGCAGGTGTCAACAGTTTTGTGCCAGTTCAGCCCAGTTCCATGTCTAAGTGGGGCAGAGGGACCCACCTTCTCCCCAGGAGAAGGGGGAAGGGAAATAAGGGAAAAGGTAGGAAGGTGGACCTAAAAAAAAACAGTGTCAATGTGCTAAGGGAACAAATTTACTAAATATGGTATCATATTGTAAGGTAACGCAATATAATACCGTGTAATTGGAATTGGAACTAGTAAATCAAACAGAATGAGAGTGTCCAAAACCAAAAGCCTTATTCTAATGCTGTAGGTGGGACAGCTAGGGAGGGCACACAGCAGAGACAAGTAGAAAGAGAGCCAGTTTCATGACTCCCAGCAGTTTTATCTTTCCCTCTGAATGGAAAAGAGAAATGGAATAATGAAGTCTTCTGGGAGCTGTGGTTCATTCCTCTCTTCTGAGACCAGGTACCCAGAACTATCAACAATGCATGGAACTGCAGCATTAACTCTTCTAACTCCTAGTGATGCTGAATGCCAGTAATAAAAATCATAAAACCATGATGCATACAAAATCACATATGTCTTGAAGTGGCTATACACATGGTTAATACAGCCAGTAGAATTGAATCAGTTTGGATTATTTCAGATGTAGCATATTATAAAAGAAATAACAGGATGGCTGGTAATCATTAATTGTACAGTGCCATTTTCAAAGAGATGTCAGACATTATGTGCAATGCAGTCAGATGCATCAAGCAACTTCAGTATTTCTCATACATAATGCCTTAATTCCAGAAAAGTATATATGTGTATATATATACATGCAACTGCATATAAATATATGAATATATATATTTTAAAGGAAAAAATAATATACATGGTCCAAAGTAACTCTAAGAATCCTCTATAATACTCCATCTTGGTATGCCTTGAAATCATGTGCTATGAGGAGAGACTAAGAACACCTGAATTGTCTAGTTTGGAGAAAAGGAGACTAAGAGCTCTTACATCTTCCTGAGGAGAGGAAATGTAGAGGGAGATGCCAACCCATTCTTCCTCTAACCAATAATAGGAAATTGTGCAATGCTACAGCAGTGAAGGTTTAGTCTAGATGTTAGGAAAATATTCTTTACTGTGAAAGTGGTCAAGTACTGGAACAGGGTTTCTAGAACAGTGGTTAATTCCCCTGGCTTGTCTGTGGTCAAGATAGATTTGGCTAATAATCTCATTAATATGCTTTATCTTTTGTTTTGCCTTGAAGAGATCAGACAGTTGGAGAAGGTGACCTTTGTAGGTCCTTACAGCTGAACTATTCTAGATATTAAATCTTTCAAAAGTACTGTGAATTCTTCAGTTAAAATAAGGAGAACAGGGATGCTCAGTACTTGGTTTTGTGCCTGAAATTCAGCTTCTTTGTTTTCTTTAGGCAAGAGTGAGTGATGTGCACAAGAACTATTCATAATTAATCATGCATGTAAATTCCCTGAAACTTCAGTCACCAATAAATATATCTTTTCCTACTGAGCCACCGGTAATGCAAACTCTATACTTTTTCTGTTACAAACTATGGTTTTCAAACCTCTCTTAGCAAAGTTGCAGATCTATTTACCAAGTTCCTATGGCTATATAAACTCAGTATTCAAACAAAATGAGATTTCAGCCTGTCTCAATAATTTTCTTCCTTTATTTTTTTTTTATTATTGTTCTCTGTAATGCCTTCTATTTTATTATGTTGATCCTTGATGTCACTGACAGATGTTGGTGGTTTGGCAATAGAATTTGAACCTTCCTGCCAATATTTTGTGACACTGTTGCCATTAAACAGATGACAGCACAGGGGCAGTCTGCAAAATGAATTCTGACATAGAATTGTGTATGAAGCAAAGGAGTGTCACTGAATTCCTCCATGTGGAAAAAAAATTGACACCCACTGATATTTATCAACACTTGCTGAATATTTATGGAGATCAAACAGTGGATATAAGCGCAGTAAAGTGGTGGTCTGTGTGTTTCATTAGTGGCAACAGCAACATTAAAGACAAGCTGTGCTCCAGATACTTATGCACAGCTGTCTCACAATGAGATTAAGAGCATCTCCATCAGCATATCCACACAAATTGGTGGATTATAATAAAGGAACTGAGTACAGACCTGAATATTTGCTCAAATATTTTGGAGCCACTAATGGCAACATGGGAAATTTTTAAGTTTCCAATACGTGGTTCCCACAGATGTTCACACAGAACACAAAGAACACCATATGCAAGTTTGTCAGAATCTATGGAACCAATATGAGAATGAAGATGATAGTTTCCTGGATTGCATTCCTGGTGATGAGATGTATTGTCACTGTTACAAGCTGGAATCAAAATAACAATACATGGAGTGGCAGCATGTGAATTTCTCACAAAAGAAAAAGTTCAAGATGCAGATCTCAAATGGTAAAGTGATGTGGACTCTCTTTTGGGATAGACAAGAAAGGGTGATCCTTCTGGATTTCCTGGAATCTGGGCAGACCATCAACTCTCACCTAAATTAGGATGCTGATTAAACTGAAGACTAATACTTCCAGAGGCAGGACAGAGAAGAAGGCAACTTTCCACCTGTAACATGATAGCCCCGGGCCCAAATTAGTGTATTTGAAGACTGTGAAGCACACTGCCAATCTTGGCTGCACTGTCCTTCCACGCTCACTGTATACTCCAAATTTGACACCTTCTGAATTCCATCTGATTGGCCTGATGAAAGGTGTGGGCAACACTTTCCTAACAATGATGTCGCTGTGAAACTGTGGAACGCATCTGCTGGTGCAGATTTTTATGAGCATGGCATGTTGGCTCTTGTTCATTGCTGGAGAAAATGCATAGTGAATAGTATTGAAAAACAGTGTTTTATAGCTGAGAATTTGCTCTAACAAATATTGTCATTGTGCTTTCCAGGTCTGTTATTGTTTCCACAGAAATAAACATGAAGCATAATTTGCAAGTGACCCATGTAAGTTACACTTAAAATTTATTAATTATTTAAACACAAAACAAATTTTATTGTTCCTATAGACAAATTTTTTTTTCATTTCAACTTTCATTTCTAAAATTATCCACTTACATTCTTCTTCATCTAACTTGATAATAATCTTAAAAAAAACATCCACTTTGTCCATAATTTAATAACGTATGTTTTATTTTATAAGAAGGTAATAGTGATTTGTAAGACAGAAAGGAAACAAGAAAAGATAAATATGAGGAACTGACTAGAAGCAGATTTAAAACAAATTATCTGCACAAAAAATAAAGATCAGAGCAGAAGCATAATCTTACAATGAGAAATGTGAAACTGTTTAGACTTCTTCTCAATTATTTTTATTATAAATACCTTATTTTTCCCACTCTGAAATAGAAAAACATTACTGATCTCTACCGAAGTTCGTAACTCTATGCTTATGCTTAGTTTTCCTTCCTTTCTCACGTACTCAGTAGTATAAGAATATTCACATTTTAGTGCTTTGTTTTACAGTATATTTTATGCAGATAGAAGAGAAAAAAATCACAAATTTTCCTCAGAACTGATGTCCACAGATGGCAGTTGGAATAGCACATTCAGGTATTCAAGTTCATAAAAATCTTATTATATAAATACTGCAACTGTGAGTAGTCCACTACAGTGTGTCAGTGAGCAAAGACATGACTTAAGTATGCAGCAATTAGTTTTAAATGGTTTTGCTACAATAAATCTAATGACTATGCAGTGAGATTTCATTAGCTACATACAAACGTAAAAAATTTCTTACCTTATACTTAATAGCATGTCTAATAACAAGGACAAACAGCTCAGCTGAGTATCAGGTTAATAAAAAGGAATCCTTGAAATAGACACTTAGATTTTTATTATTATTATGTTGCTAAATTACTGTTCCTTGCTGAAGAGGAATGTATCAACATACTTATTCAGTAAATTAAATGAGCCTTCTGCTTAACCTGATAGCAATTATTTGGGAAATTTATATGTTTCTATCACAGGGTACCAATTCAAGAAAATTAATAGACCATCTACTTCTGGTTAGCTTATATATAACTGTTGGAAACTTCAACAAGCAGGCAGTACTGCACTGATTGCCTTTGACAGGTGTGGCTTGTGGATGAATTGGGTAAATTAACAAAAGGATTCAATGGGGATCTTGGCATATTGTACAGTGTGACTTTTTGTATTTGGCTTCTGTATTTTTCTTGTAGTTCAAATTAAGCAACAACAACAACAACAACAACAGACAAACAAGAAAAGCAAAAGGGCATTGTATTTGCTGGCATATCACTAACTCAATTTTTCTACTAAGCAAGAAATACCTATTTCCTCATGTCTCTGAGTGTTGTCATAAGGTTATTTTCTTTAATATGTCACATTTTCTTCAATTTTACTGCTATTTACTGGTACTATATGTAAGTACATGACAAATGTTTTATAACAATTTTCAGCTCCTTGATTTTTTTTCATGTTGACAAATATACAAAACAATAATTCTGTTTACATTTATTTTGTATAGACCTTGTTCTAAATTGACATGAATTGAACATTTTATCTTTATGAAACACCAGGGTAGAACAACACGCCTGTAGCTTATAGAATAAAAATACACTTTCCAGTGCCATAATTTAAAAGTGTTGACAGCTACTTTGTATGTGAACACCTCTCTTTGATCTATAGAGTCATCTTTAGGAAGCTTTTAATGCTTTTACAAACAAACAAAAAACATGTTAAGTCATACATTTTTGTGACACTGTTTTTTAATTTGAAAGGATTAGCCATCAAGAACTGCTGATATCCTTGATTAAACTGACTAAATGGTCTTATAACTGCATGACACATCATAACTCTAACCTACACTTTAGAAACAGGTTATTCTCCAGACTAGTTTTACTTACTGGAGTATGTTAGCCACATGACATAGAGTGATATTGTCACTTCTGTACCATAAGAGTTATACTGATAATAAAGGTATTGTTAGTTTAATATCACTTTCATATTCCTTTTAAGACTTTCATGTCCATTATATGGAATGGAAACATCTTTTTCATTAACAGGTCTGTGTTGATATCAGGTAAGGTAATTCATCTCTGAGTATTCTCCAAAATGTCAAAAAAAGTTGTCAGCAAAGTCAGCAATTGTCAACGGTTCACCAGGCTGGGTCAGCCCAGTTCCGTGATGATTGGTGCAGGGGACCCGCAGACCCACGCCCCACGAAAGGGGAAGGTGGAAAGGGAAAAGGGAGATGGGCCTAGAAACAAAACAGTGGCAACAATCTGAGAAGGAAAGCTAATTTACTAAAAAATACATCAGAAAGCAAAATTACACAGTATAATACAATATAATTGGAATTGAAGCTAATAAATCAAATAAAATGAGCAGGAGAGAGTGTCTGATAAACCGAAGGCCTTAAGCTAATGCTGAAGGCAGCGAGCACCCACTGCTGAGTTGATCCCAAAGGAAAGAGAATGTCCCGTGACCACAGAGAGTTTTTATCTTTTCCCTCCGAACAGAAATAACGTAAAAAGGCAAAACATCGTGAAGTCCTCTGGGGAATGTAGTTCTTCTTCTCTTCTGAGACAGATATACCCATAACTATCAATGATCCACAGAGCTGGAGTATCAACTCTTTAACTCTTAATGCACTACGTGATGTTATGATGTGGAATACCAATGCCAAAAGTCATAAAACCATGACAGCAATTCACAGAAACTTTAGTGTACAGGAAAAATATATTTAATTGTTCGTTTTTACAAATGAAAGAAAAAGAACTAAATATACTGTACCTGTGATAAAGTAGGGACACAGAACAAGTGGCGTAGTTGGAAATAATGTTTCATTATAATAATTTGGTATAATTGGAAAAAAGAAAATGATTTTTGAATTAATTATTCCTAAGTTATTTTAATAATAGGAATAGAATCTGAACATTTTAAAGTTCAATAATAATAATAATCTACTACTAAAAGTAGAAGAAGAAGCATACAACCACCTAAATGATACCTAATAATTCTGATTCTTATGGCTGTATTGATAACACAGGCGAACTACCCACTTTTGTCATACCATTACCAATGTTGTTACTGTGATACCATCCAGTGGATAACCCAGCTGTTTTTTGTCACTCACTAAGACACCCATATGTTATTTACAATGTAAAAAATTATAAAACTATAACAATAAATAAGAAACACACAATCCAGTTATGAGGGCTGAATGCTATTCAGTGTCTGCAGAGCCATTTCTTTCTGAATTTTCTCACTGCTCTCCCCGACTGATTTTTTGTCCCCTCTGCAACTTCACTTCCAAAACTTAGTCGTGCCAACCAAATACGTATGTATAGGGCTAACTCACATACAGAGATATCTGTGAACTCCACTTTCCAAGAAGAGACATTTATTTTCTCTTAAATTATTTGTATTATTTCTCTGCATAATTAAAGAAGGTGACATGAGACTTGGAAGACTATACTGCAAAAAAAAAAAGACTATCTCAGCAGATTTCTCTGCTTTAATCTGTGGAACACTGTGTGACTCAGTGATTCTGGCCAGAGACCCATTAATATAGAAGTTTCTTCTCCTTAGCCATTGCTGCTACTAATGAAGGATGTTCTACACAGGGTGCATATAAAGCACGTACTTTGATTTCAAAAATAAATTTTAGCAATGTGTATGTTCAGATTTTATGAACAGAACATTACTGGGACTCTATGGCCTATTTTATATCATGTGCAACAAGACTATTTGAACTGTAAGAGTTATCAGAAAGTACTTTAAAAGAGGTGAAACATTTGAATTCACAAACCATCTCAGTATAATATTTAGCAATTCCAAATGCTTTCATGGAGCTCTGGGGCTCTAGCTATTCTAAGAATCCAGGGAAGAGTTGGTTCTGCCTCCTGGTAGTCGACTGCACACTGAACAGAAACATGAGTTTTGTAGCCCTTGATGTTTCACAGCCTTAAACAACTTTCTGTTGCATAGAAGAGGTAATTCTTGTTCCAGTTATGTCATAAAGTTTGGCTATTTTATTACCTTCCTGTGCAATCTTGCGATGTGTTCTTAAACAGGATCATCTGTCAAGTTTGCATTGTGTATTCATTTGTGAAAAGAGAAATAAGAATTTTATATGACTGATGTTTAGAGCAGTTGTGGCAGTTGGAATGAAAAGCAGAGCTCTTCAAGAGGATAAATATAAAAACAAAACAAACAAAAAAAACAGCGACAAAAGCATAAAACTGAAGGAATATTTAACCGTTTATTTTTGTGTGTGAAGCTAATGCATCAGTGTCTATTTCAATGGAAGTGTTTGCAATCCATAGTGATTCTCAAGGTGTTCATCAGAAATGTTTAATGAGATATTACTCTTTTTGTGCTTCATCCTTGAAATCAGTTGCTCTCAAGTACATGTACTACCATAAAACAATGACAACAATAAGGTGTGGTTGTGAATATTTTCTTTGGTAAGATAGGTCTTACAAAAGTCTAGTAGAGACATTATCATTTTTCAGTCATGTCTGATTGCCACTCTATAGCTTGCACTTGAGAATTTGCAGGTAATGTATTCAAGTCAATCACAAATTGGAAAAAAATCATGAAAACTTTTCTCAACTTATTGTATCAAGGGATTTATTTTGATTGTTCAAAGGACATATTTTAGCCAAAATATCAAAATGCTTAAAATTATTTTTCATAGCTTGAGCTTGCTGTTGTTAATATTTCATCTGAAAGCTGTTACGATTTGAAACACACTCAGAGAAGTTTATTTTCACCTTGAAGATGCCTGTTGAACTCATTTAAATAAGCAGTCAAATCCACAAAAATGCTAACTCTGCAAAACAAATTAAAAATATATTGCAAATGATATTACACTTTCTGTGAGATTTCTGATATATTGAAAACTACAAAACCTGTCAACATCATGCAAGTAGTCTGGATATTGCTCCCACGGTGAATCATTGGATCACTGACTGGCTTGGGTTGGAAGGAATCTCAAAGTCCATTTTGTTCCAGCTCTTTGCTACAGTTAGGGTTTTTGACCATTAGACCAAGCACCAGATGAGCCTGTCCAGGGCCATATCCAACCCGACTTTCATCACTTTCAAAGACAGGACATCCACAACTTCACTGGGCAACTTATTCCACCCTCTTAGTGAAAAACTGATATCTGATCTAAATTTCCTCTCTTTTTTTAAAAAAACCATTTCCCCATATTCTGTCACTATCTACCCATGTAAAAAGTTGATTCCCTTCCTGTTCATAAACTACCTTTAAATACTGCAAGGTCTCTCAGGAGCTTTCTTCTCCACACTAAGCAAGTCAAGCTTATTTTCGTCCTTCAGAACAGCTTCTCACAAATGTACATCCTGCCAAAAAGCAATGACTTGAATAAGATTGTGAATCAAGACAACATCAACATTTTCTTTGATTTGAACATCTGATTACAGCAATATGAATTCATTCAAAAATTCATGGGTAATGAATTTAAGTTGACTGAAAACATATCCCAAAAAATTGATTGTTTCAGAAATCTTCGAACCTATCCTCAAATTTCTTTATTAAAGTGGAAAGCAAGGCTGCATATTTTTCAGCATTCCAGGATTGTGTTTAGCCAACACATCAAAATGTTTAAAATTATTTTCCAAAATTGAACTTTCCATAGTTGAAGTTTCATTCTGAATGCTGATATTGTTTGAAACATAGCTGAGGTAACTTGATTTTTGTTGTTGGTGAGACACTTTTAATCTTCAAGTTCTGACACTATATGAAATTCACTGCTCTAATGACAATTTACATGACATTAAGTGTTTTTAAAGCTTTCACACATAATTTTCTTGTTGTACAATATAGTGATGTTTCAGTTAACATGAACTGTCAGTGAAAATTTCATAATCTTCCATTAATTACCTATGTCCAACTTCTTTACCAACCATCACCAGCGTTCAATCGGTAGATATACCAGATATGTTGAAGAAGATTGAAGAAAATTATTTTAATGTATTTTTATTTCTTCTTAGAAATCAAGAGATTTAGCTGTATTTTTTTAATGCACCAAAGAAGCCATTTCTTCAGTGACATTATGTCCATTATCAAGACATCTAATGAAAATATCAAGTTGAACTGTATTTTTAGCATCAGTCTTTCATCTATCATCACCAAAGCATAAAATCATAACACTTGAAATTAGCAGCTTTTCATTCAAAATTTATTTTTATAGATTTAACTGTTTCTTCATTTCTCTTTGATGCAGTCTGGCGAGACAAAATATTTATTTTTGTTATTATTTTTTTTATTTTTTAAATCATAGATTCATAGAATGGCCTGGGTTGAAAAGTACCTCAAAGATCATCAAGTTTCAACCCCTTCCATGGGCAGAGTTGCCCAGAGCTGCCCAGGGACAATCCAGTCTTGTGTCGGATGCCTCCAGTTATGGGGCATCACAACTTCTCTGGGCAACTTGTTTCAGTGTGCCACCATTCTCTGAGTGAAAAACTTTCTCATAACCTCTAACCTGAATCTCCCGTCTTTGTTTAAAATTATTTCCCCTTGTCCTATCAATTTCAACATGTATAAAAAGTCATTCCAACTTGTACATTCCCTTCAACTACTGGAAGGCCATGTTGAGGTATCCCCAGAGCCTTCTCTTTTCCAAGCCAAACAAACCCAGTTCCCTCTACCTTTACTCATAGGAGAGGTACTCCAGCACTCTGATCCTTTTAGTGGCCCACCTCTGGACCCATTCCAAGAGCTCTGTGTCTTGTGCTGAGGTCCCAGGCTTATGAGCAGCGCTCCAGATGGGGCCTCATAAGAGCTGAGAACAGGGGGACAATCCTCTCCCTCCCTGCTGGCCACCCCTTTCTTAATTCAGCACAGGATATAGCTGGCTCTCTGAGCTGCAAGCATGCACTGCTGACTCATGTCCAGCTTCTCATCCACCAGGACCTCCCAGTCTGTTTGAATAACTGAGGTCGCCCCAGTTCAAGTGCAACAACTTGCATTTGGCTTTGTTGAGCCTCCTTAAGTTCACATGGGCCCACTTCTCCAGTCTCTCCAAGTCCCTCTGGACTGCTTCCTTTCCTGCCAGTTTAGCAACTGCACCACTCAGTTTGGTGTCATCTGCAAGCTTGCTAAGGGTGCACTTGATTCCATCATATATGTCATTGATAAAAATGTTGAAGAGCACCAGTCCCAAGACTGACCCTTGGGAGGCAACACTCATGACCAGCCTCCATCCAGGAATAGAACCATTGATCACAACCCTTTGTCTGCAACCAGCCAAAAATACAAAATAAAGCAATAATAATAATAATAATAATAATAATATATATATATATATATATATATATGGAGAAAATACGGGCAAAATCATGTTTGATATAATCATGAACCTCAAGAAACAGTCAAATAACATTCTTAGTAAAGTGACTAAGAAACGACTATTCTTTAGATTTTCTATTTACAAATTTATAACTAAATGAAACTGAGGGAAGGGAAATATTATCAGATGTAACTGTATTACTACTGAATTAAAAGACACACTTCAAGTCTTTCTATTCAAAAATTATTTGGAAAGCCTAAAAAAGTGTAAAATGGTTTACAAGTAGAAATGTTTGAAAATTTTTAAAAATATTTGAAAAATATTGGATAAAGTAGTAAAAGGGAAATTTTAATGAAGACATATATGTCACAGAAAGGAAGAACGTCTGAAATAAGGAAAGCATCCAGGAAAACCTTCCAGTCATCCATTCTGCTTCTGTTCTGCTTCTGCAATGCATGAAATGGTGCATGAAGATTTTATTTAATGTGAGAATGAAAAAAAAAAAAAAAGAGCTAATGGGAGAAAGAATGAAATTCCTAATTCTGAGGTAGTTTTTTTAACATGCTTTAACCACCATAGAGCAATAGAAATTGTTCCCTATTCTTACTACAATCTGATTTCTATTGTTTATTCACTGATGAAAAATCTACTCTCTACATATGGTAAAAGCATGAGAGACTCAAACATCTTATTCAGAATACCTGATGCAAAAAAAAAATACATATGCCTGTATTATAGTTTGCACTTCAAATATTTCTCACAGTTCTAGCTATATTTGGGTTTTAATCACTGTATTACAAAACAGATTGCTTTTTAATTTTTTCAGTTTCTGACAGAATGGGGAATGATGGTTCCAAAATATGTCTGATAATTTCAAAATATCTTTTTGTTGTTCTTCCCCTTGAAGAAGTTTTTATGAAGTTGCAAAGGATTGAGCTCAGATGTTTTGGTTTGGTTTGGTTTGATTCTTCTTTTTGCATGTTAATAATAATAATAATAATAATAGTACAAAAATTGGGAACTTTTTAAAAATCACAGTAAAGAAATATAAAGTCAGAAATGTTTGGAGGGTGGAAATATTCTCTTCCAAGATCAAAATTTTCTGTAGCTAAACAGATGGAAATCACTTATCTTAAAACATAACGGCAGTTAATG
Source organism: Oreortyx pictus (assembly GCA_036925125.1). Classification (NCBI taxonomy): domain Eukaryota; kingdom Metazoa; phylum Chordata; class Aves; order Galliformes; family Odontophoridae; genus Oreortyx; species Oreortyx pictus. The sequence goes on from JAUPFR010000004.1 coordinate 17,902,757, forward strand.
GAATGTAATACAGAACATTGCAATATTTTCATCTGAAAAGAATTTGACAGCTATAAGGAACTACAACTAACTGTTAAGTATATTAAAGTGATGGAGGAATTGTTCCTCTGGTAAAAAAGAATCTGATAAAAATATGTACATCAAAATATTTTTCTGAAAAAGTTTTTTACTTACTCCTGCTTTGTTTCTGAACACAATTAAAATTAAACAAAACTAAAAATATATGAGGCTCTTTTTGACAATGTCGAAACATATTCCACTGTTTGATAATTTCTCCAAAACAGGACAGATCTGTTAGGATTTACTTTGGACAAAGAAAATGATAAATTCTGAATCAGTTCTGACTTACTTTCTTTCCTATGTTGACTTCTTTCTTCTTTTTGTATATTAATTGGCAAGTTTTATACATATATTTGTGCACTGTATTAAACTATATCTGACTCCTGAAATCCTTCTCTCTGTGGGAAGTTAGAGGATGCAATTAACACGTAACAAGCAAACACACCAGAAAACACTTTTAAGAATATCAAGAATCAATGCCATGATGTTGGAGTTGTTATTCAGAGTTTTATTCTCATTCCAATTTTTGGAAACCTACTCGGTGAAAAGGTTTATGCAATTCAGATTTGAGTTAATTGGAAATACTAAACTGTAAATGGAACTGAAGGTACTGGTTCTGATATCCTGATATTTCTTCATTTGAGAGACAAACTTGAGGTATCTGGGCTGAAATGAATTCAGCAAACTTTTCAATCTTGTTAAAGATTAGACAAGAAGAAATGATCGTACTTGGATTTTTTTTTTGTATGCTTAATCTGTTCATTTGCTCATCTGTAATGAATACTTGGGATGAATAAATAAAATTTTGTCTGAAGTTACTTTTATCGGTATCTGATACAGGCTCTAATATGAAAAAAAAATGTCTCTCAGATTCATACAATAAATAGGAGATTACAGTCCTAATATTCTGTCTGAGAGGTAAAATTATGTAGTTTCTCCTTGAGAAGCTAACAGACCCCACCTGCAGCAAAAACAAATGCTGCATAATAAACCATATGAAAAGTAAGGCTCATTATAATTATAAGAAATTCCAAGAGAGCAGTCATAAATGGGAGGGGGGAGGGGGGGGGAGGGAAAGGGAAAGGGCCTGATAAAATAATGAGAAAGAGCTGTGAGAAAATTTGTTCATAAGCTGCTATAGTTAGTGATTAAATAAATATATATTTTTTTAAAGCTGAGAGTTAATTTTGATGTGATAGGAACAATTACAATAAAAAGGCCAAGATGAGGTATGTATATTTAAGAGGTTGTAAATCTTCATTGCAGTTCTATAAAAGGAAATGAGGCTTAGGAGTAAATATAAATGAAAAACACTACACTAAATACAAAAATAGAATGTTGTCAAATTATGTCTAAATGAAAAGTAAGTAAATAGTAACAAGCAGTGCATCATAGGAGAACAATAAAGTGAACACAAAGTGGATTTATTGCAGTTTCAAGTAATTACCAGTATTTGGTACAATGTATACTTTGATGATCATCTTATTACAAAAACATAATTAGACTTCAGAATGCTGCAAGATTTTTATAAAGTCATTAAGGAGGAACAAAATACTTTCGGCTTCAGGACTAAATAGTTGAAGATACATTAATTTAGCCTCCTCTATATAAAAAGAAAAAAAAAAAGGTATTTGTGAATGTCTGAATTCACCTCAGACAAGGGCAATACATTTCTGTAAGTGTTCCTCCTATTTTTGGAAAAAGCTAAACTTTCTTACATTGTCAACAGTAAATCAAAAAATGTATGTCCTGTGAAACTTAATTTTTGTCTGAAAATATCTTGAACGATTATGTTTTGGTTGACCAGTAACTGTGTTCACGTACATATCCTAAAAGCAACATACAGTAACTTGAACCAACCTTATCACAAGTACAGGCAAAGTATGTGCTAAATTTTTCTTAAGTTTAATTGTAATAGATTGGAATGGAATGTGACAAAACAATTTTTGCAGTCAACTTCAGCAAGATATTCTTCTCCTTATGTAGACATGGAAAAAATAATGTAGTCTAAATAGTACTGAAAAAAATCTAATAAATCATTTATTCTGTGAGACATTGCATTTGACTTATCTAACATGACAGGTATAGAAAATTCAGAAGTTGTAAAAAAAAATTAGTATGTCAGAATTCATTGATGTCTGATTCTCTTAGATCAAGTAATGACAGAAAAATGTTATGTATTTCAGAACCACCGCAGTGACCTTTAGTTGTTGAATAAATTAATTCTAAATAAAACATAAGTGAGGCCATTTAAATGATACAGATAAACAAGAATGAGCTTGAACTCTACATTGCAAGTTGTACATTCCTACGAGGTTTGGTAAAAAACATTCAATATCACAGATCTACTGAGAACGACCAACATGAAGTTGCACATTTAAGTTCAATTTTGTAAAACATTTTGAGGATGAAAGGGTGCTACATTGTCTAAGGAAAACTAAGATATTTCTTCTTTGGTTAAGTCTAATACTTTTTAAATGTATTTAAGTCATTAAATGAGAAATTTTAATTTTCAGTATCAAATATTTGTCTACACAGATGAAAAGACTTCTATAGCATTATGCCTAATGACAGTAAACCTCATTTTATTTCTTGTTTTTCTTGAGTCCCTTAGAAGTTTTTGAAACAAATTCCAGTTGCTGCAAACTACAGCTCAAAGAAGGTGATCCACAGGTAGTTATTATGCCAGCTGTCTCCGTGTTAGGAGTTAATCTCCAAGGCTGCTGTATAACAAATTTGGAGCCAATTGCTATATTAAGAAGTCCTTTCAGTACTCTTTTTACTCCTCCTCTCTGTGTTTATAATTAAAAACTGATTTTACACTTCCTCGTGGTGTACAAAAAAAAAAAAAAAAAAGCCTACAACAGAAGTAAGTATACTTAAGGCTGCAAATACATTTGATGTGAAGAAATCAACAACACAAAAATTCTTAGAAAAGTATGTAGATGGAGCAACAACGGAGAAGGAAGAACTGTCAGTTACATTTTCTGAATGAATGTAGAAGTGGAACTGTAGATAAATTATTTCCACTTCTATTATTTATGAAATATTAAGGACTTAAGGCCATGAGCAGAACATTCTTTTTGAGATGCTTTCAATCACAGTGTCTTTCACTCAAGTACACAGTTGCATTTCAAAACTAGTCTTTCACACTCCATTTACCTGAAAGCTAGATCTCCAGAGTGCAACTATTATCTGAAGTAAATGCAGAGGACAGCTAAATGCAAGAGTGGGACAGATTCCTTAGAGTAGTTCTCCTGTTTTTTAACAACTCCAGATATAACATTTAGGGAAAAGTGCTTAATTGTCACTGTGTCAGTCATTACTCCCTGATTAGCAGATACATTTAATGTGACATGGTTTCAACTGTATGATTTATCTTCTCCCTCAGCCAAATCAAGAATGCATCTGCAATTTTGTATAACATTCATTTTATTTGGGGAAAAGTATAATTCTGAAATAGGCTTTTATTTTTGCCAGTAGAAACATTTCAGCTCCTGTCATTAGTCATAAAAAAATTAAAAGCTGATTCCACACCAAGCAAAAGCTTCAGGAGGCTTGTATAGATGTGAAATGAATTCCTGCACAAACTGAAACACAAAAAATGAAACTTACAGAGAGTGGAAGCAAGGATGGGTAACCTAAAAGAAACATAGAGATGTTGTCCAAGCTGATGAAGGTCAAGTTAGCAAAGCTAAAGCCCAAATAGAATTGTATCTAGTCAAGGATATCAAGGACAACATGAAAGACTTCCGCAAATACCTCAGTAGCAAAAAAACTACTAGGAAAAATGTGAACTCTCCCATGAAAGGAACAGCAGATCTGGTTACCTGGTACATGAAGAAAGCTGAGGTAATCAACATTTTCTTCAGTCTTTACTGGCAAATACTGTAGCCACGCATTCTAAGTCACAGAAGGCAAAAGCAATGACTGGGAGAATAAAGAACCAGACATTGTAGGAGAAAATCAGACTCAAGACCATCTAAGAAACCTGTAGGTCCACTGGTCAATGAGACCTGATGAGGTACATACAAAGTTGTGAGGAAACTCCGAGAGGTTACCCTGGAAAAAAAGGGAGATGACTGGTGACAGCCACCATGAATTAACTGAGGGTAAATCACGCCTGACAATTCTGGAGGCTTTCAGTGATAGCGATACTGTGTTGGTGAATGAGAAAAGAGCAACTGATGCCATTGACTTATACAAAGTCCTTCTCTTTAAGTTGAAAAGATGTGGAATTGATGGATGGACTACCTTGTGACTAAGGAATTATGTGGATGGTTGCACCCTAAGTTGCAGACTGTGGTTCAGATGGAGACTAGTGATGAGACATGTTTCTCAAGGGTTAGTATTGGAACCAGCATTATTTAACATCACTGTCAGTGAAACTGTTGGTGGATCTGAGTCCGCATTCAGCAAATTTGTGGACAACACCAACCTGCATTTTGTGGTTGACATGTTGGAGGAAAGGGATTCCATCTGGAGTGGTATTGACTGTCTCAACAGTTGGGCTAACAAGAAGAACATACCAAGTGTAAGGTCCAATTCCTCTGTCAGCGCAATCCCAAATATGAACTGGACAGAGAAAACAGTGAGAGAAGTTCTGAGGAGAAGGACTTGGGGGTGTTGGTTGATGCAACCTGAAAATGAGCCAGCTATTGGTGCTTGCAGTCCAGAAAGCTAACTTTATCCTGGGCTGCATCCAAAGAAGTGTGGCCAGCAGGTCCCCTGACTACTACTTTGATCTCTGGGGCCTCCAATGTTAGAAGAACAAGGACTTGTTGGAATGAATCCAGTTACCTTGTCATAGACCAGATCTTCCACCAGTAAACACTCCTGAGCAAAACACCCCCAAATAAGTGCTTCCAAATGTAAAATCTATACATAAAGGATTGCAGGCTACATAACAACCACCACTGCCTCCTCAATAAGCCAGACCCTTATTGCAAAAAATGCCTCAGGATGTAACCTTTGAGACATGAACAAACAATTGTCTTTCACAGCAAGCTAAGATTTTGCAGATTTGACACTATACTTAACAAACCTATTCAAGTTTTACAGAAGATTAATAATAAAAGAAATCATGAATTCAACTTGTTATTTGAATCTTTTGAAAAAATTCCTTATCTCATAATTTTAAAGAAATTCGTCTGCTAAGAGGTAAGAGAAAATTGTATCTCATAGTAATATCAGGTCAAAATATACAAAGAATAAATAAAGAAATTGTTAGTTTCTTGCACACACATACACACAAAAAAAAAAAGGAAAAAAAAGAAAAGAAAAAAGTCAGAAGAGCCAGAACAGAAATTCTAGGACTTTCTATTTTCATTTTCTTTCTAAATTATTTAAAGGTGGGTTTAGAGATTAATGTGATGATTCCAAGCTATCTATCAGAGAAGCTAAAAAGCTAAAACCAACTGCATTGGACTACAAAATAATTTTGCTAGCTATAATAACCAGTTAAGAAAATATCATGTGAAATCATATGCAAATAAAGACAAGTGACATACATAACAACAATACTAATTTTATATACAATAATAAATGTAACATATCAGGAACAGTGTAGAATTAGGACTAGGGACTAGGATTGTCCCTCTGCACTAAGCATTTGAGTGTCATGTTCAATTTTGGATACCACTCTACAGGAAAGACTTTGAAGCCCTGGAGCATGTCCAGAGAAGGGCAATGAAGTTGGTGGAGGATCTGAAGCCAAAGCCTTATTAGTAGCAGTTGAGAGAACTGGGATTATTTAGTCTGGATAAAATGAGGTTTAGGAAGACCTTTGTGGGAATTCAAGAAAGATTATTCAGAGCAGAAGCTGTGTGGCAATATAAATGGCATGAGAAAGCAACACTGAGAAAAAAGGACACCTCCAGGAAAGAAAAACAAAGTCAAGTAAGCTGCATGATGGCCATGTCATAATGATCCTGATTGGAAGAAGAGTATGGGACTAGGAATGACTCATTACTGTGATTGGATAAGCATCTGCATGCACGGTTAAAGGAATGTCTGTGGAATGTTTTGTTGACACATAAAGGTGGGTGGGAAAGTTAAAAGAGAAAACTTGTGAATGTATGTAAGGGATGTTAGAACCTGCAATAAATGATTTGGATTGTTCACCTCTGATTCCATGCCTCAGACATTGCAAATTATGTCCACAGCGTGGAGCAAATCAAGCTGAGGCTGTGTGCCTGGTCTTACAGCACTGCCTGACTGAACTATGGAGACATTGCTTCATATACAATCAGCACCGCTCTTCAGGAGTCAGGAACTAAGGGGAGTTCATTAATGAACATTAATGAAACAAGTAAATTTCTTAGTATTACAGACAGTCTTAAAGTTTCAGAACCGACCTCAACTAATGTTGATGTAGATACGTTACATTAATTGGCACCTGTTTCAGGGACATAAAGGTCCCAGACTGAGGAATGATCTTGGGATAGAACAAAGTATTCTGACTGTCTTAAGGAAACTGATATTTGTGGCTATAGCTGCAAATGTTTCTTTTTTTTTGTTAAGGGAGTTGACCTTGGTGGTTTATTTTGTTTTGCAAGCAGGTGTTCTAATTGGGCTCTCTATCATACACTGGCCATGTGGATGCAGCATGCAAATAGAAAAAGACCTGCAGACTCTGAGAAGAATAAAAACAGGTTATAAACTGTGATAGGTGAAAGAGGAAAAGTGCACCTTGAAGTGGGGTATGGCCTGATGCCATACCAGTCAAATCCATTGCTGGCATGTTTCTTTTTTCACTGGTTTCCATCTCTCAAGGGTCAGTAAGTAATAGTGCACTTGCTTAGGGAGTTTCTGTTTCCTGCTAATGGGATTATCTAAAATGGGTGCCTGTATGTGTGTGAATATGCATGTATTGAATAAAACTTGTGAACCTCTGTGCCACTCTGAGTGCATAATTTGCTTGCATCTGCACCTGAGATATCCTGTCTCTCAGATCCAGATACACCTTTGTCATGGAGTTATCTCTAGATCTGAGTCCATGACAGGGAAACAAAAAAAAAAAAAAAGAAAAAAAAAAAAAAAGAGAGAGAGAGAGAAAAAAGACCTTTTGCAGCATGTCCCCAAGCAGGGCTGTATGCTCATGGGGAGAAGAGGGGGAAGGTATGGAGATAGCACATGGGTCTAAAAAAACCCAAACCAACAGCAACGATCTGAGGAGGAATGGTAATTTACTAAATCCAACAAAATCGAACAGAAATGAGAAAGACGGTGATGTCCAAAATTCGAGATCTTACACTATTTGACTGCAGGGGAAGCAAACATGCTTTTCTTCATGGCAAAACCAGGAGAGAAATTGCATGAGCCAGAGTGAGAGGGCAGAAGGTGTATGGCCAGGAGCTCCCCCCCTCTTCCTCTGCCCACTGGAACATTAACTCTTTAACTCCCACTGCTTTACAGGATGTTCTGATTTGCAATACCAACAGCAATAATCACAAAACCACAAAAACTCTGAAACAAGACTGCTCACACTTCAGCTGCACTCACCAAGTTAGGATGTTAGCTGGCTAAGTAAAACAATACCACTAGCAATGCTCCAGCAGGCTTGTTGATTGTTGATTCTATCAGGAATGCAACTTTACAAAACTGTACAGCCATTGATTTTCTACTACTAACCCAAGGGCATGGTTGTGAGGACTTTAAAAACATGTGTTGTATGCATCCTAGTGATTAATCAAAATCAATGCATCAGAGTATACATAACTTCAGCATTCTTTGTAATCAATTGCAGGTACACATATAATGAGACTCTCAGGGATTCTTTTCCAGGTTGCAGAAACTTGGGCCATGAGCCAAAGTTCATTCTTTTCTTAAAGGATTTAATAGTATTTCTTGTCATTAAGCTGTGTTTGCTTTGTCCATTTTCTTACATTCAGCGAATTCTCAAAAGAAAACCTTGATTGAGTTATGACAGTGTGTACGGGAACTGTTGAATCACGGCCTGAACCACTGATTGATCACCTGAGGCGAGCACTGGGTCAGCCACAGGGGCACAAGTGAGTGTGATTGGAAGGGGTGGAGTTTGACTCCACCTCTCCCAAGACCCCATTTAAGGGCTGACCACCACCAGGGAAGGATCTCTGGTTGGAGATCCCTCCCTAGTGGAGTTTTTGGTGAGCCTCGACCATCTTCAAAGGTGAGCCACTCTTTTCTTATTAATTTTCTTATTAACTATCTGTATACCATCTACCTAAGACTATCAAAAATATACCAGCTTTGGCACTATTTCTTTTGGGTGCTATTTCTGGGGGTTATTTGCCCTACAATTGGCGAGCCAGGAAGGCTTAAAAAATATATACATATACAATAATTAACTATGTCCTTCATTTGGAACATTTTCAAATGGGGCAGGGGGGAGAACGTTACTCCCCTGGACCAAACAATTCCTGGTCAAATTCCAGGATTTATGGGGTCATCCTATTATGGTCTTGCCACCGTTATTGAAAAATGGGGACCCCTGCGGGTTACAGGGACTGTTTCTCCTTCTCCAGCCCAGCTGACAGATTATTTTCAAGGTCTAGATAAGGACATACTAGTTACAAAAGAACGTTGGCTAGCTGCTTCTGTTGTGGCTTGGCTTCTAATAATGGCCTTACATAAACTGGAAATAACAAATACAAACATAGAATCCGAAAATCAATTATTAAGAGATCGTATTGAAAAGTTGGAACAACAGCTGGGCACATTAGTAGCCAAAAAACCTGGACTAGATGTGCCAACAAAACAAATTCGTACCATATCAGTGGAGGACACCCAGGTCCCTGAAGTAGCAGACCTGGATGTCTCAGAAAAAAAGATTTCTAAATCAGATCTCGAAGCTCCATCTCTGGAGGATCCATTTGAGATCCGACCAATCATAACTCAAAAAAAAAAAAAATGCAAGATAGACAAGCGGGAGTGCCTCCTGACCAATGGCCCCCTGCTGAAACATGCTTGCATGTGACAGCGCGCCCGTATACAGCAAACGAGTTGATGGACCTAGTACAACGATTCCATCAAAAAGCAAGAGAAAGCATACCATCATGGCTCCTGAGGTTATGGGATGCAGGAGCTGAAAGCGTGTTAGTCAGTGGGACAGAGATGTCAAAACTGGCATCTATAACTATACACCCAGCCCTGAGGCAAAGATTATATGCTGCCATCCACTATACTAATGAGAATCATTCTATTATAGATTGGTTGATGGCAGCATGCCGCTTAACATGGCCCAACAAATCTGACATTCCACTCAATACTGGTTTATGGTCCTCTATGGAGGACCTCCAAACATACATCCGAGAACTGGGTATGAGGGAGGCTATGTATTCAGAGACCTTTGAAAGTCCTGATACGGAAAAATTTACAGCAGGTATGCGAGACCTAATACTACAGCAAGCCCCCTCTCACCTTTATGGGACTTTGGTCTCCATACTAAACCCTTTGGTGGCTTTGGAGGCTATCGTCCAACAGGCAGCCCAGTTGGTGGCAGACCTTGGGGAAACGGAGCGCATAAGAACTAGGCGCAATGTCCGTATGGTAGAAACAGCTGAGGCCTTCCCCATTAAAACTAAGAAGCCTGTCCCACGGATACCCCGATCGGGCCCCATACGGGTATGCCGGAAGACCATGTTCAATGATCTTATACAGGCCGGGGTTGCCTTTGCTAAAATCGATGGGCAACCCAACCATGTTTTATTACAGCTCTGGAAACAACTTAGAAACGATCAAAAATTTCAGAGTACTCCCAGAAAATCGGGAGTACGAATAATACAGGCAGCACCAACAACAACCTGGAATTTGGCTGATTTTATAGTCCCAAATAGAAGGAAGAAACATCCACAGGTGTCACGGGATACAATGCCTGAACCACCTGCGGTAAAAGACTTAGATTTAGCCAACTTCATGGAGTAACAAAGGACTTTGGTCCCCTTAGTGCCTCCAGATGTGACCGGAGGCCCTATGTAGAATTAGACATATTTTGGTCAGAGAAGAATGTTCAAAAGGTGATGGCTCTAGTAGACACTGGTGCGGAAACATCAATTATATATGGAGACCCAACAAAGTTTAAGGGCAGTAGAGTGATGATTGGTGGGTTTGGGGGACAGACCATTCCAGTCACCCAAACATGGCTGAAATTGGGGGTTGGCCATCTCCCACCCCGGGAGTATAAAGTGTCGATTGCCCCAGTCCCAGAATACATCTTGGGCATAGACATTTTATGGGGTCTGGCTCTCCAGACGTCTGTGGGAGAGTTCAGACTTCGACAGAGGTACATTAGTATCCGGGCGATACAGGCAGTATTGAGGGGCCATGCGAAACATGTGCCCATTTGTTTGCCGAAACCACGCCGGATTACTAATGTAAGGCAGTATAGACTCCCGGGGGGGCGGGAAGAAATATCAAAAACGGTGCAGGAACTAGAAAAAGTAGGTATTATAAGACCTGCACATAGTCCATATAATTCCCCCATATGGCCAGTGCGGAAGTCGGATGGAACATGGAGAATGACGGTAGATTATAGGGAATTAAATAAGGTCACACCGCCCATCCATGCGGCCGTACCCAATATTGCTTCCCTAATGGACACACTCAGTAGGGAAATTAAGACCTACCATTGTGTCCTGGATTTGGCAAATGCGTTTTTTAGTATCCCGATTGCCAAAGAATCGCAAGATCAATTTGCATTCACATGGGGAGGCAGGCAGTGGACCTTTCAGGTCCTGCCACAGGGGTACGTGCACTCACCAACATACTGTCATAACTTGGTGGTGCGTGACCTAGCTAATTGGAGGAAACCTAATAATAACGTCAACCTATATCACTACACTGATGATCTCCTGTTAACATCCTACTCACTGGAAGCAGTAGGAGAGGCAGCAGATTCATTAACCTCCTACCTAAATGAAAGAGGATGGGCTATCAATCCTCAAAAGGTGCAAGGTCCAGGCCTGTCGGTAAAATTTCTGGGGGTAGTCTGGTCAGGAAAGACCAAAGTGCCACCCAGTGCCATCATAGATAAGGTTCAGGCATTCCCAGTCCCTACAACACCAAAGCAGCTGCAGGAATTTCTAGGTATATTGGGATACTGGCGTTCCTTTATACCTCATTTGGCGCAGCTGCTGAGACCTTTGTATTGGCTCTTTTTTGTGAGTCTATCATGGGATTGAGGGAGAACAGAACAGGATGCTTTCCAGCAAGCAAAACAGGCGGTGAAACAAGCCCAGGCATTGGGTATATTCGATCCTACCCTCCCAGCTGAATTGGATGTTCATGTTACTCAGGATGGCTTTGGCTGGGGCCTGTGGCAACGTCAGAGTTCTGTTCGGACCCCCATTGGATTTTGGTCTCAGGTCTGGCACGGAGCAGAAGAAAGATATAGTATGATTGAAAAACAGCTATTGGCTGCCTATACTGCATTACAAGCGGTAGAGCCAATAACCCAGACGGCTGAAGTCATAGTTAAGACCACTCTTCCAATTCAGGAGTGGGGAAGAGATCTGACCCACCTTCCTAAGACAGGGGTGGCCCAGGCACAGACGGTGGCACGATGGGTCGCCTATCTCAGCCAGAGGAGTAGTCTGTCTTCCTCACCGCTGAAAGAAGAACTCCAAAAGATTCTAGGCCCAGTGACGTGTCACAGTGATGCACCAAAACAAACCTTGGTTGCTCCGCCACAGAAGAGTCCCGTCCAGGAAGGAAAATATCCCATTCCTGAAGATGCCTAGTACACGGATGGGTCCAGCAAGGGCAACCCAAGTAAGTGGAGAGCAGTAGCATACCATCCCGCTACAGATACAATATGGTTTGAAGAGGGGGATGGTCAAAGCAGCCAGTGGGCAGAGCTGCGGGCCGTGTGGATGGTTATAACCAAAGAACCTGGTGACGGTGTCCTGAATATCTGCATCTGACTCATTTCACGGGTGTGATGATACAACGCTGGGCAGAAGAGAACAATATTGAATGACGATTCCACCTGCCATATAATCCAACGGGGGCCGGCCTGATTGAGCATTATAACGGTATTCTCAAGGCTGTCCTGAAGACAGACTCTCAGTCTCTGCAGGGGTGGACGAAGAGACTCCACGAAACTCTGTGAGATCTGAATGAAAGACCTAGAGATGGCAGACCCAGTGCCTTGAAAATGTTAAAAACAACATGGGCCTCCCCACTTAGGATCCAAATTACAGGTACAGATAATGAGGTAAGACCTCAGACCGGCCGTGAGAACAATCTTCTGCTCCCTGCCCCTGAGAACCTGAAACCAGGCACCAATAAAATAAGATGGCCTTGGAAGGTGCAGGTAGGGCCACGATGGTGTGGCCTAATTGCACCCTGGGGGAGATTAAAGGAGGTGGGGGGTTCGGTAGTCCCTCCAGTAATTGGTACATGGCCTACTGATATTGTGGTCAACACTCCAGTCTTTATTGCTAAAGGAACCCCTATCATGTCTCTGTGGCAGATCAGGACACCCCCTTTGGTGCCTGATATAATCGTGCAGCCGCAGACATCTGGGCAAAAGGTTTGGTACAGGCGGCCAGGGCATGCCCCTGTACAAGCTGAAGTGTTGACCCAAGACAGGAATATGGCCTGTATCTTACCCTGGAGGGCAGACCTCCCCCTCTTGGTACCTTTGAAACATCTATATTACTCCCCGTGAGTCTATGAGTCACCGGAGGGAACCAAATACTGCTGCAGTGTTCCAGAGTTGCAATAACATCATGTGCAACATCCGGTGATGGTCTACCCGGGACTGATGAAGAGTAGGACGGACCTGCACAACGTGACCGCATGCTTCCAGTAGACACCGCCAAGCACTGGCCCAAGGAAGAACACGAGTGATACGCTGATCATCACTCATCCCAGATTACATCGATATGCATTGTGACGGGTTATTATGTAAAGCATCGCGATGTATTGGGTCTCTGTATTAAGGAGGGCTCACCCTATAGTTCTTTAATCAGTGGTTCATGTTGTGAAGGGGTGGAGTGTATGGGAACTGTTGAATCACGGCCTGAACCACTGATTGATCACCTGAGGCGAGCACTGGGTCAGCCGCAGGGGCACAAGTGAGTGTGATTGGAAGGGGTGGAGTTTGACTCCACCTCTCCCAAGACCCCATTTAAGGGCTGACCACCACCAGGGAAGGATCTCTGGTTGGAGATCCCTCCCTAGTGGAGTTATCGGTGAGCCTCAACCATCTTCAAAGGTGAGCCACTCTTTTCTTATTAATTTTCTTATTAACTATCTGTATACCATCTACCTAAGCCTATCAAAAATATACCAGCTTTGGCACTATTTCTTCTGGGTGCTATTTCTGGGGGTTATTTGCCCTACACAATGTAAATACATCTGGCAATACTGTTACAAAGTGTTACACATAATGGAGAAAGCTCTAAATGAGGCAGTTGGAATGCTGTGTGCAAGGCATGATTATGTAATTAATATGATTACAGATTCATAGATTCATTAGGTTGGGAAGGACCTACAAGATCGTCTAGTCCAACCATCCTCCTACCACCATCCCTACCCACCAAGCTACTAAATCAAATCCCTCAGCACCTCATCTAAACGCTTCTTGAACAGCACTGGGGATGGTGCCTCAACCACCTCCCTAGGCAGGCCATTCCAGTGCCTGACCACTCTTTCAGAGAACAAATTTTTCCTCAAATCTAATCTAAATCCTCCCTGGCGCAAATTGTAACCACTTCCTCTCATCCTGTCATTAGTTATCTGGGAGAAGAGGCCGACCCCCTCCTCACCACAGCCTCCCTTGAGGAAGTGGTAGAGTGCAATGAGGTCTCCTCTGAGCCTTCTTTTCTTCAGACTAAACAATCCCAGCTCCTTCAGCCGCTCCTCGTAAGACTTGTGCTCCAGGCCCCTCACCAGTTTTGTTGCCCTTCTCTGAACACACTCCAGGGTCTCGATGTCTCTCTTGTAGTGAGGGAATTAGTGTTATTCTTTTGTGGTATCTTAATCCTAATAAACAAAATAAACAAAAAAGAGGGAAATGTGGGAATACAAGAAGGACAATTCAGAGCAGAAGCTGTGTAGCAATATAAACAATATGAGAAAACAATAGAGAGCAAAGGACACCTCAAGAAGAGAAAAAAATCAAGTAATCTATCAAAATGGACGCATGATAATGACTGTGATTGGAGGAAGATTGAGTGGCTAGGAACAACTCATGAGTGATTGGATAAGCACCTGCATGCATGTTTAAGGAGTGTTTTTGGAATGTCTTGTTAACATGTGAAGGCAGGTGGGAAAGTTAAAAGAGAAAACATGTGAATGTGTGTAAGGGATGTTAGAATCTGTAATAAACTTTTTGGACCACTCATATCTTAGTCCATGCTACAGACACTGCAGACTTTATCACTCTACTCCATGAAAGGAGATAGTGGTGAGGAGGATGTCTGTCTCTTCTCCTGTGTAACTAGTAATGAGACGAGGTAATGGGTATAAGTTGCACCAGAGGAGGTTCAGCTTGGATATTAGAAAAAACTTATTGGAAAGAATAGTGAAGTCACCATCCCTGGAGGTGTTCAAGAGTAGGATGAACATCACACTGAGTGACATGCTTTAGAGTGGTTTCAGAATGGGTTAATGGTTGGACTAAATGTCATTAGTGGTCTTTCCACCTTAGTGATTCCCTAATTCTATGATTCCTGAACATCTTAAAGTTAGTCTAGTTGGTTTATGATCATATGAACTTATAGTCTAGTATCATAAAAATAAAATGTTAGAGATTTTTAGGAAAATAGTAGGGCTCATAATATGTATACAGCTTTTCTTCTAATTATGACTGCAGAGTACTTCAACCTAGTCAACTCTTGAATACTATACTGTGTACAGTTCAGAGAAAAAAATACGTGAATTAACTGTAGTGCAACTTTTCTCCAGTTGCTTTGGACTTCAGGAGTTTTCAAACAGTCTGAAAAGAACTAATATAATTTGTAGAATAGAAAGGCACCAAGGCTATGAGCACCAAGGCTAAAACTATTTTTTTTTTTTTTTTGCCTTTAAACTAGTAGACTGTAATGGTTGGTGTAAAGAAGAAAAGCTCTCTTCCGTCTGAGAAGACAATGCTTCCTGGAAAGTCAATAGTGTAACACGAATCCATTCCTACATATGTTCAAATACCACAGAATCATAAAATCATTAAATGCATTAAGCTTAGGAAAGGACAATAAAGAACATCCTATTCCAATTCTCCTGCTGTGGGCAGGGTTTCCCCCCACTAGATTATGCTGCCCAAGGCTCCATCTGGCCTGGTTTTAAAAGCCTACAGGGATGGGGCATTCACAACTTCACTCAGCAACCAGTTCCAATGCCTCACTATCTGTGTAGTTTTATTTTTTTTCCTAACATTTAAACTAAATTTCCTCTCTTTTAGTTTAAAACTGTTTTCCCCTGTCCTATCAGTATTAGACAGTGTAAAAATTCTGCCCTTTTCCTGCTTTTACGATCCCCTTAAATACTGTTAAACCATGATGAGGTTTCCACAGCCTTCTCCAAGCTGAACAAGCCCAACTCCCTCAACTTTTCTTTGTATCTGATCATCCTAATGTATGTACATTCTTGAGAGATAACAGGAAAAGTACCATTAAAAAAATAATAAACAATCAAGAAACAAAAACAAACAAACAACAAATTCTGTTGTTTTTTTTAAGATGAAGAGTGTTGTTTTTGCACTATCACAACCAACCACTGGGATCAGCCAGACGAGGAGCTTGGGTGATAAAGATTAGAACCATGTTATTGATCAGGATTTGCTTTTTGCTGATAGGTATGGTCTAGTAAGATATACTATAAAGCAGGTACTCACCTCCCTTCGAGAAATTGCTGGGGCACAGCAGGTAATGCACACAAAACTAATCAAATATAAATAACTAGGTTAGAAAATATTTGCAAAAACAGTAACATAGTAAAAAAGGAAAAAGGGGAATTAAGATGAAAGAATAAAGGACAAAATGTTCTAATAAATTAAGATCTGAAAAAGGGAACTAGTTAAACTCATCTTGCAGGTAACTGGCAAAAGATAATAGTTTAGAACCTGAAGATAAATCTTGTTTCCTTAACAGAACAAAGAGCACTGGACTTTGTTAAAGAAGATACAAAGATAGTTCTATCTGGGCAAAACAACAAACTCTGAATCCAGATTAAAAAGTATGTAGAGCTTTTCTTTCTATTATTATTTTTGATTGATCCACATATACAGTCGTAGAATCATAGTGGTTGGAAGGGACCTCAAGAGATCATCAAGTACAATCCCCCTGCCAAAGCAGGTTCCCTACACCAGGTCGCACAGGTGGGAGTCCAGGCGGGTCATGAATATCTCTAGAGAAGGAGATTCCACAACCCCCCTGGGCAGCCTGTACCAGTGATCAGTCACCCTCACTGTATAGAAGTTCTTGCACACATTCGTGCAGAACCTCCTGTGCTGCACTTTCTGTCCATTTCCCCTTGACCTGTCTCCACACACTGCTGAAAAGAGAATGGCCATGCCACTTTGTCCCCCACACCTCAGATATTTACAAACCTGGATCAGGTCCCCTCTCAGTCTTCTTTTCTCAAGGCTAAAGAGACTCAGTTCACTTAGCCTTTCTTCATAGGGGAGATCCTCCAGGCCCTTCACCATCTTTGTGGCCCTCTGCTAGACTCTTTCCAAGAGATCCCTGTCTTTTTTATACTGGGGAGCCCAGAACTGGACCCAGTACTCCAGATGAGGCCTCATCAGGGCAGAGTAGAGGGGGAGGATCACTTCCCTTGACCTGCTGGCCACGCTCTTTTTAATGCATCCCAGAATACCATTGGCCCTCCTGGCCATGAGAGCTATACTGTGGGTTTTCTAGCTAGTCCTGAAATCAAGAGTCACAGAGACTCTCCCTTGAAACACACCATATAATACTAAGGATAATCTTTTTCCAGTTAACACATTTCGTCTGCTGTAGTATGTGTGATTCCATCAACAATAGTGTCATGGTTTTACGATTTTTGTTACTGGTATTCCATACCATAACATCATGTGAGGCACTGGGAGTTAAAGAATTATTGCTTTAAGTCCATGAATTGCTGAATTTCCATGTGCCTTACTCTCAGAAGAGAAGAACAACTACATACTCCAGAGGGGTTTATGTTCCTGTTTTCCACCCTGAGGGAAAGATAAAACTGCACAGAAGTTTCAAAGACTTCTTCTTTTGCTGTTCATCTCAACAGTGGAGGTTCCCTAGCCATCTCACTTTCCGCTTTAGTGTAAGGCCTTCAGTTTCAAACACTCATTTTATTAGATTTATTAGCTTCAGTTCCAATTACATTGTGTTATTTTGCATTCTGATATCTTATTTAGTAGATTAGTTTTCTTCATCAGATCATTGCCTCTGGTTTTTTTTTATGCCCTTCTCCCTGTCCTCTCCTTTTTCCCCCTTCCCCTTTCCTGGGGCATGGGTCCATGGCTCCTCTGCCAATATTAGTCAAAGAACTGAGCTGAACCGGCCTGTCATTTATGTTTTTGGTGGAGAATGTGGGCATAGGCTGCCTTGTCTGGGAAGAAAGAGATACTTTTAGAATTGATCTCTCTCTATGTTCAGAGAGCTTTATTACAAATCTGATCTGCACTGTACGTGCTATACTAAAAACACAGCCTTGAAGTCCAGGAGGACTTCCAGTATTCTGCAATATTTGTAAACCTTTTGGGTACTGCCAGCTTGATTTGGTAAATAAAAAAAAAAAAGAAAAGTGAGAAAAAAAAAAACGCTCTTTCTCATAAAACTGCGCTTCAAGGGGTTGCATTCCATCATTTTTTTCTCTTTTAATGTTTGGAACATACTGGACTTAGTTAAGTTTGCCACTCTGAACTATGGAGCTATAGGTTTACATGATAAATTCAGGGCACTGATGGAGACATCTGCCTGGTACCTACATACAATGTTTTATAATTTGAACATTGACAGTTACATCCCAGAGGGAGTAAGTAATTTTACAAACAACACTATGTTTAAACCACTTCCCAGGTTCTCCTCTCAGTCCCCTATGTGTTTTTGGAATACCAAATTAGTGATCATACTATTAATCTCTCTGACTATACTCCTCTTCATTTACATTATCTGGAGGAAACCTTCCCCAGGGAGCCAGGTTGGTGCGGCTTAGGTAAATCTGAGGATGTATGACTTGTTTGGGCTTGGTTTATGCTTACTAAGCTCTGTATAATACTATTTTGGAGAGAAAGAGTTTCCAAAACGAGATTTGACACAAAATGAGAAGTCCCCAAGTTGAGCCTGATCCATCACCAGAGGCACCAGTATCAATATCAGTTTGATATGAAAGTAGTAAATTTATATCACGTGATGCCTTGGAGGAGTTACTTACATGAGAATGGAGAAGACATGAAGAAATGGCATAAGAAAATGCACTCCTGAACTTTGAGCATGGGTGAGAGAATAACCAGACAGATTAACCACCCATGCAATTGCTCCAGTTACTGCAGGTAACCAATAGAGGATCCCTGCCCTCAGTCAGGGGAGGGAAATGGAAAACAGAGACAAAAAGAGTTTATTGGACTGTGTGGATTCATGGCACATCAGACCAACAAAAATATAAAGCACTGGTGGACACTGGTGCTTAGTGCACACTAAAGCTCTCGAGTCATGAAGGAACAGAATCAATTTATATTTCTGGAGTGACTGGGAGCTCTCATTAATTGACTGTCATGGAGGCAGAAATAAGCCTCACTGGTAAAGACTGGCAAAAACATCTTATCGTGATTGGCCCAGGGGCTCCTTGTATTCTTGGTATTTATTACCTCAGATGGGATCATTTCAAGGAACCCAAGGGGGATCAACAGGCTTTTGGCATAGCTGCTGTAGGCACAGATGACATTAAGCAGCTGTCTCTTTTACCTGGCCTGTCAGACAATCTGTCTGTTGTGCAGTTGCCATGAGTGGAAGAGCAACAGGTAACAATTGCTACAAAATCGGTGTGCAGACTGCAGTACCTCACTAGCAGGGATTCCTTGCTCCCCATTCAGAAGTTGATTCATCAACTATAAAGCCAGGGAGTGATCAGCAAAACTCACTCACCTTTTAACAGTCCCATATTTCCAGCGCATAAAGCCAGTGGAGACTGGAGGCTGATGGTAGAATATCATGGCCTGAATGAAGTCACACCTGCTGTTGTACTGGACATGCTAGAACTTCAGCATGAACTGGAGTCAAACGCAGCCAAGTGGTATGCCACTACTGACACTGATAAAGCTTGCATTCCTTAGGCCTCAGAATGTAGGCCACAGTGCACTTTCACCTGGAATGGCCTTCAGTACACCTGGAACCTTTTGCCTCAGTATTTGTATTTTTGCCCAAGTATTTGCCACAAGTTGATCGAAACTGCACTGGAACAGGGTGGTACTCCTAAGCATCTCTAGTATATGGACAGTATTGTTGTGTGTGGCAATTCAGCAGAGGAAGTTTTCAAGAAAGGAGAGTAAATAATCTAAATTCTTCAGTAAGCTGGTTTCACTGTTAAGCGAAGCAGAGTGAAAGGACCCACACAGGAAATCCAGATTCTAGGTATAAAGTAGCAAAATGGGAGTAGTCACATCCCAGGAAATGTGATCGACAAAGTCACCGCCATGTCTGCACCCACTAATAAGACAGAGACACAATCTTTTCTAGGCACAGAGGGCTTTTGGAGAGTGCACATTCCAAACTATAGCCTTGTTGTTAGCTCTCTTTATCAGCTGATACAGAAGAAATATGGTTTTGCATGGAACCCTGAGCAACAGTAGGCTTTTGAGCAAATTAAACAGGAGATAGAAAGGAGATATAAAAAATAATTACAGAACTGCAAGTCAATGGTTTTTTTGTGTGCCAAAACTATTAAGTGACATTTGAATAGTCTTAAGCAAGTTGTAAATAAACCATTGTCTGAGACAAAACTGATCCGGTTACATAGCAGATTCTGTCAGATTGTTCACAACAGTCAATGCACTTATAGCACATCTCATTACTTAATGTTACTATTTTGGTAATTTATTGTTGTGATTTAACCAGCTAAGCATTACACAGTCATTTATTCACTTCTCCCTGGGAGATAAGGAAAAGAACTCGGAAAATAAATGTATACTTCACAGGCTGAAATAAAAACAGAAAAAGGAAACAATAATGATAATTTATGTACGTACATACATATGTTTACAGAACAAGTGATACACAACACAATTGCTCACAACCTCCCAGTCACTGGCTAGGCAGTACTCAAGTAGCAGCTGCCTCCTCAGTAGCTTCCACAGAGTTTTATAGTTTTGTATCATGTGACAACACTGTATGAAATATCTCTTTGTCCATGTCAGGTCACCTGTTCCAGTTCTGTCTACTCCCAGTCTTTATGTTGTAGTCCAGACCCTTCACTGTCAGGATGGTAGAAGAAGCTGAAATGTCATTGGCTCTGTATAGCACTACTCAGCAACAAATAAAATATCAGTGTGCTAACAACTTTTTTTTTTTTAATCTTCTAAAGCCAAAACACAGCATTGCAGCTTCATGAAAGGCAGGTACTGCTTAACTAAGCTCATCTGCTTTGACCAGATAATCTGACTAGTGGATGAGGGAAAGAATGTGGATGTAAACTACCTTGACTTTAATAAAGCCTTTGACACTCTCTTCCACAGCATTCTCCTAGAGAAGCTGTTTTTTAACTAGCAGAAGGGAGATTCGGATTAGATGTCAGGGGCAAGTTTTTTACTGAGAGAGTAGTGAGGTGCTGCAGTTAGGAAACTGGTTGTAATAGTTACATTCTGCATTATTCAGGAAATTTTTAAAACATTAAAAACTCTCTGATTTAGCTCTGAGATAGACATTAATATCTTTAAATCACATCTATTTAATTTTCCCATAGTTCTAAAAAGCTCCTGGCTCAGGTACTATGCTTAAGGGGATTGACTTCCTTCTGTCTCAAAAAGCACAG
This sequence comes from Oreortyx pictus, assembly GCA_036925125.1. Lineage (NCBI taxonomy): Eukaryota > Metazoa > Chordata > Aves > Galliformes > Odontophoridae > Oreortyx > Oreortyx pictus. The sequence goes on from JAUPFR010000004.1 coordinate 17,923,769, forward strand.
GGTGTTAGACTGAACCACACCTAAAGCACATCTGTCATGTCTATCCAGGACAGAAGAAATGCCATCCAAAGAGACCTGAACAAGAGATGTGGGCCCATGTGAACCTAATGAAGCTAAGTGCAAGGTGCTGCACTTGGATCAGGGAAATCCCAGGTACAAGTACACACTGAGAGAAGAACTTACTGAGAGCAGCTTGCAGAGAAGGACTTGGCATTCTGGTGTATATAGAGCTTGACATGAACTAACGGCGCTAAAATCAGAACTGAAATTTAAAAGAACCCTGCAGACCTGATAAACATGAACAGAACTGTAAAGCCTTCTTCAAACAAGGGAAACAGAGCTTTTATGCATATCTAAAGCTTTGTAGGTGTGAATGCTAAACAGCAACAGGACAACTAGAAGCCAAGGGGAATCAAATAAAAGTGATTCTAACCAGCTAGGAATTCAGAGCAAAACTATCAGCCTTTGCCTAGCAGTGATTCATAGTTCAGTGCTGTGTTGCCAAGCAACTCAGAAACACAAGTAAAGTGAGAACTGCAGTTCTATTTCCTTGTAGTGGGATGAGATTTTTTGAATGTAGAGTTCATTTAAATTGGGACTCATGGGGCAATACCAAGGTGTTAGAGAATTTCTACTCCTCTTAATTTCCACCTTCTAGGCTTTATAAAATTAAAATTCAAAGGGGAAGGGTGGAGGAAGAAGGCAGTGAAGAAGAGATTGAGAAGCATTCAGAAAAACCATCCTCATGTCTGAAAGGAAGAAAGATGATTAAATAGGTTCCTTTCCATCCTTTTTTTTTTTTTTTAATATATATAATTCTAAGCTCTAGAGAGGAGTACTTCTGTCTTCTATATATTGAATATCTTCCTTAATATCAAAGTTCATGATCTGTTCAAGTTTCTTACCCTTACTGCATTTCTTGTGTGTACTCATTGAGCAATTTATTTCACAATTTGTGAGAGTTATTAACATTTGGATTTGCCTCCTAATTTCTTGGAAAAAAAAAAAAGCAGCATAAGTATTAAAACATCTCTGCCTTAATAACTGACATAAGAAACAGTTATATTCCCCACAGTCAGTTTGAGATTTCAATTTCATTTCTTACAGGATTTCCCTTTAAATCTCTTCCAGTCAATAAATCGATGTTTTTGCATTATATTTTCCATATATAATCAAATCTAATATATTAATTATTGAGAAAGAAATATATTGCAGAGTTTTGAAGTGTTATCTCCAGCAGGAATAAAAGGAGATAGTAGAATCAATTGCACTATATTTAATATGACAGCTGTTTCATTTGCTGCTGAAAGACCTTCATTTTCACTACAGCTACGCAGCAGATGTTTATGAAAAATAAGGAAGGTGGTAAATGTATTACTTGTTTCTATGGGTACCATAAGATCCAGATATTTTGATATTTCTATAGAATTCATTGCTTAAATGACAAAATGGACCGAAAGTTGGTAGCAGAAGAGATATCTAATAACTATTAATAATCTAATAATAAAGTAATTTTCTGATTTGTATAACGCAATAAATTTACTCAACGTTTTACTAAATTGTTGTCTCTTACTGCAGAACTGTATTTTTTAGTGTCAGCACCTAGTATGTTAATTTCCTTGAAGGCAAAATCTATAAAATTCTTCAAACACATACTTGACAGCGGGTTTGCAATCTTATAGACAGGAAGGAGGGCAGTCTGCCTTCCTGCAACACAACTCACCTCTGTTCACTCATATTCAAGCCTTCTGAGCTCAGTTTCTTCAATTACAGAATCCAGAATAGACTTTCCCTAGTGGGGCTTGAAAATGTTTCCCGCATTTTGATCAGCTGAGCTACACAGCAAGAGAAAAGAGGGAAGACCTGTAATTGAGATTTTCATAAAGGCTTGGATAGAACTCTCAGTTATTGGGATGATGTGTGTCACATTTGTTAATGATCCAAATACCGCTGCAGAGAAGAACAAGTTGTATCTCCCACTGTAGATACAATACTCAATAATATGGCACAGGAAAAACTACAGGGAATGGTGATTAAGCAAAATTCAATGGGAAGCAAAGAACATTATTAGTCCCCACTATCTAACACACATTGCTTTTCCATGTTGAAAGGAATCACAACCCAGGTAGTAGTATTCAGTGAGAAGCAGATCTCAATATTCTCACAGACGCTCAAACAATCAGTGTACAGAAAGGCTGGTGTTAGACAGCAGAGGTTTCTGGCAGAAAGATTAGACATAACATTGTTTAGACTGCTTATTTTGATAATTTTTCAACTTCAATCTTTCCCTAGCATTAGCTTGTGTGAATGAATTCCCGATAAATATAACCATCATGTTCCATTTGTACTTCCCTTTTATCAAGAATGACAAATGTGGTGTAGTAAGCGCAGTGACAAGATAAAAATTATAGATTATCAGCGTTGACTTCCTCCTGCACTTCAAGTCTATTACTTTAAGTTGACTTTAATGTTAACTTTAATCATATTGTGCAGGTGAAGGATTAATTTTCCAGAGCTGTTCTTAAGACCTGTCTTTGCTACAAATAGGATTCAATACAGAATTAGCTCTCAGCAGATCCTCATGACAGTGTACATATAAATAGTTAGGATGTAAAACATTTGAAAATCTTCAATTAGAAATTAACATGTATGTGGAAATTATAGCTTTTCTTCTGGCGTGTAAGATGAAGAAGAAAAAAAACAGGAATTTATTTTGCATGTAATCACATATCATGATTAGATATGTTGACACAAACTGCAAAGATGAAGTCATACTTTGGAGGGGGACGGAAGTCTTTTAAACTGTCTTTTTCATTTTTCAAGTTTCTTCTTCATGTTAATTTAACTCCTTAGTATTTATAAAAGCTTTTCTTTCAGAGACAGTAACAGTATGATAATATGTTACAAGATAATTATGTTGTTACAAAGTTTCATATGAGCAGTTCACACATACAGACCAATGATTTTTACACTTTTCTACTGGAATGGAGATGATGTCTTCCTACCATCTGTGAAGAACTTACACATTGCCACATATTCTGAACTGAGGATTCACCAGGTGATAGTGTATAAACCTTTTTGAGAAGACAAACAGAGACCAGAAAACAGAGTTGGTTTTCTTTATAGTGTCTGGTAAGATGTTTTGGCTTCAGAAGAAAAACAATGTTGACAACATGGTGATGTTAGTTCTTGCTGAGTAGTACTGACCAGAACAAAGGATTTAATGAATTTTATTGGAGCATCAAAACAATGACTACTCTGTCCAGTTAGCATTAAAAAAAAAAAAAAGACTGCTCCGAAAGTAATGCCTCCTATTTTATTATCTTGATCCGTGACATTAGAGGCAGGTATCAGTGCTATAGCAGTAGAAGTTGAACCTCCTTACCAAAATTCTTTTGAATTTTGTTGCTGTGCAACAGATGGCAGCAGAAGGACAGCCTGATAAAAGGATGTCTGATATGGAAGGGTGTATGAAACAAAGGTGTATCACTGAATTCCTCCATGCAGAACATGCTGACACATTCTGAACATCGATGGAGACTGAACAGTGGATGTGAGCACAGAGAGGAGGTGGGTGGTGAAACAATGTGAAATAGTGAGTCATCTCTGCTGGTGCAGATTTTGACAAGTATGGCATATAGGCTCTTGTTCATCACCAGCAAAAAAGAATGTTTAATGGTGGCTACTATGTTGAAAAAAATTATTGTGTTTTGTTGTTGAGAATTTGCTTTATCCAGTAGTGTTATGGTGCTCTTTGCATCAGTTGTAGTTTCCACTATGAAATTAATAGCAGGCATTACTTTCCGGGCAACCTGTGTGCATATGAGAAAGCAGAAAGCAGAAGGGGGAGAAAACAAGAGTATAAGCTGTAAAATACAAATTTGGAAAGGATTTTTTTCCCCATGGGAGTTAGGGACACACCCACATAAATGAACATGTAAAGTCCTGGAATCTATATAAGCAGATAAAGAGTTTGACACAGGATTCTCACTCACCTTTTAACAGTCCCATATTTCCAGCGCATAAAGCAAGTGGAGACTGGAGGCTGATGGTAGAATATCATGGCCTGAATGAAGTCACACCTGCTGTTGTACTGGACTTCAGTATGAACTGGAGTCAAACGCAGCCAAGTGGTATGCCACTACTGACACTGATAAAGCTTGCATTCCTTAGGCCTCAGAATGTAGGCCACAGTGCACTTTCACCTGGAATGGCCTTCAGTACACCTGGAACCTTTTGCCTCAGTATTTGTATTTTTGCCCAAGTATTTGCCACAAGTTGATCGAAACTGCACTGGAACTGGAACAGGGTGGTACTCCTAAGCATCTCTAGTATATGGACAGTATTGTTGTGTGTGGCAATTCAGCAGAGGAAGTTTTCAAGAAAGGAGAGTAAATAATCTAAATTCTTCAGTAAGCTGGTTTCACTGTTAAGCGAAGCAGAGTGAAAGGACCCACACAGGAAATCCAGATTCTAGGTATAAAGTAGCAAGATGGGAGTTGTCACATCCCAGGAAATGCAATCGAGAAAGTCACCGCCATGTCTGCACCCACTAATAAGACAGAGACACAATCTCTTCTAGGCACAGAGGGCTTTTGGAGAGTGCACATTCCAAACTATAGCCTTGTTGTTAGCTCTCTTTTTCAGGCAATGTGGAAAAAATATGATTTTGCATGGAACCCTGAGCAGCAGCAGGCTGTCAGGGACACAGGTTGCCTGAAGAGGGCTACACTGCAACTGAGAAGGAGATATTATCTGTGTAGGAGGGGGGCCGGTCTGAATCTGAAGTAATCAGTAAGGATTACAACAGTTATTAATTATTTCTAGCTCTGGGGGCCCATGAGACCTCAGGCCATCAGGGAAAAGATGCAACATATAAGTGGGCTAGAAACTGAGGGGTGGACTTAATTTTGGATGCTATTGCACAGGTTATTCAAGGTTACGAAGCATGTGCCACAGTTAAGCATATATATAGCATATATGAAGCATGATGTAGTGATGTGGAATAAGGAGTGGAATGTCATGTTTTTTTTTTTTTATTTTTTGTTATTGGTATTCTCCATAGTAACATCATGTAGTACACTGGGAGTTAAAAAGTCAGTGCTCCAGTTCCATGGATCATCAGTTGTGCCAGGTATATCTGTCTCAGAAGAAAAGAACTACTTACCCCAGAATTTTCTGTTACATTTTCCAATCAGAGGGAAAGATAAAACTCTTGGCAAGAAATGAGTCACACTCTCTGTTTTCTTCTTCTGCTTGTCCCAGCAATGTGTGTGCTGCCTAGCCATCTTGCCTTCAGCATTAGAGTTAGGCCTCTGGTTTTCAGACACTCATTTTATTTATTTATTTGCTTCAATTCCAACTATATTGTATTATATTTTGTTATTTTGCATTCCAGTATCTTATTTAGTAAATTAGCTTTTCTCTTCAGATTGCTGTCACTGTTTTGTTTTTAGGCCAATTTCCCTACCCTTTCCCCTTTACCCCTTTCCCTTTCCCAGGGCATGGGTCCCTGGGTCCCCCTGGCTCAGTAGTCATAGAACTGGGCTGAACTGGCCCATGAACTGTTGACATCTGCCTATAGCACTTGAGGTGCAGTATGTTGCAGTCTGGCTCTGTATTACTGAGTGGATTTCAGTACTACTCTTTTCTGCATATCTTCCTTCAGCAGACTTTAATGAAAGATAGCAGCTGGCTACTGAACTTTTTATGAAACACTGCATAAATCCCATATGCCACGAAGTGCACTTTGCTAAGTGCTCCAAAATACTGTAAATACAGTAAAAAATACATAAATCTGTCAGGCCCTGTCAAAGATCTAAACATCAAGAAGTGCTGTTTATAATGACTTTGTAGAATACAGTCTTAAATTTAATGTCTTTTTTGTTTTGTATTGTATTGCATTGTACTGTTTTGTTTTGTTTTGTTTTCCTACAGCATAAGTTTATCATTTAAATTACTTTTTGTATACGTTATCACTTCATCTCTGAAGAGATCATGGGAAAAACTTGTCATTATTTTCTGAAGGGAAGGGAATATCATACCACTTCCCATATGGGAAGATTTAATTAAATTTTGCAGTATGAATTTGTATGTAGTTTTAACATATTTGGTCCCATAGATTAAGCTTAGCTGCCTAAAGCAAGGTACATGTAAGTCTAGCCACTGTTCCTCTCAATATGTAATAATGCAGGGCATAGGGAATCCACTCTACCAAACCTGACATGACTTAATAATTTTTACCATAAGAACATGCAGCAGAATTTGTATGTATTACTCTATGATCATCAATAGTCATCTTGTGATTATGCTTGTTCCTGTAGTGTGATGTCCCTGGACTCCTAATGATTTCATCAAATCCTATCTCTGAGTATTTTAAAGCACTCTCTAGTACCAAGATTGATTTTATTTTGGCTACATACATTTACTTTATCTACTCTTACAGATTTTACTTTGTGAAATGTGAATTGAAGAAATCAAACCCTACAACCGGGAGCTCGCTTATAAAGTAGATAGTTTTATTCAGTGCTGCACACACACACTGGGTACAAGAGGGTAGCCCTACGTAACTTCCACACCAAAGAGAGAAACAACTACATATTTAAAGACAGAAGGTATACATACTCATTACATTACCAAGAATTAGGAGGGATTATTACAATAAGTACTAAGAAGTCATTTACATAAGCACCATCCTGAATTCCTCTGGGTGGACATGCGCAGTGTTTTCTGAGGGTCTTCAGTGAGGGTCTCAAAGGTTAAGGCTGTGGGTCTTCCTTGCCCTGCACTTTTCACTTTGCTACAGTTGAGGGAGTTGATCCGGTTTCATCTGGTTGCAAACTAGCTGTGCTTTGCAGCCCCATTGTTTTTGCTCAATACGCATCCCAACCATCTTGCTCAGACTTAGGCTCTGTTTTAACCCGTTCTTGTCTCAAATGTCTGAGGTTACTATTATCTTGTCCTGATAGAAAAGACTTAATCAAAATAAAGAATATGATGAAGCATATAACATCACTTCCAGATAAATAAACAAATCAATTGGGCTCAATTTCAGATTTGGGATCTATATTTAATATTACTGTTTTTCCAAAATGTTAAGTGGGATTTGTAATATATATCACAACTTTCACTATCAAACTGTAAAATTATTTGCTCATAGTTCAGTTGTTCAGTAGAAAGTGAAGATCTGAAATGAGAACAAAATTCCAAATGATACAGTAATATTTTTAATGTGATAATAAATCAGATCATATTGACAAATAAACAAACAACAAAAACAACAAAGTATCATTTTGCAGTTCGCAGTACAAACTGTAAAGATTGTAAAATCTGTAAGACTAAAATATATCTCAGCATGTCCAAAATTTATCTATGAGCTCTTTAGTAAGCCAGTGAATTGCAAAATATTTTGCTACACAAGGTAAAGATATAAATGTACATTGTCTTAAAATAAAATCAGATTTAAACATCAATCTCTATTCCCCCTATGATAAAAATAAATGGACGTACATACACATATATATATTTATAAATAAATGTATAATTAAAATTAAAATATATAGTGATATAAAACATAAATTTTATTTTATCTGTTCACATTCTCCGAAATATTTAATACACTGATGATGATTTAATTCAGTAATTTTGCAGTACTACAAAAGAACAAAAAACATGAAACATGCTCTAATTTTACGTCTGTAACATGTGCCATTTTTGGCACAGAAATTAAAAAGCCATCCAAAAATAGTAATTTTGTTTTTTAAGAAACCAGGAAAGATTTATAATTTTAATAGGTTAACAATAAATTTTATCAATAAAGAAGAATTAAAATTTCTACCTTACCTATAGTCATTTTCAGGCATTTCTAATCAGTAATTTAAATAATTCATTTAAGATACAAGACACTGAAGCACACACTTTGTACAGAAGTAACAGTGTTGTTAACAAATGGCTACAAAATCTTGTGAAGCTTCATTAGCTCCCATAAAATATGCAGCATTGGAAAGATCTGCCAGACCAGACCAGATTAAAGTAGCTCTAACAAAGCAAAAATGTCAAAGACTTAAGACCAATTAGCAGTATATTCTACCTGATCCAACTGACAGCTGAATGAAAATTACAGAAGCTACTTATCAAAATTTGTTTTATTGCCAGCAAAAAATTCTAGGCATACGAATTATAACTGATGGATCTATTTATCTTGTTAAATTGATGAGATTAACTTAATGACTACAAAGAAATTCTGATACTCTAAATCAGTTAACAGATAAGAAGTGAGGCTGATCATTTTTTTATTGCTGGTTCTTATTATAATAACTCATTTATTTTCTAAAGGATATCATTCTTAATGAACAATGTATTTTGCAAATAATCTCCATACATGCAATAGACAGAAGCAGGAAAAAGTGGGAGCAAATAGAACCTTATTGATTTTATGTGCACCAATTTAGATAATACTTCAAGAAATTAATTCATTTACTTCCACCATATTCTGGTGTGCATATCCCTGAAAGTCACAATAAACAGAGTACAGCATCCAACTATGCTTTTAAATATGCTTTTTTCCACATATGTAAATGAGGCAATTACATTTTTGTCAAAAATTTAGCTATTGCAAAAATTGAGTTTATATTTGTTTGTCTGTTCATTTTGTCACCTATATTTTTCAATGAACTATAGTTCAATTTATCCGTTCTGATTGGACAGGGAGGCATGCACTCAGAAATAAACAGATGTTGTTTATACTTAATAATTCCCTGCAGCAAGAAAATAAGAGAAACAGAAATGTCTTTTTGCCTCCTTAGAGCGAACTAAAATATAATTGGTTTACAAGAGATATGAGTAAAATAAAAGTATAAGTAATTTCCAGGCAATCTAAACCATATTTAATAGTGATCTCTAGTAGAAAAAATAGAGAAGGAAAAAAAGAGTGTTCTGAGATGGCCTCATAACTCAGCTCTAAGGCCATAGGTTGATAGACTGGCTGTCTTGAAACTAGCAGTTCCTCAGATATTTCCTATCAAATCAAAAGCCATTTCCATACTGGAACTAATGAAGATAATTCTAAAGATCTGTTTATCATAGGAGAATTCGGCTACATAATCAGTTTAATGGTTTTCAAAGTACATTTTGGAACAAATTATTTTCAGGAAACACCAAAACTGGGAAACAACATGCATAGAATAATCATCATTAGAGTATGTGTCTAGTATATATTAGATATTCCTAATTCTAATATGATCAAAAGAAATGGATAAGCCTTAGACAAGTGAGATTAGAGAAAAGCTAACATTGTTTAGAAAAATAAAGAATACTTTTATATTTTAAGATAAGAAAAACTAGACGATCTGAACATTTGAATTAATACAGCACAAAACAAATAAACAAAAAACCTAACAAGCTGATACCTAAATTAAATTGGAACTAGAATATTTTTACTAATAATCCTAAACATGCCATCAAGAACCACCTCTCAGCATGAAACTATTGAGAAAAAAGATCCAGATATCCACCTTTTCCCAAAGTAAGCAGGAATTCCATCAATATTTGTCCAGTTTCTGACAAATTTTGTCTTTATTAGTGTAACAAACAAAGGACTCAAAACAGAGAACTCAAAAGAATGAAACAATATCTTATGAAATACTAACAACTACTTTATTGATTTCATTTTGTGTAAATTTTGCTTCCTCTATATATGAGACTCACAGTGTAGATAAGAAAATAAAATATGCCCTTTTAAAAGGTTTTAATATCTCATATTTTAATTCCTAAGGCAATGATACCTATCTCACAGCAAAAAAAAAAAAAAAAAAAAATCCATAAAATGGTAATTTTCACATATCCGTAAAAAATATTATTTCTTCTGCATTCTTAAGTCTCAGCATAGCAAAGAGAAAGACACGGTGAAATTATGAAGGAAGATGCTCAAGAGCTACTCAAAAGAATGAGAAAATACACTGAGCCAAAAAAAAACTTGTAGGTAATCCACAAGGAGCCCTGGTATTTAACTTACTCTTGGAAAACAGAAGTGACACAGAAAATAATAACATGGATTTATATTAAGTTCTCATTTGCTCTTAGTGGGCAGGCTTAATGTTTGCTTTTTACTCATCTACTATACCAATGGCCCAGGTTTTATCAGACTTTATCTAATAAGATAAGCCTGTCTTCAAAGGGGAGGTGTTCCACCCCTTGGAGAATCCTCTGGATGCTCTCTAACAGATCTAATTCTCTCCTGTACTGAGGACTGCACACCTGGATGCACTACTCTGGGTGACGTCTCACAAGTGCAGAGTACAGAGCCCCCTCTCAATCAGCTGATCTCACTTCTTTAGATGCAGACTGCAATACGGTTAGTTTTCTGAGCTAGTGGCTCATGTCCGGCTCACCATCCACCAGTACACCTTAAGTACTTTACAGCAGGACTGTGCTCCATCTTTTCATCTCCCAACTTGTACTGACAGATTTGCAACCATCTAGGTGCACATCCTTACAGTTGTCTTTGTTGAATCTCATAAGGTTCACCTGGGTCTGTAGCTTCAGCTGTCTAGGTCACTCTGAATGGTATCTATGTATTGAGTCCTTAGAAAAATATTTAAATTTTCATCTTTAAATTTGAATTATGAAACAGAATAGCTCTTGGATCATGTGGAGATGTTCTTATCTTACTTTCAAAGGTATCCTGTGCAGAGAGCTAATGCTAAGGTCATCTATCTGGGAAGTGTTACTTGCCATGGTTACTGAGAGATTTATGTTCTATGTTCAGCTTTCAGATTATCTGACAATCTTTTGAATGCCTAAATGTAAAATATTATCATTCTCTTGAAGCAGAAGAGTGTCTGAAGTTTGCAGCTGTCCAAATTATGTGACCTCGTAATTCATTTCTATTTAACTATATATAATGACTGATAATCCCGTTAATTAACCTTGTTTTAGGTTAAAAAGGTCTTTAATGAAATTGATTTTTTTCTTAGTTCTTCTCTCCTTCCATTTTTGTGTTCTCTTTGACAGTTTGTTTCCATACCTCCACCACCCTTCTTTGCTTATGAATTTTTGAGTCATGTTGTTACCTGAGTAAATATTTTTTTTCTGAGAAAAAGGAAGTGCCAGTCACCCACAGTGTTTTGTTTTGTTTTTAATATAAACCCAAACTAAAGCTTTCTGGAGTAAATCAGATTCAATGAATTAATAGACTGTTGTGGAATACTTAATCATTTAAGAATATGTTTAATACTTAAGGCAAAATATTCATGATGAAACTGAGACAAATTAAGGGGAGAAATCTTCCATCACCTTCTTAGAGAGCTAGTTGTGCTTTTAAATTACACTAACATTTTTAAAGTGAGTAAAAATTTTTGTGCACCAGCAATGGTTAAAACAGGGTGTGTACACAGGTTCTAAACCATGTTTAATTACAAACATTTTCCACTTACTGCCTCAGGCATGAGATCCATGCTGGCCATAGACAGGTCATAAACATAAAATACAACAACACATTTAATCAAGTAAAATGACTATAATGCTGCCCCAGAGTTTCCAGTGCCAGTATTTGTACTGTTCTCTTAGAGCGGAAGCAAGGGGTGAGATAACAGTGGCTCTAAAATTTATTCAGCTATGAGACATAAAATATTTTCATTTTGCCTTGGAGATTATCAAGACACCAGTGATATTTTTATAGTTTGAAATTTCTAGTCAATGTATACATATAATGACTCACTAATGTGTTATCAACACATGTACTACATTCTCTGCAAAGCTACTTCAAGAGTCTTCGTCTGGATAAAACTTTAAATAGCATGTTTTCTAAGGAAATAATCACTTTCTGTCCTTTCAAATTTTTAAGAGGCTTATCCAAAATCAGCAGGAACTCTTATTTCAATATTACTGGAGCAGGAAGTCTGAATGTGTCTAGAATTTAAAGTGAGCAGAACTTAATCAACAGAAACAGTATTTGTAAGGAGATGCCACTACTAACATGAACCGCTGGACAAAGGAAGAGCATTTATTTCCAAATTTGTGAATAGCTATACAGTTTTATACCATTGAAATTCATATTTAATACTGCAGCCCATAAAGTCCTAGCTGCAGTCCCTTTAAATAGACTTGCAGTCATTTAGAGCAGTGTTGGGAACAGAATTGCATAGCCCACAAGTAAACAGGACTGATCTTTCTGCTAACCTACTCTGACACATCAGGATGGATACTCTTGAGTCATTTTCTTTAGTTGAACATGACAGTGACTGCTGACACAACAGATAGTTGCAGTTTCTTTCCCACTCCACCACCCCCAATTAAGAATTTGCTGTAGACTTCACAGATTGATAGGTTAAGCTCCTTCTCTAATGGAGATTACTCTAACTGCCATAAAACACAGGAGCTGGAATTGCCTTTTAATCCATTACTAGACATATTTCTCCAGTGGGTATATTTTACTGGTGTTTCAAATTTTTCCATCTGCTGCAGATACGAATAAAATATTTAGAGACTTCATCAATATTTATAATAGTTTAAATGAAATAAGAAAATCTTGGGAGAATATACTTTCTACAAAACAGAAAAGGAGACATAGTTTCCTCATGTTTAAAAGCATTCGATGTGCCCTACTTTTATAAATGCAAGAATCAGAATCTTTGAAACTAGATTGTCGCCTTCTTCTCCCGGCGACTTAGGTTACAGTCCGCTCCGGCCTGCAGTGGCCTGACAGCCTTCAGGCCCAGCGCCTGACCCTGTTGGTCCCGCGCCCCGCCTGGGCCATTCGCACACCATGAATGCATCAATATGATGGGTGGCAAAATGGCGTTTATTGCAAGCAACACACTCTTCTTGTAACTTTCTACATCACAGTACTACCAATCACCTATGCTACGGTTATCTCTACCCAATAGATGTGTGGCATGTCTTGTCTTCTCCATATTTGGCCTTACTTGGTCTTCTTCTCTTATCTTCAAGATAGTGTTACCATGGTTTCCCAAGAGTCAAGGGGCCCCTGCGGGTCCTATTGCCGTCTGGTGACTGCCACAGCTTCTTTCCAAGTTTTCAGTTAACTACACTAGATGACCACTGTAATAGGACTCACTGTACGTTATTGCCATCTGAATTTTTAAAATATATTTAAGTTGTAATTCCTGTTGATTTTTTCAACCTGTCTAATGAAAACACTGCAAACTGACATCATTTGAACACGGCTGGGATTCAGAGATACTCAAAGATGAAAATGCACTTATTAGATGTGCAAAAGCAATTTGTATTTTCATTTTGTGAGCTACATTTTCAGTAGAAAAAAAAAAGTATTTGAAACATTTCAAACAACATTCTTCAATCACTGCTGATATATTAATTTTGTTATTTTATTTTCCTGTGAATGACACCAGATATTAATTATAATGAACTATTGTAACCAATATTTAGTTTTCCTCACTTAAGCTTAAAACTAGTCTGATACAACTGTAGTGAAGGAAAACCAATGCTGTTTAATTTACTATGACTTCACCAAAACATGTAAGAATTTGGAAATAATCACTGATTATTTGGGAGAGATTTGGAAATAATCTCTCACTATATTTAGAATTTTCACACATATCTTGGATCTTTTGTTGTTCTTACCTGTATCCCTTTTTGCTAGGATCCCTCTCTCTAACTTCTTTGTATGCAAGCAGAGTATACTAATAATGCCTATATGAAACTTCGAAGGCTCCTTGTTTTCACAATCAAAAAACTGGTAGCAAATATATAAGATGGTGTAATATATTAAGATAATTTTACATCTTTAGGGAAGATGAAGGGATATGGCCCACACAGTGCAAGGCATGGCGTCAGCAGCCCTCGGTTGAGCTTCTGTATCAAACCATCACATTTTCTATGTACAAAGTACTAGCTTTGAAGGTGACAATTTGCTATATAAACCAAGACAGTACTCCATAACCTCAATAGCATTTTCATTCCATGAAACTATGCCCTATTTAAAAGTGTCTACTTGTGTTGTGCTGTGTTTAGAGATTTTAAACTTCTTATTTTATTCATAGCAGGCCTGGGGCTTCCTTTTACAAAAGGAAGTCTAGTGTATGTTGATTTCAAAGTAGAATGAAAAAATGTATGTTTAACTGACAATTTTGAAATCGCTGAGATAAAATTGTGATAGCATACATATTTCCAATAATCTTTTTTCATTGTGGAACTTCTTTTTACATTTTGTTTTTAGCATTTATTGTATGTTATCAAAACTTTTAAAACATAAATTTTTAAATCTATTAAGAGAGTTGACTAACAAAACTGTTTTCCAAAATAAATAATATCAAACTTACTCATCAAAATTTTATGAAAAATTAATATTTCTTCATGTTTTTTTCTGTCAGTGGTTTGTGGGCTGGTTTGACCCGGTACCATGACGATTGAGGCAGGGGACCCACAGGCCCACGCGGTGGGGAAGAGGAAGGAGGAAAGGCAAAAAGGGAGAAGGGAGATGGGCCTAGGAACAAAACAGCGGCAATGATCTGAGGAGGAAAGCTAATTTACTAAATAAGATATCAGAAAGCAAAGTAACACAATATAATACAATATAATTGAAATTGAGTCTAATGAATAAAATAAAATGAGCAAGAGAGAGCGTCCGATAAACTGAAGGCCTTACGCTAACACTGAAGGCGGACAGCTGCAACAAACACCCACTGCCGAGCTCGATCCTGAAGGGAAGAGAGGTGGTCCTGTGACAGCAGACAGTTTTTATCTTTCCCTCTGAGCGGAAACACCTTAAAAATGCAAAGCATCGCAAAGTCCTCTGGGGAATGTAGTCATTCTCTTCTGAGACAGGCATATCTGTAACTATCAATGATCCACGCAGATAGAAAATTAACTCTTTAATTCCCAATACACTGCATGATGTTATGATGCGGAATATCAATAATATAACAAAAATCATAAAACCATGACACTTTCTCTCCCTGTATTATTGCACAAAAAGTATAACTCCGTTTTTAGAATTAATAGATTTTATGTGAGAAACTGGGATTTAAAGCTCTAAATAAATATATCTAAATAAATCTAATATATCTAAATAAAAATTATTGTTATCTCCGACTTTTGCCAAGAAGTATCAAATATGGCTCAGATTCAAGTTTCTGTTACCACAGTACTGAATAAATCTCCAGACTAGGATGTTCACTTCAGTTGACTATTACATATACAACATAATTTTGAGGCCACTTGGAAAATGACCTGTTTTTTTCCAGTAACATTCAGAAATAACTTTCTTCTTTCATCTAATGTGTCAAGACCCATAACATCTTTTCTTTTTTTTTTTTTTCATTTCAGTGTATTTTTTTGTTTTTTATGTTTCTTATTCACTTTTTCTACGTAACAGCTAGATCTATAGCACCATTCACAGTGAGCAGCTCCGCTGTTGCATAGAGACTTGGAAGCAGGATAATCCTGCCCTCTTTAGGTATTTTCCTGTGCCAGATTTTCATTTGAAGCACTTGCTGTCATCTGACTGATCTCATACTTTGTTTGCTTCATCTTATTTTGCTTTGCTGTCACCACATGCCCTAAATGTCATCTCGAAAATTGTTTTAAATGACTGTTGTTTCTGCAATCCTTGTGGTTTCCAAGCCTGCTATTATGCAAATAATTATATGCAGTTTTATAATCTCATTTTACTGCTCAATTTTCAAAATTATGTCAAGATACTAAGATTACTGAGTTATTTTAGTAACAATTTATATTGTCATATAATTCTGCAGCAAGTCTGCTGCAAAAATTAGGAAACCATGCCACATAATTTAATTCCAGTATGTTCTAGAATACCAAGAATATCATACACTACTTTTTGATTAATACCATGAGTGGGGAATATTTTACCCTCCACATGCCAGTGTGCATAGGATCCTCACAAATGATATGTCAGAATGTTGGAAATTAGTTTCTATTAACAATCTGTGAATCTGGATTCTTTGTGCTATTATGGGTACTTTCTAAATTAGCAACATCTTTCAAAAAATATTTTTGTATATATAACAATTCTCTCATTCTCATTTTCCTTCATAGTCTGGATATAGTCTTGTCAAAGGTTTATCCCTTACAAAAGTTGGAACAAAGTGAAAACAAGGAATTTTTGTATCTGTATCTAGTACCTTGTATGATGTTGAGGCTACTGAGTTTTGTCAATGCTGAACATCAGCATAGTCAATATACAGCCTTAGGGATAACTGTTTACAAGAGACTCCACCGCTTTATCCTATTAAGCAGCCCACTGACTGCAGTTGGAGCTAGTGATGTTACCCAGGGACTGTTACTGGTCTGATCTTGTTTAACATAGAATGACAGAATCATAGAATGTTTTGGGTTTAAAGGTATCTTTGAGATCATTTACTTTCAACCTCCTTGCTTCAAGAAGGAACACCTCCCACCACACCAGCTTGCACAAAGCTCTTTCCTTGAACATCTGCAATGTGAGAGCATCCTCAACCTTTCTGGGCAACCTGTTCCAGCATCTCACCAACCACACAGTAAATAATTTCTTCCTAATATCTAGTCTAAATCTACCCTCTTCCAGTTTAAACCCATTTCCCCTCATCCTGTCATTATATGTCCTTATAAACAATCTCTCCCCAGCTTTCCTGTAAGCCCCCTTCAGGTAGGCTTATGTTAAAGGCTGTTATAAGGACTCCCAGGAGTCTTCTCCAGGCTGAAGAGACATAACTCTCTCATCCTGTTCTCATAGGGAAGATATCAAGCCCTCTGATGATCTTCGTAGCCCTTTTCTGGACTCATTCCAAAACCTCAATGTCCTTATGCTGGGGGATCCAGAATTGGATGCAGTATTCCAGATGGGTTCTCACAAGAGCAGAGAAGAGGGGCAGAATCACCTCTCTTGACATGATGGTCATGCTTCTCTTGATTCAACCCAGGATATAGGCCTTCTGGGCTGCGAATGTACAGTGCTGGCTCATGTTGAGTCTTTCACCAAATGACACTCCAAAATCCTTCTCAAGGCTGCTCTCAAACAATTCTCCACCAAACTTTTATCTGTGCTTGGGATTGCCCTTACACAGGTGCAGGACTTCACACTTGAAGTTCATGAGATTGGCATGGGCCCACCTCTCAAGCCTGTCCAGGTCCTTCTGAATGCCATCCCTTCTCTCTAGTATGTCAGCTGCACCACTCAGCTCAGTGTAACCTTGAAACTTGCTGATGGTATACTCAATCCCCATCCCTGTAATCTACAAAGCTGTTAAACAGCACTGGTCCCAGCACTGATCCCTGAAATACTCCAGTTGTCACTGATCTTCTCTTGGACACTGAGTCATTGACAGCAGCTCCCTGAGTATTGACCACCCAGCCAATTCCTTATCCAGCATGTGGTCCATCCATCAGTCCCATTTTTCTCCAATTTGGTGATAAGGATGTCATGAGGGACAGCATCAAACACTTTGCACAAGTCCAAGTAGATCATGTCAGTTGCTCTTCTTTTATCCACTGATGCTATAACTGCATCTTAAAAGGCCACAATGTTTGCCAGGCATGACTTGTCATTGGTGAAGGTGTGTTGATTACTACCAATCGCCTTATCTTTATTTTCCATTTGCCTTAGTAGGGCCTTCAGGAGGACCTTCTCCATGAGCTTGCCGGGCACAGATGTCAGACAGGTCTTTAGCTCTCTGGATATTCCTTTTTTTATCCCTTCCTGAAAACAGAGGTTATGTTTCCCTTTTTCCAGTCAGTGGTAATTTCACCAGACTGCCATAACCTTTCAGAGACGTTGAATAGTTGTGGGAATACAAGAAATACTATTCAGAACAGAAGCTGTGGAGAAAGATAAGCTACATGAGAAAGCAAGGTTGAGAACCAAGGACACCTCAGAAGAAGAGAAAGTCAAAGTCAAGTAAGCTGCATGATGGCTACATGATGATGACCCTGATTGGAGGAAGAGCATGTGGCTAGGAAGAAGTCATGGCCCTGATTGGATAAGTGCCTGTATGCACAGTTAAAGAGTGTTTGTGGAATATTTTGTTGACATGCAAAGGTGGGCGGGAAAGTTAAAAAAGAAAACTTGTGAACGTATATAAGGGATGTCAGAACCTGTAATAAATGATTTGGACTGTTCACATCTGAGTCCGTGCTTCAGATGCTGCAGATAGTGGCATGGTAACATCATCCACCAGTTCCCTCAGAACCCAAGGATATGTTCTGTTGGGTCCCATGGACTTGTGTACCTTCAGGTTCTTTATATCATCTCAGACCTGATCTTCACTTACAGCAGGCAGATCTTCCTTCTCCCTTTGCTTTCTGTCACTTTGGTGATGCGGTTAAAACCCTTGCTTGCGAAGACTGAGGCAAAGATGTCACTGAGTACCTCATCTTTCTCTGTATCTCTCATGACCAAGTCTCCAGTATCCTTTCAGAGAGGGTCTACCTCTTCACTGACTTTCCTTTTATCACTTATGCACCTGTAGAATTTCTTCTTGTGCAGAAGCACCTTGTTTATCTGTGGAGGCCTCAAGACATTCTTGCCATCTTATTTCTTGGGATACACTGCTTCTGGGCTTGGAGGAGATGGTCCTTGAATACTGACCAGATTTCTTGGATCCTTCTTCCCTCCAGGGCTTTATCTTATGTCAACATGCCAAGCAGAGCAGTTCACCGAGGAGATCATTCACTGTTCATTAATGACCTAAGTGAGGGGATAGAATGCACTCTCAGCAATTTTGCTGATGATACAAAGCTGGGAAGGGTGACTAACACACCAAAATCTGTGCTGCATTCAGTAAGACATGGTCAGTCTAAGTGCTGAGCAGAGAGGAACATGATGAGGTTCTCTGAGAGCAAGTGTAGAGTCCTACAACTGAAAAGAAATAACCACACATATCAGAACTTGCTAGAGGCTGACCTACTTGAAAGGTGCTATGTAGAAAATGTACTAGAAGTCCTGATGAACAACAGTTTGGCCATGAACCAGCAATGTGCCCTTGTGGCCAAGATGGCCAATAATATTCCTGTGTTGCATTTAAAAGAGTGTTTCCAGAGGACTAAAGGAGGTTGCCTCTTCCCTCACTCTGCCTTGGTGAGGCCTCATCTGGAGCATTGTGTCCTGTTCTGGGCTTCTGAGTTTAAGAGATGGAGAACTTCTACAGTCTGGTGGAGAGCTATTAAGATCACAAAGGGCCTGGAGTATCTCCCTTATGAGGAAAGGCTGAGAGACATGGGGCTCTTCAGCCTGAAAAAGACTTAGAGGGGATCTTATCAGTACTTGTAAAAATCTAATTGGGAGGAGTCAAAAAAAGCATATGCCTGGCTCTGTTTGGGGGGCTCTGCGTGGAGGGGCTGTGTTGCAACTGACGGCGCAGTTTTTTTCCTTCCTTTCCTCCCTCCCTCTTTTTTTCCTTTTGTCTCTGTCACAGATAACAATTTGACATTTGGAGACTTCAAAATTTAATCACATTTACAACAGCAAATCTTCTTTAAAGAAAATATTCTCTACATATGAAATTCTGTCAGACATTAATTATATACTGTTAACAGTGCAAGTTCTGATACTGTTCTGGGAGCAACTGCATTCATGACCTGAAGATAACAAGCTTTTCTTGGAGAGAAAAATTTGCACTTTCTCCTACCTGAACTTTGTGCTGAATCAAGCCTAACAATCTGTTCCTGACAAATTATTTATTTTCTAGTCCAGTTAGGACTGAAGAAGTCAGAGATGAGCTTTTTCAGGGTTGATAGTTTGTTTTGCTACTGAGTTTTTAAACAGTATTCAATGTCAGCAGTACAGTTTAACAAAATGTTTGTTATCAACAGAAAAAAAAAAACACAAATATTTCTTGTATTATAATTATTTAGTTTAGGTCACCAAGTTCAAAGAAAACTGTCTTGAATGTTCACTCCTTACAGCTCATTCCATAAATGCAGTTGCTTTGCTGCATAAATCAAGAAGTAATGGGGTAGGTACTTAGACATTGCAAATGTTCATTGCTATCTCTGATATTAATAAGATAGTTTTATTTTTTCAGAAGCACTGCCCAAAAAGACAGGAAGTTGATAACCTTCTAATAGTGATTGTGTTTTCAAAGACCTCTAATTTAAACTGTAGCAGTTGGAAACAGTGAAAATAACATTTCTAAAGCCATTTCTTCCTTCTTATTCCTGATGTAGAACTAACATTAATAGATGAATTTTAAACTTTAAATCCACCTTCTTCTCAAATTAGTTTTGTATGCTGAAAATATCTAAATTTCTGAATCATTTAAAATATTTCATTGACCTACTTTACCAAGGCAGACACTAGTGGAAGAAGTTACTTTTTTCAGTTGAAACCTAATTACAATGAAAACCCCAGGTAATTTTTTCAGTCAACATAATCTCAAAAGGTGAAGTTTTATATGGTGATCAAACCTCTGTGATAAATTTGCTTCACTGAGTTTTATAATGCTGCTATTCCTGTAAACACTGTAAAAACTTTGTCCACAGCAACTAGGACCATCCAACAGACGCCAACGAGACTCAAGAGAAACAAGTTAATTACACCATTGTTTTTAGTGCTGAAGGCACGTCCAAGTCATTTAAGAGTGAAAGAGAATGAAGTCCAAGTAAACAACACTATTTGCAAATTATCTGAGAGAAAGATTATCTGAGATGTTATTGTGTGAAGGATCTGAGAGAGAGAATTTGAAGCCAAGTTTTGATCCTTACTGAGTTTCAAATGTGCTCAAACTGAAAGCTCTGAACATAATCCATTAATGGAAAATAATAACAAAGTAATAAATAAACACACACACACAAAAAAAAAAAACAGAGAGTACAATATGGAAAACATTCAGCTGTGATTCAGCTAAAACAGGATGCAATAGCACGGATGGAAGTAAGATGCAGTAGCATGGCACAGATAGATCTAGTTCTATTTAAATGCAGAAGGTTAAACATTACTTGGATTTTTGTTTGTCTCAATTAGATTCACCTTGAAATTAATTTCTAATCTCTAATTTCATGTTTCACATGAAATAAAAACAGACATTTGTCTGTATGAAACCTTCCTCGTAGACAGAATCTTTAGTCAAGAACTATGATCTGAAGAAACTCAGGCTAAATCTATCCTCAGAAACAAAACAAAACAAAAGGAAGAAAATTTATTCAATGATATATTAAAAATATATACCTTGGTAGCTTTAGAAACAAATTTCTTTATTTGGGAAGCAAGAATATTTCAGGATCAGAGTAAAAATCTTCCATTCAAAATATCATTAACAACAACAGACGTTTAAGAGAAAAAGTTTTTTTAAAAAAAGACCTAAGCAATTGACATGGTCTTTCTCCACTAAAATATGTTAGCCTAAAAGATATTCCTGTAAGCGAGCTAACTCCACTTTAAAGCAAACAAAGGCAATGACAGAGCCTTTATTTGAGGTACTAATGCTATAGAACAACGTATCAGAGAAAGAGGAATTAACTCACCTCTTCCAGCAACAGTTTGGAAAAAAAGGGTGAGCTGAGGAATGCAGCCTTTTCTGGTTAGAACTCTGGCACGCCAGAAAGGGAAAGAAGGGGCAAACCATACAGGCTCTGAGTGCATACAAGCTCCCAGAAGCACGGTTGGAAGCATCTTGGAGAGGGAGAAAGAAGTGGATCTGGGCTCCCACACTCTGGTCATTCAGGCACTTTTTCACTGGTTCAGATTGTGACCGGGTAATTTCATTGCACCCACCTTCCCCTCACCTCTTACTTCCAAGAAATTTTTCACCAAATAATCATATTCCTAATTATAAAAACAAGATGTTCAATTCTGAAGGTAGTGCAGTGAAGCACTTCTGTTTTTACAGGAAAAAATATTTACTTTTTCTGTTGAACATATTTGCAACTCTAGCGCTAATAAAAAACAAAAACAACAGCAAAAATAGAGCCCTAAAATCAGTACCTAATTTTATGTTGATGTGATAGCTTGTATCCATCTTGGATCTACAAAAACACTTCCCTACTTTATCTTCTCTGCAACAAGTCTACTTTATAGAGAACGAATATAAGGAGATTCCTCAATATTTATCTATAGGTTAAGTAGGAAGAAAGAGTGATGAAGGAAGAAAACTACTTTCCAAATGGTGAAGCATAATACTATTTGATAGACAAAAGAATAAAAGATTGAAGTAAAAAATTGGAAGCTATGTTACTTCCCATACAGGGAAGTGATAGTCACAGTCCCAGGACATTTTCAAGAAATATGTGTATGTGGCACTTTAAGGACCTGGTCAGTGCGCGTGGTGGTGATAGGTTGACAATTTTACTAGTGGTTTTTCCCAATCATAGAGATTTTATTACTCTACGATTCCATATCTGCAGGAGAAATACTCCCTAATGAATATATTGCAGAAATAGAGATTACATTCAAAAAAAAAGAAAGAGAAAAAAAGAAAAAAGAAAACCAACCAACCAAAAATCCTAAAAAGTGTCATAGATAATTTAAATCCACGAATCTACTGCTACATTTAAGAATAAATAAAATACTGAAATAAGTGGAATAGTTTCTCCTTTAGATAAACGAATAAAAGTAATGGCAATACTTGAAGTATTCATGTCCATTTTTTTGATGATTGAAACAGAATTTGAATCCTTCTGAATTAATATTACTCTTCCACCAATCCTGATAATGGAGATGGATAGACTCCACTTCTGACTTGATGACATACCAATGAAAAAATAACATTGATTCTTACTACTCTAATGCAGCAGTAGTCTAAAATAACTCAGTTTGAAATGTGCTCTCAGAGCAAGTTGAGTAACTTTACAACAAAATGTAGTTAATTTGGATTTATGCCAGTATAACAGAACACTTACTGTTTGTTCTAAGTCTACTTACTCATTTTTTTCTATGCATCTTAAACTTGCAGCAGTCCCATTCATTCGGTTCTAAGCATCTGTAAAAGCATCTGGAAAATGTGCTGTGTTTTGTAATGTAGCAAACCACACAGCAATTGGTTACAGACCGAATTCATTCCATAGATGATTTATAATAAGTCAAATAGGAAAACACAGAGGAGATAAGCTAATGTATTTCCACTGTGTATCCTTAGCTAAGACAGGAATGTAATACAGATAATAAAATGATAAATATCTATATCTCCAAATCTGTACTAATCGTCAGCATAAAGGATTTTTTCAGGTACTCATTCTTTTTGTACTCTTTTATATTAAAGAACTTTGTATAATTTTAAAGGTATACATCACAGCATTATGTGGGCTGAAACAGTTTGAAAACAGGCATAAAGTTATTTGGAAGATAAGATCCTCTTAAAAAGTTTCCCATTATTTTAGGAGATAAATGCACACTAATATGCACATTTACTCATGGTATTTGCAAATAGACGTAAGGTGTTGCACATAAGGATTCATATGACAAGTAACAAGTAAAAGATAAGCTAACAATAAGAGATAAATAGGATGAGGCTGGCTTTTCTTACCCATGTACGTGAAAAATGAGGGAAGTGATTCACAACCTGCAGCACAAAAGTTGGTCCAGCTTGACTGATCCAGAATATGATTGTAAGGGAAGGAAAGAAATTAAGATGGAAAGGATCACAAGTCTCCCATCCATGTTATAAGATACATAAGCAGAAAAAAAAGGTCCATCACTTAGTTTCTCAGTAACGGCTTTTCACATTTCCAAAAGACAAAAGTCAGATAATTCCAGGCACATTTTGGAGTAAAGACAGTCAAAATCCAAAAAAAATTCTGATGTCAATTTTACCATAATGATCTCCAGTATGAGGAGATTTTTTGACATGTTTCATTAATACAAGTAATTTGTTCATAGAAAAAAAAACCACTTCCAGCACTTCCTTACTTTTTCAGTGTACTTCAAGGTTCAACACATCTCATTCAATTAACTTCTAAGTAATACACATTATTTTAAATATAGTTGGGAGAAAGACATAAGAAGAAATGTTCTGCTCAAAAGTTCTTAAAATCTTCAGTACCTCTTAGCAAGGTCTCTCCATTCCTTCTCAGTGGCAGAGCTTGAGCTTGGTAAAATTTAAGGTATCACTCTGCATATTCTTCATAATTTTTCATTTTTATAAACCTCCATGCAGCCAAGGGCACATATTCTCTCAAAAATAAATAAATAAATAAATAAATAAATAATAAAAAAGTTAATTCAAAGTCTTTTGTTTACTACTACAATTTCATGTTATTCTTTTTTTTTTTTTTTAATTGGTTTAAGAATTTCTTTTCATTTAGAAGGGCCTTATTCTATCTGCTCTTTCAGGCAACAAAAGGCCCAATAACATAATCTTACTGCAAATCTGACAAATAAAGAATTGCTTTGGTTTTAATGAAAACAATTAATGTACATCCTTTTCATGTATATCTCTCTAAATAATGATTTTTTTTTGTAGGACATAACATTCTGAATATAAACTGTTGGCTAACTAAACAGTAAATGCCTCTCATCACTGTGCTACATTCATTATATAAGAACATCTATTCTTTATAAAAATCTTTCAGCCCAGAACAGTACCTGAAATGATGTATCTAACTCATTCTATCAAAAGTTTTCTTTGAGATTCTTAAGCAAATTGGCATGGTCCTTGGGAAGTTGTGTCTATCTCTTCTCACAAATACTTTTACTTAAGTCTCAGAAGACAAGAAAATTAAAATGAAAAGCAATTTGTCCTATTCAATGTCTACAATACAACAAAACACCACAAGATTGTGGGAAAATTTCTATACAACATGCTTCTTTCAATTTGATGTCACATAATCACTGTTAATATATTGTCTATATTACTATCAGTATTTCTTTTGATTTTGCTTTAATTAATAGTATCTACGCAGACACTGTTCACAGTAGACATTGCAATGTGGTAACATTTGGTCTCCTATTTCATACTTGAAAGAGTTTCTCAAGAGATATCTTGTTTTGATATGCATTCTGAATTACAGGATTACAGGTTCCTTTAAAGATGATTAAGATAAGTGTATGTAAATGAAGTTAAATTCACTAATCTACTTTAGATCTAATTCAGCTTGACCTCATCCATTCAAGATATCTGACGCACCATACTTCCTTCTGCATTTTCTTTTTAATATTACTCTTTAGCCTTCTCTACTTTCTTCCTCTGTATTCAATGATCTTTCTACAAAGGCATTCTCACTTGTAACCATTTGACTCTCCTTACATGGGCTCAGTACAATCACATTTGAGAATGAATTTCCTAATCAAATACCTAATTGTCATGGTTTTATGACTTCTTGCTATTGGTATTCCACAACATAACATCATGTATTGCATTGGGAGTTAAAGAGTTAATGCTCCAGCTCCAAGGAGCTCTGGGTACATCTGTCTCAAAAGAGAAGAAGTACGTACACAGGAGGACTTTGAGTTGCTTTGCTTATTTCCATTTTCCACTCAGAGGGAAAGATAAAAATTGTTTGCATGTCATGAGACACAGGCTCTTTCCTTTTGGATTGACCCAGCAGCGGGTGCTTGCCAATGGTCTCACCTTCAGTGTTTAGCATAGGGCCTTCAGTTTTTTTTTTTTGGTTTTTTTTTGGACACTCTCTTTTTATTTAATTTATTAGCTTCAGTTCCAGTTATATTGTATTATATTGTGCTATTTTGCATTCTGATATATTATTTAGTAAATTAGCTTTCTTCCTCATATCATTGCCACTGTTTTGTTTTTAGACCCATCTCCCTTTTCCTTTTTCCCTCTCCCCCTTCCCCTTACCCAAGTGTGGGTTTGTGGGTCCTCTGCCTCAGCTGTTGCCTTGTAGATTTCATCTGGGGAACAGCTCAACACTGGGATCACCCTGATGTAAAGAAATTGCACCAATATAGTGTGGTAAAAGTTCCCCCCTTTATTGTCCAATACACCTCCTTATATACTCTCGGTAGCATCCATGGCCACACCCCTTAGTATTGGCTTGTACACAATCCACCAATCTTACACCGACACGGCCTCTTTTCTTCTACTTCCTTACAAGTTATCCATTGTCTATGCTTAATCATGCTTAGCTATTACTTATTACTTATTAACTACCATTGTCTCTACTACACTCAGTCATCATGGAACTGGGCCAAACAAGCCTGTAAACCATTGACACATTCTAGTTGCCATCCAAAAATTCATATTTAGCAAGAAATGTAGATACATACATATTTTAATTCAAGGGAGTTTGTGATAGTGTGCATGTAAATATATATGTACATAGGCACATCTAAATGAGTGAGAATTCAAATTCAGTGGAAACTGAAAAGACAAAAAATAGAGTGTGGTTATTTGACATTTGTGGAATTTGTATTACTCTATTTGAGGAACAAGAAGACAGAGGCAACACATGCTGGAAAAATTAACTTCTGTCCTCATTACCAGTCTTCAGGCATGCTATGTTGTCACGGTGTTATCCGCGACAGTAACCCAAGGGAAACCGAGAAGGGAGAGAGAAAGGGAAGAAAGAAAAAAAACTGCACCGCCAGTGGCAATATACCAATATCTCACTGCAATTCAGTAGGAGTTTTTAAATATGACATTTGTCTTAGATATTAAAGTACATAAAGTGTTTTATTTATTATTTTTAAAACATATTAAACTGTTTGAAGTTTACATTATTTGTAGAATTTCATGACGACATCTGCAAATAAAAGTTACCAATACTATGATGTGTTACGTACAGTTGGAGAGGCAGACACAAGGAAGAACCACATGGAAAATCTCAGTTTTCTGATCTGTGGGAGCAGGGAATATACAGTGTGTAGTCCTAAAAATCTGACAGAAATGCTTGACCTATAGAGATGGGGTGCTTTGTTCTGCGTAGCAGAAATATGGAGTAGAAATGGGTTTCTTGCTTGCTCAGAAAATATGAGGATTTAATCCTCCTGAATTTCTGACACATTTAGTGGGCTGTGCATGTTTGAATACAGTTTTATTGCTGTTTTTAAAAAAATCCTTCCTGTAAGATCATATTTTTTTCTTGTGCTGATGTACTCAAAATGCACACATCTTTGTGTTTCATAAAGTCAGAAGCCTTTTGCTGACTGGGCACATACACAGTGGCTGTGCTTGTGTTTCTCCTCCCCTGTGAGATCACATTTTCACAGCAAGTGGCACCCCTTTGCAGGACACTATCAATTTGACAGAGGTTATTTTTATCCTTTATTTCTTCTCTTGCTCTTTCTATGATCTTCTTGGATTCACACTGAGTTATGAATGTAGCACTAGAGGTATGCTACACGACCCTACAGGAAAAAAAGATACCCATTGTTGTCCTAGTCCAAGAGTTCTGCAAGACTGGAAGGTCTGGGACTGGCAGAACAGAACTGGGCTGATTCATAAAATCATAGAATCATAATATCATAGAATGGTTTGGGTTGGAAGAGACCTTTAAGATCATCTAGTTCCAACCCCCCTGTTATAGGCAGGGACAACTCCCTCTAGAACAGGTTGCTCAAAGTCCCATCCAGCCTGTCCATGAATGCTTTCAGGGACGGGGCATTCACAACCACACTGGGCAACTTGTTCCAGTTTCTCATCACTCTCACTGTAAAGAATTTCTTCCTGATATCTAGTCTAAAACTACACTCTTCCAGCTTTAAGCCATTCCCCTTCATCCTGTCGCTCTGTGTCCTTATGAAAAGTTCCTCTCTTCCTTTCCTGTAGGCCTCCTTCAGATACTGGAAGGCTGCTCTAATGTCCCACTGGAGCCATCTGTCCTCCAGGCTGAAGAACCCAAGCTCTTTCAGCCTGTCCTCATAGAATGAAAACACTCTAGAAAGCTTGCCATGCTTTTGCATAACAGTAACTGAATCATATTCTTGCTATTACACTATTTAACATCTCAATGTAAGTGCCTGGTCACAGCCAGAACCAGTAAATGAGCACCTGAGTGATCAGAGCTGTGCCTCTGGGAGCACCTATACACTCAGAGCCTGCGCGGTTTGCCCTCCACTTCTTGCTCTCTTCTGATGGGCCAGAGCTCAAACAAGAGGCAGCTGCATTCCTGAACCCAAATGGTTGCTGGGAGGGATGAGTTAATTCCCCTTTTCTTTGGTATCTTGTTCTGTAGCACGTGTATCTCAAATAAAGGCTCTGTCACCTATTTGTTTGCTTTACAACCATATTTGCAAGTAGAAATAAATATATGCCCATCCTCAGTAATTGTGGAACATAAAGAAAGATTAGAAGACTTCTACAATATTTGATAGTATTATATATGTGGGTCTTGGTAAAGCAAAGGAAGAAACACTTTTTCCTCCTTTGACTGCCGGTGGTTTCCAGGAATCGATAGTTGTGAAAGAAATTCGGGTCAATGAAATTGGAAGACAGAACAAAATCACTGTTCATTTTGAGCAATCTCTGACAATCAGGTAAAAGTCACTCCTGCTGCTTCAAATAGTGAAATGTATTCATCAAGTTATATTAATCAGGAAAACACTTGAGGCATTTTACAAATACACCTTTTACATAAACTGAAAGAGCTTATAAAGCTCTTTGGTAATTGGTAACTACAGAATAAAAATGCTCATGGAGCACCCAGTATTGATTTAGAAAATCAAAACGAAAGTCTGTTAAGTTGCCAATTTCATATTGATTTCTCCACTTACATATTCCTTCTCCTTCCCTGACACAAATAGAATTTTATAAAAAAATGGAGTTATACTACAATGTCTACAATAACTTTCAGTTAAAAGCATTGCCTCTGTCTAATTCAGAATTGTTTTACATACTTTCTCCACAGTCCATTCAATTTCCAAAATTTTTGAATCCTTTATGAATTATCCTGACACGAATAAAAATCTTCAGCTGGAACAAACTGGCTTAGATCCATAGCCTTTGCTTCATATGCAGTCTTCCAGTGTAGCTGAAATTATCAAAAGCTCTAGGTAGAATGGAATAATAAAAAGCTTTCAAGTAAACTGTCACCACTACAAACCCATACTGCAAAAAGACATTAAAACCTATCTATTATGAAATGTTTACAACATCTACTGTTTTCCATTTCTTTTTAAAATATTTGTTTATTTAGTGACAGATTAAGATCCAGCATAAAATTCTGTAAGTATGAAAGTATATCCCACAAAGTTTTGCAAAACATGTTACATGCCAGGAGCTACCAGCATGCCAGATCTCCTGGCTGCATTTCATTGCAGTGCAGGTAGAGCTTTATTTAGTGATGATGGTATGGGTTTCTCTACACAACTGCAGTTTCTATTCTTATGCACGAGTGAGAGGAAGGTATAACCGATCAACTAAGCATCAGTTGTTCTTTCTGAGTCCTAGGTGCTTTGTGGGGAAGTATATCCTACTATTTATGGGAGACATTGATTACATGGATATTTAGAATGCTCCTAACCTGTATCACCTTGTGGGACATAATTGAATATTCTTGAGCAATTTGAGAAAATTGGCCTTCCAATGAACAAGTGTTATGACCAAGTGATGTGCAGAAAGCATTTTTCCTTAGAAATTATGATTCTCTCATATAGACATACACACATACAAATTGTGAAAAGTGTTGAAGATTTATTATTCAGAATTTACAAGACAGTAGGTACTGTAATTATGATCGTATTGTAAGAAGGTAAATTAACAGATGAAAATAGAGATGATGATGGTTCATTAAATGATCAAGGATGCAATTTATTCAAATTTTTCCAATTTTTAGAGCAAAATTGACAGAGGTAATGAGATTAGCTTCTATAATTTAAAAATACATTGACTGAAGTTCATCTTACAGAGGTGAGAATTGAGACAGTGTGCACTGCAGGTAGTAATTCTGGGAGTCTCATCTAAAAAGAAGAAATTATAGCAGACTAGGTTACACTTGGTTCGCTGATTTGTTCAAATCAACTCAGAGTTGGGTCACTAACACAGTGAATGGCAACCACTTTGTGCTTCATAATCACTCATATAACATTACCCTTCTAATTACAAAGAACATAAAGTTTACAAACATTCCCGTAGAGTTCTTAAAATTCTTAGAATCCATCATCTATCAAGTCCCAGACAAATTACTTCATCATACTTTCTTAGTTTCACTTTTCAGTACAGTTTCAGAGGTTTATCTCCAGACTGTGATGTCTCACATTCCACTTCTTATGGTTCCATTCTTTGAAAAACACAGGTTGTTCCATTAAAATACTTCACAAAAGACTTAACAAAAAAACATTTTCTTAACTGAAAATCAGTTGTCTCTGTCTATTTCTTATACAAGGACACCTGTAAAAGCTAATTCTCCGAAAAACACAGGTTGTTCCGTTAAAATACTTCACAAAAGACTTAACAAAAAACATTTTCTTAACTGAAAATCAGTTGTCTCTGTCTACTTCTTATACCTGGACACCTGTAAAAGCTAATTCTCCATTCTTTTTCTATTTGCCTTTCTACTAATTAGCTTAACTGAGTTTTAAAGTAGCTTTGGAAGGGGCTTCACAGTGGACACAGCTGAGAATATTTACTTCAGCTCATTCAGCAGCAGTACAAATCACAAAATCATATGACTTAATTCAAATTATAAAATACTTATTCTATCACAGTCAAATTCAGTAAGGCTCTAATCCTTCAGTTGTTAATATGGAAAATGTTGCTTTGTTTTCAACAAAACTGTCCAGCACTAGAATATTAATAATGATCATTTTTGTACCTATTTTTCTTTATTCTTTGATATAAAAGCTGCAAAGGGAGAGACTTGTTCTCCATTATATATTGATGTCCAAAATCAAACTTCATCCAGGTTAACAATTAATACTACAGATATTTAAGTTCCCAGACTGGGACACAAGTGCAGTGTCTCTAAGGTAGTTACCCACCCCTTCAAATAACATTCCTACAGCAGACAATTCCCAACTTGAAAAATCCAGTATTTCATCTATAGTAATCCTATTAAATACTTCCATGAATGCAATAAATGTATTTTTGTTTAACCAAAGAGGGCTGTAGTATAGGTGGAGATTCATTAAATTAACTTGAAACTGAAATCCTACTGTTGCTTGAAGAATTATACTTGAAAAATTCTGTGTTCTCTTTACGGGAAGCCCAGAACTGTATGTTCAATAGATTCCTGTTATGCTAGCTTCAAAGTGAATCTCAGCAAGACAACAGTCATCAGAACATTTAGACATACTTCAGAGAATGCTTTACAACAAGGAATAAACTGTATTTTAAAGTAATATTCAAGCGTTATCAGACAGTCTTACAACCATCTGTTGTTAAGTGCACAATTTCTATTAATAGTTTTGAGTAGGAATTCTGACAGAAGTTATTTATTTATTTTAACATCCTAAGAGGAATAAAGTAAATTTGAAATTGCAAAAAAACTGCCTGCAGAGAAATTCACAGCAGACAAGAATTCACTGATCTATTTAAAATCTTTAAAAATCTTTAAAATCTGTTTTAAATCCTTTAATGTGTCTGTTGTCTTTTTGTACTTCTACTCTGACCAACAAGAATTTCAAAATTAGCCATGTAAACAGCATGCAAAAAAATGTTGGAATTCTAAGCTTGAAATTCTGCCCATTTCCTTGATGTACCCTGAGGAATAATGATTAAAAGCAAACTTTGTTCTTTATTCCACTTCTCAGTTACATGACCCATCACATCACCTTGCACTTGGTCTTTTCAGTCTTCATTAGTCTCTCATGTGCCCACTTCTTCAGCCTTTCCCAGTCCATCTGGATGATGTCCCTTCCTTCTATGGTGTCTGCTGCACCACTGTACATCAGTAAACTTTTTGAGAGTGCACTTGATCCCACTGTCTAAGAAATTGTTAAAGGTGGTGAAAAGTATTAGTCCCATGATGGAGCCCTGGAGGACATCACTCATGACCAGATTCAATCTGTACATAAAGCCATTGACAATAACCCTCTGACCACGACCAACCAAACAATTTTTCTTCCTCTGAGTAGTCCAGCCTTCAATTCATTTTTCTTCAATTCAGAGATAAGAATGTGGTGCATGTGAAAGGCCTTACAGAAGTCCAGGTAGATGACAACAGCTGCCCTCCCTTTTTCCACCAATGCTTTCACTTCATCACAGGAGGCCACCAGACTGGTGAGACACAACCTGCCTTGGTGAAGCCATGCTGGCTCTCTTAATTCACCCCCTCTTCTCACATGCACCTCTTTTAGGAGAATCTATTCCATGATCTTCCCAGTCACAGATGTGAGGCTCACTGGCCTGTCCCCCTTTCTCAAAAATGGGAGTGATGTTTCTTTTTTCCCAGTTATTGTGCATTTTCCTCTGACAGTCACATACGATGGATTGTGGCTTGACATCCAATTCACATCAGCCAGTTTCTTCTGAACTCTGGTTTTCATTTGTCTGGTCTCATCGACTTGAACAAAATCATCACCATGAGGTGATTTTCTCCATTCTTATACTGGGAAGGATTTTACTATGCTGAGCCCTGCCTAGAAGTTCAGAGGCATGGGAAGCCTGACTGCCAATGAAGTCCAAAGCAAAGAACTTATTACCTCAGCATTCTCCATGTCTGAGAAGGTCAGCTCTTCGTTTTCCTTCATCAGAGGGAGTATACTCTCCTTTGCTTGCCTCTTCTGATCAGTGTATCCAAAGAAATCATTCTTGTTTTTCACATCCCTCAGAAGTTTAATTCCAGCTATGCATTGGCTTTCCTTATTCGCTCCCTGCACATCTGGACAGAATTCCTATGTTATTCCCAGACCACCCATTTCTGCTTTTACTGCTTCTACTTTTTTTTTTTTTCCCCTCAGTTTGATGAGCAGACTCTTGCTTAGCCATGCTGGTTTCCTGCAACATCTCCCTTATTTCTTATTCTGGGAGATGGGGAACTCTTTTGTTCTCAAAAATTCATCCTTAGAGAGCTGACAGCTCTGTTCTGTTCATGTGTCCCTAAGAGTTTGCCAGGGGATCTCATCCAACAATTCCTCAAGCAGACTGAAGTTTACTGCCCTGAAATTCAGCATCCTGACTCCAGTTTTTGTCAGGTCTTCATTCCTCAAGACATGAACATGACCAGGGCATTATCACTGCAGCCCAAGCTGCTTCCAGTCTCAACCTCTTAAACAATCCCCTCTGCTTTGGAGAGCACCAGGTACAGTATAACTTTACTTCTGGTTGGTCTGTCAAAAACCTGAACCAGAACATAATCATTAATGGAGTCTGTTGGATTGACATGTTGTTTCCTCAGCACATTTCTCGGTGGTTGAAATCCTGCATCAGGATGAGAGCCTGTGAGCAAAATGCCTCTTGTAGCTAAACAAGATCTCATCAATAGGTTTCCTTTGATCAGGCAGCCATTAGTAGAACCAAGCCACCAGATGTTCTTCCCTGATCTGATCTGGTGTCCAGTTTTTTTCCAGACGATCTCAACCTGGATATGGCTGTTTCTAAGAGGCAGCTCTTCACAATCTATCCATTTCTTAACATAGAGTGCAACTCAACCTAATTCTTCTCTCTTGCCTATCTCTTCTAAAAAGCTTATAGCTCTCAATCATGATATTCCAGTTATGTGAGTCATCCCAACATGTTTCCCTGATACGATAAGATTGTAGTATTCCAATTGCATCACAGTTTCCAGTTCCTCCTGCATATGTCCTGTACTGCACACATTGGTATTGAGGCACATCAGCTAGGCTTTCATACACATTATCTTCTTGGAGACCCTCTCAAAAAAACCCATCAAATATGATTTAAAGCACTGGTGATAAGCCCAGTCAGCTTACTGCCCGGTATATTCTTGCTCCTTCTGGTAAATTATGTCCTATCAACTGTACTTGCACCTCATCAAACAGTCTGAGTTAAGTGTTTTTATCAGGCTAATATTTGTGCACTGTGCAAGAAGTATATAAAAACAATATTAAAAAATACAAAAGGAAAAGAGGAAAACAAATCAAATCATCTTAAGCATCTATTGCAGCAGCCTCTTACACTGTTTCTTCACTTTTCTCTGAAAATCAATCAGCATAATCATTATCTATCTCATATTTTAGGAATGGTTGAATTTGTCTTCTGTATTTTGAATCCGTTCAAGCATCAGGGATTCAAAATATAAACTAACACTCTATAGTTTTATAAACATAATGAGGTGTAAGCACAGCTACAGGAAAAGTGTTCTGTTGTTTGTGTTGTGTGTGCTAACGAAAAAGGCTTGAGAACATATGTACCAGAAATATGCTATGCAAAAGTAAAAACATACAATGAAAACCACCTTTCCTGATAAACTTGTTTTTCAGCCTGCAATGGATTGAGATAGAGGAATAAAATTTGTGAGGAACATCCCTTAAAATTAGCTAAATAAAAATGAAGAAAAACACCCTCATCAATAATGTCATTAATCAATAATGAGATAATGAAAAATTTAAGTGATTCAGAATAATGGATACATTGCTGCTCACAGGGGGTTATTGAGAAATGTCAAAAGTTTTACGATGGTTTTTGAGACAATCTGAATTTAAAACAAACAGAAAATTTAGATAACTGTCAATGTCTGTGAGGAACGGTAATCTAACAGAATTTACAGTTAAATTAGCACTCTATTCTGATAGAATAATTTTGAATATATTGAAATAATCTTGATATAGAATCTTGATATCTTCACTTTCTACAAAGTGATAAGTTTCTTTTCAAGGAAAACTGATAGCATTTTCTATTCACATACTCAAGAACAACCAAATATGTATCAATGCAATCTGTACAGTATTTGGATACCAGAACATTTGAATCCATCCATCCATACCTATCCAGGTTTCCTCTCAATGACACAGAAGATAAGGATTTCTGTATGTGGAGCTCTGCCATGTCTCCATTATTCTCTGGTTATTACAATGTTTTTATGTGATTTTTGGGGCCCCTTAGGATCTGACAGTCCATCCACCTTGAGTTCTGTTTCTACAAGTTAAGAAGACTCACACAGTCTTCTCTCTCCTGAGCCTGATGTCTGCAGAAGTTTCATATTGAAGTGCTGGGATAATAATGGTCTGCTAATCTAGTTTCCATCTAGTCTTATAATCTAATTCTTCCAGTCCTGCTACTTACTCTCTCAGTATTGGCACACCAGACATTCCCATTTATCCTCCATTCATCTCAAACTCAACTATTCTACTAATATGTAAAATCTAATATATTCTCTTACATTCTAACTGCAACTCACTTCTAAAAATTACCACTCTAGTTGACAATAATCTATACATATGATATATTGTTCTCACTTTTCAACAGCCAAATAAGCTCTCTGGTACTGAAGAGTACCAAGATCTGTCATCTGTTTTGTTGTCCTTGAAATATAACAAATCAAACTTAGTGGGAATCATTTCCTCTCTTGGTTGTGAGAGTACTCAAGTTCTTCAAACTACCGATGGTTTGCCTGGGAGGAAGTAATATCAGAAAACTATTTACAAGCATCAATATTCTGGCAGTGAGGAGGTCTTTAAGTAGAACTATAAACATCATACTCCTTCTTATTCACTTACGTTGATGGAAGATTTCCATTAAAAATCTCCTGCTAATATTCTTTTGTATTAATTGGCAACATAAAAGTGATATGAAGATAACAACTTTAGACATCAAACACAAATCTTTGTCATTATGAAAAAATTTCAGGAAAAATAAAGCACAGTAATAATGTGGAGCTGTGAAAACGTGTGTGGATTTCAGTTATCAATGTACACTACCAAAATAAAATTGCACTCTTGAGACTTGAAATGTGAGAGGAAGAAGATGGGAAGATGGGAAACAGCTCTACTCAGATATTTCACTTTCAATGTTAATTGTGCAAAGTAGGCATGATGTTAAAAACATAGATAGATACAGGATTTTATTTGTACATGAAAGAAGTCGTATAAAGATGTCATATGGGCATTTGGGATAAGTAACTTTTTAAAAAGTGACAATAATGAAAAAGATATTTATCTCATTTGTCATTTATGATTGGTAGTCCCGGGATATTAGGTTGTCTGGGGAGAAAATTGATAGAACAGTCCACATAAAAAGAAAATGTAACATTTTCATTCCTCTTTCTTATGGAGTGGTATCTAGTGATCATATGAAGTTTTTCTTACCTTCTTCTGTTATGGTCATCTTTCTTTTCTGCAGAAGGCTGGTTGTCCTCTGCGAATCCAAACTCATTATTTTGGTGAGTTTTCACTATTTTTTTCTTTCTCAATTTCCTTTTTTTTTCCCCCAAATTTTCAATTTGACTTCTTTTTGGGTATAATAACATTTTTATTTTTATTTTTATTTTTATTTTATTTTTATTTTGGGGGGGAAGTTATTTTTTTATTATTATTATTTTCATATAGTAATTTATTAAGTGAGTTTTGAAATATTAGGAAAAAAGAATTCCCTTGTGTAGCTTGTAGTACCTTGTTTCCAAGGTCTCTGAAATGAGAAAGTTAAGAGAAATAAAGCCTACACATGTACTCATTCTCATTAATACTCCACAAGCATGTTGAAGTGCTGATCCTGATTTCTGATCAGGATTACTGACCGTCAAGCCCCATTTGTCATGGCTGTGCTGGATACCTGAGTCAATGCTAGATTGGACTGGAATCTTCATTCTCTTCTGCTGAAAACAGACTATTGCACATCAAGGAAAATAAATGAGAGGGAAAACAGTATCCTGGACACTGAAAGATTTCAGTGTATGTTTCTGCACATTCCCGATCTCTAAGTTCATGAAAGATAGAACAGATTAGAGTGTTCAGGAGAGAGTAGATACATCCAAAAAGCATATTGTGCTATGTTATTCCATAGTATGTTATCTTGGGTCCTGGAATCCTTTGTTGGTAGTTGGTACACCTTCTTTTAACCACCTGAAAACCTCATTGCTGTAGACCTGGCTTGTTAGCTTCACTGGCACTCATACACAACATAATGTGTCTAGAATTGGCAGCTTTCCTTTTAATCTTATTTATGTACAAACCAATCAGAATGGGTAAATGAAATTCAAAATTACATAGCCATATACAAATAAAGGCAGAGGTTTCACAAGGCTGAAATGCTGTTTTGTTGTTGTTGTTGTTGGATTCCAATTCAGATATCTGTATATACTCAGAATACTCAGTAAAATAAATGATTTATTTCAATGAAGTATGTCATCAGAGGAAATGGCCAGAGTCATGACATACACCAATATGTCTAAACCATGCTTCATTTGTTAACCGGACAGCCTTATTTTTATAGCACTGAAGACAAGGGCATTCAGAAAATAGCACACAATCATTGGGAGAGAGCCTCGAGAAAAAACAACTCTAAAAACACTCCTGTCAGTTAACAGTTCTGCAAGACACATCCTGGAGGAGGTAACTTTTTGATTGTTATATCATACTAGTTCTGCAAACTCTCTGCCAAAGGTCAGCTTCATGAGTTGTTCCAACCCATGCACTCATCCTTCAATTAGGGTCTGCCATCCCACAGCTTAGTTGAACTTGTTTCCCTTTTCACCTGAAAGTGTCCTTGGTTCTTAGCCTTCCTTTCTCATGCTGTTTATCTTGTTCCACAGCTTCTGCTATAAATACACTTTCTGTATTCCCACAGAAATAATCAGAAAGAAGTTATATAACTTAAGACAGTTCCTATGCATTTCAAAAATGTATAGTATAAGACATATACTTAGAGAAAAAAATGGGAATCATAATATAGATAAATATTTTTCAGCTGTTCCAGAAAGTAAACAAATGTAGTAATTAATGCAGGCTTCAAGACAGCTTAAATTTTGAAATGGGTAAGTGGAAGATAATTTTGTGTTATAGTTATCATGGTTGAGGGAAAGTTAGTTCCAACCAGAACTAAGAATAAAAGCTTTCAGAAAATATGAAATTAACTTAGATAAGACTCAAATTCAGCAAATCAAATACTTAGATACTAGTAGAAAAATTTTTCCAGTTCTTTTGTA
The DNA here is from genome assembly GCA_036925125.1 of Oreortyx pictus. Classification (NCBI taxonomy): domain Eukaryota; kingdom Metazoa; phylum Chordata; class Aves; order Galliformes; family Odontophoridae; genus Oreortyx; species Oreortyx pictus. Next base: position 17,961,614 of record JAUPFR010000004.1, read on the forward strand.
GTTTGCTCATTCTCTGATATTCCAGACAATTAGATTCAGTCTTAAGACTGTACTTCTGATAATGATGCTTCTACAGAGAGTTGTTTGACTAACCATTTGTTCTGAATTTACAGCAGTACTTCTGTCTTCATGGAAGCAGCTGCCCATTTTAGTAGTATTTAAGTGATGAGGGAGAACATTATATAAATTATTATGATGAACATATCAAATGACTTCCTATAATCAAGGCTGAAGGAATATAATAGGTCTTGCTTTGCACAGCTATACATTCAGACTTCTGGCATCTAATATTTTAGCACTAAAATCCATGAAGTACATCGCAGGAAAGGCTGGAATTAAGATGATAGTGCAACAAAATGGGAAACCCAAAAGAAAATTCAGTTAAAATTGAAAACTTCTAATGATTAAAAATGGTTTGATGTTAGTGTAATCTTTTCAAGCAATACTACCGGCGTGTAATGAAGGAGAATGTAGCAGGAAAACCTATGACAAGAATAAGCGAAGCAGTGTTTTGAAGACAATTGAACAGAAATATTCTGATATGAAAGAAAAGCTACTCACGAGGATGATACAGAGTGAATGGAATGACTGCAATAATATCCTTCCAGCACTAGATACTCTTTGAATTTTGTAGTTAAAAATACAGTGTTCAATTATAGATGGTTTTATTTAAATTAAAGAAATATTGAAATGTTATTACAAGCCCTCACAGAATCTCAGAATCACAGAATTATAAGGGTTGGAAGGGATCTCTAAGGATCATGGAGTCCAACCCTAAACTACCCACTACTACTAAAGTAGTTTCCCTGCAATAGGTTGTGTAGGTAGGTGTCCAGATTGGTCTAGAATGTCCCCAGAGAAAGAGATCACACTAGCCCTCTGGGCAGCCTGATCCTGTGATGGAATTAGATAACATAGGAAATAAAAGCATCAAGACTATTTTTCCTTCACTCTTACATTCTTGGGCAGAAGTCTAAGTCGAAAGCACTTGCTGCTAAAATTAAATACAGGGAGTTTGATCCTCAGTGACATCCAATAAGATACTGGTGCTACAGACTGTTTTACCTATACCACAGAAAACGCCTGTCTTAAATAAAAGCTACACAACGTACTTAATTAACATGGTTTTCATAATTGATTAGCTCTTGAGAGATTCTGTTGAATCAATTAAAAAGTGTTTACGACTCACTAGCTTTATATATATAATATACATTCCTTTCTTTTGCAACACTGAAGGATATAAAAGGTGTTTACTTTCACTGCAAAGGACATTCCAGATCTTCAGTTCCAGAAAAAGCAAAACACTTGCACATCAGTGAGTCTTACATTTATATGCTTCCAATTTAGCTTTACAATAAATTTAAAAGAATGGTTTAATTGCTGTGTAGCTGAATAGTTTCATCCTACATGCTTTGATTCTATGCAGAGCTATGCTGAAGAAGGAGGGTGTCTGCCAGACCGATAAGCAGCCATGAAGGTACAGAAATAACTTTTGTTTTCCAGCTAAAATTCACATCAAAATAAGGCTGTATTCTATAACGTGTCTGGTGTTTGATAAGATTATGAAGCTCACATTTTAGCTATCCAAATGTATGACTAAGCCATTATACTCTTTCTTGAGAATGTACTTTATAATTGCAATTATCAGTAGTCTTGAATACAAGGTTTACTAAAATAAGGAAGAAATTCCTTTCTGCTTTTTGTCTTAAACTGTAAAATAGAGTTAAAAAGTTTTTTTTTTTTTTTTTTTTTTTTTTGAAGACAACACTAAATACAACAGTGAAAGAGACAAGGTCACTTAACAGACAGTCTCTGCCAGATCTTGGACAGTCTTGAAAGATTAGGGGATATGTCCTTCCTTTGGTGCATTGCTATGCAGCTTGGACTGAAGTCTACAAGCAAGTGTCATGGATACTATAGTAATCAGACAAAGAGTCTTGACTCCAGTAGTAAAATGTAAAGAAAAGAAGCAATGTATCTTCTGATAATACAAGCATCTCTCTTCAGTGGGGAAATATTGGTAGTAAGAGAATAATTGGAGTAGACGATCCTGGAGATCTTTCTCAACATTGATAATTATATGATTCTATGATTCCTCATGGATTAGTACTGTAACTGGTTACTATTTAGTTTTGTTTCATCTAGAGAGTATATATTGGAATTGTGTACTGACTTCCAGGAGCCACATACTGCCTTTGCAGAGAGACCTAATTCCTCCTTGCAGTAGTAAGTATGCTTTCCAATGACTTTCGTAGCTTTAAACTCTCACTAGCCAAAAATATCTCATGAAAACTCAGATTAAATGACAACCAATGTTACATACTCACAGTAATTTTTGTCATATGCACAGATATGCAGTTTGGTGTTACCTTTTGATCTTTTCTACTGCAATGAAATTCTCATGTTCAGAGTTCCTGCTGATGCTATATTCAAGGTTCCTATGGAAATACACATCAAAACCTTTTCCCTTGTAAACATTCCTGTGACTTATGTTGTCAATGTGTCAGCTGCTTTCCTTTCTATGTACATCATCATATTTAATTGGTCTTCATCCTTATTGCTGACAAACTCCAACACAATTACAAAGTTATTAATGTCTCCTACCCTGCTACATCAGTCAAACCTTCCAAGAAGTTAAAAATTATTAAATATTATTAAATATTATTAAATCCTCTGTTCATTTGCTGTTTTCTTATTGATCACAGCTCTTTTAGTCTTCATGTAGACTGATTGTCATTGCCTTGTTTTTTTCCCACTTCTTTTGTCTTTCTAAGTGTTCTGGTAAATGTCCCAGCTCTGGCTGGGACAGATCTTATTTTCTTCCTAGTACCTCGTTTAGTACCCTGTTACAGAGTAGGAAGATAACAATGTTGACTACTCATCAATGTTTTAGTGCTGAGGATCACAAAGAAAAGACTTTTCCACATCTTGTATAGCTTTACCAGAAAGGATGCTGGGAGTGCAAAAGTATCAGGGAGGAGATACAGCTAGGATAGCTTTCCTAAACTCACAAAATTAATGTATCCATACCACTTGGCTTTATGCCAAATTTGTAATCTGATAATCTGTGGAAAACTGGTTGGGAAAGAGCTGCCTTTACTTGAGAGCTGGATGAACATCAGCCATGTCGTGGTGAGCAATTCCACTGTGAACTGTGAACGGAATTCAACTTCTGTGATTCTTAATTTGTTTATTTTTCTTTTTGGAGGGAGAGAGAAGGAGGTGCTTGTTTGTTTTTCCTTTCTTTCTTATTATTGAACTCTCTACATATTAATTCACAAGTTTTCACCTCTACCATTTTCAACTCTTTCCTCAGTCCCACTACAGTGGTTGTGTGTGCTTAGCTACCTGGCATGCTAACAACAACATCTGGATTTCTTGATCAGCTATTTTGGTCTTATCTTACAGCTCAATTTTTCAAAAGAGTCTTTACTTAAAGAAATTAATTCTCTTTATCTTGTCTGATTTTCATTTTATCCAGCTTCTTTTACCTCACGAACCTTCTAAAAATTTTGCTTCATGAGGAAGAGTTCATTTGTTTTCTTTCTTTTCCCTCATTTTCTTTTCTACTGGTTTAGAATCCAGGCAGGGTTTATATCTGGTACTATGATATAAATCAGTATGCTAGTACATTACTGTCACGCTCCAGTATAAAGGAGGGAGACAAGATTCTTTGATTATATGTATACCCAGCATGAGATTAAGAAGCAACGGTTCAAATGCTGGTCCAACCAGTTTATTACCAATATTGATCGGGGAGATGGAGAAGGGGAAGGTGGACACTGTTACCAATAAAGATGATGGGGAAGGGAAGGTGAGTGATAAGAAAGACAGGGAGGAAACAAGGATTTGCACAGTGCAGGGAAAGTCACCACCCAGGATCCTAGGGGCGGTCCGGTTGCAAGTGGCTGCAGGCAGAAGAGCAGGGGTTGCAGAAGCGGGGACAACAGCAGCAGTGCCGGACAGCGAGGAAGAAGCAACAGGGTCCAGAAGAAAGCAGCAGGTCTCAGGTAGCAGGCCCAGGGGGAGTCCTACAGCATGCAGGGATCAGCTGATGAGGGTTCAGATGGTAGAACACCTATACTCATGGTGGTCGATCCCACTTTTATCCTCCATTTTTCCTGCCTACTGACAAATCCCTTGCTAGGGTGCCAAGCAAGCATCTCCTGAGATGGCTGTCTCCTCCCAGAGATGAGTACCACACAAAAGAGTGTTCAGTGGCCACTGAGCTGCAGATTATCTCTCTTCCGTTGTCCCAGGACATGCTCATCTGCTTGTCCCTTATACAAAGGATTTTGCAACCCTTGCCCAGGACTTGCCTGGACATGTTCATCAGCAGGTTTTGAGGCAATGGTACAAAAAATAATAATCTCTTACAATCAACAACAAAAATTACAAATCTTACAAAAAATTGAGAAAAAACTGACAAATAAATGAGTGCAATTTCTGTATGTGGTCACTGGCACAAAATTCACTCCTAAATCATCTTCTGAAGAGGAGGAACACCAGTGCACTCTTGGGAAAGGGAAATCTCAGCTGGAAAATATGAATGAAAAAATTTGCTTTTTATTCCCATAAGTGAATTCTGAGAGCTACTCCAGGATGAGTCCTTTGCACATACTCAGATTAAATAAACAGAAAAAAGAAAAAGAAAAAGAAAAAGAAAAAGAAAAAGAAAAAGAAAAAGAAAAAGAAAAAGAAAAAGAAAAAGAAAAAGAAAAAGAAAAAGAAAAAGAAAAAGAAAAAGAAAAAGAAAAAGAAAAAGAAAAAGAAGAAAAGAAGAAGAAAGGAAAGGGAAAGGAAAGGAAAGGGAAAGGGAAGGGAAGGGAAGGGAAGGGAAAGGGAAGGGAAGGGAAGGGAAGGGAAGGGAAGGGAAGGGAAGGGAAGGGAAGGGAAGGGAAGGGAAGGGAAGGGAAGGGAAGGGAAGGGAAGGGAAGGGAAGGGAAGGGAAGGGAAGGGAAGGGAAGGGAAGGGAAGGGAAGGGAAGGGAAGGGAAGGGAAGGGAAGGGAAGGAAGGGAAGGGAAGGGAAGGGAAGGGAAGGGAAGGGAAGGGAAGGGAAGGGAAGGAAGGGAAGGGAAGGGAAGGGAAGGGAAGGAAGGGAAGGGAAGGGAAGGGAAGGGAAGGGAAGGGAAGGGAAGGGAAGGGAAGGGAAGGGAAGGGAAGGGAAGGGAAGGAAGGGAAGGGAAGGGAAGGGAAGGGAAAGGGAAGGGAAGGGAAGGGAAGGGAAGGGAAGGAAAGGAAAGGAAAGGAAAGGAAAGGAAAGGAAAGGAAAAGGAAAGGAAAGGAAAGGAAAGGAAAGGAAAGGAAAGGAAAGGAAAGGAAAGGAAAGGAAAGGAAAGGAAAAGGAAAGGAAAGGAAAGGAAAGGAAAGGAAAGGAAAGGAAAGGAAAGGAAAGGACCTCAAACCCCTAAATAGATCAAAATAATTTTAAAGCTTCAGCAATGTCCAACAAAAACCCAGTGGAATAAATTAATACCATTTTTGTTGCATTTTAGATATAGCTTTAACTTTCAACATGTAGTTCTGTCATTTTTTTCCCTCGTTCCTTTACCAAACAAGAAATCTTTGTTCCTTGATTTTCACTGAACTTAGTTTCAATGTAGTTTTCCTTAGAAATGTCCTGAAATAGAACAGACACTTCTCTTAACTGTTATGCCAGTATCTTACTGAAACACTCAATACAGCAAATATATGAGTGTCTCCGTATTTCAAATAAATTATTATCTGACTGCAGTCAACTACACACTGTTGGGAAGAAAAGGGAAAAAAGTCCAAACACTGCACTGGAAAATATAGGCTCCAAATCTTCACATATTTCCTTATAACATCAATAATGAGTCATTTTGTATAATCGCTTATCGATTTAAACTTCATAAATTTCAGATCTATGAAAATAAGCACAAGATTGTTCAACCTATTGAAGTAGAAATATTTTTATATTGCACCTAAATAGCTTGCCATACTGCACACGTCTTATCTGATACAAATAGATCAGTTATGTACAAATTTATCCACTGATATTATAAAAGAGTGAACTTAAAATAATTTGTACTGATTAAGCACTAAACTTCTACCTACTACCCCTCTATCACTATTCATATTTGCTTGAATCTAATTTAAATTCTTACGTGTTTCCAGCCATGCCAAATTCTCATCTTAAAATGTGTTTTCTCTTCATTTTGACCTACAGTTGTCACCAGACAACAGTGGTTATGATCATACTGGAAATAGCATCTTCTGTGACAAAGCTCTCTGGGATGTGGATTGTCCTTTTCTGAATATATATCAAAAATAGAGCTTAACTTTTTCAAATAATTGTACTGGCAAATATGTACACAGCAACTAGAATACTAATGAAAAACATTCTTGAATATGTTACTACATCTCCCTTCACTTTGTGTAATTTAGGCAGGGCTACCCCTCTTCCCCCCTTGCATACAGCGTGTGTGTGCAGCGCCAAATAAACATAACTGCTTTATAACCTACCCCGGGTTATAGAGTTTGTAACTCAAATTAAAGGTCTCCAGTATTAAAAGAGAAAAATCACATCTTTGCAGAAAGCTAACACAAACTCAGTACACAACTCAAGTAGTTTCTACACAAAGCTAATTCTGCCTTTACAGAAAATAGCCATCAAAAATAATTTCCCATTCTGCTCTTATTTTCATCTTTCTATGCAACCAATCTTTCAGATTCTTTTTTGGTTTTTTCTTTTTTTTTGTTTGACACTTTCAACAGTAGTTAATGGCACGTTTATTTTCCATCTGCTGCTGTCTCATTCATAATTTCATAAGATCTCAATAACTTGATGTGTTATGTTTAGTATTTCTTGTATAATATTTCACAGCAAGAATCTTGCTATTTCAGAAAGGAGGGATATTTGTATACCCACAGATGTTAATCAGCATAAATTTCAGGAGGTAATGTGCTCTACAGTAAAATATTATCAAATAATTATTTACATTAAGATAGAAAAATAAAAATATCTTGAATACAATGTTTTGTTTTGGTTTAATTTTTTTGTATGAATGAGTTTTCCAGTACAGAAGATGTATGCTTGCATTCCCTGCCAATAACATGTGCATAGTTTGATATTTTTTCAATTTTACTGCAATTTTTCTAACAGATTTGTCTTCAGTTAAACCTTCAATACTTCAACTATGAATGTAATTTTACTTTTTCTATCAGAAATATTTCAAATCAATATTGAGCACATTTTATTACAATTAATAGATTTACTTGTCCCTGATAAAAATGCATATGTCTACCAATGAAAATACACATGTAATTCTTAACAGCATTTTAATAAATAATATTAATTATGTAATAATTTCATTGTAAATTATAAGAATTTAATGTAGTTTTATTTTGTCAGGATATGTGATCATTTGTATCATAAAATCACCATTTTGCATGTTCAAGACTACTGATAATTTGGCTAACAATTCTGTTATGACTGCAAACACAGCAAGCGGCCAATTTTGATGCACTTTCCTCAAAAAAAATCATATATGGTTAATAGACATATATAAGATCTACACAAGTTCATGGAAATGAGACCCTGAAAATACCTTCTGACGGACATAATTTATGGATAAAAGGAGAAGTCATTTATTCCTTTGATCAGTGAGGATGGCTACATTTTGTGCTTTTGATGCACACTGATATCTAGGAACAGTATTTAAAAATTAATATCTCTGATATTTCCAAGAATGTTAGCCACCTGTTCTCAGTTAAGGTTTTTCAAGACAGAATGTGACTTACTAGATATTTCTTATCCCTTCTTGAACAAAATTTCACTTTGTACAGGACAAGGTTAAATATGTATCAAGGTGATGTACATTAAAAAATAAATGAAATGCACTAAGCATACCTTTCCCAGTTTCATGCACTCCTCATAAAAAAAGAATGTGGAAAATTATACGTGAGAAATAATCAATTTAGAAAATTTTGAGACTACTTTTCAGTAAGACAGCTCTCTTTTCCACAGAGGTATCTGAGAAAAATTTTTGCTCCTAAGGATGTCCGTGTTTCATAAAGTAGAATAGCGTTTTTAAAGATTTAATCCTAGGGACTGAACTATTAGAAGTTAGATCATTTTGGCACGCATCTTCTGAACTTTGCATTGCCTGTTAAAAGAATAAAGCTCACTTGTATGCAGACTACCTCATTAAATGATATTTGAACTGTTGCTGATGCATATCATCAACCTTTTCATACTTTCTATTCTTTATTTAAAGTAGAATACAGACTTTAAAAGCAAGCACCAATACTTTGAAAGAATGAGTGACTCAGTATAATTAGCAGACCCTGTGTGAAGAGGTTAGAAAGAAAAGCTTTCAGGCATGAATTCTTAGATCTAAATCCTACCAATTTACAGAAAAATGCAATTTTTTTCCCCTAGAAATTAGACTGTCCTAAAATTTTAAATACAAAAATTTATTTTAGCTTCATTTTTCTCCAACATAATATCTAGCTTACAGCCTCCTATGTATCCCCAAAAGTAGAGAATAATTGAATTATTCGATTCATCCTTTTCTTTACTTTCATAACCTTTTTCTTTTAATAGGCCACTTTGTCTTTTACACAACATATATTTCAGGATCACAAATATTAAGGCCTCTTATAGTGGAGTTACATTGTCAATAGATAAAGGAAGAGCAACTGGCATCATCTACTTGTGCAAGGTGTTTGACATAGTTCCATGGGACATCTTTATTGCCAACTTGGATAAAAATGGATTTGATGGATAAACTAAATTCTGGATAAGGAATTGGCTGAAGTGTCACACTCAGAGTCGCAGGCAGAGATCTGTGACAAGTCACATTCCTCACATATCAGTGCTGGGACCAGTGTTATTTAACACCTCTGTAGGTGATATGCAAATGAGGATTTAGTGCACCCTCATATAGTCTGCAGATGACACCAAGCTGAGTGGTGCGTCTGACATGCTAGAGGGAAAGGGTGCTATCCAGAGGGACCTGGAGAGGCTTGAGAAGTGGCCAGGTGCAAACTCCTGCACCTGGGTAGGGGCAATCCCAAGCACAAATACAGCTTGAAGGACTTGGGGGATGTAAATGGATGAAAAAATCAACATGACCTGACAGTGTTCTCATTCAGTCCAAAAAGCCAATGGTGTCCCTAGACTGCATCAAGAAAAGCATGACCAGCAGGTAGAGGGAGGTGATTCTGTCCCAGTAGCCTGCTCTCAAGAGCAAGAATACTGGAATACTGAATCTACTTCTGAGGCACTCAACAGAAGGAGACTGAGTGGTTGGATTAGGTGTAGAGGAAAGCCACCAAGATGATCAGAGGGCTAAAGTGCCTCCCCTCTGAGGACAGGCTGAACGAGCTAGGGCTCTTGAGCTTGGAGAAGTGAAGGCGCTTGCATCATAAACTCAGTAAAAGAATACATTTGGCTATAGCAGAGGAAAATATGTAACATTTCAAGACAGAGACTGTCTTTTGGGCAGTTTTCTTAGATCTAATACTCTTTTCCTTCACACATACATGAAACTCAGAATATGTAGCATTTACATATTTTTGATACTTGCAACGTAATTTTGTTTCTATTCTCTAGGAAGGAGAATGTAATAGGATGAACTCCTCCAGTTTTTGATTCTCTGTTTTATCTGTGACAGCTGTCTTTTGCAAAAATAATGATGGGATCCACGAACTGATAAGCAGTATTTCTCCACATGGAAATTATGATCATTATGTATGAATAATCAGAACCTTTAGACCTTACACAGGTCATTCAGTTATCACATTAACCCACATTACGTTGTTGCTATAACAGTCTACATTCCTTTGTAACCAAAAAAGTTACCATTAATAGAGAAAAATTCAAATGATAACTCTTTAAATGCTTATGAGATATGGGTACTTATTTCAATTGCCTAATTTCACGTTCTATTCTAAACAAGGTGATCCAATTTTAAGGTCTTTTCTTCTTTCAGTGATTTCATTGGTTTCCACTGCATTCTCACATTGCAATTAACTTGCAATTTAACTTTCTTTCTGAATGCACGCAAAACACTGAATTCAGGTTCACATTTAGAAACATCTCGTGTATACATGTTATAAAATAACAAAAATCTTTTTTCTTTTTTAGTGCTGTTGTCTCTCACTGTCAGCAAACACTGCAGTATTGTGAGACTTACTCCTACCCAGATGACTACCACTGTCTTCTAGAAGATTTGATACTATCGAATTGATACATCACGTAAACCCAGATAACTTTTAAATTACTTCCTGTAGGTTAAAAACCCTTTCATGATAGTTCTACTTTGTTTCAATGCATTAGTAGCCAAGTGTTGCTATTATACTACGGAAAATAGAGATCTGCAGTGGATAACTGCCTGTTAATACAGACTGACAAGTTCTCCTTTTTTCACTTCAGTAGTAATTTTCTTCTCTCTCAATAGACCTAGAAAAAAAATGAACTTACTCTTCAGTTTCCAATTCTAGTATTTATCCACAGCCTTATTAATAATTCTCACAAAATACAATTCATAATGATACATTTCATAAGCTGTTTGAGTTTATAGTCATAATGTAACATGCTGCTTTGAAGATTTTCATTTGTAGTGGTTCAGCTTTTCAGAAGGGTAGCCCTTTAATGATAGAGCTTGTGCTAGCAGCTGTTGTGGTAGAAATTTTTAGAGTTCCCTTAAATAACATAAACATGTAATAATTACTTTTAATAATTACTTTAGGATTTCTGGAATTTTAATTATGTCAGTTAATGAGTATGTTAGTCGAATTGTTGAATAATGATCAGTGCAAACAAAATATGCAGTAAAAGAAGTTTAAAATATCACAAAGTAAATGAAAAATAAACAGAAAAGCTAGGAAGTCATCATCAATACACTTGCAAAGGAAATATTTGAAGTAAAGGAGATTAAAATTTGAAAAAGGGTAAAAAAGTAACATAGAGAAGAAATTTCAGAAGACGGAGACTGAAGTTGACATTTCAACAGCTCAGTAACTGAGCAGAAAAATACCATCTTAACTGTACTAGTCTGTGTGAACTTTGTTGAAGAACAACTACATTGAAGAGAAACCATTTTTGTCATAAATGAGAAACAAGTCATAGAAGAGATGACAGAATTGAAGATCAAATTCAGTTTGGATCATAAGATGTCTTAAATCATGAGGAGTTTTGCTAATGATTCTCATTAAAAAAAAAAACCTACTGATGAGGTACTCTCAATTTAGCACTCAGAAGAAAAATTAAAAACAAAAGCTTTAGTGATTCAGTTATTGTTTGTTGAGTTTTGAATAATACAATAGAAAGTAGTCATATTGCAGTCTTTAAAAAAAATTTAAGGAGCAATTAGAGGATGATCAAAATGAAAAGAAATACTGTGAGGACAGTTCTGTCTTATGGATGACATTCAGTCAGAATACAAAGTGTCTATAATATTGTACATAATAATATATATATAATATTATTTATATATATATATTATATATAATAATGCACATAATCTATATGCATTAAAAATTTTTATACAAAACTTCATAATACAGATATGAATACAGTTAGAAAATTTTGAGAACACACGTCTATGAAGTTTATATCAATAAAAATATATGTTCAGTAAAACTTGGAGAAATTGTTTCTTTATTTTGCTGGGGGGTTTTTTTTGTTTGTTTTTTTTTAATACCTATATGCAGCTTAATCTACATATTTTATGAAGCTGTAAATTTTGAATTGTTTTCATTAGAAAAAGTCTATTAAAATAACAACAACAAAAATAAAAGCAATGTAACAACATAATTTTCTAAATTTCACAATATTCGAACTAGTTCTTGATTTGGAAGTACTTTTATTTTAAATGTATATTTGATAGCATATATAATTAGAGGTATTCTTTTGTTCCACTCTGTGGCTTTTAAGGGAGGTGAATCTTCTTCTATCTCCTGGGTCACGGCTCTACAAGTCAGCAAAGGATTGCTACCATGATGGAGTCATCCAAGACACAGAACAATAACATACATCAATTTATTGGGAACTTTCTTGACAACTACTTGGAGGTAAAATTGGGTAGTTGGCTAATTAATAATTTTTATGGGTAAGACAACTTCAGTCAATGGCTACTGCAAAGAATAAAGAATGAAAGAACAGAAATAGAAAAGATGGAAAGAGAGGGACAGACAGATAACAACAGTACAAACTCTTACTTATAGTTCATAGTGTTCAAATTAGCTCTTTTATAATGACAGCTTCTGGGTTTGCAATCTCAGCAGGAACTCCTTTGTTCCTGTTGTCTTGGTGTTGCAAATTTAAGTCAGCAGGTAAGAGGAAGCATGGAGATAATAGTTTGTATCTCATCTTCACAGGACAATGGTATCACCTCATAGTTTCCTGTATCAAGCTGGAGTTATTTGCTCACAGGCCAAGTCTTCAGCCAATAAACACTCCTAAGACCTCCTTTTAAAAGGTGAACAGCTCCAAATACATGCTTTCAAATGTAAAACTGTCCACAAAGTGGTGCAGATTGCTTCATGGTTTGAGATGCTCCTTAAAAGTCTCAGACAAATATAGATAGAAAAGCTGAAGTATTTCCATTGAAATAAGCAAAATAATATCAGTTTTGAAGGTATAACTATGAATGTAAAGCAAACAAGTGTTTTAGCAGAAAAGGTATCCATTTTGACAGGACAAATAACGTGGACAAATTCCTGCTGCAAGGTGGAAGATGCAGATCTGCTAGGACGAGAAAGACACACAGAGAAGCAAGACCATGTGGGTTTCAGAGGAATCTTTCCAACCATTGAGAAAATGTCTGAATATGAGCCAGCAGTGTGCCCAGGTGGCCAAGAAGGCCAACGGCATCCTGGCTTATATAAGGAATGGTGTGGTGAGCAGGACTAGGGAAGTAATCCTGCCCCCGTACTCTGCATTGATGAGACCTCAGCTCTGTACAGTTTTCAGTTTTGGGCACCTCAGTACAGAAAAGATATTGAGGTACTGGAGTAGGTCCAGGGAAGGGCAACAAGGCTTGTGAAGTGCTTGGAGAATATGACCTACAAGGAGAGAGTGAAATAACTGGGGCTGTTTAATCTGGGGAAAAGGCTTAGGTGAGACATTATTGCTCTCTTGCAATATCTGAAAGGTGCTTACAGCAAGAGCAGGGTTGGTCTCTTCTCACTGGTGACAGGACAAGGAGGAATGGCCTTAAGTTGAGCCAGGGTGAGTTTAGGTTGGATATCAGGAAACACTTCGTTACTGGAAGGGTTGTTAAGCACTAGAATAGGCTCCCCAGGGAGGTGGTTGAGTCACCTTCCCTGGATGTGTTTAAAAAACATTTTGAACGTGGTTCTCAAGGAAATGATTTAGCAGAGAGTTGTTAGAGTTAGAGTAGTATGGTTAGGTTGGGACTGGATTCAATCTTTAAGGTCTTTTCCAACCTGAACGATTCTGTGATTGAAAGTATAACATAATTAAGCACAATAGATCATACAAAGATTGATTCTGTGGAGAACTGTGTAATCACTGAATGCCTTCAGAGAGTAAGGGTAGGGAGAAGAAAATAAATTCTATTTCTACCATTGCATCTGGATTACTAATCTCTGCAGAAATGGGGATAAACCTCTTGATAGTAGCTTCAAATCAAATGGAGTAGTAAATAGTCTTGAAGAACCTCAAATTTCCTGTGGTCTTTTTTTTTTTTTTAATTCAAAAGAAGTTAGGTGATAAGATAACCCAAACAAATCCAAGCAGGAACAAAACTTGGAGAAAATTTCATAACCAATTCCTGCTCAGATTTTGAACCTGTTTTCTTTCATGACCTATTACAAAAGAAAAGAAATATAAACTTCAGGATACTCAAGAGTATCTGTCCAGCTCTGAAAAGGGAACATGTGAAAATAACTGCAAGATATCCCAAGTACGTTATTTTCTTATATCTTAGGCTTCATGCCTCAATTCTGTGCTGTGTCCAAAGAGGACATGGTCTTTCCCTCATTTTAAGCAGATGTTTCTCTGGCATTCCAGGCCTCTCTCTAATAGTTTACCAATGTAACACTCTTCTCTTATGAAAAGACAACAAATATCATAGCAATAGAATTGAAGCACCTTTACATTCCGCCCTCTTCAGCAGGATGATGGGAGAAGATAAACTGAAAAAAGATAGTGAGTTGAAGTAAAAAGAGGTAAACTGCACAGCAATTGCTTCTGCAGACCAAGTATACTTGTGGAAGAAAATAATATAACAAAAGAAATAACCAACAGCTTCCCTTGACCTTGTTGTTCCAAGATGCACTCATTCAGTTCTGTAGCTTCTACCTCTCTCCCAGTTCTTTTTGACACAAAATGCCAGTTCTTAACAGTTCTCCCACTCATTAGGCTAATCCAACAGGATAGAGTGCTTAATAAACTGCTTCAGCATAGATCCTCCTAACAAAGTGCAGTCCCTAATGAACATTGTTCTTCCGAGGGGGTCCCAGAGTTCAGAGTTTCTGAAAACCTGCTTGTGTGTAGGGTACTCAATGGATTGCAGTCTGAATATTTATTCCACTGTAATTCTCTACAGGAAGAAAGTTTTTTCCATATGAGCTGTAGATGATTGCCTGCTTTTGTGCTTGGAGAACCTAGTTCCTATCTTCTTGCATAACTCTCATTTTTTTCCTCATTCTTCTTTCTCACAAAACACTGTGCAGTGTTACTTACACTTTCTGAAATATAACAGAAGTGTCACCACCACCACTGACTTCCTCAGCTTCAGTCATCAAAAGATACATTTTGAAGATGGCTTGAGCTGGTTTTGTTGAACACAAATGCAGCCCCAACCTCCTCTCACAGTTCTTCTGCTTCACCCATCCAGCACGACCAAAGCTTAGACTCATAAGACAAATAAAAACAGTAATGTTATGTCAGTGTCCCAGACATCTTTGTATTTTATTCATGCTGGATATTTTCAGCTAAGTAATAATATGCCTTATTTCCTAAAAATAAAATAAAATATCAAGTATACAGCTAGGATTCCATTGTTTTCCATCTATCATGTTATTTCTCCTTCTTTAGTGTAGATATAAGGAAAAAGTCTGTTGCAGTGAGCGTGATGAGGCACTGAAACAGATTGCCCATAGGTGTGGTTGATGCTCTATCCCTGGTGACTTTCAAAGAAAGGCTTGACCAGGCTCTGGGCAACATGCTCTACCTGCACATGTCACTGTTCATTACTGTGGAGATGGAATGGATGACCTTTAAATACCCCTCTCAATTATAAGGGCTCTATGGTTCTATGAATCTTCTCTTCATAAACTGATCACTTAATTTGGTATTTAATTTAACTGACTTGTTTGTTATCACTGAAACTGTACAGATTAGTTTTGTCACTGCTTATCACTGTCCTTTGGGTGAAATTACAAAATTAAAAGAAAAGTCTTTTTGATTAATGTAGAAATGAATAGCTGAATGTATCTCCATACATAAAACCAAAGTTATGTATATAAGGAAATAAAATTATAATGTAAGAATTCTTATGATCAGAAATTTCAATCTGCTGCATTTGTTTCTTGAATTATATAAGTAGTAGTAGATGTATTTGCTTATGACAGGGAAAACAAGTCTAAAAACATAGCAATATAACTAGAGCAGAAGTTTGTTTTTTGTAGTTATCTAAGTTATTATAATATATGAAAGTGATCTCAAGGACTAGAAAGATATCCTGTCACCAGTAAGATTCATAAGCTCTGGAAAATATTCTGTATAAAGTTTTAATAGCAATTACAGCATAACAACTGATGCCCATCATTACTTGCATTTTTTATTTGAGATTATAATAAATCTATCGCTGCTGAAATATCAGGTGTTATAAATGTGTGTAAGAGTGTGTTTTGAATTACACATACTTCCTTTATTGCAAGTATGACTTTCCAGGAGGCATTTCTACTCACACTGCTTTTAGAAAAAGAAAGGGAAAGCAAAACAAAACAAATAATAGAACACATTTTCATCCTCTCTTGAGTCTCCCCATCCAACTGCAGCTCCTGGCACATCCTATTACACACATGAGGAGACACATTTCTCCAATTGTTTTATATCCAACCAATCAATCATTTTCTTGCCTTACAGAAACTTCTTCTGTTGAAACATTTTTTCATTGAGGAAAAGCTAACTCTCAAAAAAAACCCAAAAAACAAAAAAAACACCGTATTTTCATAACTTGTAGGTGCACAATGAAGCAGAGGCAATGGATATCTCAACATTATTATCAGTTAGGAATGATAGAAAAATGTAACAGTACACTCCTATGGTCATGGAAAAAAGAAGAGGCTTTAGAGGAAAAATTTGTTATGTTACTATGACACACACTGAAAGTAAAGCATAAAAAAGGTGACTGCAAAACATTTTACACTTAAAGTCTGAGCTCAAAGGAATAGAAAGCAGTTGATAACAGATTAAACTAACTTTCTGTATGTATGTATCAAGTAATACCTGTATCACATGATTTTGTGACAATTATTCTTAAGTACTGTTAATAAATAATTTCTGTCAAAGGAAGAGAAAGGCAAAAAGCAATTTTTGAACAAAAACAATAGAGAACAGATCTCATCAAGCACTTTCCCTAGAAGGAAGCAGAGACAGCTAGAATCAGCAGCCAGAACAAGAAGATCTAAATAGTTCGGAGTGTCACAGTTCATACGTAATCTAAAATCGTAATGGTTCCCTAATAGGAATTTTTTTTTTATCAGACTCAAAGCAATTGCTCTCACTTGTTATATTCTTCCTTCTCTGACCTGACACCCTAGATCTTGCTACTGTATGGTCCATTATCACTTTCATTCTGAACCTTGCATTAATTGGAAAGGAAATTACTTCTATCAAGAAAATTAAAAAAAAAAAAAATTTCGCAGAACTGTAACAAATTCTGCAGATGTTTTGCATGTTACTCTTCTTGGGACAAAGTTTTTTTTTTTTTCTTGTCTCAAAAAACTCAGGTGCTTCTAACTGGACACCTAAATCACCTTTAAGTAAGTATGTTTTATTACTATATATCTAAATGTGCAGTTTGAACAGCCTCATATCAAAAAATAAATAAATAAACAGAAGGTTTTTAAATTTTTACCATTAAAATCATGCTAGATATGAACAATTTGAAGTAGCTTTCAAGTACTGGTAGCAGCAACAGTAAAGTAAAATGTAAATAACATAGTAAACATTTAAGGTTTGCCCTCAAAATCATTTGAAAACATATTCAGAACTGGACTCTTTTCTCTCCATCAGGAGAAAAATAGTTTCCTACTTTTTTTTCAGGTAATTAAGAGTAGGGTCCAGCTTATTCTTCAAACCAATGGGAAATCTGAAACACAAAAAGAAATCTGAGCTGAAGCTTTCAACACATTTAAGGAATAACTATATTTAAAAAAATGCACTGTGTACAAGCTATGTTACAAATTTTATGTTTACATCTGTTACTGTACTAATAAACTATTTGATCCTAAAGCATAGTCAATTTATTGGGATGTTTTAAATACATCCTATGGCACAGTTTTAGTCTGTGCTAATAAACACTTGCAAAAACAATGGTTTTCCAAGGCCGGGAGAAAAGTATGTCACTTTGACATGCTTCCAGTGGAATGGCTCTGCATTAATTTTTTTGCTAAGTCAATATTTATGGTGACTTAAAATATGAAATTACCAAGTAATAAGATCTTGGCTGTAAGAGAGAAGACTGTAAAGCTGTCTCTAAAGTTGAGTGACGGAACAATGCAAAAATTCCTGCTATGCACAACCCAAGAATCAGCATCCCATGACAGCAAGATTCTTCACTTCTAAATATCCTTTAAGCCTGTAAGGGTTATAAAGGCAAAAAGACCAGCACAAACAATAAGGTGTTACAAAAAGAAAGAAAACAAATCTTTTCCAAAGATCTAAGCTCATGGGGAAGGCTCTCCAAAAAGGAGAGATCTCCAGCAAGAGGCTGAAATGAATACATTATTCTTTTATAATATTCTTTCAATCTTCTCTTAGAAGGTAGAATAAAAATGTAAATCTTGCCTTGACATTCCTCAGATTCTACTTGCTTACCTTACCAAAGTGCAGTTCTCACCTCTCTTGCACTGCATTGATAACAAAAATGCAAGAAAAGGCCATTATCATTCAAAGCCACTTTTTTTTTCTATGTCACTGTAGAAAAAAAATAATGAAACATAATTAGTAAAAAATTGCAAAGGAACACAGAAAGCAAAACAAAATGCTCAGTGAGCAACAGTCCATGTCCTGGTAAGTATCACTGAACTTATTTTTGTGCAAAGACAACTGAACTAAATTTATTGTGCTACATATCAAGATTGTCAAAAAGATTAAAAACTTGATTTAACCCCAGACCTTGAGCAGAAAAGAGTCTCATTTTTAATTTCTTGCTTGGTATTTCTCTGTTATTCTGTTCTGCCTTTGGGTTCTGAGTAACAAGAGAGATTTGTCTGCCTACGCATCCACTCTGAACACAAATGAAACATAAAGATAGAGAAAACCATGACCAGAGAGCACACAAAAATCTCTGGTTTGTTTCTCCTTTTTAACTTCTATAAGGCTTTTCTGAAAAGAATATGGGATAAAATATCTTGACATAAATAAAAGGAGAACATACAGATGAGTCTTCAAGTCATTTGCAATCTCAGTTCTATGTCTAATAGGAAACAAATTAATTTTCTCATACCGTTTCACATTCCTAAGCCTTGATGGTGCTCTTTTTACAACGTGCTATTGCTCAGCGGGAGCCCAGTTCTGGAAAAGACTTCTACTGCTTCTAAATTAAATAGACTGTAGGATGTAAACATCTTACTACTAAGTCAAAGTTCAGATTCCTCATATAGACATTCATTATTTCTAGCTAATTAAGAGGCAAGAATGTTCAACATGCTGATTCAGAAAACCTACAGTCACTTGTGTTTCACAAAAGGATAGAAACAGCCTAAGAGGTAGGAAAATACGATTAATGAGCATTCTGCGATGCATAATAGGTAGCCAATAACTGTTTTTCAATTATACTGTATCTTTCTTCTGCTCCACGCCACACCTGACACCAAAAGTCTACTGGGGTCCAAACAGAACTCTGGCATTGCCACAGGCCCCTGCCAAAGCTGTCCTGAGTGACATGGATATCCAGTTCAGCTGGGAGGGTAGGATCAAATATACCCAATGCCTGGACTTATTTAACACCCAGTTTTGTTTGCTGGAAAGCCTTGTGTTCTGTTCTTCTGCAGTCCCATAGTTGCCCCTTTTTCATGAGCCTATCTAATGGTCTCAGAAGCTGCGCTAAATGAGGTATAATTCAATGCCAGTATCCCTATATACCTTAGAACTCCTGCAGCTGCTTTGGTGTCACAGGACTGGGAATGCCTGAATTTTATCTATTACTGCCCTGGGTTGTACTTAGGTCTTTCCTGACCAAACTACCTACCTCCAGGAATTCTACAGGCAGGCCTGGACCCTGCACCTTCTGAGGATTTATAGCCCATCCTTTCCCCTGTATGTAGGTAGTCAATGAATGTACCACCTGTCCTAGTGCCCCCAGTGAGTCAGACCTCAACAAGACACCATCAATATAATGATACAAGTTAACACTACTGGGTTTTTCCCAACTCATCAGGTCGCCATGTTATGACAATAAGTTGATGAATGCATGTTTCAGGTCCCTGTGGCAGGACCTGAAAGGTCCTCTCTCTTCCTACTCGCCCATGTTAATGCAAACTGATCTTGCAGTTCATCAGCAGTTGGAATACTCAAGAATGCATTTACCAAGTCTAAGACACAATGGTAGGTTTTCATTTCCCTACTCAGTGTGTCCATTAGGGAGGCAATATTGGGTATGGCTGCATGAATAGGCAGCATGACCTTATTTAATTCTCTATATTCTACAGTCATTCTCCATGTGCCATCTGACTTGCACACTGGCCATGTGGAAGAATTATATGGGCTATGTAAACGGTCTTATGATCTCAGCTTTTTCTAATTCTTGCATGGTCCTGGATATTTCATCTCTCCCTCCCCCTGGAGTCTATATTGCTTCATGCTAGTAATCTGGTGTGGTTTCAGCAGATGAATAGGCTCATGCTGCTTTTTTACATATTTCAGGAGAAAATAGTGGATCAGTTCAATTGAACAGGAATTTTGCCATTGACTTCAATTAAGTTTGTACACGTTTTTGTATTTCAAGGTGAAAAATGCAGTCCCATTTCTGTAAAGAAGTAGGAAGAAATTGTTTTCAAATAGACCATTACTGACTACAGCAACCTTCCTCACCATTGAAATTTTATAAAAAATAAAAAGCAACTGTAAAATAGAAGGAAAGTGTCACAAAGTTCATAGAAAATTAAGAAATCTGCATTGCTTACTCAGAAAAATGAAAATTAAGTTAATATGGAAGAAGAAATGCATCTATAAACTATAGATAGGTAATTATATATTTTTTGAAAATAAATAAAGAAGCTGAAAAAAGACTTTAAATTCATTTTTATAATAATTAATGTTAACCATAATAAATTTATGTAATTAGAATTACAAGGATTTAATTACATATGATCAAATTATGAAAATTACAATTAATTATAAATGATAAAAAATTAATGATTTTTTTTTAATTTGTAAGTCAATTATTATAATTTTTTTAGGCCAGTTGGATAAAATAAACAATTTCCTGTCATGTAAATTTTCTTTCTATAAGCAGGAAACCTTGATTTGGGACAATAATATAATATAAATTCGGTATTAATTTGCAGGATTCCTTGCTTATCGCAGCAGGTAAAACAGAAAATTCATAGCTGTAATCATAATATCTGAAATGAAAACATAAATGAATGAATTTATAAAATATCCAAAAAAGAACAAAGTCATTATTATTTCATTACCTTGCAGAATTTAGTGGGAAGCAATGCCTGATGCTTTAAACATCTGATCTTCCAGTAGTTACATCTGAGGTTGATCTCTCATTTTGCCTTCCATGTAGTTCCTCTTTTTGTTAGATCATTAGAGAAATCTGATTAGTACAGAAAATTGTCATCGTACGATTTTTTTTCTTCAATGTCAATCTTTTGTTAATCGTGAAGTAATTCAATAAATGTAGCACATACTAAACCGAAGGATCCTGACAAAATAAATTCATCATTTATATACAGTACACGAGTTTACATATATATTATGTAATGTAATCTTAATGATTACGATAATTAACGACCAAAATGATGTGGTGCTTATGTAATCTGTCTTGTTTAATTGATCTCACACTCTCTATATATGCACACGTACACATATGTACACAGACTGGAGAGCTATTGTCTACGAATTACACCGCAACCCTCTGGAAAACAGAAAAATTATTACAGAGAAAATGCTGCACCCACAAAAAGTGAATAGCTTACTCGGCTGAAACAGTGTATGGCACAAATTAACAAATGTGTTAATTTGAATGTGTTTTTAACACAAAAATGCTGCTAAACTTACTTCAGACTGTCTTTTAAAATACAGTTTTCCACCTATTTCTGCATCTGATCTCCAGTAGATTTCTGTTTAGGAACTGAAATGCCTATCACAGAATCAAAGAATTGCAGGGATTGAAAAGGACTTCAAGAGATCGCTGCTTACACTTCCCTGCTAAAGCTGGTACCTTACAATAGGCTGCACAGGTAGGCATCCAGATAGGTCTTGAATAGAAGGAGACACCACGACTTCTCTGGGCAACCTGTTCCAGTTATCTGTCACCCTTAAAGTAAGAAAGTTCTTCCACATGTATTCATGGAACTTAATATGTTCAAGTTTTAGGGCATGCCAACAGTCCTGGCTTGTTCTGCCTAGTTTTGCAACTATGTGGAGATGAGGAGACCCACAGACTAATGATCCAGCACCCCAGAATGGGCCTAAAAACAAAAAAGTGGCAACAAGCTCAGGGTGAAAACTAATTTACTAAATATGATAGTGGAATCCGAGATAGCACAATATAATATAATTAGAAACTAAGCTTATAAAACAAATAAAATGAGACAGTGTCCAAAACCAAAGGCTTTACTCCAGTGTTGAAGGTGAGACAGCTAGGGAGCACAAACAGCAGAGATGAGCACAAAAATGACAGTTATATCACTCCCAAAATCTTTACCTAAGAATGGAAAACAGAAATGAAGCAGTCTTCTGGGATCTGTAGTTCATTCCTTCTCTTCTGAGGAAGGTATATCAGGAATTATCAACAATCCATGGAACTACAGCACTAACTCTTTAACTCCCAGTGCACTAAAAAATGCTATGATGTAGAATGCTGATAATAAAAATAATTTTTTTAATCTTTTCTTTTTAATATATCAAATGCCCATATTTATACTTTAGCCATTGCTCTTCCCCCCAGAGAGATTTCATCCTCTTGGCTTGTTTAAACACAGAGCAAGTTTCAAAGATATGAATAACCTGTGCAACACTGTCCATAGTTAAGTCCACCTCTCAGTCTCTAGCCCACTTAGATGTTGCATTTCTTCCTTGAAGGCCCAAGGTTCCATGGGCCCACATGAACACCCACATGATGCACCTTTACAACTTTAATCTCTATTTGGGCAAGTGTCTTTCCACAGTTTAGCAGTCCAAATAGGTTTAACCCTTTGCTGCCAGCTGTTTGGTTCCCACTGCTGTAACCACCCCCACAGAGTGGGGGGTGAGTAATTATAAAGAGTGAGTAATTATAAAGAGTGAGTAATTATAAAGATATAGCATTGACAAGCACCAAGGACAGTGGGACAGCCTCTGTAAATTGGTTTGATTCTCCTTTTCCTTCAGTGGCTTCTGCAACTCGTCATGTGGGGCTCCACACAGCAGATTTCCATCTTCAATGCTTCACCACAATACATGATCCATTGGTGAACAGGACATATTTATTTTCATTTTCTGGTAATTCACTGTATGGTGGGGCCTCTTTAGCACACAATACCTCTTCTGCTGCTGATGCTTCAGAATTTTTACCTTCAGGCTGTGGGAATACAAGAAAGTATATTCAGAGCAGAAGCTGCAGAGTAAGATAAGCACCATGAGTAAGGAATGCTGATAACCAATGAAGGCTGCTGGAGAGAAAAACAAAAGTCAAGTAAGCTGCATGATGGCCACATGATGACAACCCTGATTGGATGAAGGCTGTGTGGCAATGACTCATGACTCTTATTGGATAAGTGCCTGCATGCACAGTTAAGGAATGTTTGTGAAATGTTTTGTTGACACATAAAGGGAGATGGGAAAGTTACAAAAGAAAACTTCTGTATGTATGTAAGGGATGTTTGAACCTGCAATAAACTATTTGGATCATTCACATCTGAGTCCATGCCTCAGATGCTGTATCAGGGCAGTTCATTATTGCTTGTAAGATTTCTGGATGACTGAGGGAGCTGGCAGAGGTGATTGCCAAGCCACTTTCTGCCATCTATCAGCATTCCTGGTCATCCGGAGAGGTCCCACAAGATTGGAGGCTTGCTGATGTGACTCCCATCTACAAGAAAGGCCGTAAGGAAGATCCGGGGAACTACAGGCCTGTCAGCCTGACCTTGGTATCAGGGAAAGTTATGGAGCAGTTGATCTTGAGGGAGATCACATGGCACGTGCGTGGCAATCAGGGGATCAGACCCAGCCAGCATGGGTTCAAAAGGGGCAGGTCGTGCTTCTCCAGCCTCATCTCCTTCTATGACTGGGTGACCAGACTGGTAGATGAGGGAAAGGCTGTTGATATAGTCTACCTGGACTTCAGCAAAGCCTTTGACACGGTCTCCCACATTATTCTCCTGGTGAAACTGGCAGCCTGTGGTGTGAACAGGTTCACTCTTCTTTGGGTTGAGAACTGGCTAGAGGGCCGTGCCCAGCGGGTAGTGATTAATGGATTTAAGTCCAGCTGGCATCCTGTTATGAGTGGTGTCCCCCAGGGGTCAGTATTGGGGCCCATCCTGTTTAATATCTTTATTGATGACCTGGATGAGGGGATTGAATGTACACTCAGTAAGTGTCATGGTTTTATGATTTCTGGTATTGGTATTCCACATCATAACAACATGTAGTGCATTAAGAGTTAAAGAGTTAATACTCCAACTCCATAGATCATTGATATTTCCGGGTATACCTGTCTCAGAAGAGAAGAACTACATTCCCCAGAGGACTTTGCGATGCTTTGCATTTTTACGTATTTTCCACTCAGAGGGAAAAGATAAAAACCCTCTGCGGTCACGGGATACACTCTTTCCATTTCTGGCCTTCCACAGGGGCAACTGACTTTGATACTGGTGCATCCTTTGGCTGGTCAGGTGTGACCGGGAGGTTTTTCTCTTTCCTTCGGGATCGACTCAGCAGTGGGTGCTCGCTGCTGTATTGCCTTCAGCGTTAGCGTAAGGCCTTCAGTTTATCGGACACTCTCTCTCTTGCTCATTTTATTTGATTTATTAGCTTCAATTTCAATTATATTGTATTATATTGTGTTATTTTGCTTTCTGATATCTTATTTAGTAAATTAGCTTTCCTCCTCAGATCGTTGCCGCTGTTTTGTTTGTAGGCCCATCTCCCTTTTCCCTTTTCCCTTTCCCCCTTCCCCTTTCCTGGGGCGTGGGTCTGCGGGTCCCCCACACCAATCGTCATGGAACCGGGCCGATCCAGCCCGGTAAACCGTTGACAGTAAGTTTGCGGATGACACCAAGTTGGGAGGATGTGTTGATCTGCCTGAGGGTAGGAAGGCCCTACAGAGGGATCTGGATAGGCTGAACAGCTGGGCTGAGGTCAATGGGATGAGGTTCAATAAGGCCAAGTGCCGGGTCCTGCACTTTGGCCACAATAACCCCATGCAATGCTATAGGCTTGGGGCAGAATGGCTTGAAGACTGTGTAGAGGAAAAGGACCTGGGGGTGTTGGTTAATGCTCAGCTCAACATGAGCCGGCAGTGCGCTCAGGTGGCCAAGAAGGTCAATCGCATCCTGGCCTCTATTAGAAATAGTGTGGCCAGCAGGAGCAGGGAGGTGATCATCCCCCTGTACTCAGCTCTGGTGTGGCCACACCTCGAGTACTGTGTTCAGTTTTGGGCCCTTCATTACACAAAAGACATCGAGGCCCTGGAGCGTGTTCAGAGAAGGACAACAAAACTGGTGAGGGGTCTGGAGCACAAGTCTTACGGGGTGCAGCTGAGGGAGCTGGGATTGTTTAGTCTGGAGAAAAGGAGGCTCAGAGGAGACCCCATCGCACTCTACCACTTCCTCAAGGGAGGCTGTGGTGAGGAGGGGGTCGGCCTCTTCTCCCAGATAACTAATGACAGGACGAGAGGGAATGGCCACAAGTTGTGCCGGGGAAGATTTAGATTAGATTTGAGGAAAAAATTTTTCTCTGAAAGAGTGGTCAGGCACTGGAATGGCCTGCCTAGGGAGGTGGTTGAGGCACCATCCCTAGCGCTGTTCAAGAAGCGTTTAGATGAGGTGCTATGGGATTTGATTTAGTAGCTTGGTGGGTAGGGAGGGTGGTAGGAGGATGGTTGGACTAGATGATCTTGTAGGTCCTTTCCTACCTAATGTATCTATGAATCTATGAATCTATGAGGTTCCCCATCTGAGCTCATTGTGTAATCAGCACAATCCACTTACTCCAAGTGGCATCAATAGCATGACGGGTGGAGGGGAACCTTTCCTTTAAACATCCAGTTTAGCACTGGCAGTCAAGGTGCAAAGAGGAGCTTCATTTCAGTACTGACTACATAAGAAGCATCCTGAATCCCCTTATACACAACTGCTATCTCCTTTTTAGACCCCTGTACACTTGACTCCACAATCCAGGGTGTCAAACTCAGATATCTCCTAAGACTCTTAGCCACAGACTCCAAATGGGACTTGTCTCTCCAGATGCAATGTAAAGGATGATTTTTAAATCATGTCCCATCTACACCCAGAAAAGATTGCCTCCCTTACTAGTGGACAGAGATATGGCAATAATTTTATTGATCACATCCCTTAGGTTGTGACGATGCTTATCTTGATTATACCTAGGAACTGGATTTCCTGTTCAGGTCTTTCCACTTCATTTTGCTTAATAGCAAAATAGGCTTGCAGAAGGATCTAGTCTACTCTCTGCTTTCTTGAAAACTTCCTCTACTGTATTGCTCCACTGCAGGTGCTTGGGAGCACTGCTCTGTTCCAGTTCAGTTTGGAACAGTCTATGGTTAACTGCTGGACAGTGTTTCCATCCCTGGAGCTAACAGGTCCAGGCATAATGAACACCTCTCAATATAAAAGCAAATTGTGGCCTACATTCTGTGGTCAAAGGAGTGGAAGCATTAGCAATATCAATTGTGGCATTACCACTTGGCTGCTTTTTTACTTCAATTCATATCAGAGTTCTAACATGTCTGGTACAGCAGCATTCACTGGAGCTGTGATTTCATTCAGGCCACAGTATTCTACCATTAGCCTTCACATACTTCTGGATTTAAGTGCCTAAGTCGATTTAAGGCTATATGGGGCTGTTAAAACGTGAATGAGTTTTGCTTATCATTCCCTGATTTTCTAGTTGACAAATCAACTTATGAGTGGGGAGCAAGGAATCCCTTTTAGTGTAGTACTGTCATTTGTTTTTGTAGTCATTGGTGCTTGCTGTTGTTTTACTTGTAGAAACCCCAAAACAGACAGGTCTTCTGACAGGCCAGGCAAAAGAGAAAGCTGCTTAACATGGTGTGTATATATATTTAGCAGTGAGGCTTATTTTGGCCTTCAACACTGTCAAATCTTGGGAACCCACAGCCACCCCAGAAATACAAATTGATTCTGTCTCTTTGTGGCTTGAGAGCATTAGAGTACACTGCTATGTGTCTATCAGTACCTCAAATTTCTATTGGTCTGATGTGCCAGGCCATTGAATCCACACAGTCCAACACACTCTACTATCCCTTTTCCCACCCTGGCTGGGGGGCAGAGCCCCTCTAATAGTTACCTGTATAGTTCTTCTGTGAGCCATGATCAGGGTCCTTACAACTTTTCCTATGTCTCTTGGAAAATGGAGGAATCAACTTTTAGGAGGAGTTAATATTGGTGGTTGATCTGACTTGTAACTTTCTTACTGGTCCTCATAGTGCAGGAGTGTTTTTTTAATGCCACTTTATATCTTCTACATGCTCACCTGGTAGTACTCTATGATGTCATCACTGTCTGGATGAATGGGGGAAGACCAGAGTCTAACAATCCATTCAAATAAAATACATCTTCTTTGCCCTCTGCCATACAATCCTATGAGTGTACTGGTGTATTTTTCTGCTGCAGTTCTAGTGGATTTCTGCTACATACTTGGCATACACCTGACTCTCTTGGGATCATGTTCCTGGTTTGGATTGTCAGGAATGAACACGGGGTCATGTAATATTTCCACCACAGCACATTCTCTCTAATAATGGATGCCTTTTTCCATAGTAGTCCAATTCTTCAATTGAGTCATCAGGTCTTCTTTGAAGAGGTGTCTTTTTTCTAATAGCACCTGCTTCCAGAGAATGAAAGCCCCATCCTGACAACTACTAACTTCTCTGTCAATGTCTGAGTCCTTTGAAAAACTTCCCAGTTGGTGAGCTTCTCTACTATCTGTCAACACAATGCTGGCCCCATTGCTCTAACATCAAAGTAATCTGGTGACAGTGGTTTCATTCAGGTGCTGTGAAAAATCTTTTCTCAAATCTAGAATTTCAGTTATATTCAGAGTTTGAGTACTAATGGTGACCATGCCTTCTTCACCTTCCTCTTCTTCTCTTTTATTTTTTGCTGTTGACTTCTTCAGTGGAAGAGTTTTTGTCTTATAATGTCGCATAATAACACCCACTCCATACATAGTACTGGTATAAATAAATCAAACACAAAAATTGAAAACAAACAAATTTCAAATAAAACATTTTGTACCCTTGTTGCTTGGAGCATAAGAAATTTAAATGCATTCCTGTACACTAAAGAACATTAATTTGTTAATCAAGATGGAATATCTTAACTGTAGGCTCTTGTTATTGCTCCAGTTTAATAAAGAAAACATCAAATTCTGAATAATCAGTGGAGATTCTCTCCATATACTCTTATGTTCTCTTTACCGATATGTACCTCAAGATGTAAAGCAACTGAATAAGAAAAATGTTGACATTTATGACTACTAATCTCAGGCATCAGACTGTCTTATCATACTTTTATATAAAATGTTTCTGTGGCCAGAGAGAGAACACTAGTTCTATGATAAAAGATGTACATTCAATAATAAAAGCATTCATGGTCTAAAACTACAGATCTCATAATCAGTAAAAACTGGAAAAAGTTTGAACTCTGAATTTGTCTATTTTTTAACTAAATTGGATATTTGATCAAATTAGAACTTTATATTTAATTGAAAAATTATGCCACTAAACAAAGATCTGCACTTTCCTTTTAGGTAGAAAGCTAGTGTTTATTCTACTAATACCATACTGCTACTACAGCATATTACTCTGTGTTAGTGAAAAAAGATTACTGAAACTGAGGTTTTCACTGCCCGTCTCAATGAGAAGAACTGTTCATCTTCAACTGCTATCAAAAGCAGAACCACAGTTTCAGCTACAGCTACTGCATTACCTCGCACTGGAGAGAAAATTTGGATTTTACTGTCTAATTGGTCTAATCTATTTCATCACACTATGTGTGAGAGTAAAGCGTAGGGGAAAAAAAGAAAAATAGTGTATTTATGATATTAGGCAGTTCTATAACAGAAGCTAAATATAAATAAGATTTAAAAGAACAGAAAATATATTAAAATTAAAAGTTGTATGAAATTACAAATAATGTAAATCATTTAAAATTAAGCCGAAGTAGTTATCTGGAAGAAGGAAATAAATATGGAGCACTAGCTCTCTAGAGAAAATATCTAAAGCAGGTTGCCTTTGGTACTATGCTTCCCTGAACTCCTTATTTTCATAGCAGAAATAAAAAAGGATTACCTACTATGTTCCCTTGAGAAATGTAACCTTTCAGCCCGTAAGTGACCAACCAATACAAGAAAAAATATATTGAATGTATTAAATATAAATATATTAAAATATATTTTCATCTATATTTACTTGATGTTTATTTGCAGCATTGCTTACCTGTGAAATCACTTCCTCTGTCCTGGGTACAGAATTAAAACCTGACTGTGCCATGTCTATTATATTATAGGACAGATTTGTTCTTGGAACAAAGGACATGCCTCATTAATCAGAATCTAGTATTTTCCTTTTGGAAAGGAACATGAGCTTGCAAATTCTATCTGTATTACTAATATTTAAGATTTGTTTAACTAGATGAACTTTGTCTAATCAGATTTTCCATTCTCTGCAGTATCAGTGCTGTCATACTGTAATACTGTAATTAATTTTAATGAATTTTCAATTTCATGGGAAATAAGGGAGATCGTCAGTTAAAGAAAATAAAAAAAAAACAGTTTCATTTTTATCTAATGCTATTAGTTGCTAGTTAGGAAGAAATTATGATAAGATGATTTATCAATGTATAAAAAAAAAAAAAAAGGAAAACTTAAGGGATACCAAGTAATAGAGTATAAAGTAAATGTCAAAAAAGAAATTAAAAAACAGATTTTACTTACACTTACTTACACTCATAACAGCTTGCAGGCAGTTTATTTGTTAAGATCAGAGCAATGTGAATTAAAAATACAGAAAGAGGAGATTACACATACTGATCATCCCACTGGAATGCACGTTCTTTTTGAACTCTTTTAGCAATTTTTTATTCACCAAAAAATGATATAGTAGGAAATTAAAATCTGTAACCACATATAAAAGAAAAAAAGGTCTTTAGAAGTAAAGCCAAAAGTGAAACACAAATGTAAGCTGAGCAATGAGACATACGTGCAAAGGTTGCACCAGTATGAATTTTTAATATACTAGCCCATTTACTTCTGACAATTTGTCTCTTCAACTCAATTGCATTAATGTGAACCAAGCCTTGGAAAAGGAATTAGCATCAAGCTGCAAAAGAAGACCCAAAACCAGTAAACAAAACAAAGCATTACAGAAACCTAACTATTTGTGTGTTATTCTTACCAATGATAAAATATACATAACAAAAATCCTACATAGATCACTGCTTCTTTCAACTGTTAATTTTCTTATTGCTCCAGAAAGAAAAAAGCTTTTTACTTCTAATCATTTTTAACAAGCAAAATTTTTGAAAATGAAAAGGGTATTATCCACTCCTGCTGACTCAATGGAGCCTCTATTGAGTGTTATAAAGACTATGGTTATATCGTGTGAATATAGGAGGCCCTGGTGAGCCAGTGCCTTGCCTTCAGCTGGGATAGAGGGAGTACAAATCAAACAGAAAACAAGATACTCCGATTTCAGCATTAAGGTGAAGAATATAGGCAGTGAACACAGCAAGAGACATTTTCTGTTCTCAGCGATGTCTAAAGCCTTTCCCAAGTCTAGTTAAACAGACAGGCTAAAACACTTTAAGTATCAGAAGGAATATTCTTGTAGAAAGAGTATCTCATTCTGATCTTTTCAGATAGGGTTTGACAGAAGTTTGAGGTAATGCATGTATGGGGAAGATAGCATGCAGAAAAATCTTTGAAGATCAAGTTTCCAGGAGTAAAAATAAAGTAACACAGAACAAAACTATCTTCTGTGCAACTATTTAATGTAGCTTGCTTTTATATTTTAATATGATGGAAGATGACAATTCTTGTTGAATATAGTGATGCAGATGCTTTCTTAACTGAAGAAAATTGCACAGTCAGCATATTCTGGCCAAGGCAACATGCAGGCTAGGAGTTTGCAGATACTTTATTGTCTTGAATATCATTTTGGACTTGATGTTCTTGGTGGATTCCACAGCCATAGAAATCAGTATGACCCTCATCATTATTAAATTTTTTCTAGATAAAAATTTGATGGCTGTTATACATGTTTCCTCAAAGCTCTACAGCTGATCAACTGATAAATAAATTAAATTTACCTGAACTCTTCAACTCCTAGGAATTATCTTTATGTGGAATTTAATCTGTGGGCAACCCCAACATAAACTATACATTTTTTATTCAATTACCTGTGTAATAAATAGAGAACATGACATCTGACTCGCAGCAAGTTAATACTCCCACTCAGTGCATTGTGACATGACCAAGAAAACTTCTGGGTTTCCCACAGGCAGTCAGACTATGTGGCTATACTGTTCCTGGTTTATGTTTCACCATTTTCACTATCTTTGATGAACTGCTGCTTCTTAGGAATTCTTGATTAAATGAGATTACTTAGAAGGTCATTTAACTTCTTTCTGCTGGAGTTTCTTGTAGAAACCAGGACTAATGCCAGAGTTATTGTAAGATTTCAATTCTTTAATGCTGGTAAAATATTTAAAGCACAGAAAATTGAATAAAAAAATAATGATGTAACATAACTGTAACAATCTGTTTAGGCTGTGTGACAGTTC
Organism: Oreortyx pictus; assembly: GCA_036925125.1. Lineage (NCBI taxonomy): Eukaryota > Metazoa > Chordata > Aves > Galliformes > Odontophoridae > Oreortyx > Oreortyx pictus. The sequence continues at coordinate 17,993,040 of JAUPFR010000004.1, forward strand.
TGCAAATTTTTATGACATAGTTGTAGTAAATTCATGATGAATGGAAGAAGAAAATCTATCAGGATGACTACTTTTTTCCTTCGGTGTGAGAAAAGTATCTATTAAGAACATATTCTGAAACATCAGCCCATCAGGAGAGTAATTGGTGAGTGATCTCCCTGTCCAAATTTCAGTCCATGAGTTTTTTCATCCTATTTACCTGTTTGGGTGAGGAGGGGGAATGAGAGGATTGTGACAGTTTGGGCAGCCACCAGTACGTAATAACTACACAAGTTTTTTTTCCCGTTTTTCTTGCTCAGAATTTCTAATGCTTATGCTTTATGCAGGTCATTTTGTTTTCCACATTGCCTTGTTTCTGCTTTCTAATTAAATTTCTGGCAATGTATTTGCCTTTGATTCTTGGCACAAAATTTTCTCCATATTTCTATATTGCCTCCAGGAGTGATGTTCACAGCCTCTTAAAAAGTCATTTGTGAAGACAGAACGCAGCCTATCTTCAAAGTATTTAAACTGACCAGGGGAAAGAGTACAAAACCAAATTTTTACCATACTAACATAGGAGAATGGAAGAGATGATGGAGCAGCAGCATGCTAAACTACTTTTCCATATCAAGAGTGAGCTAATTTTATTCCCTCCTACTCTTTCATTTTTGACTTAGTTATTATCACATAACTGTATTCTTTGATAATGGGATGGAATCCAGAAAATACCTTCTGAATTTAAAATTTCCAGTTGTAAGCAGCTAAACCTAACATTATCTTCAAAAGCCTTTATATACAGCAAAAGTTAATATAGGTGTGCATATAAAGGAGAAAAGATCTTACTGTGTACATTCTTGAAGTGTTAATCCATGATTTAACATTTCACTTCCTGTTAAGATATATATATAATAATATATATATATATATATATAAGATATATATATAATAATACAACCCACGCTAAGATTTTTCTTTAAGAGAACACTTGAAAAAGTTGGAAAGAATAACTATTACTTGAAACAGAAGCAACAAATATGGGCAATGATTAGCAACTGAAATCTTTTCTTAAGTGTTCTTCAATCTTCTACAATCTTTTACAGATATTAACTGTCTAAATTTCAGAAACATTCAACTGAAGGCTTTTATACAAGTTGTAGTTTTTTATAAATTTACTGATAATAAAAATGATGTTTTATTGTTCTTGAATATCATAATTTACCCCATTGGAAGTCTTTTCAGTTTATAATTGCCTACAAAATTTCTCCACTGATATCCAAACTCAAAGTTAATTTTAAATACACAAACTAATATATTTATGCATAAAACTATTTCTCATACATTTAAATAGCAAAAATTACAATTGAAAGATACAATAACCATGTTAATGCAAACTCTAAGACTGTTCTTCTGGCATCCTAGACAATTTTGACTGCAGATAACCTCATTCCTAGGGCAAATCTAGCTTCATATTATACTGAAGTTCATTGAGAAGGAAAAAAAAAAAAAAAGCAGAAAGGAGCAGTTATCTTTAACTAACTTAAACTCATTAAATACAGGATATCAGACTCTTCATCAGTGGATGCTATTCAATCTTGCAAAAGAGAGCATCCTTGCAGAATCAGGACTGATTTTAACCTCTTTCTTAAAGCACAGGAGCCTGGTCCAAAATAACGTTTCAAAATTTGAGTTAATTACACCTTTTTCTATCTTGCACTATAGTTTTCATTCCTTTAATCTTATCATTTCCTCATTCCCAGCTGATAGTGTCTGCTTTCAAGTTAAAATACAAGGGAACCCTTTCATTAATCAGTAGTAAATGGGTGAGACAGGTGAGAAAGTCTTGGTGTGTTTTCTCTTACTTATTTTTCCCTCACCTTTCTTTCTCTAGTTAATGTTTTTATTTTTCTTTTCCATTGTATGAAGATAAAAAGCTTTCTTTTTATTTTTTTAAAAAAGCACCTCCAACACTGCTTTCCCAAAGATTTTTTTTTGTGCACCCACTGCCCTATAATACAAAAGATAAATTATTTTCCTGAATGTTCACTGCAGTAACTAAAACTCCTTTTAACTTTCAATCATTTGTTTGTAACTTTGTTGCTAGTTCTCTTGCAGATCTTCACATATCCAGTCTTTCTGACTTTTGGTGATCCTAGATCTGTTTCCTTTTCTTCCATTGTCCTCAAAGAACTGACACTTTGCTTTGTGCAGTATGTCAGAGACAGACAAGAGAGCACCACAGGTAGGTAGATGGATTATAGGAAACTGTTCTTCCTTGCAGACAGATAGAAACAAAATGAGGAAAGCTTAACAAAAAAACATAGATCAAGCTCTCTATGGAGAAGTGCCTCGCATTCCAAAGTAATTTTACTTTCCTATAAAACAAATTGGTTAATTAATATGATTTTCTTTCAAAACTATTCTTTATCACAGTAGAACTTCTTCCTAATGGAACTCCTGAACAATTCTATGAGATTTTTTCATTTGCGGTTTTCCTCTTTTACTGAAACCAGAGTGAACAGGAAAACATGTTGAATTTGCCATTTCCTTTGTAATAGATGTTTCTGTGTAATAGTTGTTTAAAAGTGCAAAATGTCCTTTCATCCTCCTTATGCTTCATTTTCATATAATATAATGTTCAGTACTCTGAGCACTCCAGACTGCTCCATCAGCAAAAGGGAGCTCTGAACCGCATGAACTTATGTTCTAGACAGTGTTTCTCATCTGGTAATATCAATCTCATCCCTCAGCCATTTTTTCTTAGCAGAGCTGTTGGAAAGGAAAAATAGCCTGACTGTCACAGCACAAATGCCATTTAAACTCTCTAAGAATGCATTTAATTTTCAACAAACCTTTGAATGTCATATTGTTAAAGTTCTCAGTGTGAGGACAACATGAGCTGGGATTTCTTTCCCCTACTCAATTCCAGCTGCTGACGTGAATTACTGACAACATATCAGTAACAGTTGCTCATTTTGCTTTCTAACATGCACAAATACTGAAATGTTAGTCTTCCAAGAAATCAGTATAGAATTATGAATAGAATACTAACAAGAAAAATGAGGTTACAGTTCAAAAATATATACATTGCAGTATTTCCTTTAATTAAAAAAAGATTAAGTTCTCAACAGTTAAAATTTAAGTAATCACTCAATTTAACTTATAGAAGAAAAAATGATTCTTAGTTGTTCTGAAGGACTGAAGTTTATGGGAACTTCCGTATAAAAATTCTGACACTGCAAAACATACACAACAATTTAGCACTATACTACTCCCACTCCGAAGTAGTTACAAAGCTTCTTATATCTGTTATGTGATATTTTATCAAGTCTTGTGTCCTAGTTTCTTAAAATATTATTCTGGCTGTTTTTTACAAAACTTTTCATTAAAAAAAAAAATATATTACGTTTCTGCTATCTCGGTTGTTTATGAAGTCCAAACAAAAAAATTTCCTTTCTGATTTTCAAACTTATCTGCCAATAATTCAGTCTGATAGACCATGAAATCCTGAAGTTTCTGTTTCCTATCTTTCATTTCTTATATGCTTTCTTTCCCTATATATAAGTTGCACCTAAAACTTTCTCAATTTTTAATCTCAGATTTTACTTCTCATCATTCCTATGAGAAAAAAGATCCATATTTTCATTCTGGAAATGCCATAACAGTTTGGATGTTTCCATCAGTCTAAGTGACTACCAGATTTGGAAGAATTACAGTCCAGTACTGCACATTTTTGCATAAGACACTGACAATAGGTATGTCTATGTTAACAGTTTGCAAGAGCTACCTTATTTTTAAAAATATTTTATTCTCATTCTCCATATCATTTAAGTTTTCCTTGCAACTGTTTCATTTTTGATTGCTTCAGTTCTTCTCTCATCCATGTTATTGTTGTGGTGTGTTCTTGGTCTTACTATATCTACTCAAAATTTCATCTGCATAGTTTGCTTCAAAATTGATGCCTCCTATTTCACAGAATCACAGAATTGTAGGGGCTGGAAGGGACCTCTAGAGATTATGTAGTCCAAACCCTCTGCCAAAGCAGCTCCTTAGACCAGGTTGCAGAGGTAGGCATCCAGGCAGATCTTGAATGTCTCTAGAGAAGAAGACTCCATAACCTCTCTGGGCAGCCTGTTTCAGTGCTCTGTCACCCTCACTGTGAAGAAGAATGTCAATGAATGCATGAAGGACATTTTCTTTTCCTTCTTTTGAAGAAGATATTTAAACAATTGCAGCAAACACAGGCTTTTCATCTACTTTCAGAAGTAATATAAACTGAAGTGGGGTGGGAAGAATCAGAACAATTTCATGTTTCATGACAAAAACAGCGTAATTTTCTGCTTATCTCAAATTTCCAGTAGAAGAATATCTTTGAAAAGATGAGCAATGAAATATTTCAAAGACCTGAAATAAGAAAATCAATCTGGATTATGCAGTAAACTGTACTTTTAAATTTATGTAAAATTGCAAAACATATATAGCAGACATTAGAAATTATCTTTGGTGCTTATTAGAGAAAATCATCATACTTCTGCTGGGTTAAACAAAGATGGTGAGATCCCATGCTTTATTAATTAAGATTAAATGTGGAGGGGTCTACCTGGTTGCAATAAAATTAAAAGGAAAAAACGTGTGCCAACACTATAACAAAATATTTTATGACAAGGTCTAAGATTAGCTTGTCCAGTGTATATAAAGAACATTTAAGATTCAGTAAGAATGGAATCACATCAATGTAGTATAATGAACAAGTGCATTTAGTAAATATGTTTGCACAAACCTGTTTTCAGACTTAGAGATCATAGCTCCCATTTGTTCATTTACTTTTTTTATTTATTTATGCTTTCTTCTTCACAGAGGAGTGTAACCTTGTACTCAGAAGTTGGCTTCTAAAATGTCCTGTGCAGAAATATGTAATAGTTCTGTTTAGAAAGTCCTTAAATTTTCCTTTCTTCACTTTTGTACTGATTTTGCACTGGAATGGAAAAAAATTATAAAACTAATGGCCAACTTTCTTCTATTGCAGAGCCACAAAAGTTGTCTTCCTCCATAACTTGGTAGAATTTCATGATGCTGTTTAATGCGAGTTACTTAATTCTGAAAAACTGTTTCTAGCTTTTTTTTTCTTTCCTTTTCTTTTCAATAAAAAGAATCCTTAATAATACCAACTATAATTTTTTAAAGATGTTATGAAAGCCTACTTACTAGTCTTGAAGATTCTGTTTATTCTACATCATCATAGAAAAATCCTGAGACTGTTTAATTGGCCTCAAACACAATTTGCACTTACGTTATTTTAGGAAAGACTGGCAATTTTAAAGAAAATAGATGAGACTTTCAAATAAGGAATATTTTAATATCAAGCAAACAAACTTAAAACCCACCACTCTTCTTCTTGAAAGTCCTGATCTGTTCTTTGCCAGAGCAAAGAACATTGGTTGTAACACTATTTCGTTCTTATTGTTTTCTGCGCACGTTTTGTTAATAGAAAAAAAAGCAATTTACATATAAATTGCCAACTGTTACATTCTGCAACAAATAGTTTCTATAATACTTCCTTTCATTATTTTTATTTAGAGATGACAGGATGTACTTCCCCGTACAACTGAAACAAAAGTTCACCTAATATATGATCCCTTCAGGGATAATGTTTCACTTCACATTTTTGCAGTTGCTTTAGTAAAAATGATCAAAAAATCCTCCCTCCAGCTGCTTCATATCTCAGTGCAGGACATTTTTAAAAGGATTTTGCCAACCATTTATGCATTAGAAATAAAATTAGACAGGAATCAGGACTGACATTTTGCTAGGTAAGTCTAACCTTTGGTTCTCTAAGGATAAAAAACTTCTCTTTTGTCATCTCTGTGCAATTTTTGCCACACACACTCTTGCCCTTTCTTCACAGCATCTATTAAACGTCATAAATGAAGCCCGCTATTTCCACTTGCTTTCATCTCCAAAAACAGACCACCCCACCCAAGTTTAATCTTTCTTGATGTTAACACTTCTGCTGCTAAGTAAAATAGGTTTAAATTGCTCTTTACCCCATGGGCATTTCATTCATTTGAATTGCCTCTAATAATTCTTCTCTACTTTTGTCTTTCATTACAAAATGCAGGAGTTGTTCAATAGGCTGATACACTGACAATGCTGTGGTTATACTTCAGAAACACATAGACATAGGAATATAAAGTAAATTAAAGTCATTATATCATATGAACTATATTAAAATTTACCCTTTTGTTCTCGTGATGTATGAATTTTTGACGTTTTCAGATATTCCTCACTGTAGTGGAAATTCTAAGTTATGGCTTGAAACAGTGATTGAACACCTGGACGGAAGGCAGGGCCAACCCAGGGAAACTGAAGTGCACCTGAATAACCAGAAAGGGTTCTATCAGGATCCAGCCCTTCCCAGATGTAATTTAAAGGTTGTCAGAGGAGGCAAGGGTATCTCTCTGGAGATCTCTGTATACCTGAGACCTTCTGAATATAAGCAGCTCCTTTCCCTTATTTCTGTGCCTGTTGCTGTCATTTTTGAGCAAATCCTCACTTGCGCAGCCTGGGGTCTTTCTGCTATGTCATCATTTCTGTGCTTTCCATTGTTGTACGTTCTGTTATTTTAAAATCACTTATTTTGTCTTGATTTCACATGTTTCTACTTCTGAGTGAATTTAGATTATTTTATACCTGCTAGACTCTGAAGAAATTTCAGAATTAAATGAGTTTAATTTCCCTAACATTTTTCTTTTTCATTTCATGAAAAATATTTTCTGTTCTAACTATTTTAATTAGAAAGTGGGGAAATTATTTTTAAATAGTTTTATGCACAGCTTGGAGAAAACTAAGGCAGTGATTAAAAAGAAAAACTGTTCATTGCCATGTGACCAAAAAAGAAGAATAGCAATTTCGTATGATTAATTTTGATTTGATTATCCAAGAAAAGTAAAGAGTTGGCAACATGGAAATGATCAGTGCTAATAGACTCTTATTTTTCATTATTGGGGGTGGGGGGAGGTGGGAATAATTTTAACACTATATCAAAAGGACTCAATTTCAACATTTTTTAATACCGAATAACTTCTCATCTTGGAGGGTTTCTGAGTTTCTGTAAGGCACTGGAATACTTGAAATACAGTATAACAGATGATATCTTCAGATATCTGGTAAGACACTAGAAATCAAGTTACCAAATGTGTTGATAGTGTACATCTAAGAAAATTTTGTAATTTACCATCTGAAAATTATTCATAACTGATCAACGTTTTTTTCCTCAGTAGCACTAAATGCAAAACACAGATAATGATAACCCCATCTCAGTCCGATTACTGTAGGAGATGCTCTGACACATATAGATACCCAGAGTGAGAAAAGGGGCCAAATGCTATCATTTTAAGCAGCTAAGGAATGTGGGGAAAATGGGGAAGTTAGTGCAAGTAAAGAGAGAACTATGAGGAGGCAACAGTCATCACCAGGGATGTCTCTAAATGGTGACATCTTGTTCATTTGTAGGGGACCAGCAAGTCAGTTGACAACATCCCCTTGACCTGCAAGACTACAGATCAAGTGCAGATCAGTACAGAGTGGGTACTTGTTCTACCTTGGAATTCTTCAGGTTTTTATCCTCTTCATAGCATTGCTTTAGTTGCCAGGGACAGCAGCTGATTGTCAGGGGCACTTCTGTTTAGTTCATCAGAGCTTGCTTTGGTTGTCAGCAGCAGTTATAAACATAAATGTTCATCGTGCATGACAGTAGTTGCCAGGGGTACTTATGTTTTGTTCATCAGGGCAGAAGCAGGTTTCTCTTACTGCTTTACTCATAATAACCATTAACTCCTAAAGTTTGTTGAGTAGATTGTGTTTCAGATATTGAACAAGCTTTCATGCTAAAAATTGTTCCAGCTTCTCAAACCTCCCCACCTCAATTTTCTTTTTCAAAGTAGGAAACAATGAGAATCAGCAGTGATTAAACCAAAGATTTACTCTATTTAGCCATACTATAAATACATACAAATTATATATATATATGTATATATACTTACAGAGAGATGAAGCTGTGCATTTAGAGCTTTTACTTTTAAGTTTGCTTAACAGTAATAAAATTCTAAATTGCTTTAGTAGAAAAGATTTTGTGCAACTTACATTTAAACTGACATTCAGGAAAATGTTTTGAGTAAAAATCAAAGAAATTAGAATCTTCAAATTGTATTAAATAATGATTCTATGTTACGTACTTAAATGTGATTAACTATCGCTTTCAAAATGTAATTTTCTTTAGCAGACTCATAAGTACATATTTTCTAAATACTCTCAACTATTGAATGAGATGAATATCTTTTTAAGCTTCTGAGCTTTTTAAGCTACTCAGTGTAGTTTAAAAAAGTTTTTTGAGCCTTTATTTCCTTTCCACAGACATTTAAGTGATTCAGCCTTCTCAGTTATCTGCACAGAGAAAATAGATGATAGTCAGAGATGGATATAGTTCAAATATACTGAATGTTGAACATGTAACTTTTTTTTTTTTTTTAATTCTGGGGAGAGAAATGTGTACAGCTCAAAGTGTTTCTAAAGACAGAGTTCTAAAAACCTTACCTTTACTGGAGGACACGCGCAGTTTACTAAAGCTGAAAAGATTTTCTTTTAAATATTTGCTGTTAGGACCACATGTCTTCTGTAAATTCCCCACCTAACGCAATGAGAAAATGCTTATTCCAGAAAGGGGTTTCATTCCCAATAAAGCCAGCTGACAAAAAAAAAAGATGTGAAAAAAAAAATAAATAAAATAAACCAGCATAATGGACAAAAATAAAATAAAATAAAATAAAATCCTTATTTCTTAAACTCAAATCCACTTTGGAATTAAAGCATTTCTGGAGAAATCCAAAATTTCAAAAAACTGTCTTTTCAACTCCCTCTTGCCTCTTATCTCATCATTCTTGCAAGTAATTCATAGATGGTCTCCCAGTATCTTTGCAGAAGTATCAGGACAAGACTGCATGATAGCGTCCAGAAGATTAAGAGGGGTATGATAAAGTTTACACCAGAGAGGTCTCTCCTTTAGCTGTTCTAGAAATATGAAAATACCAACTTTATACTGATACTACACATAGTCATTTTTAAGACTAGATATACAAATTCTGAAAAAATAATCCTGGATTAATATAATAACATTTTATTAATCATAAATACAAAGGAGTCTATTTTCATGTGATTTATATTCATAGAAAATATACAAATTTAAATTTACAGGCTCCTCAGAGAAAAATTATCTCTGTGTCATTCGCACGTAAGTGAAGGTTAGGGTGCTCGTCTCATTAACTTCATACAATGTTTTAATTGAAGAGCAGGTTTGTTGCATTAAATTATACAATTACATATGTTCTACTAAATCTCACAAAAAAACAAACTTTATCCAACAGGAAATGCTTTTATATCATTCTGGATAACTTTCTAATGATAACTCTGCCTTCTCTTTCCATGTCAATTATTCAGAATATACAGGTCCAATTTAAGAGGGCACAGTTTAAGAATTTGGCTGTGTCAGTGATAATAATTATGTAAACATGGATTTGAACTTCATGAAGGAAATTTTTTTGATCCAGTGAGATTAAACAGAAAACTATTCTGCGTGCAACTGAAAACATCTGGGCAAATAAATTATTTGGGCTGGAAGACGCTTGAAGATTAGGAAAATTGTCACATAAGTATGCCAAGAAAACACAACCATGATTTTAGACACTAGTTTAGAGGAGATTTGAACTAAAAAGTGGGAAGAAATCTCAGCTCATTTGTTCACAGTGTGCCATCATCGCCCTGGACAATGCAGGGTACTGGACTTTTTCAACAAAGGTAAAATAAGTTTGTGTCAACTGACTTGGAAGAGAGAATAAAATGATGACTACTATTTACTAGAGGAAACATTATATTAAATGAACATGCTATTTAAATTGTTCACATGCTTCATTGGTATCAGTCTGCAATCCGGCTGCACAAGGTGCAGAATAAAGTCTGAATCTGATGCATTTTTCATTGATGATTAATTATTTTTAGCAACAAGTATTAAATTGTTGTTACATGGAAACAAACTACATCCTTATACACTGAACACATAAATCAATGTCAAGTATTAATATTTATATCCACTAAATTGCAGGTCAGAGCTAGATGTTATTAAGACACAGCCATCATACCTAGGAAAAATGCAAAAGAATCCTCAGTTGCCTACTGTTTTGTTATTTTTAGTACTGTAATCTTACATAAGCAGGTTTGATAATACTTTCAGGGAGATCTTTGTGCCACCATTATGGTTTTTGCTATAGACTTGCATTATTGCATATGAAATACAATGTGAATATGCATAAGATCTGCTTTATTTTTGTTCTTTACACAAGACTACCATACCCTCTTTTAGCTTAAAACCATTTCCCTATGTCCCATCACAATTAGACAGTGTAAGAAGTCACTCCCCCTCCTGTTTATAGGATTTCTTTAAGTACTGGAAGGTCCCAAAGAGATCTCTCTGGGGCCTTCACTTCTCAAGGCCGAACAAGCCCAAGTCCCTCAACCGTTCTTCATAGAAGAGGTGATCCAGACCTTTGATCATCCTCGTGGCCTTACTTAGGACCCACTCTGACATCTCCACATCTTTCTTGAGCTGAAGCCCCAGATCTCTGGATGAAGCATCATGAGGACAGAGTAGAGGGAGACTGCCCTGCTGGCCACCCCTTTTTCAGTGCAGTCTGGGATACCATTGGCCTTCTCAGCTGCAAATACACACTGCTGGGTTGTGTCAAGATTTTTGTCCAGAAGATCTCCCAAATCCTTTTCTGATGGGCTGCTCTCAATTAGTTCTTCCCTAGTTCTTCCTTTCCAATTGTCAGAGGGGTACACTCTCCTTGGCCTTTCTTTTCTGACCAGTGAAGCTACGGATCCTAGGCCAGAGTTCTATTCTGTCCATACATGTCCCCATTCTCCATTTCACCAGCAGGGCCTAGCTCAGACCTCCTGGTTTCCTGCCTCCCATTTGATTTCTTACACTTGGCAACAGAGAGTTCTTACATCCTATGAAAGATGTACTTAAGGAGTTGTCAGCTCTGCTCCATTCTTTTGTTCCTTATGGGCATGTTTTAGAGGGGAAATAGTGGCATATCTGGACAGTTGGACTAGGTGATCTTGGAGGTCTTTTCCAACTTCAGTGATTTTATGATTCTATGAATCTATAGTAAGGACAACTTCTCAAATTATCTCTTCCACTTATTCTTTAAAGAGCTGGAATTTTGCTCTTCTGAAGTTCAGGGACCTGACTTTTTCCATGCCTGTTTTCCTTGACACCATGAACTCAACCATAGCTTTGTTGTTACAGCCCAGACTGCCTTCAGAATTGACCTCTTTAATGAGCTGATTTACACTGGTGAGCACCAGTTTTTGTAATGATTCTTCTCCTGTTGGTTTGCCTATTATCTCCTAATACACTAGCATATCAAAGCTATCTTCAGCTCTCTCTAGAAATCTCCTGGATGGCTTACAGTCTGCCATGTTACTTTCCTGAGAGACATCCATATGACTGAAATTACCCATAATTTGGTAAAATACTGTCACTTAGCAGCTGTGCTTGTTACTACTACCGCAGCCTGATTAGGACTAGGAAGTTTCCTGAATATTTACTTGACACCACCTCACATGTTAGAGCACACAACGCCCAGTGAGATGTCTGTTTATGCTAGCAACACTTTCAGTAATTTTGTAAATCTAATGAAAACCTAATTATTTTTGTTTTATGCGAGAAATGAATCTATATGATCAGACATACTATAATTGACATCACTGCGCCAATACAAATTTGTCGTCGCTAATACAACCCAGTCTATACTTTGTCCCTCATATATTCCTCCCAAGATGACTGGAAGTCAACATCAAAATCAGTAAGCAGGAGTTATTTATACTTAGCAGCTCTCTTTCAGTGCTAGTATGACATAGAGCTATATGACTGCACACCCTTATAGGGAGAGTTAAAATATTCAACCTGATTTGCTATGGAAAAGAAAAAAAATCAAAAGGGAAAAATAAAAGGAATATCTTTAAACATGTTCTAAAATCCTAACTGCTAGCTTGGTAAAATTGACTTCCTGCTGAACATTTGAATGTATTCCTATGGAAGAATCAATACACTCAATAAATTCAAAAACTTACATTGTGTTTTTGCAGTTTTTATGTATATGTTTTTTAAATACGTAATTATAATTATAATTATCATTATCATTATTAGTGTATCTTCCACCAGACAGTGGGCTTGCCCCGAGAAGATAGTGGTGGCTCAGATGGAAGGCCTGCCCAGAAATGTTTCAGATCAGGCCTCTGGTTGCAGGGAGTGCCTGAGCCTGCTGCTGCTGGGGGAGGGTGGCCATGAGTTCACCTGTGCAAGGTGCAAGCAGGTGGAAGAGCTGCTCAACCTGGTGGTGAAGCTCAGGGAAGGGGTGGAGAAATTAAGAAACATCAGGGAGCGTGAGTGGGAGACTGACTGCTGGAGTGACTAGCTGACAAGTCAGAGGGAGGGATGACAGGGAGATACACTCAAAAAAGTGATGGGCCCCCTGCACTGCCACAGTCAGACAGATCTGACATGTGAGGAGGGTTGGAAAAGTCCCAGCTCGATGTCAAGGGTGCACCCCCTGCCTGCCTACCCCACTTCCCCAGGTTCACCTAAGCAATAGGTTTTGGGTGCTGGAAACGGATGAGGAGATGAGTAGGGAGCTGAAGGAGGATTCACCTATTAGGGGGACTAGGGCGAGGCAGTCATCCCCACACCCTGAAACTGCCTCAGACAGGAAAGGCAGAAGGGTAACTGCAGTAGGCAGTTCCCTCCTCTGGGAAACAGACGGCCCCATATGCAGACCTGAACTGACCCATAGGGAGGTATGCTGTCTCCCTGGCGTCCAGGTCAGGGGCACCACCAAAAAACTCCTTGTTAAAGTGTTGACAGAATGATATTGTATCTGTATCTCATAAAGGCAGATATATTTTCTAGAACTGAAAATATAAAAAAACCTTCAGATTTCCGTGATCTTTTGATTCTTTAAAATTAAGAGTTGGTATCTATATTACTTTCTGAACTTTGAGCATATAAGAATTTGTTCACAGAATTTTAGGGTCCAACACATTATATGACTGATGTAGTCATAGCTGGCTGAAAGAAAATTTAGTACTTGCATCTAAATCTAAAATCTTTCCCCTCCCACAAATGCTCCATGCATTTACATATCATTAGAGATGAAAATTCTTAGTACACATGCAAGCATTTATTGCAAAATTTAATTTATACAATACACCATCACTATGTTTAACTTAGAAATTTGATGCATCTGTTTTAGTGCTTATAAAAACACATTGCAGCGTAGCTCAGCATACAAATCCCACACTACTCCAAAACAAATCTTGAAACTTTGCCAGTGATCTCCAGACACATAGAACAGTGGTTGTCTGGAGTTCTTATTTATTGATTTATTGTGTGGTTTCTTCATTTTAAAGTAAAGATGATCAATGAAAAAAGAGCTGTCTACACAACAGCAACTAGAATGCCAAGTCAGAGGTGGAAGTCTTGGATGCAGTACCCTTCCTTGCCTGAGGATATTCAAGGCCATATCTTTTAAAAAATGAAATTCTAAGTGATAAAGTAGGCCAAATGGGAATCTCCTTCTGTCAGTATTCACCTTCCCTGCTGAAAATTTGCTATTTTACAGAAAACAGCAGATGATTTACTGGGTGGTTTTGTAGCTCTTCCTGGTTACCACATTCTTGGAAAAGGGAATGAGAACTTCAGCACCTGCACAATAAATTATTTCTGTACCTTATCCAGCAATTGTACTGAGTAAGGCAAATCTTGACAAGAGTCATCATTCATCTGGCCAGATCATTGCTGCTTGTCTTGAGAAGAAAATATGTTAGATAGGTAGTGAATGATTTATTGAAAAAGACCTTAAAATGATATGTTTGTACAGGTTCAGGATTCTAAACATCAAATAAATTCATTTACTTGAAGCATTTCTAGTTAAACTGAATGCTGAATTATCTACCTCAGTGTCAATAAAAACTACAGTCATTTTGTGAACTACAATTTGGTAAAGAGTTTGAAAGGTTTTTTTGGAGTTGTTTGTGTTTGTTTGCTTGTTTATTTGTTTTAGAGGGGAGGGAGGGGAGGAAGGGACATTGTAAGCTGATTTATAGAACAGATGTCTGGGAGACAGGCAACTGTCCTACCATGGGATCTCATTTTGCACTTCAGTACTTCGCAGCTGAGAGGAAGCTGGAAGTTGTAGATTTTAACTGTAAATCTTTCGTCTTCGGGGGAATTTAGTTTCGTGTCTGACCAGACTGTAACAGATGCTACTTTTACTTAGCAGCTAAATTAATAATTTCACTTTTATTAATTAAGTGTGGTGTTGAAGATTTTGTCAAGGGACTGCAAAGGAGGAAAAGACTTCTGGTGAAAATTCTCACTTCTATGAAGAGAGCTCTCTAAAGAATAGCAAAATGCTTTCAGTCTCTACATCTCTAAAACAGAAAACTATATGAATTGGGAACAAAATAATGCTTTTTAAAAAATCTTATGTTTATGCGATCTTCAGAAATTGGCCAATATTCTTAAATTTTTCTTTCTGATCTAGCATTTTTTAAGGATACTCTGACTAAGCAAACTTTCCCTAATCATCTCCAGCATTGACTACCTTTCCTTACACTTGTCAACAGGCATTAATTTTTCTTACAAATATGTGTCTTCATTGTGCGATTCCATCTGTTCTGTCATCTAACATGGGAGATTATGAAACACTATATTGAGTATAGTAACAAGAACTACATTTCCAAGACAGCAAAGATTTTAGATCTCATGTGAAGGAATTAATACATGAATATGAGGGGATCTGAGAAGTGCTCACTTATAAGTAGTCCTCCTTAAACACCTCTAATTGATTATGGTCAGAATTAAATTCTGAGTCAGACATGTCATTCACCTTTCCCAGCAAGGCAATTCTGCTGTACATCTGATAGTTTTGAAAGAACTGTTTCATGTACAGCAAAGGTAAGGGTATACTGACCCTGTACTTCCGTCTCTCCACACAGGCCCGCCCCCCCTCTCTCCCCCCCCGCTTCCAAGACATCAAGAGTCCCTTCAAGTCTTACAAGGAAGAAGTTTCTTTTTTACCTAGGTGTGACCATCAAGGCTTCTAGAGTCTCTAAAATCCTCTAATATGATGCAATAGTCTCAGGGCTATTAGGCATAATTGATTAACTTGTCTTGAAGCACTACAACTTTCATGAGAATCTACAATAAACCAAGATAAACAACACATAATGAACTCCACAGCTGTGTGCATAAAAGATGCTTCCTGAAATGACTCTTTCCTTGTTAATAGAAGACTTTTATACATATTTACATCCTAACAATCAGAGCTCTGGAAGTAAAAATTACCATTTTATTCCAAATAGATTTTTATTTTACCTATTCATTTTCAAGAATGTTAATACTTTCCTGAAGTCCCAATTAATCACACTGATTATTCCCAGAAGATACTCATGGCTTCTAATCGTAAATGTCAGCAAAGAGTATGACTGAAATACTTTTTCCAACCAAGTTCACATCACTGAAGACTGTGTTATGCCATGTCACATTAGTCTGCTTTCCTGTGAAATGCTGACGGAATTGTGAGAAGGAAGAAGGGCATGGGAAAGAGAGTGAGGATTTAAAATACACAGGAAAGATTTCATTTCTCATGTTTAAAAAATGATCTTAAATATCTACCTGGAGCACCAGCTTTTGGAAAAAGAATAACTGAAGCTCATTGCCTGACTAAGCTATGGCCTATCTACCAAACAATGAAACATGATAACTACTGACATGAACCACACTAAGTTCTTTTTAAAATGACCATTATTGGGAATATTGTTCCCATGATCTAAATAGTATTTTGTATATGCATCATTAGGGAGATACAGTTAGCAGGACTGGAAGCACTACTCAGCTTGTAACAATCAACATAGATTTATCACCCCTCTGTAGGCCACAAAACTTGGCAAGAGAAAGTGCAATCCTGAAGAAATAAGAGAGTGTTTTGTACTATGTGTACTGTGCATACATGGCTAGTTTAGAACAAGGCATTGATTAAACAATGTCATTTAGAAATAAAGTAACTTAGTTACATATTAAACAATATAGCCTCGTTATATGAAAACTATTGTGTAGGTATAGCTGAAAAAGGTACATAATCTCAGGTGTGTGTATTGTTAGTGTGATTATTAGAGGATAGAAACAGATTGTAAGAGAATGTAATGGACTGTAATAGACTGCAACAGTTTCTAACAGTTTAAAGAATAAAATGGCTTCATGCTTGTATCAAGCTGGAGACCCCATATCTTTATTACCACCTCTGTCACATCATGTATATAAAATAAACTATTGTGCATTTTTTAATTATTATAAATAATATATATGATTTGTAAATATGAAAACATATATATTTATATAATAAAACATATACAATTCAGACATAATACTATACATATTTAATTTTACAATATTTAATCAGTGTATAATTATCATATATTATTAAATATGTAAATATAGTCATTATAGCATATAATATACATAATATATAAATGTGTAACGAATGTATAAATATTATAAAATGTATAGTATCATATATTGATTTATGTTGTATTATATAAAATACATAAAACATTTTCACATACATAAAATGCATTATGAATTACATATATGAAGCATAATTCAAGGGGCAAAATGAGGCTCAAAAATTCTAACTGCAAGGTGCTGCACCCGAATCAAGGCAGTCCTAGTGTGAGTACAGACTGGGAGAATAGCTCATTGAGAGTAGCCCTGTGGAGAGGGACTTGGGGGTTCCTGGTAGATGAAAAGCTTGAGTCAAGTAAGCCAACAGTCTGTCCAGAAGCTCAGAACACCTATTGTTTGTATCCCTAGATTCTTCAAAGTGAGGTGGCTGCCAGGGTGCTCCCCTTCTACTCTGTCCTCATGAGGCCCAACCTGTAGTAGGTTAGATGTCAGGAAATATTTTTTACTCAAAGGGCATTGGTGCACTGTAGTGGGCTACCTAATGAAGTGCTAGATGTCTTAACCCTAGAGGATACAGAACACAGAATTATAAGGGTTGGAAGGGACCTCTAGAGATCATCTAGTTCAACACCACTGTAAAGCAGCTCCCTAGACCAGGTTGCACAGGTAGACAGGCTGGTCTTGAACATCTCCAGAGAAGGAGACTCTACCACCTCTCTGGGCAGCCTATTCCAGTACTCTGTCACTCTCACTGTGGAGAAGTTCCCATGCACATTTGTTCAGTACTTCCTATGCTTCAGTTTGTGTCCATTTCCCCTTGTCCTGTTGCCACACACTGTTGAGAACAGTCCTTTGCCTCCTGCTCTTTAGATAATTATATGTGTGTATTAGATCCCCTATGAGTCTTTTTTCTCAAGTCTGAACAGACCCAGGTCCAGGGTTCCAGGCCCTTTATCATCTTTGTAGCCCTTCACTGGACCCTTTTATGGAGATCCTGGTCTTTTTTGTATCAGGGAGCCCAGAAATAGACACAATACTCTTAGCTTCACCAGGGCAGAGTAGAGGGGAAGGATCACCTCCCTCAGCCTGCCGGCCATGCTCTTTTTAATGCACCCCAAGATACCATTGGCGTTCTTGTCCATGAGGGCACACTGCTGCCTCATGGCCAGCCCATCACCCCCCAGGACACCCAGCTCCTTCTCCTCAGAGCTCTTCTCCAGCAGGTCATCCCCCAGTCTGAACCGGTGCATTCAGTTATTCCTCCCTACATGTAAAACTCGACACTTGCTCCTGCTAAACCTCATCTGGTTCCTTTCTCCCCAAACCTCCAGCCTGTCTAGGTCTTGCTGAATGGCAGCACAGCCTTCTGGCATGTCAGCCATTCCTCCCTTCTTAGTCTCATCAGCAAACTTGCTGAGGGCAGATTCTGTCCCCTCATCAAGGTCAGTGGTGAAGATGTTGAACGAGACTGGACCCAGCACCAGCCCCTGAGGAACACTGCTAAGTGCAGGCCACTGATCACAACCTTCTAAACTCTGCAGTCAGCCAGTTCACAACCTACTTCACCATCCACTCATCTCTTCCACATTTCCTCAACTTTGTTATAAGGATGTTTTGGGAGACAATGTCAAATGCCTTGTTGAAATCAAAGTAGACTACATGCACTGCTCTCCGCCCATTCATCCACCCAGCCAGTATGGAACCCTGAGCAGACCAAACCAGGGAGTGGCAGCCTGCCCATGGCAGTGGAGTTGGGAGTGGAATGGTCTTTGTGGTTCCTTCCAATCCAAGCCAACCTATGATTCAGTGGTTTTATGACTGTATGTTTTTATGATTCTATGGTTCTATTTCCATTTCTGATTTTAATGTTGCTTTGAGAACAGTGGGAATTCAGTAAATTAAAATTTATATTGCAATAGTGATGAAATTTTCCTTTTAATTCCCTGTTCAGAAAAGACATTAATTTGGATAGCATAGTCACACTTACCAAAATGTTTTTGACTAACAAATCTTCTCCCAATCTTCTTTTATTTAGAAAATGTTTAAAATTATGGCAATACACAATTTTGTTCTTTCTGTTGTATTTGCTCAGACTTTCAATTCATTACAATACCCACGCAGACACTGATTTAGAAGTTATGCACTTACTCAAGTATTCTGGTAAACTAGGTTTCATAGTTGAGTGTATAGAAACAAAAAAAGTTTGAAAATTCAGAGAAAGCCTTTCCCCCAGGTCTTTTTAACATATGCCTTAAAAGAGTTTCACAATCATTTTTACACTTCACGCTGACTTTTCTGGAGCTACTGCTTCAAAATCTATTTTATTATTAATTAGAATCCTAGAGTATATTCTCTTCTGTAACACCCCCATTGCATTATATTTCCATTTTATATCTGGACTACTTTTTTTGGTTTGTTCAAACAGAATATGCTTCGGTGATTCCAGACTAACTTTTCAGACAGAAAACTGAAATTCATTTAACAAAGGAACATTTGCAAATGCGTTAACACTTCAGAGATTCATACCATGTTTCTCCCTGCTCTACAAAAAATAAATATTTTGTTTGTTAGGTATGAGTGGCAATTCATCTAATAATGTATAACTAGATGACAAGCATTGTTTCAGACTGTGATAAAAAGATAGTAGAACACAACCACTTTAAAATAATATTTGGCAAGTAATGTTACATCTTGTCAGATCTGTTATTCATGGCTAGCATGCAAGACGAACAAATGGGATAATAAGGTACATAATTTTTGTGAAGTTAGGTAACTCTACTGTATGTAATCATTATTGTTTTCCTTCAAACTTTAGACATAGAAACAATTAAAATGAATAGGTATTCAGTCGTGCCTCCAGCAATGTGTCAGTTAATTAGCTGTACTCTGTGACCTGAATATGTTCAAGAAAGGCCAAAGAGTGGGTAAGAAAACATATATCCTCAGGCCACATTTTTCCTGTTAGCCCAGATCTTTGTAATTTTGTAAATCTTTTGTAAATTATCTTATATTAAATAATTAACTTTAATAAAATGATAGTATTTTACTTGATTAGTAACTTTAAAGTAATGCTTCCTTTTTAATATTTCTCCACAGTAAGCAGATGTAACTGTTGGCTATATTTATGGGGAAGGGAGAGAGGAAGAAGGTATTTACTAAAATAAATAAATAAATAAATAACTGCATTTATTGGTTATCATACATGCAAGAACAGTGGGCTTTGTAACATAAAAATAATATACATAGCTTGCTCCTAAAGTAAAACATCCTATTTAATTCCATGGAAACTACAACAGTAACAAAGAGCAAAATAGCTCTGAGCACAATAGCATTATTCAACAGAGATTATTCTCCAATATGAAACACTGTTTTTCAGCAGAGTAACCACTACTAGTTATACATTTTTGTAAGTGATGAAGAAGTGCATGCCACACTTGTAAAAATCTGCACAGCCATCCAGACTGTGGTTTGTCTTTCAAATTACTTTCATCACTGCTGAAATACACCACCTACAATGTCACTGTACTCACATCCACTGCTTGGTATCCAGAAATGTTCAGCAAGCATTGATGAATGTCAGTAGGCACCATTTTTAGTTCATGGAGGAATTCAATTGAACACCTTTGCTTCATACCTATTTTTATATCTGATACCAGCTTGTCATACTGTCTCTCTGCTGCCATCAGTTGGACACTACAAACTAAAACTGAATATATTCAGAAAATAGGAGGCATTACTTTCAGAACAGCCTTCATATATTGAAAATGCTTGCTATTTCCAAATCCAGTAACACTGGAGAAAATTACTGCTTGTTAGTCTCCTTTCTATGACTTATGGAAATATGATTTCAGATAGCTGTATTACCTTGAGTAACACTGCACAGAACTCCATCAATTTGATTAGTGATATTGCACAGCTAAATAATATCATCTATTGGTGACATCTACTGTCATTTACTGTCATCATGGAAAATATTCTTAGCTAAATACCCATCCTATCTAAATAAAAGCATCTGGCAACACAGAAAGTACAGACATATACACAATAATTAGTTATCCTTATATTCTAAAAGAAATGAAATAATCTTTTCAACTTCTTTAAAATGCACAGTAACACAACTATTAAGACACGAGTTTGATCACTGCAATAGATTTTTGCATTTATAAAATGAAATATTTGTGTTAATTTGCATCTGAAAAGATGTGTTAATTGTTAATATTCTGTTGGAGCTCTGATTTAACAGTCATATGGACAAGCCAAGCATCCTTTAATGAGGAAAAAAAAAAAGAAAAGAAAGGCTAATTATTTACAATTCAAACATTTATTTTTACATGTGTAATCTGATTTGTTATATGGTTAGAGTGGTATAGAAAAATTATTTTCTCCTCATAATTCTTTTAATAATTCTTAGAAAATGTAAAAGAAACTGATGGAATCAACTATTTTAAAATCTATTTTCTAATTGATCTAGATTGTATTTAAGATAATTGTTAGTTATTTTCAGTTTGAAATAGCGCTAAAATATTCAGTTATTTCTGAACTCTTTTCCATCATCACTGACAAGACGTGAATCCAGAAAAACTGAAATGAATTATTCATTAAATTTCAGATTCATTATTTTTATGGATCTCTCTATAAAGAGACACATAATGCCTTCATTAGAATGAGGTAGATTATACATTTACTTCACTTTTAAGGCAGAGTTTTAATTTTGAGAGATACTTCCCTTCATGACTATTCATAATTAGTTTTCTACTGACTGTACGCAACCATTATTCCACAAAGGAAAATAGGTAAGGAATAAAAGAGGTTTGAAAATCCAAGAACAAGATTAATGACATCAATAAACATGCAGTTCTCTAGGACCAATTAACACTCTTCAAGAATTACATTTCTAAACTTTGTGTAATCCTCACTTTATCTGAGATATCTTACACGTTAAATTATGATAGGACTTTATTATCACTTCCAATCTTAGATCAGATCAGATCTCAACTTATGAAAATTCTCATTATCAGATGTCTAAGGATTTTCCTTTCCAGAAATGATGCACATTATTGACAATGAGTGGCAAAATATTAACAAGGAATAAAAGTTTTAGATCTCTAAGAAATCAAGATTTATTGCTCTTTGGTAAGTAGTACCAGTCACTGGGACAGAAATAAGACAGTTCCTTAAAATATAAGATAACATGAGATATGAGATATTGTTGCTTCATATAAAGAAAATTTTGTTTGATTTTTAACTTCTCTCTACATTTAGGTTTCAATTTGTTATTTTATGCAGAGTAACCTAAAGGAAAGAAAAAAAAAAACAGTTTTCATTAGTGAAATGAACTGTTGAGTTTTTTTAGAGCGCTTGTAGTGCATTTAACATTTTAGCTTAATCTGCCTTTGAAATTGCAGAGCACTTCAGCATTCAGCATACATATATGGTTACAGCTGATAAGTAAACACACCTATTCAAAGGCAGTATCAAGGGGCTGGCACTATTAAGTTGAATACATGTTGACTTCTGAAAAACTAGAGTATGCCAGAGAGTGCCCCTGAAAAAAAAAATAGTAGTAGTAGTAGTAGTAGTAGTAGTAGTAGTAGTAGTAGTAGTAGTAGTAGTAGTAATAAAGTAATAATAATAATAAGTGGGGATTTATGAGACACAGAGAGCTTTGAGCCTTCCAGCACTAAAATTCTTTTTATCATACAATCCACCATGAAGAATTGATAGAAATTGGCTCATATACAAGTAAAACACACTAACACACTTTGTCTTTCCTCTGGATTATTTTTTCCAGTAGATTTCACTTAATTTCCAAACATGTACCATAAATAAATAAATAAATAAATAGAAGAGTCAGAAATCTTCAGCTAGTATTTCTCAGTCACTCCAAACATAACAATGTCCAGATTCAAGTCAGTGTGTCAGAGCGATGTGTCCCAATGTAGCCAGTTGCATTACATAAACATTCTTTAATTTCAGCCAAAGTGGAAAGCCAGTGAAAAGTTACTTTCTTGCAAAATAGAATGCTGAATTAGCCTGTTTGAGAAAAAAAATATGTCAAATTTCCTAAAATATTCCATCATACATGGAAGCAGACCATTAAGTACTGACAAGTTCTACATTTGGATTTTGCAGAAAGGAAAAGTAAAGGTACTTCCACAAAGATGGTATTCATTACTAGAACCAAAAGCACTGTGTATGACGCTTTTCTGTTACAGTTATTGACGTATAACAGAATATATGTGGTGTATATGAATTACCTGAAGTAATCATTTCAGTTAATAGCCCAAGCATTCCTCAAGAAAAATGTTGCAGAAGAACATTAATACTGCTATTTATTGCCCAATATCAAATTGATTATCAGTACATTTTGTGCCCACAGAACGTGTAAAGATAATACACAGAAGCACTTTAAATAGAGTGAGGGGAAAAAATACTTCCAACTTTATTTTGATGCTGCAGTAGGAGCCTACAATCCTTTCTGCTAAGTTTCACAGAGGAAGAAATGATTCTCCAGAAAATTGCATAGTAATACTAAGTACCTATTGTAGGCGCACTTCAGCCCTTTTGAATATCCTGTAATTTTCTCCAAGTTTCAGGCTACTATTGGAAGTATACCCATTTTATAGGTACTGGTGGCCGTAGTTGCTGCTGCGCAGAATGAGCAGGCTGCTGCATGGCCACTAACTGAGATGAAAAGGCACAAGATATCTACTTGGCCAATACTACAGATCTCTTGGCATAATATGGGGAAAATGGAATTCACTGTTTTCAAGCAAAGAGCCAACACTTCACATGTGGAGAGAAAAATTGCAGTATCTACCCAATGGTCGCAGATCAGTCATGTCTTATGAACAAATGACAGGGACACTACCAATGTGGTTTTACATGCAATTTTATGTAAGAAACTCGCATGATTTAACCCAACAGGTGGATAAGAAACAAAGTTGTTTGCTTAATCCCCATTGTTCCAAGTTGGATGGGAAAGAAAATAGGGGAAAAAAATGTAGAACTCATGGATTGAAATAAAACTATTTACTAAGGTAGATAAAAAGAAAAGGATAATACGTATGACCACACATAAGTACATATACGAATATATATAAGAGATGGTGAACGAGCAATTGCCAACCACCCCTCAAACAATGCCCTGTTAGCCCCCCAAATAGTGAAGAGAGTAAGAGATGAACTCCCTCCCCTTTCAAAACTCCTTCCACTTTATGTTATATGTTTTGTAATATCCCTTTGGCCAGTTTAAATCAGTTATCCTAATTTTTGTACCCTCCCAACTCCTTGGGCCTTTTGCTGCAAATGACCTTGACTGTGTTCAACACTGCTTAGCAGAAACTGTAAATAATATGTTATCAACATTGTTTTTCTTCTAGAACCAAAACATAACATCATACCAAATGATCAGAAGAAAATAATTCCATCCCAGATTAAACCAAGACAATGTCAATCCCTTATTCCAGATCACTTAATTTTGCTCAGGTCCCACAATTTTTACACATCCTAACTAATTATCATTACCTATCTTGTTGTTTTTGAGATACATACCTGCTTATTATTTCCATAGTCTATGTGCCATCCATTTCAATTGTCCATGGTATTAATTGTGTTCATAACTTTAAGCTCCACTTATCACATGTACTTCAGTGCAGGAGGTATGATTCACAGAGCTGGGTTACTGCATGCAGAAGCTAATTCTGGTTCCATCAGAGTTTGTTCTTCTTTAACCTGGATAGTTCTTGCAGTAATATTATTAACAGAATATCTACCAACTGTACTATTTGTGGCATTCAGTATTATGTACCAATTTAAATTACTGGCAGTTTTCATACAGCATCAAATCACCTTGATGTACACAAGGCATATCCCATCCTTTTGCATTACCTACCACATGCACCCAGCTTCCTGATTAAAAGTAATTCCACAAATAGACTTGCCTTTGCCCAAGCCAGGAATAATCTAGACTGGTTTACCCAGCATCTTCTTTTTGTGTGCCACTCTGACTTTTTCTCTTTCCACAGTATGCAGAAGGTTTGAGTTCACTAGTCAAGTGCTGTCAGCTACACATATTTATCCCAATGTCTAAATGAGCCAGAACACATTGCTCTCAATGTAGACTTTAACGGTCCATTGTATTATTCAATTTTTCCAGAGGCTGGTGCATGAACTGCCACTTCATTCTTAGAGAATATGTAAGCAGAAGGTCTCATCTAACAGGTTTTGTTTGTTTGTTTGTTTGTTTTCCTCCACTGTTGAATCATTGAGAAAGTCTGCAGTAAATTCAAGGATTAATATCCTCTTTGTCTTCTTAGTCTTGAGCATCCTAAGTCAGCATCCTAGCAGACTGAAATGACAGAGCTTTAAATTAGTCAGACTGGTTAAGAAACGTAGGAGAATGAAAAATTTTACCAGTTCATAAATCATTATCAAGTTATTAAAGTCCTCCTCCACTTTCACTTCACTAAGGGTAGAATACTTGTATTTGTCATTGCAGAAAATGCACTGTATAGTATATATGTACACTGAAGGTAACACCCTGCCTTGAGGACATACATATGGCCTTCTTGCATATGCTTATTATGTACTTCTACTTAGTATTTCCAACAAACTTTAACATGTTTGTTTTTGTTTTTAATTTGATGGCTTTTATTCCTTGTTTGTTTGTTTTTAATCGTGAGCTAGACATTTATATATACTCACCATACCCACAGCGCACACAATATCTCTTGAATGTATGTCTCATGAACCAGCGCATGCTGATATATGCTTCCAATTTACACTAACCATAAAGGGAGTGATTTATATTTTTATTTTTTAAAAAATGTCCATAAACAGAAATCTTAGAAAGGCGTTAAAAAAAATCCCATAAAATTAAATGCAAAAAAAGAATCTCTATCCAATTAGTATGTTTCATAAAAGAGACGGCAGCATAAAAATACATACATAAGGAATTCTTCCAGTGCTGTATTTTTTTAAATAGTGAGAAATACTGACCAGGCAAATTGTTTATTTTATGCTTGTTTTCAAAGAAAAGTGTCAATGAGAAAATTATATAAGCATACGTATTCTCACATGTGCATGCTTATAGGAACAAATGTCAAAATAATTCATTATCTTCAACTCTGTACCTGCATGGAAGAGCATTTTTATAATTGCTACTGTTTTAAGAAATGTTTCAGTAAGCAACAGAATAATGTCAGGCATGAAAAGAAAGAAAATCTGAAACATAAATCTGCAAGAAAGTGAAAGTTCATTCATTCTTATTTTCATAGTAATATTTGATTTTATTTTGGTTATATTTTAATTTTTTCAATGAAATTCCTCTTGAAAAAAACCTTTTTTCCATAAAACTTAACTTCTGGCAACCCATTATTCAAACAAAACCACTCACCAAGTCACTAAGCTTTGTTCAGTTATGATAATGTACTTTCCTTGAATTTGCACTTCTGTGACTGGGGGCAAATTTGCCTTTCTTTACAGAAGCTTGATAGACTACCTGCTGACCCAGTTGTGATTGATATGAGCCTAAAAATTTGCCACAGAAGGTGATGCAAAGCCTTTGATAAACTCTTTTGCACAATGGTGAATCAGGTCATTTCACTATATTTGCTTTGGTGAAAGTACTGAAGGGACAAGAAGATGTAAGTTCAACCCATGATAAAAAAGAAAAATATTTTTCTCCTACAAATTTAGGCAACTTCCCATAAAATTTCAGTGTTTAACCCAAATATAGCCTTCATATAGGAGAAAACAGTCAGCAGCTTACCACACTTCAAGTCAGACTTCTCGCTGTGTGACAAATTAGGCACGAAAAAAGATACCATGCATTAAATAGCACGCAGCAGCATTCTCTGTGTCATAAAGGAAGGAAATGGAGGAAATAGACCTGGGGTGCTGGTCAGTGCTTGGCTGAACATGAGTCAGTAGTGAGCCCAGGTAGGCAAGAAGGCCATCAGTGTGCTGGCTTGTATCAAAAATAGTGTTGCCAGCGCAAGCAGGGAAGTAATTGTCCCTCTATACTTAGCAGTGGTGAGGCCGTACATTGAGTATTGTGTTCAGTTTCAGGCCACTCACTAGAAAGACATCGAGGCCCTGGAGCATACTCAGAGAAGGGAATGAAGTTGGAGAAGGGTCTGGAGCACAGACCTTATGAGAAGCAGTTGAGGGAACTGGGATTGTTCAGTCTGGAGGAGGCTCAGAGAAAACCTTATCAACCTCTACAGATAACAGATAAAGGTACAGATAAATGAAAGGAGGTTGTAGCAAGGTGGGAATCAACCTATGTAACTAGCAATAGGCCTCAAGTTGAGGCAGGGGAGGTTCAGTTCAGACATTAGGAAAATTTTCTTCTCTGAAAGAGTGGTTAGGCACTGAATAGGCTGCCCAGGAAGGAGGTGAAGTCACTGTCTCTGGAGGTGTTCAAGAAAGATAGAGATGTTTTAGATAGAGACATGGGTTAGCTAGGTAAAATTGGTGGTTGGTAGATGGTTGGCCTGGATGATCCTAGACGTCTTTTCCTACCTTGGTGCTTCCATAATAATGTGATTCTGTCGTTCTCATGCAAATGATCCCTTGTAGTCAATGAAAGTTTTGATGTTCATTTTTATAGCATAATGATTTTATCTCCAATTACTACTTGTAAAACGTTATTTTATATATATTTTTTTTTGAAATCGCAGAACAGTTGCAGTTGGAAGAGAAGTTGTCTGATTTAACTCCCCTGTTCAAGCTGAGACCAAGAGTGGGTTGCTCAAAATGACATCTGGGCAACAGATTTATCTAGATGACTCATATATCTTGCATTAAATTAATTTAAATCACAAGTGAAAGGTAGAAAATACTTTATAATCCCTTGTTTTCATTTTTAGAAATAATTAATTTTGGTGAAGTAGAAATTCACCTATAAAGTTGAGCTGAAACATTCACTACGTGGTCCCTTTTGTGAAGTGACAAAATTTGAAGGACCACTTAGAATTTCTTTTCTATAGACAATTTTCTGTAGATAATGAAAACCCCTTTGAAAACCACGGTGATTAGACTGATATAAATCAAACATGAGTTTGAAAAGAATAAAAGAAAAGGGAATATATATCAGTGTAACTTGAACAAGCAATAGCTCCTATTTTTATTCTTTTTTCAGTTTGCATAAGTATCCAAGTAAACTCATAAATAAAATTTTGTTTCCTTGATACCACGAAAGTGTAGGTTGATGGGTGCACTGTGAATACAAAAAACATGATGATTAACAATATCAATTAATTCATTTCTAATGTCCTATTTTTTCAGGGTTTTCAATAGTACACAGGGAAAACTGTAGCAGCTCTGTCATCGTGTACCTACATATAGTATCACATAGAGCAGAACACTGCAATCCCTTAGAAATAATCATTTTCAATAATAGAAGATATTTTAAACTGTCTGCCTAGGTTTTGTTATTTTTCACTTTGTCATTAGCCTTCTATGTAACTCAATTTTTCTTAACTATTTTCAATGGAATGCATAGGTGAGATTTTTTACTAACAAACTTTGTAACTGTCGTATCATTACCTGTGAATGTGTATAAGTATCAGCATTTTCTGCTTTGTGGTAGTTACTGCTGTGGATAATGTTTCACTCCATTCTGGACCATTTTCTGAAGATACATATCACATTAACACCAGAGATTTAATGCTCTTTCAGTCTCTCCCTACATACGTTGAAAGCTACCAATATAATAATGATTGAAAAAGCTGTATTTATAAGGCATATATCATGTACTGTCAGAAAGTTTTAAATACTTTATAAATCTGAAAAAGAGAGGTCAGCTCACTGCTTATCCACTGTACACTACAGATTCCCAACAGTATATGCCTTGAGCATAACTTCTTACAAAAAATCACTAAGAAAACAGATATTCCCCTACATCTTTTGGGATTTAGTATCTTAGCATCTTATTCCTAAAGTTACTGTAAGACAAGAACTAAAATGCTGATAAAATATTTTAAATCTCTTATCAATTCATCTGTGATATTAATGACCACTACTATTATTTATTTTGATAGCTCCCAAACATATGCTCCCTAGACCATTTCCTCGGTCACTCTTGACATTAACTTACTGTACTAGCATTTCCTTTGCTCACTACACAGATAAGTCCCAAATTAAAAAATTAAAAAAAAAAGGAAATTATTTAATAGTTCTCTGCATTCTTAAATGCAGTATTTCTGGTAAAAAATAAAACAAACAAAAAGTAACAATCAAATAGCTAACTTCAGATAAATAATAAACTTGCTGCATATCAAAATATTTACCATGTTGCATTATTTTATCTACCGTGTGAAGGAATTAACATTATATTTTTGCCAATTATGCCCCTTTAAAACAGTGAAGAATCTGCAGCAAAATTGTAAATAGAACAGACATTTACTAAATTAATTTTTCAAATCAGTAAAAATTGTATTTATAATGGCTGAACAAGATCAAATAGAGCCTAGCAACTGAAATTATTAATTTATCTAGAAGTTATTTATTTTTTTCCCACTGAAGCTCAAGCTCCTTATCTCTTGTCATTTCAAGAAAATATTTTAATTTTGACAAGAATTTTAAATATTTCAGGTTAATAATTCACATAATTAGTTTTTGCCATTAGCAATTCCTAGTGTGATTTAGAGCAAGAAAGATAATCACAACAAGAAACAATAAGTCTCCTTGTATATATTAACAGAGTTCTTGCCTATACAGATGAACTTCCATGACATCAAACAAGTTTCTGACTCAGCTGATGTGCTGCTATTATCATGGTATTTGCCATGGATTACAATACAATTTACCAATTATTCAAAATCTATGCTGACTGGCAGAGCTCAGAGGGTTGTGATCAGTGGTACAGAGACCAGTTGGAGGCCTGTACTTAGCAGTGTTCCTCAGGGGCTGGTGCTGGGTCCAGTCCCGTTCAACATCTTCACCACTGACCTTGATGAGGGGACAGAATCTGCCCTCAGCAGGTTTGTAGGAGCAGGGTCTCCTGGGGGGTGATGGGCTGGCCATGAGGCAGCAGTGTGCCCTCATGGACAAGAACGCCAATGGTATCTTGGGGTGCATTAAAAAGAGCATGGCCGGCAGGCTGAGGGAGGTGATCCTTCCCCTCTACTCTGCCCTGGTGAAGCTAAGAGTATTGTGTCTATTTCTGGGCTCCCTGATACAAAAAAGACCAGGATCTCCATAAAAGGGTCCAGTGAAGGGCTACAAAGATGATAAAGGGCCTGGAACCCTGGACCTGGGTCTGTTCAGACTTGAGAAAAAAGACTCATAGGGGATCTAATACACACATATAATTATCTAAAGAGCAGGAGGCAAAGGACTGTTCTCAACAGTGTGTGGCAACAGGACAAGGGGAAATGGACACAAACTGAAGCATAGGAAGTACTGAACAAATGTGCATGGGAACTTCTCCACAGTGAGAGTGACAGAGTACTGGAATAGGCTGCCCAGAGAGGTGGTAGAGTCTCCTTCTCTGGAGATGTTCAAGACCAGCCTGTCTACCTGTGCAACCTGGTCTAGGGAGCTGCTTTACAGTGGTGTTGAACTAGATGATCTCTAGAGGTCCCTTCCAACCCCTACAGTTTTGTGATTCAGTGATCTTTGCAATCCTTCTGATACCTTCCTATGTTTAAGCAAAAATCTTCATTCTGATATCTTAAAGTGTATGAACAGATATGATCTTTAGTGAGAATCAAAATCACAAAATTAAAAAAAAAACAATAACAACATTTAGTTCAAAATATTTCCCCGTAGCAAAGATAGACACCTATATAAATTCCAGGCTTGTCATTCTAACAGGAAAAAATAGAATTGTTTACATCATTATCCACTATTTTCACACCTTTGAAAAAATAGTGTAATCATCCACAAATACACAATTTTCTCTTCTAGACACCTGAAAGCAAAGTAGTACAGATTTTATTCACCCTACATTTATTTAAAATTTGAACACACATACACATATTTTAGCATCACAGAATACATTAAAAAAAATCACACATTTATTCGAGAAACTTCAGCTAAAAATAAGTACGTGAATGCCTTATTCAAGGCATTCTGGCATTCTAACCAGAATCCCAATTTGCTGCTTAGGCAGTTACTCCTAATGAAGCAACTACTAACACACAGTTGAGTTGTAATTTACAAAGAGAACAAGTCTGAAAAACTGAATAGCATAGATAGGTTACTTTAGTTATAATGGCATAACATTTTTCAGCACAATTTAGAGTACCTTTATTGGCACAAAAAATGTGAACTGTTTTTTTAAAGTATTTTTAGCTATCTTTGTTCCAAAACCCTTGAAATACATGGAACAGAGAACATAGATACTGTTACAACATATCTATATAATTACAAGCGAAAGGTAATAGTATCAGTTCACTCCTCATGACGATTCCTAAAACTGATAATCAAATCAAAACAAATCAAATGAAGTGATTCTGACCTTCTTTTGCTTATGTTATGTAGAGTAAGTCATCTTTTTGTAAATAAATTGGTTAAGGAAGAAAATTCAAATGACAATACAAGAAATATATGGAAGGTATTTCTACTCCTGACCCGAGGTATCTTGAATTATTGGGAGTAGAAAGCTAAGTTGAGAAGATCCTACATTAACACTGAAGGTGGTTGGAAATCTCATGTGCTGTTCCTAGCAGTAGTTCAAACCAACTGAAAGAACAGTCAGAAATAAAGAGAACATGCAATATTACATGTAATAATCTCACAGCTGCAAGTCCTATCTTTACACACCTACCAATGAGACTGAAAATCAAGTAGTTTTACATTTTGACATAAAATTAGGCAATTTTTTTTTATTGGTTCATTTTTGTCATTTAATCTGTATCACAGACAATTAAATGAAAATCAGATTACCTCAGAAATATGATTTTAAGATTCAGTCAGTAAATACAGAAAAAAGTGCAATCCTGAGTGAAGCTTGATTAAACTTGGTGTACGAATAATTGGTTTTGACTTAGTAACCCAAACAATGCTTACTGCTTTTATATCAACACTTTTGTCTCCTGAGAAATCCAGCCTGCTCAAATGTTATTATATTTCCCAGTTCACAAAAAGTTGAGCAATTTTTTGAGCCTTTTTTGTATTATATAATCTAAAATGACAGTGTATTATGAGTGACATAACCTACTGTGACTCATTAAACACCTGCTAGAATGTTCACACAGTTTTCTGAACTATTACATTCTCAATAACATGAGAATTCTCAGTATAATACTCAGTATACATTCTCAGTATAGAACACGTTTAAGATCAATTTTTTGAAGGTAAAATAAATATTTCAAGAAAAAAAAGAATTGTGTTTATCATTATTCTTATTTTCTGATATAATTTTCTTCACATGGCCATTAAAGCACTTTAGGAATGCCATAAAGGTACTGGCAAGAATGCTGATCTCAGAGCTGAGTCATAGGATCTGAGTTAATAGGTTCTGCTATTCTGGTGGTAAACATATCATACAAAGCTTACAACAGAACTGTGCTGTTCTTCCTCAGAGAAAACCCAGCATACTAGATGATAGGTATTGATAGTTACTTATGTGCAGGATAAGAGCTTTGAAAGTAAAAACAAAAAGCTATTTTCGACGGCTGTATAGAACCCTGGCAGACAAACTGAAAATGCTCTTAGCATATATTTTTAGGAAGTCGTTTGTTATGGTGACTTGAATGTTGTTATCTACTGTTTACTAAGATCTTATTTTGAAGAATACAGAATCTAAAACACATTAAAAACTAGCATGCAAAGTTAATAAATATTCTGATTAACTAAAACACAACTCTTGAAAATTTTACTCTCACTAACCTGTTATCTGCAAATTACTAACTTGCCACATATCTTTAAAAAAAAGAATCATTATTGAAAAACCATGTAGAGAATAACTAAAGTAAAGGAGTTAAATGAATTGGACAGGTTTTTTTCTGTGGTGAGCTGTGACAAAAAAAAAAGGAGCAATGGGACAAACTGGATCACAGGAAGTCCCAAACAAACACGCAAAAAAGCTTCTTGATTGTCAGGGTGACAGAGAACTGGTACAGGATGGTTAGAGAGGTTGTGGAGTCTCCCCCTCTGGAGATATTCAAGTCCCATCTAGACATTTTCCTGCTCAACCTCCTGTAGGGAATCTGCATTTAGCAGGGAGGTAGTATTCCCTTCTAACCCCTATGGTTCTATGCTTCTATGATTCTATGATGTAAAGCTCTGAAAGACAGTTATGTCTAAAATTTAATTCCTCAAGGAAGACTAAAATGTAAATATTGCTAGGTATATGTATAAACTAGAAGATGTTTTGAAGTGTTTATGCGATAAGTGACATCCCAACTTCATCATTTGACTGTTAATGAGAAATGTCATAGTTTTATGATTTTTGTTATCGGTATTTCACATCATAACATCATGTAGTGCATTGGAAGTTAAAGAGTTAATACTCCAATTCTGTGGATCATCGATAGTTCAGGGTATACCTGTGTCACGGTGTTATCCGTGACAGTAACCCAAGGGAAACCGAGAAAGGAGAGAGAAAGGGAAGAAAGAAAAAAAAAACTGCATCGCCAGTGGCCACGCGGCCGCCCCAGCAGAGCCGTGCGCTCCGGGGAGAGGGGGAAACAGAGGGAATAGATGGATCTGTAAAAAAACAACGGCACGATCTGAGAAGGAACGGTAACTTAACTAAATCTAATAAAATTGAACAACTGAGAGAGAGAGACAAAGTTTCCAAAACAGAAACTGGGAGCTTCCTCCCTGCGGGAGGAACCGCAAGGGAAGCACACGCGCTGGATTTCTTCCACGGCAGCCGAGAGAGGGCTCTCCGCGAGAGAGGCCTGGCGTTCGGTGCGGAGCTCCGCCCCTCTGCTGCTCCCACAGCATTAACTCCCTAACTGCCTGCATGATATTCTGATGTGGAATATCGGCATCAAAACCACAAAACCACAACATTCCACCCGTTATTCCACATCATCACATCATGCTTAACACGTATCTATATAGAACCAAAACAGTAATAACATAAATTACGTACAAACATATCTATACATATATATACATAGAATCACAGACTGCACTCCCCCAGCATCAAATTTCCTTGTGGTACACACCGGACGTCCCCATTTTTATCCATTACCCACCAGGTGCACCCAGGTCCCTGTGCAAAAACTGTTCCACGGAGGGGTTTGCCCTTTCCAGAGGCTGGAAGGACCCACACTGCTCTTCCCAACATGCTCTTCACGTGTACTGCAGGGACCTTATCTCCCTCCATGATCTGTAGGGAGCTGGATTGTGTACGGGTTGACTGATCCCCTAGTGTTGACCAACCAGGTGGCTTCTGACAGATTTTTCTCCCAATGCTTAAATCTCCCTCCAGCCATTGCTTTCAATGTGGTTTTTAACAACCTGTTGTAGCGCTCGATCTTACCAGCAGCTGGTGCATGGTAGGGGATATGATAGACCCATTCAATGTCGTGTTCTTAGGCCCAAATATCCACAAGTGAATTTTTGAAATGAGTCCCATTATCGGACTGAATTCTTTTTGGGGTTCCATGTCACCATAGGATTTGCTTCTCTAAGCCTAAGATGGTGTTTTGGGTGGTAGCATGGGGTACTGCATATATTTCAAGCCACCCAGTGCCCACCTCAAGCTGTCTCAGAAGGGAAGGAGAACTACATACCCCAGAGGACTTTGCACTGTTTTGCGTTTTTCTGTTTTCCGTTTAGAGGTAAGGATAAAACTGTTCACATGTCACATCATTAGCTTTTTATTTTTTTTACCCTTTCAGATCAGTGCAAGAGGAGGTGCTCCTTAGCTGTCTCACCTTCAGCATTAGCGTAAGGCCTTTGGTTTTCAGACACTCTAATTTTAATTGATTTATTAGCTTCAGTTCTGATTATATTGTATTCCATTGTGTTATTTTGTATTCTGATATCTTACTTGTTAAATTAGCTTTCCTCCTCAGATTGTTGCTGCTGTTTTGTTTTTAGGCCTATCTCCCTTTTCCCTTTCTCCTTTTCCCTTCCCCTTTCCCAGGGCATGTGTCTGTGGATTCCCCCACCCCATTCATCATGGAACTGGGCCATACCAGACTGTAAAACACTGACATGAAATGAAGTGAAAAGATGGAATTTAAATCCTGTAATTTCATTACATTTTAGAGAACTGTTTCTTCATCTGTACATTTAATAATACTAATAGCTTCATGAAATTACAAGAGTGTAAAAACCATTTATATTTAGGAGAGTATAAAGGACTCTAGGCTCCCTAAATTACTGTTTCTAATGGTTAGTTACCTTCACTGAATAAGATTCTTATTTAAAACATTAATTTTTCCAGATTTGTCTTGTATGTGATAAGTCATTGTATGTGATAAGGCCTCTCACTGCAAGATTAAAAGTGCTACCGCTATACTATCAGAAGCTTTCTCCCCAGCTAGATTCTCAGTGTTCATGATCAGGACAAGCAATCTTCTCATAAATAACATAAAAAATTAAGTTTCTTAACATGCCCACTATAAGACTAAGCTCTGTGTTACAGAGATTTCTGTTGATATCCACCCTTAATTCTTTCTACATGATAAGCGCTCCTAAATTTAGGAGCATGTTATGCTGGATGTGTTGTTTCAATCTTCATAAACCCAAGTATAGTCAAGTGTAGATAAAAATCTGAGGATGGCAGGGAAATAATGAGTCTTACAATGAAAGAGACTACATATATTATAACATTCTACAAGACACAGCTCACTGTCCAGATTTTAATTCATTAATAGTCTGAAATAAACTCTAAAATCTTGGTAGCAATTATTCTCCCTACTTGTACATAGTATATACTTGTTTCAGCACTACTGCAGCACATGGTAGCCTTAGCCACAATTTTTCATTTCCAGGTTACACTGAATTGGTTTCCAAATCAAGAAACTAGGTCTCATTAGAGTATTTTATTTTTTTGTTTTAATATATTTATTATCTCTGGAATTTGCAGTGCAATCACCATTTTCTTACTTTTAGATATACAAATAATCAGCCCAGAAGTATGAATATAATCAAATTGTAATGATCTTCAAAAATTTAGTCAAATTTGGAATTATTTCCAAGAGGGGAGGGGATAGGAGAGGCAATCCCAGCTCGCTGAGGACTCATTGAAGGGAGAACTCACGCAGAGAAGCCCTGTGAAGAAGGATTTGGAGATTCTGGCAGACAAAAAACTTAACATGACAACAGTGTGAACTTGTAGCCTGGAAGGCCAACCGTGTCCTGGACTACATCAAAAAAGGGATGACCAGCAGGGCAAAGGAAGTCTGTTTCTCCACTGCCCTTGTGAGGTCCCATCCCAAGTACAGCATTTAGGTCTGTGATCTTCCAGCACAAGAAAGACACAGATCTGATGGAGCATATCCAGAGGGGAGCCACAAAGATAATCACATGGCTAGAGCATCAGTCCTGTGAATAAAGGCTGAGAGAACTGGGCGTGCTCAGTCTGAAGAAGATATTTCATAGCAGCTTTTCAGTACATAAAGGGAGCTTGTAAACAGATAGATGTGAACAATGTGTATGGTTTGAAAATGACAGGACAGTCTTACTATTAAAGACTGAGGCAAAGAAGGCATTAAGTACTTCAGCCTTATCCTGATCTTTGGTCACCATGCATGGGATGGAGATTCTCCCTAGTCTTGCTTATTCTCTTGATGTATGCATAGTAATATTTGTTATTGTCTTTCAGTTTAGTGGCCAAGCTCAGTTCAAGCTGGGCTTTGGCATTTCTAATTTTCTCCCTGCACAGCTCCAATATGTATTTGTACTCCTCATAAGTTGCTTGCTCTCTCTTCCAAAGACAATAAGCTTTCCTTTAATTCCTGAGTTCAGCCAGAATGGTCTTCTTCCCTGTCAGCTCAGCTTCCATGACTTGGGAATGGTCAGCTTCTGCCCCTTTAGAATAACTTCCTTAAAGTACTCCCAGCCTTCCTGGGCTCCTGTGCCCTCCAGAACTATCTCCCAAGGGACTGTCTTAACCATGGTCCAAAAGAGATCGAAGTCTGCCCTCCAGAAGTCCAAGGTGGCAGTTCTGCTGACTCCCTTGTATGGTTCCACAAGGATTGAAAAGTCTACCATTTTTTGATCACTTTGCCCCAGATGGCCTCCAACCTTCACATCCTGCACAAGACCTTCTCTGGTTAACAAACAGCAGGTCCAGGATTTTCCTTCCCTTTGTTGGTTCCTTCACCATCTGTGTCAGATATTATCTCTCACGCACTCCAGGAGCCAGCAGATGTCTGGGAAGTTGAAGTTCCCCATGAGAACAAGGGGTATAGACCATGAGACCTCATCCAACTGCCTTTTAAGTATCTCATCCAATCCTGGTTGGGTGGCCTGAAGCAGACTCACATGATTATGTCAGACATATATCCAATATTCGGTAACTCCTCCATTTTTGGCTATGCTGACCAGTTTCAACTGACTAATGTGGAACTGTTCAGTTTCAGATGTGTGCTAGCACTTAACAGCTGTTTCTTAATCCCCTATGTTGTTATTTCTACAAAAATATGTGTGGGGAAAATCAATTCAGATATTTTATTGAATATTTAGTAAAGGAGAGTAGAGGATACTACTTATATATCATACATATATATCATCAGATCTCAGGAAATTTTGTAGTCTTTTCACTTTCACACAGAGTGACAAAGTTGTTATACTTTAATCCAAATCACTAACTAAACTGGAACATTACATGTTCGACATAGTTCTCACATAATATAACTTACTATCTATTAAGAGTCACTAGATGCCTCAACAAGCCATAAATTGGATTACTTAACCTAAATATTTTATATTGTAGAAGTTTAAGTGGGGAAACTATATTCTACCCCCCCCCAAAAAAAAAAAAAAAGTTTGCAAAAAATCCACAGTGACATCTGCTTCTTTGAGTTCATTTAAATCTAGTTTTTAACTTTTGATATAACATCCAGGTGCCGTTTAGAATTACTTATAATGAATTTTTAACATTTTTAACATTGTTAAACATTATGTTTTATACATTCCATGTGTGGAAAGAGGCATTATATAAAGTTTAGGTGTCACAGTTCTTGCAAATAGCTATTTGTGTTTGTGGAATGTTTTGATAACATGTGGAAGATGAGAAAGTTTCAAGAGGAAACTTGGAAATGTACAAAAGGGATGTTAGAACTAGCAAGAAATGATTTGGATTCTGAGAACATGCCTCAGATGCTGCAGTGAATATTCCTCATTTTTCATACTAAAATTTAAAAAAAAAAAAGGTCTATTAGTGGGATGTTCTTTGTATTCAAGTACCTCTATAACTAGTGTTCTTCTATTGTCGCATACATTATTCAGTGGACACCAGCAAAATTTATCAAGTGATTTATTCATGGAAGTACACCTTTGGTGTTCAGCCAACTCTCCACCACTCTATTATTCATAATGCCTATATTGGAAAACGTTCAATGTCTTGGAAACAAACTGCTGCCTTCATTTGCACCATGTTTCACCCAGATTTTCTGATAACCATAGTTCTCATGGATTCAAATATCAACCAAAATATAGGCAGTATGTATGACAGTATGACAGAAGTCATATTTTAACATATATTTTTATAGGACAATGAAATTTAATTGTGATATGGAAGCCATATAGGGGCAAACTGTAAGACGAAGATAAGTTTGGGCAGGAGGCCATTGATCAGGGAGGACCCCTACTGGTTTATATTGAATCTTTTTTGTTTTCTGTGTAACTATGGGTCAGATCTCAAAAGATCTGCCTCAAGTTGGGCTTCAAGATCAGATCTTGACATTTCTTTCTTTGAATACCCAGATCTGAAGATTCAGAGACGTGGGTATTTTTCAAAGAAACATTTCAGATTTGTTTTACTGGGATAGACAAAGTAGTTTTTTTTCCCTGTCAATAAACTAGGTTGCTGCTCTAGTTTCTCAGTGCAATCATGTATTAATTGATTATCATTCTCAAGGGTGTTATTTGAGTGTTCTGCTCAATTTATTGCATTTAATAGTGGTCATGCCACAGTGGACACAGCCAGCTGTCGCTCCTTTGTGATTAGAATATATTTGTCTAACCCAGAGAAATATTCCACTATCTGGGATTAGGATTGAATATTCCCGCTATCCCACAAGGGACCCCATTTTTCAACCATAGTTGTGAGTTGAGGGATCACAGAAATCCAAGGATATGCACTGACAGTTTTTTATCAGGTGATGTTCTCCCTCTTGACACATTTAAAGAAACTCCAGAGAAAAGCCTCATTTTTTTTATTTTTTTATGATGTTTTTGCTTGACTGGCTTTACAAATGTAAAGGCAAAGGGACCAGTGCAAGCAAGGAGATGTTACAAAAGGGAGGAAAAGAATGCTCATCTGTCTCAGGGGATCTAGCCTTACAGGGAAAGAACTCCAAAAAGAGGAACCTCCAACAAAAGATCCTCTCTCAGTGGCAGTCAGACCTT
Source organism: Oreortyx pictus (assembly GCA_036925125.1). Lineage (NCBI taxonomy): Eukaryota > Metazoa > Chordata > Aves > Galliformes > Odontophoridae > Oreortyx > Oreortyx pictus. Next base: position 18,032,092 of record JAUPFR010000004.1, read on the forward strand.
AAATGAGATCTAGGAGGGGTAGAGCCTGGATCCATTCCTTCTGGTCACAGAGGTGAATTGCCTTCACCTGTGCTCCCAGTGCTGAATGAATCTTTCCTTCAGGTGCTCAGTCAGCACTTCAGGCCATGACTCAGCAGTTCCCATACACTAGTGTGGCGCTACTATTAAGGTGGAAAATTTACGAACACATATTAATTAAGTAGCCCCAATAAGAGCTTGGGGAAATAAACAAATTGCATATGTCCTTGGAGTACATAGTTGCAATGCTTTAAAATATTATGGTGCCTTTCAGTTTAGTTCTTATAATTTGCTGATTTTTCAATTAGTTCTGTTAATGTGGACTTTGACTATATGAATGGAAAAAGACAAAGATGTTGCCACAGAAGAAGAAGAGATTTTTTTTATCCTATAGCAGTTTTTGCTTACATTTATTTTCACTCTTAGGATACCTTTGTTCTTAAAAGCTCAGGATTTTTGTGAAAAGTGTAATATTGCAATATAGTTAAGCTGGGGTAGAGTTGGGTTTCCTGATGTGATACTTTCTATGGCTTTAGGAGAAAATCAATGTTGAGAACATCCTGATGTTTCAGTTTGTTTTTTTGAGCTGCACAGAGCTACCTTCTCATTCTTTCATGCCAGCAAGAAGCTAGGCAGTGCACAAGAAGCTCGGTACCTTGAGTGCCATCACACAGCACACACAGGATGACCAAGTAATCCCTCTTATTCAGCAAAGACTGATTCTGCCTCACTAACCTGATCTTCAATGACAAGATGATTTGTTTAATGGATGAGTTACAGGCTGTGAATGTTGTTTTCTTGGACTATAGCAAGCATTTGATACTACTTCCCATAGCATTACTCTGGAGAACCTGACTGTTCACTAAATTAAAAACTACCTGGATGATCAGGCCCAACAGATCAAATGCACATGGAGTTGAATTTGTTTTACGGCTGGCCAGAAATGGTGTTCCCCGCTGTACAGTAGGGCAGGTTTTGTTCAGTGTTTTTATCAGTAATACTGATTATGGGACTGAATGCATGCTCAGTAACTTCTCACATGATACTAAGTTGGATGGGAGTGTTGAAGGAAACCTCTGCAGATGGGTCTGGATAAGCTGGATTAGTGGGTCACATCCAATGACACAAGAAGGTTAAATTCTGGGTTCAGTGCTGGTGTTACAACAAGCCTTGGGAAAGAGTGCCTGTAAAACTTTCTGGCAGAAAAGGATGTAGGAGTGCTGGTTGACACTGGGCTGAATATGAGCCAGTAATGTACCCAAGAGGATGTAGTCTACCTTGATTAAAGCAAGGCATTTGATACTGTCCCCCATGACATCCTTATAACAAAGCTAAGGAAGTGTGGATAGATGAGTGGACAGTGAAGTGGGTTGAGAACTGGCTGCCTGGCAGAGCGCAGAGGGTTGTTGTTGGCGGTGTAGAGCCCAGTTGGAGCCCTGTAACCAGTGGTGTCCCCCACAGGTCTGTGCTGGGTCCAGTCTTGTTCAACATCTTCATCAATGACCTTGATGAGGGGATAGTGGCCACCCTCAGCAAGTTTGCTGATGATACGAAGTTGGGAGGATTGGCTGACATGCCTGAAGGCTGTGCTGCCATTCAGCAAGACTTGGACAGGCTGGAGAGCTGGGCAGTCAGAAACCAGATGAAATTTAACAAAAGCAAGTGCAGAGTCTTGCACCTAGGGAGGAATAATTGCATGCACCAGTACAGACTGGGGAGAGGAGCTCTGTAGAGAAGGACCTGGGTGTCCTGCTGGACGACAGCTTGACCATGAGCCAGCGGTGTGCCCTCGTGGCCAAGAGGGCCAGTGGCATTCTGGGATGCATTAGAAAGAGCGTGGCCAGCAGGTCAAGGGAGGTGATCCTCCCCCTCTACTCTGCACTGGTGAGGCCTCATCTGGAATACTGCATCCAGTTCTGGGCTCCCCAGTACAAAAAAGATAGGGATCTCTTGGAAAGAGTCCAGCGGAGGGCCACAAAGATGGTGAAGGACCTGGAGGATCTCCCCTATGAAGAAAGGCTAAGTGAACTGGGTCTCTTTAGTCTTGAGGAAAGAAGACTGATCCAGTTTTATAAATATCTGAGGTGTGGGGGACAAAGTGGAGAGGCCAGAGTCTTTTCAGCAGTGAGGGGAGACAGGACAAGGACACTTTCTGCTCATGACTGTAAAGACAAGCAAAAGTGGAACAAACAGTTGGGGATGCAGCTTGAAGAAGCTGTCCACTGCAAAAGGCAATAATGCTTGTGAATATCAATGAAGGCACCACTCCTTCCCAACTTATTGGTTGGGCTAGATGCGTCATGCTAATAGGGAGAAAAGATGAAGAAAATAAGCTGGGAAGAGAGGGGATAAAAAGTCCCCACTAAACTGAATACTTTGGTGGCTTCCCGTCTTTTTCCCACTCCCTGCAGTGACCAGATGAAGTCTTGGGATCAACAGATGCATATCTGGCATTACTTCAACCAAAGTGCAAAACCTTGTACTTTACTATGTTGAATATCATTAGGTTTACACAGGTTCACCTTTCAGGTTTGTTGAGCTTCCTCTGGATGGCATCCCTTCCTTCTAACTTGTCAACTGTACCACTCAGCATGGTGTCATTGGCAAATTTGCTGAGGGTGCACTCAAGCCCATCATTGATGTCATTGATGAAGATGTTGCAGAGTACTGGTCCCAGGACAGACCCCTGGAGGGACCATGCTCATCACCAGCCTCCACCTGGAAATAGTGCCATTTACCACAACCTTCTGTGGCCTTCCAACCAATTCCTTATCCATCAAGTAGTCCACCCCTCAAATCTGTATCTCTCCAATTTAGACTTAAGGATGTGCTGGGGGACTATGACAAAGGCCTTGTGCAAGACCACATAAATGACATCAGTTACATTCCCTTTGTCCACCAGCATCATCATTCTATCATAGAAGGCCACCAGATTGGTCAGGCACAGTCTTCCCTTGGTAGAGCCATGCTGACTGTCTCAAATCATCAGCTCCTCTATCGTGGGCCTTACTTATCTTCTAGGAACATCTGTTCCGCAATCTTCTCAGTCCCAGAGGTGAGGCTCACTGACCTGAGGTTCCTTCTTTCTCCCTTTCTTGTAAATGGGAGTGATGTTTCCTTTTTTCCAGTCCCCAGGTACTTCACTCACAAATCTTTGCATATGTCTTTTTTTAAAGGTTAAACTATTAGGCCTTGATATTTCTATCACTGTCAGTCTCAACCTTGATAAATGCATTCACAATTTCCTCTTCATTTTACAAGGGCAGAAAAGTCTCCTCAAATTTTTATCTTTGAAGCATAGAATCACAGAATGGGTTAGGTTGGAAGGGATTGCAAAGGTCATCCGGTTTAATCCCTCTGCTGGGGGAAGTGTCGCTGACTGCTAGATCTAATTACTAACATAATTTTCCCATTTTGGATTCTTAGCATACGTGTTTCCATGTCTACTTTGATCACTAAACTGTGTAAAAAGAAAAATTTGCAAATATGACATTGAATACTTTTTTTTTATTAAAATGAACTACGATAGCTTGGCTAGAACTCATTAAAATTCGCTTTCTATACGTAAAAGGGCTTCATCACGGATGAATGGATTTGTTCATATGGCTATCGTAAGGAAAATAATTGGTAAAAAAATTTAATCTGTATTCTTTTTGGTGCAGTGCTGGATCATCTGCTTTTTATTTGTTTGCCCTGTACTAGTAATACAATGAGTATAGTAATGCATTTAAATATAAATAGGAGGCAGTGAGAAATATATTTTCTAATAGGTGAACAAAACACAAGCCCAGTTCATTTTTGGAAGAACAAACATTTTTGTACATTTCTGATAAGAGACAATGGAGCTTAGCAGCAATGATTGTCAGAGACTATGCATCTAGTAACTAAAATGTCTTTTAATTTAAGGTGGAACAAAATTACTTGACATGGATTGCTGCAAAAGTATTGCCTCCTATTTAATTCCATGGAAGTGACAGCAGATACAGAGAGTACAATAACATTTGGAAGTAAGGTTCAATTTCTTTTGCCATATAACTAAAATCTGCTTCTGATGTCATGGGCCTACATCATAAAATAGGAGATATTACTTTCAGAACAACCCTCATAATAACATTGTTTAAATATATATGCATATATATATTATTATTTTTACTTTCAAGTCAATGCTATTATTCAGTTCTTAGGTAAGAGTTTGCAGAGCTTGATTGTTATGTTTTTATCCAGCAGGGAGCTAAACACTGCACAGCTCACTTTCCTACAGAGAGATTGGAGGAAAAAATCAGAAAAAAAAGATAAAACTTGTGGGCTGAGATACAATTTGATTGAACATAATAGGAAGGAAATGAAAAAAGGATACGAAACAAGAGGTACACAATGCAATTGCTTACCACAAACAGACTAATGGCTAGCTGATCTCTGAGCACCATTAAGTCTGCTGCCAAATTACCTAGTATCTCTGGGGCCTCACACAATATGGTATGGAATAACCCTTCAGACAGTTTGCATCAGCTGTCCCAATTCTGCCCCCTCCCAGCTTCCTTTGGACCTTGGTAGCTTGCAAGGCAGGATGAAGAGAAAAAAAGTCCTTGACTTTATGTATGACTAACTGTTCACCTACTTAGTGTGTTATCAGCACTATTTTCATCCTTAAACCAAAACTAAGCACCTTACCAGCAACTGGAAAGAAAAATACCAGCCAAAATCAGGACATAGAGATGAAAGTAAAGAAGAGCCCATTACCAAATACTTCTACACAAATATGCAGTGAATTCAGATGCCTTCATTTCTTCCCTTGATGAAAGTTACCTTGGTGGAAGTACATTCCAACTTAAATGGTCCACGCTTCTGTACACTGCATGCTGATAAGAAAATATAATTGTCTTAATGCTTTGCAGAGTCTAAAGAAAAGAAGGGAGCTCTGGTGGTTGTGTCTTCTGAGCTAGAATGGCATTGCCTTTCTAGGCTGGACAGCTGCAAGAGGAAGAAAACTCCAACACTGTTTTTTGTCTGGAGAATGCTCTGCTAATGAAATCCTGCAGGTGTTCTGTCTTGTTAACCTGTGTTAACAGACTAGTTAAGAAGAAATAAAAAGCACTGTCAACATAAATCAGCAAGTTACTGAAAATAACTTTCAGCTCTTCCAAATACACATTGTTCTTAAGCAGAACCCCAAATGGAATGACTGGACACAGCCTTCACCAATATAGTTTCCCATTAGTAGTTATCAGTATTCCACATCATAACATCATGTATTTCACTGGCAGTTAAAGATTTATGTTCCAGTTCCAAAGATCATCAATAGTTCTGAGTATACCTGTCTCAGAAGAAAAGAAGAACTAAAAACCCCAGTGGACTTTGTGTTTCCGTTTTCTGTTCAGAAGGAAAGATGAAACTGTTTGTAGGTCACAAGTTGCCCACTTTTTTCCCTTTCTGCTCATTTTTGCAGCATGCGTGTGCTCCCTAGCTGTCTCACCTTCAGAATTTAAAGTAAGGTCTTCAGTTTTTGGACATAAATTCTCTCATTTTGTTTTATTTATTATACTCAATTCTAATTACACTGTATTATATTGTGTTACTTTCCATTCCTATATCTTATTTAGTAAATTATCTTTCCTCCTCAGATTATTGTGGTTGTTTTGTTTATTTGCCCCCTTTCCTGGGGCATGGGTCCATGGGTTCCTTCCATCCCATTAGTCTCAGTACTGGACTGAATCTCCTGTAAACAAAACTCTGACTTCAAAGGAAGTCTGAGACTTGACAATATTTATCACTCCATTGGAGCAGAACAAACCAACAAAACTCTTTCTTCTTGGCATCAAACTCCTGTCTGAAAAGAAAAGAAAAAAAGAAAAGAAAAGAAAAGAAAAGAAAAGAGAAGAGAAGAGAAGAGAAGAGAAGAGAAGAGAAGAGAAGAGAAGAGAAGAGAAGAGAAGAGAAGAGAAGAGAAGAGAAGAGAAGAGAAGAGAAGAGAAGAGAAGAGAAGAGAAGAGAAGAGAAGAGAAGAGAAGAGAAGAGAAGAGAAGAGAAGAGAAAAGAAAAGAAAAGAGGAAAAGAAAAAGAAAAAAGGAAAAGAAAAAAGGAAAAGGAAAAAGACAGTAAGGAATTATTTCTACATACAAGATTCTATAAGTTATCAAACCTCCTTTGCATATGGCATTTTTCAAACACGTATTTCAAGAATTTCAGAATGACAAGGAAATTCAGTGCAATACATAACATACAGCAGATTTCTCATCTCATACTGTTTTCCATTTGTTACTGTTGATGACAATGTGAACTCAAACCAAAGCAAAATGAGACTGTGAAATAAAAATATAAAGCACAGATAAGAAAGAAGAATTTTTTTATAGACAGATAAGGCTAAATCAACAGCTGTACATGTCACTCAGAAATGCATGGAAATTTTCATTCCAGGTACAAAACTTTCTATTAGGCAGGCTACATATGCAATCTCTGTGACATTAGGAGGGCTTACGTAGGATGTGATTACTCCTTTCATATCCACCATACTGGAAGGGTTTTGGTGGTTCTGTGTTTATTTTTTCTTTGTGATTGTTTTCCTGTATCTACAGAAAGGACAGTGTAAATACTGAACAAAATACCAAACAGCCTCCTGTCATACCAAAAGTTTTTCTTTAACTTTCCTATTAACTTGTTCTTTCTGTGCCAGCAAGACTTGAGTATGGCAACTATTAAGTCACAGCCTGAACTAGTGATTGAACGTCTGTTGAAGGGGCATAGCCAGCCCTGGAAGTATAGGTGGAAGCAATTCATTTGTGTGCCTCTTTAATTTCACTGAAGGACTGGCTGCTATAGAGGATGGATCTCTACTTGGAGATTGCCTTATTTGGAGTGTTTGGTAAGCCCTGATCCTTGGAAAGAGGTAAGCACTTCCTTTTCATTGTCTGGTTGTGACCTCTGTCTTTTGTGGTCGACCCTAAACTGGTTTAAAGCAGCTCTATCTTCTGTCACCTTTCTCTAAATCTGGTGAGCCAAGCAGTCTTCCTGGAAAGGATAATACTAAAAATGGTGTTCCTAAACAAGATAATTGAATGGTTTAGTTGGGGAAAATACTATCTATATAGACAGGACGTTGTCTGGGCTTCTCCCAGTATTTCTATGATCTTCATATTATAGGATAGTAACAGTGATTGAAAAATGGGACCCATGGTGAGATGGGGGCAGTATTTATGAACCTCCAGCTCACTTGGTGGAATATCTAAATAACCTCAGTTCAGATACACCAATTACAAAAGACCAACAGCTAGCTGTATCCACTGTGTTACCACCCACTGTGTTACCACTGTTAATGATCTTGAATAAAATTTTATCTATCAAATAACATGCTGGAAAATGAGAATCAACAACTACAGAACCTAGTCAACAGACTCAAACAAGCTGCCATACTATTTGGAAAAAGAACAAATCTGACAGTCCACCTGAAAAAAAAAAAAGTCAGGGACACACAATTAGAAACAATCAAGGACTCTGAAGAAGTGACAATTAAAACCCAGATTTGGTAGATGAAAAAAAAACGAAAGGTCAGATCTTGAGGCTCCACTTAAGCTGACCTACTGTGACAGAAAAAAAGACACAAGGTAAACTGGTGGGGGTATCCCCTGAGTAGTAGTCTTCTGCCCAGACTACATTGCATGCAATGGCTCTCCCATACACAGCAGCCAAAATATGGATTTAGTACAGCAGTTTAGACAAAAACCAAGAGGAAATACACCAGCTTGGCTGCTTCATTTATGGGCCATGTGGGCACAAGGCATAGCAGTAAACATACCAGAAATTTCAAAACTGGTATCTGTTACCATGTATCTGGCCCTCAGGAGAAAACTATGTGCTGCTGTCCAACACAATGAGGAAAATTACTCATTAAGTCAATGGCTAATGGCTGCATGCTGAATAATATGGCCTAACATACCAGATATACTCACCTATAGCTGTTCATGGAGTTTTATGGAAGAGCTGCAGAATTACATCTGAGAGCTACATATGAGGAAGGCTACTTATGAGGATGCTTCTGAAAGATCTGATTTAGTCAAACTCATTGAATGTAATCTTCTGCAAGCTCCTCCTCGTCACTTTGGGTCACTCATAATGATCTTAAATCCTTTGGTGGCCTCTGAGGCCATATTTCAACAGGCCACTCAATTGCTGGCTGACCTCAGAGAGACTGAGTTCTGAAGATCAAAGTGCAATATTTGACTAATACAGGAAAAGTAATACTGACCTCAGGAAGTCTGAGCCTGAAGACACACTCAAGGATTCCACTTTCAGGGACTGTGAGAGTCTCTTGCAGGCAATTATAAAAGGACCTCATATGGACCTGTGGAGGTAATTAAATGGAAAACACTTTACAACTTCCCCCACTAGAAGGGAGGGTATCGGACTGAAGATAGAATTCCTCCACAGGCTTGGAGGCTAGAAGATGTCTTAAAACAACCTAAGAAATCTGCACCACCTCAGTGAGCCCAGGCATCTACTTCCAGACCTCCAGGAGAACAAGACTTAGGAATTTCTCGTCATGGCATGAAGCTGATAGAGCAAGGTGCCCTGAGGATTATGACCTACAAAGGGGTCTGGAGGCACTATGCTGAGTTGACAATATACTGGTCCTGATAAAAATACACAAAGAGTAATTAGGCATTAGTGGACACAGGAGGTGAATCATCTCTAGTTTCCAGGAACCCATCGAAGTTTCCTGAAATGCAAACCAATATAGGAGGATCTGGGGGAAAAATGATTCCAGTTATGCAAATCTGGTTAAAAGTGGGTGTTGAATGCTTACCTCCTCAAGTGTACAAAGTATCTATTGCACTAATACAAGAATATGTATTAGACATAGATATACTTTGGGGACTGACCCTCCACAATAACATTAGAGAGTTCAGTTTACAAATTAGGAGCATTAGTGTTCAGGTGGTACAGTCAGCTGTACAGGCCTTGCAAAGCAAAGCCCATTTGGGTGCCACAGCCATGCCAGATCACTAAAATATATTCTCAGGAGGTCAGGAAGAAATCACTTGAACAATACAAGAATTGGAAAAGATGGGAATCATAAGACCAGCACATCATCTCTATAATTATCCTTCGTGACTGGTGTGGAAAACAGATGGGACTTGCTGAATGGCATTCAACTATAGAGAATTAAACAAGGTCACTTCATGAACTCACATGGTAATATCCAGTATCACCACGCTCCTGGACATGTGAAGCAGGGAGTTAGAAACCTACCATTGTGTCCTAGATCTAGGTAATGCTTTCTTTAGTATCCACATTGCTGAAGAATCACAAGACAATTTTGCATTCACATGGTAGGGTAGGCAGTAGATGTTTCAGGTCCTACCACAAGGGTATGTATGCTCACCAACTTACTGCTTTAGTTTGGTAGCCTGTGACTTGGTAGAGTGGGATAAACCAGATAATGTCAAATTGTGTCATAATGTTGATGACTTAATGCTGACTTCTGCCTCTTTTAAAAGACTTGAAAAATCACTATTGAAATACCTATGAGAAAAAGGGTGAGTTATCTACCTACAAAAAGGTTCAAGAACCTGGACTATTGATGACTGTTTCAGGAGTCATCTGGTCAGGGAAGTCTAAAGTCTTACTCAGTGTTGTTATTGATAACATTTAGGCATTTCTGCTATCAACTACAACAAAACTGCTACAAGAACTTTTTGTGTCCTGGGCTACTGGAGGACTTTCATACTCCACTTTGCAGAGATTCTGAAGCCTCTAATGGGGTGACCAAGAAAGGCCAATGGTTGAATTGGAGATAGACAGACACCTACTCTGCCTTGCAGATGGTCAAGCCAGTAGCACAAATGGCAAAGGTAATATTAAAACTATCTATTCAAGAATGATTAAAAATCTATCACATATTCCTAAGACAGTGGTGGTCCAGGTCCAGACAGTAGCATGCTGAGTTGCGTATCTGTGGGAGCAGAATCACTTGTCTTCCTCCCTGTTTAAAGAAGAGATACAGAAAATACTCTGCTCAGTGAGGTACCATACTGATGTCCCTAAAGAGACCACTATCACTCCACTGGAGAGGAGTCCTGTACAAGAGGAAAAATACCTTTTCCCAGGTAATTTCTGGTACACAGATGAGTTCAGGAAAGGAAATCCTACTAGATGGTGAGAAGTTTTGCACCATTCCTCAGCTGAGACAGTCTATTTCAAAGAAGAGCATAGACAAAGTAGCCAGTGGGCTGAACTAAGAGTAGTGATAGCTGGGCAGTCTACCAAGAACTTACACTGTGAATTGCACAGTGGACTGCTCAGGATTGGACTATTCATGCCTGACCAATCTGGGGCAGAGTTGTGATTGGATACCTGGAACATGGTTAGGCAGGGAGCAGTATAGACCTACTGTATGTCTGGACACCAGACCATTCCTACCAGGGAATGATGAAGCTGACACAGTTTACTTGGATAAGGTGGCTACAAGATTCACATGCAAACAACAGTGCCAAATGGCTACACAAGAAGTTTCAACATGCCGGACAAAAGACAATGTGGGCATCAGTAAAAGCAAGGGGACTGCCCATTTAAATGCTAGATATTGTCCAGGCATGTCAAGAATGTGAACCATGGATGTGTTCAAGACCTTTGCCATAAACAACAGCACGTCTTGCCAGAGGACATCATCCTTTGCAGCAATGGCATGATCTGAAGGAGCCAGGTAAGCCTTGACCTGTGTCAGCAAGGCAAGAGGATTAATGCAGGCCTATCCAGTACCAGAAACATATCAAGCCTACACCACTGAGACATTAACTAAATCGGTGATAGCATATGGGACTCCCCAGGTCATCAAAAGCGACCAGGGTACTTGCTTTACAGGAATAATGAAAGAAAAGAGGGTCAAGGAAAATTATATTAAATGGTGGTTCCATCTGCCTTATAATCTGATGGAAGTGGGCCTGACAGTGTGGAATAATGGCATTCTTAAGGCTGCTTTGAAGACCAACTCCCAGACCTCACAGGGATGAAATAAGAATCTATATGAAATGCTGAGACACCTGAATGAAAGACCCAGAGATGGCAGACACAGTGCCATGTGCATGTTACAAACAACTTGGACCTCCTCACTTAGGATCCAAATTAAAGGAAGTGATATACGGCTGAAACCCCAGGTTAGAACAATAAATAATCTTCTACTTCCTGACCCTGAGAATTTAGAACCTGGAACCACAGCCCTGGGAGCACAGGTAGAAGCAATTCACCTGTGTGAATTGAAGGGCCATATCCAGGATCTGTCCTTTCCTAACTTCATTAAAGGATTGGCAGCTGCAAGGGAAGCATCTCTAGGCCCTGGAACATGTTCAGAGAAGAGCAACAAAACTGGCGAGGGGTCTGGAGCACAAGTCTTACAAGGAGCAGCTGAGGGAGCTGGGATTATTTGGTCCGGAGAAGAGAAGGCTCAGGCGAGACCTCATCACAGTCTACAACTTCCTCGAGGGAGGTTGTGGTGAGGGAAGTGTCAGCCTTTTCTCCCAGATAACTAATGACAGGACAAGAGGCAAAGGCCACAAGTTGTGCCGGGGAAGATTTAGATTTGATATAAGGAAAAACTTCTGATGTCTACGACAGCTATTTTCTGAAAAGATTAAGGTAGATGCCTTTAGTTACTATCTGCCCTCTGAAGAGGTAGAATGTTACTGAACACCGTGAAATATGAAGCACTGGAAATAGAAAGTATTTTAATTTCTTTTTATACTTACCTATTTTTGTGGAAGAGTACATAGTAATATGAAAAACTGTCAATGCACTTTCTGATTATTGTTAGATGTATGAACTAAGTGATAGAGAGGTTCCCATACAGTTCATTTATTTATAGATCGATTTACTGAGAATGTTCTTTGAAACAATTTTATAGTCCCATAATTTTAACTCATTTGCATAAGGAAATCCCACTGTATAAAAGGCAGAACATGCTTAAAGTGGAAAAATGTCATTTTGCTTAAAAAAATCAAATGTAGAAATTAGTGTTTTCTGATCATAAATCATAATTTCATGATAACAGATTATTTTTGAAAGTCATGTAGGATATGACACTTTAACAATTAGTAACTAAAACAAAACAGATAAAATTAAATTCTTATTTTCAGTAACACTCAGATTTTTACTAGGTAGATTCAGAAATTTACTGGAGCTCTGCTTAGCATTCCAAACAGAAAATTTTCATAAAGAATAATAAAAACTGTAAGCCTAGAAAATTGGTGCAGGATAATGGTGGTCATGCAGAGACAAATCTATTTGTTTTTAAATTTAAAATGTTCATTAACCTCAACTACAAGGATTTTAAGTGTGAAATAAAAGAACATGCCTAAAAAACATTGATTCTAATCATTAGTCATTAGAAGTAAAACAAAGTCACTGAGGAGTGAAATTAAAATAACTATCAATATGTTAAGATAGTAAAACATTAACATTGACTTGAAACAATTTATCCTTATCTTGAGATTTATCTTAGGGTCAGGATAAATTTGAATATGGAAGTTTACAGGAGAAAAGATTAAAGTAGAGTTTAAATAGTTGCAAACATACATATACGTATGTATGTACAGAAAAAAAAAAATTTCTTTGTTTCCAGATGGGTAATAGTATTTTAAGCTTTCTTTTGGTGATACCACAGCGTTTTGAAGTCTATCACATTTATGAAGTTGTGAGAGATGGTACCCGAACCCTTCCTTTTTCACTCAGCTCAAAGCTTCATTTATGAAGTCTTTTGGTGATAAGGCTCAAACTCATCTGGTAACCACAGGGGATGGGAGAAAGCCAGGGAGCTTCACACTGTAGCAGAAAGCAGGCTCTGGGGGACTTTCCTAAGGGGTTTCTTCTCTCTGGGAATTCCTTCCAAAGTACTTAGCTTAGCCAGGGCCTTTTATCCTCTTCCAAGTTTCTTCTTTCTTCTTCTTTTCTCTCTGTTAGTGTGACACTCTGACCCTTCAGATAAGCCAGCAGGGAGTGGTGTCTCAGTTGCCAGTGTATAAACATTACTGTATTCTGCAGTGGTCAGCTACTTCAAACCGCCCTTAACACCCATCCCAAAAAAGACTGCTTGTCCAGCTTCTGCTTACAGTCACAAGCAGAAGTATTGTGGCATAGCGACACCCACCCCTTGCCTCCTAGATAAGCTGGAGTAGTCAGTTAGAGCCTTATTGCCAAAAGGCCTCTTAAAGCATGTTTTGAGCCAAGAAAAAAAAAAAAGAAAGGTTCATCATGGGGGTCCTGCTAGAGTGGGGGATTGGACCAGAAAAGTTCCTTCCAACCTCAGCCGGTCTGTGATTCTGGGACACTCTCTTAAGGAATCTTTTTGTTGGTGGTGTTTTTTTGTTTTATTTTGTTTTGTTTTAATATAATGCCTGCTTGAGGGCTGCCAGACACAGGAAATAACTAAAACATGACATTAATTTTATTCTAGAAAGAGCATGGAAGAACTCTGTAATACAGAGTAGTATACATTAGGAAACTAAACTACTGGCAAAGATTTGCCCGGTAGCAGCAATGCCTGCTATTTTGAATGACTGAAGAACAAACAAAGAAACAAGCTTTCCACAAACAGATGATAATTGCACCTATATCAAGAGAAACAGTGTCATGATTTTATAATTTTTGGTATTCCACATCATAACATCATGTAGTGCATTAAGAGTTAATGATGCAGCTCCATGGATCATCAATAGTTCTGGGTGTACCTGTCTCAGAAGAGAAGAACAACATTCCCCAGAGGACTGTGCGATGCTTTGCATTTTTACGTGTTTCTGCTCAGAGGGAAAGATAAAAACTGTCTGCGGTCACGGGACCGTTACTCTTTCCTTTGGGATTGACTCAGTAGTGAGTGCTCGCTGCCATATCACCTTCAGCGTTAGCATAAGGCCTTCGGTTCATCAGACACACTCTCCTGCTCATTTTGTTTGATTTATTAGCTTCAATTCCAATTATATTGTATTATATTGTTTTGCTTTCTGATATATTATCTAGTAAATTAGCTTTCCTTCTCAGATCGTTGCTGCCCGTTTCATTTCTAGGCCCATCTCCCTTTTCCCTTTTCCCTTTTTCCTTTTCCCTTTCCTGGGGTGTGGTCTGTGGATCCCCCGCACCAATCATCACAGAACAGGGCCAAACGAGCCCGTAAACCATTGACATTTTTGGTTCCCAATGTGGGGCAAACTAGATGCCTTAGCTGGGTAGAAACAAACTTCTAGAGTGAATCTCTGTCTCTTGTTAGGAAGCTTATCTGTACTGCAGGGGTTGTATTGCAAAACTTGGCCTTGAAGTCCAGGTGTACTGCCAATTGATCTGGGATATTTGTAAACTTTTTTGGGTGCTGCTAGCTTCTTTTAGTAAAGAGAAAAAAGAACCACACAAAACAAACAAAAAAAGAGTTTTCTCTTTTTAAACTCCTCTTAAAGGGACTGCATTTCATTGCTTTTTTCCCTTGTAATGCTCAAAACATACTGGGACTTCTTCCCTGGACACCTGCAAGATCCTGAGAACCTAAGCAGATATTTGAGACAGAGATGTTGTGGCTCAGACAGATCTGAGGGGGCCCGTATTATTTGGAGTCTGGCTTATGCCAATCAGACCTTATTCACTACCATTCCAGAGCGGCATAGAATTTCTGAAATAGAATGAGAAATCTCTGAGCCAAAAGGGACAGTCTCCAGATCCAGAAAGAGAGTCTTTTAGCTGACAGTCAGACTCTTCAGTCCAATTTAGACAGCCTCCAGTCCAACCGAGACACTCTGCAGTTCAATATGGATACATTCCAGACTGAGCAAGACACTTTTTGGTTCAAGAAAGAAACCCTCCAGACTGAAATGCCCTCCAAACTGAGTGAGATGCCCTCCAGTACAAGCTCAACAACCCTCAGCCTCAACAAGATGGTCTCCAATTGGAGGAAGATGCCCTCCTATCTGAAAGAGACACCCTCCAGTGCGAACGAGACATCCTCCTGTCTGAATGGTACTCCTTCAGAACTGAGAAATGTGCAACTGTTGCACCTTGTCTTACTTTTGTGTAACCAACAGTAAGAAAAATTATTCTGTATATTTTATAGGAGAAAGATGCTTTACAAAGAGTAATGTCTACAGAAATCCAGACAAAATCGATTTAAAAGAAGAAAATTTAGTAGACGTATGCCTGGCAAGCTAGTTAAATGGTAGTGAATAATTAAAATGCAACTGTATGAGTTTGATACTACCTCTGAAATGATGTTGTAAAAACAATTACTAAGATATAGAACAAACATGATAACTTCTAGGAAAGATTAAGCCTTCTTTGCTGTTCCATAATTTAACAATTTTTTCTTCCATAGGTAAACATAATGGACAGTAAGGAACTAAACATCCAAATCTGCTTAAAAATTTACCAAATTAATCATACTCCTTGCTTCTGCTGTAATAATGAATCTGTCTTTTCCCTACCATCTGGCCACATAGGAGGTTCAGTGTCTGATGGAAATGTGTATTGTTCCAAAGTTTAAACATTCCAGCTAATGATAAATCACTCAACAAAACCTCTTTTCTAACACTTCTGATTCCGAAAGCTTTCACTGCAGTTAAAGCAACTGGAAATTTTCAATACCATTTGAACTCAAGTCAAAATAAACAGTACTCTAAAAATGGATAAATTATTAAAATTGTTAATAAGCACGGATGAGGATATATACTTGACTAAAAAGTTTTTATTTAAAATACTTATACTCACTATTGTCTCATAATCACAATGACATGTAATGTCTTTAATCAAAATTCTCTTTGAATGAATATATAAGAAAAATTTATCTGGAAAAAAAAAAAAAAGGGTGAGTGCAAACAAAGCAGATCCATCGTGTATGCTCATATTTATCGAGGATACAAGAGACTTCATCCATTGCAGTCTCAAATCTCTCCATTTTACTCTGAAATTTCTTCAGAGCAGTGTTTTCAAGCATGTTAACTCAAACTGAAAGCAGACTTCACATTTTTATTTACACTGTTCTAGAATAATTTGGTTGGTTTTCTTTATTTGAATTCCACTGTGTGCCACAGAGATGACAGACTGTTTCTTAAGTCCTATTCCTTATGGACTGAGGAAGAAAAGTTCTATTAGAACAAAACATTTAAAATATGAATTTAACAATCCCAAGATTATTTCCTATTTTGTTTTGGAGAATAAAACAATAAAAAATATCTATATATAATGGACAGCTCATGTTATCAACCAGTGTTTCAACCTTTCAGTTGAACAAAGCCACAAAGCCAGCTCTTTATATATACACAAATATATTCTCAGTTGGATTAGATTTACTGCTTAACAATTCCTCTTTAAAAGACATTTCAGTACATATGGCCCATTGTACAATTCTCAAACACCAATAATTTTCCATTAGAAGCAAACATAATTTCTCATTTGCTACATGTATAGGTGCTTCACAGACAAATAATACTAACAGCAACTACTTTTCTTTAATAGTTATAAATTCATCTTTGTATGATTCAAAAATATTAAACATTGAGGCCTACATGCAGAATGCATATAGTTAAGTTGACTGATGAAATGGCAAAATGTGATAATGAATTAATTAAATAAAACCACTTAACTCCTTAAAACAACCTTTAAAAGCTAAACTCAAAGTTGGAAAACAATATTTTATCTCATACCATATCCAAGCCTGCGTCAAAATCTTTTTTCTCTTAGTTCTGATGTTAGCTACTATATATCCTCAATTCAGGCTTATAATTGCATTGTATCATGCAAGATGCCTCAGTGTAAATGTTGATTGCTTTATCAAATCCTTAGTCTATCAATCACTTTTTTTTTTCCAGAAAAATAGTAAGTAAAATCAGACTGTGAATTTATGATCAATTCCAGGTGAAAACCGCATCTCTACAAGTGAAACTGCTGTTGCTTTCAGGAGGTAACATTTTTTTCACTTACAAATACAAGGAACACTATTGACTGTTATATTTTAGAAAAATGAATATCGTTAATGAACAAGAGATAAAAACAAAACAATTCTCCATTTGAGCAAATCTATAAAAAAGAAACGAAGAAAGAATTTCTGAGAGGATTTCATTAGTATGGAGATTCTCTTGATACAAATTTCAGCACTAGAAGTCAATAGCAGTCCTGAGATTTTTGTCATTATTTTAACAGTTTACACTAGAGACATACTTCTGTGGTAAAGACAAAAAAGGTAACTAACTAAATTTTGATACAGTATTCTGAATAGTAAAATGATTATGCTTTTACAAGAAAAGAATTGACTTGGTGGTCATAGTTGTTTGTGTTGTATCTATGTTATATCTCAGAGTGTCAAAGAAATAAATTTTCTTGACTATAAAATGTTCTAATTCAGTCTTTTATTCATCTGTATGATATATTTTCTATAATCAACTAATAAATCTTGTGTGCATGCATACACAGTTGCTCAATTTTCAAAGCTTTACTTAAATTAAATAGAACCATGCCAAGGACAGGGGAAGTTTTCAAATTCTGTTCCTACTTCATTTTGGCCTGACAGAAATCCATGGGGTTAATTTTCATATCTAATTCATGGCATTATTTCAGATGATTTTTCATTTTAGGAACTGTTAGAGTGTTTCATTGCATTTTGCCTATGTTCAATTAAACAAAATATGAATTGAGATGGACAAAGACAATAAAGGATTTATAGCTGATGGAAGCAAGATCATTATTCTGTTCCAATCAGCAACCTAGAAATTCCCACAGTTCATCATATATATGCTATTTTTGTTCAGTTCTGTTTTCTGAGATTAAATTCTTTGATAATTTCTATCTTAAATGCACTTAATAGAAGCATATTTATTTCACATATATACTTAATAATGTCAGAAAGGACTCATATGCAGTGTTAACAGTGGAATAGTCTTATGATATTTTGTTCGCTTCTGATTAGAGCTACTGGTAATAAAATTATGTATTTCTAGCACTACTCAAAGTAGTATCCCTAGGCTAATATAGAAATCTCTCTTTATTTGGAGATCATTTCCCTCACTAGTATGTGATCTTGAAACGCTGAGAAGCTGTTACATTACACAAGGTCTCCTCTGGTTTTAAATGCAAAATCATCAGTGCAGTTTATAAGGAAGTATGACTGCTTGTAACAGAGACAGATGAGAATAGCAAGATTATTTGTTCATTAAATATAATTTAGACGGTGTCCTAGGGGTTTCAGATACTGGTAGGAAATTTTCTACACAAGCCAGGGTAGCAATAATGTCGTGGTTCTTAATGGAGATGATGTTCAAAATAAAGAAAAGGATTATTTTTGAGAGAATTGTGTATGGGATTGAATAAATTTTCTTCCCTATGTCCCCCACAGTTTTTTTCTCTGGGGGACTAACATTTAGTCTTTTATTTTATTTGCATGGTTCCACAGTTTTCAAGCCCCAAAAAATGGGATTCAGATCACTCTATAAAGTCACTGAAAATGTGATGTTCTTAAGACTGAAGGTGGTCAATAAGCAAAATGCCCTTGCCCCCACTTATTAAACCCTGTTATTAAAAGCTCTGAAATCTGACAAATTCATTGCTAATTGTAAAATTATTGTTTCCATACTAGGTTTGTTTCAGTCAAAATTCAGATGTCTGTGGGCCAGGTCTTATTTTTACAGCCAGATTCTTAACAACAACAATAACAGTAAGCTATTTGGGCTCAGTATTAAATAATTATCCTAATCTTACTTCTCCATACATTCACAAAATCTCTATAAGCCACATGCCTAAACCCATCATTGAAGCTTGTAGCTATTAAAAATGCTCCATCAATAATCACAGAAGATTTTCATAATTCTGCGTCTTTTTTTTTAACAGGTCACTAATGGCAAGACAGTATTTTCTTTGCCTACAGTGACTCATTCTTACAGCACTGGAGGTTAATAAGACAAGCTATCAGGCACAGCATTTTTTAAAGAGAACATCTAGTCACACCAAATTTCTTTATGAGTCACTGCTGCTGCAAGATTCATTTTGTATCAGGAACTTCACAGATTATTTTGAGATTTGATAGAGGGAAGTTACAATTAGAATGCTGACAATTAAATAAATGTCTAACTCATAATACCCAGTGAAAATCAATGCCTGAAAAACTGAGTGATAGAATCAGTTACTTCAGTAGAATACTAGAACGTATATACTACAGTATACATACCTATCAGAGTAGAAAGATTTAAGGGTGCCTGTGAGAGCTGGTCAGCATTTAAACAACTCTTCTTCCAAGCTCAGGATCAGTGCATCCCTGTGAGGAAGAAATTGGGAAGGGGTGGCAGGAAACCTGCATGGATGAGCAAGGAGATCATGCGCAAACTCAAAGGGAAGAAGAAGGTCCATGAAATGTGGAAAAAGGGTCTGACCACTTGGGAAGAAATATAGAAAGGTTGTCAGGGCCTGCAGGGATGCAACGAGGAAGGCTAAAGCACATCTGGAATTGAATCTGGCAAAAGTAATAAAGGATAATAAAAAAGGCCTTTTTAAGTACGTTAACAGTAAAAGGAAGATTAGGGAGAATGTGGACCCCTACTAGGTGAGGTGGTGTTCTGGTAATGGGGGATGCTGAGAAGGCAGGGATACTGAACGCCTTCTTTCCTTATGTCTTCAGTGAAAAAGCTCTCCCTCAGGAAACCCAGACCCTGGAGGTTAGTGAGAGGGTCTGGGGAATGGGAGACTTTCCTTTAGTCAGGGAAGAGGTGGTCCATGAGCGCCTAGGCAATGCTAATGTTCATAAATCCATGGGACCCAATGGGGTGCATCCACGGGTGCTGAGGGAGCTGGCGGAGGTGATTGCTGAACCACTCTCTATCATCTTTGAGAGGTCTTGGAGCATGGGGGATGTGCCTGATGACTGGAAGATAGCCAATGTCACTCCAGTCTTCAAAAAGGGCAAGAAGGAAGATCCTGGTAATTACAGGCCAGTCAGCCTCACCTCTGTCCCTGGAAAGGTGATGGAACAGCTTGTACTGGATGCCATCTCCAGAAAAAAAGGAGGTTACCAGGAGTAGCCAGCATGGGTTCACCAAGGGGAGGTCATGCTCGAACAAGCTGGTGGTCTTCTATGACGTTCTCACTGGCTGGGTGGATGGGGGGAGGGCGGTGGATGTAGTCTACCTTGATTAAAGCAAGGCATTTGATACTGCCCCCCATGACATCCTTATAACAAAGCTAAGGAAGTGTGGATAGATGAGTGGACAGTGAAGTGGGTTGAGAACTGGCTGCCTGGCAGAGCGCAGAGGGTTGTCGTTGGCGGTGTAGAGCCCAGTTGGAGCCCTGTAACCAGTGGTGTCCCCCACAGGTCTGTGCTGGGTCCAGTCTTGTTCAACATCTTCATCAATGACCTTGATGAGGGGATAGTGGCCACCCTCAGCAAGTTTGCTGATGATACGAAGTTGGGAGGATTGGCTGACACGCCTGAAGGCTGTGCTGCCATTCAGCAAGACTTGGACAGGCTGGAGAGCTGGGCAGAAATTTAACAAAAGCAAGTGCAGAGTCTTGCACCTAGGGAGGAATAATTGCATGCACCAGTACAGGCTGAGGGATGACCTGCTGGAGAGGAGCTCTGCAGAGAGGGACCTCGACGTCCTGGTGGACAACAGGTTGACCATGGGCCCTCGTGTGCCCTTGTGGCCAAGAGGGCCAATGGCATTCTGGGGTGTATTAGAAAGAGCGTGGCCAGCTGTTCAAGGGAACTGATCCTCCCCCTCTACTCTGCCCTAGTAAGGCCTCATCTGGAATATATACAAAGATGGTGAAGGACCTGGAGGATCTCCCCTATGAAGAAAGGCTAAGTGAACTGAGTCTCTTTAGCCTTGAGAAAAGAAGACTGAGAGGGGACCTGATCCAGGTTTATAAATATCTGAGGTGTGGGGGACAAAGTGGCGAGGCCAGACTCTTTTCAGCAGTGAGGGGAGACAGGACAAGGGGAAATGGACAGAAACTGCAGCACAGGAGGTTCTGCACGAATGCACATAAGAACTTCTATACGGTGAGGGTGATGGAGCACTGGCACAGACTGTCCAGGGGGGTTGTGGAATCTCCTCTGGAGATATTCAAGAGCCACCTGGACGCCTACCTGTGCAACCTGGTGTAGGGAACCTGCTTTGCCAGGGGGTTTGGACTCGATCTCTTGAGGTCCTTTCCAACCCCTATGATTCTATGATTCTATGATTAACACTGTTAAGAGTAGTATTGCTGTTTCCCATCCAGTTTGGGTGCTTGGCTCACTACTTCATGTTTACATGACACGGGTAGTTTGTTTTTGTTGAGCCTCTGTTTATGATCCTTGGATTATTTTGTCCTGGTAGGTTTAGGTTAGATATCAGGAAAAACTTGCTTACAGAAGGTTTGTTAAGAACTGGAACAAGCTCCCCACAGAGATGGTTAAGTCATCCCTGAATGTTTTTCAAACTCATCAGGATGTGGTGCTCAGGGACATGATTTAGTGGTGGGTTGCTAGAGTTAGGGTAGTGTGGTTAGGCTGACACTGGATCTTGAAGGTCTTTTTCACCTTGAGCAGTCCTATGATTCTATGCTTATTTGAAAGGGATTTTTAAGACTTTTGCCAATGTATCAAATAGCACCAGTATTAAGAATAACATTTTTGTGCCACTGTGACTGTGTGATTATTTGTTTTGAATGTACAAGGGCTGCTTCTGGAAGCAACGCTTCCTATTTTATTATGTTGGCCCATGGCACCAGAGGCAGATGGTGGTGTCATGGCAGTAGGAGATGAACCTTCCTGTCAATAATCTGTTACATTTTGTTACCATGTGACAAATGGCAGCAAAGGATCAGTCTGGCGTAAGACATCAGAAATGGAAGTGCCTATGGTGAAGAGATGAGTATTTGAATTCCTCCATGTTGAAAGAGTGGCACCTACTGACACTCATCAGTGTTTGCTGAATGTTTATGGAGACCAAACAGTGGATGTCAGCACAGTGGGTGTATTTCAGCAGTGGTGACAGCAAAGTGGGTTAGATCCACAGAATCAAAGAATCATATAACCAAGACTGTCTTGGATTGAACTTAATGATCATGAAGTTTCATCCTCTCTGCCTCAGGCAAGGCTGACAACTGCCAGATAAAATACTATAAAGATGAAGGAAATCAATTTTTTTCCACAGCTAGTGATACGACAAGAGGGAAAGGATTTAAACTACAGGAAGGGAGACTTATGTTAGATGTTGGGGTGTTTTTCGCTGAGAGAGTGGTGAGGTGCTAGAACAGGTTGAACAGAGGCTGCGGATGCCATGTCCCTGCAAACATTTAAGACCTGGTTGGATAGGGCCCAGGTGTAATCCACCTCAGTACTTGATCTAACAGCTGGCAGCCTTGCCTTAGGCAGAGAGGTTGGAACTAGATCCTTGATGTCCCTTCCAGCCCAGGCCATTCTATGATTTTAAGGTTGCCATGGCTCAAGTGCAACAATTAGCAGTCAGCCCTGCTGAACCTCATTCTTTCATGTGGGTACCATTCTCAAGCTTGTTTAGGTCTCCTTGGTTTGCATCCCTTCTTTATGTCGTGTCAACTTTACCACTCATCTTACTGTCATCTGCAAACTTGCTGAGGATACAGTGAATCCCATTTGGGATTAGTCTAGGTCATTGATAAAGATGTTAAAGAACCACCTAAGTTGTTTACCTTTCTATATTATTTACCTTTTTTTTTTTTTTATATCTAAAGACAAAGTTAGCTAAAAAGTTTACAAACTATTCAATCATTAATTAAAAATAAGCAGTAAGACAATGGCCTGGAGCACCCCTCCTGTGAGGAAAGGCTGAGTGACCTGGGTCTGTTCAGCCTTGAGGGAAGAAGACACAGAGGAGATCCGATCAATAAGTATCTAAGGTGCAAGAGGCAAAGAGACAAGACTAGATTCTTTTCAGTCATGTGTTGGAATAGGACAAGGAGAAATGGCCACAAACTGAAGCACAGGATGATCTACACAAATGTGCATAAGAACCTCTTCACAGTTGGGATGATGGAGCACTGGAACAGGCTGCCCAGAGAGGTTGTGGAGTCTCCTTCTCTAGATGTGTTCAAGACCCACCTGGACACCTATCTGTGCAACCTTGTAAAGGGAACTACTTTGGCAGATCTCTAGGGGCCCTTTCCAGCCCCTACAATTCTGTGATTCCATGATCTTCTTTAAGTAAATATTCATTTCTGTGTGCTGCATGTGACCCACTAACTAACTAATTAGAATATTCTATGTAATATTCTGCAGATTCTTAATATGTATAATCACTATACAAGTGATTACTTAAATGATTAAATCATTAGCAAAACCATGTCATGCTTCATACTGCATCATAGATCTGAATACAAGATTTAATTTACCCACCTTCCTATTACTTGGTGTTTTACTTAGAGACTCATGCTTTATATCAAATGTCTATAAATACACATATCCATAATTCTTTGAGGTAAATGAGCAAAAATATACCAAATACAAAATAAAATCTTGTTCATGGCTGATCTGAACTCATTTTCTGAGAAACTTTGCTTCCAAAATCCTTAGCAATGTACATTCACAATATAAAGTTATTAAGTAAAACTTACTTTTCTGATGAAACTAACTTTTCTGCAAATTATAGTTATTATGGAAATTAGAATATCTGTGGAAAATCCACTTAGTTTTCATGAGAGAGATCATTTCTTGCCATAACACAGAGGATATTTATGATATTCTAGCCTGCAATATTTTGCTTTGCCTAAGTAACCATAGACTTCTTTTATCTACCAGTTCCAATTACCTGGATCTGAATTTTTCATGTTATCAATGTCCTCTTTCCAGAGGTAGATGGCCTGTATGAACTCAAAGGAGTTATTTTACTGCACAGTCCTAAAAACATGGGTACTATCTCTGGGGCATACAGGCACCAATAGTCAAAACTAGCTTCACATTTTCTGTGATTTCTGTCAAGTAGATAAACATCTGGCAAAAATGTAATTTGCACGCAAACAATCGTAAACATGATAATTTATTCGAAGTGAAAATTTAGATTAGAAACAAATGTCTGAGTAAAAATATTGCTGAAAGTATTATCCTCAGAAAGATAGCTTTCAAAACTTTATATTAACTAAAGATGAGAGTATGATGTGTAAGACTCATCATTTCCCTAAGAAACGGAAGTTATAATTTTATTATTATTCATGAAGGTATTCATGAAAAAATAATGTAATTAGTTCTATCTACATAGCCTCAGAATATTTTAGGTACTTTTGTACTTTTATGAATGTACAGCATGTACTATACAGAGACTAAACAAGACAGAAGTGGAATTGAAAGTGTTTTGCTATCGGTTCTGCAATTTAGTGACATTTTTTCCATTCTGTCTTGTACAAAATGTCCTTAGTGTAATGTTTACCAGCACATAGACGTAAGGATACACAATTGATTTCTGAACACACAAGAAATAACACTCAGAGAGACTGTGGAGGGACAGTTGAGCAGCAGACATGGTGGAATACAGAGCCACTTCTACATATGTACTGTGAATCTATATAAGTGTATTAAAAATAAATAAATTAAAAAGAACAGTTACAGAACAGAAATAGCTCCTGATAAACTCTTGTAAGCAGTATGTTTTTTCATATGACTAAAAACTTACTCCTTAAATGTCTATAGTAATCATGGGAAGTCTAAATCTATATTTTAGTGTAATACTTTTAATATTATTTCACAATCTGTGAAGCAATTTTGCTTGTTAGACTGAAAGTAGAGCATTCTGCTCAGTGACATTCAACTTTAACTTTTCTAGTCTACACATTCGTGCCCTAGAACTCATCATATTAGCCTTCCAAGTCAATTCATTGGAAGGCAGCAAATAATGGGACAAGATTTTATATGCCAATTCTTTTATTCCATAACTCTCCACAGAAGGGGCAGTTTGGCTTTTACTTAAGAAATTTTGTTTAAGAGATTTTACCTATTTTTTTCTTTATTTTTAAACATAGGATATTCATAACAACAGTTTCACTGTGAAGACTCAGACATAGACAAGAAAAAAATTGTACTAAATAACATTTCACACTAAAATACTGAATCTTTTGGGATCTCTTTCAAAAGATAAGAAACATTGGATTCACAGAGCTCATAAGCCTCTTCTACCTTCTGTAGACACAATTTATAGAATACTTTTTGGATATGTATAGCATTTGCAATATACATATCCTCAGGAAACAAATAGATAGGTTAATAGCATGTATATTTAGTGTTTGGAATTAAATCTTTCAGAAGTATTTGTAATGATGGTATGTTTCATATTTCTTTAAATAGTGACTGCTCACAGAAATTCCATACATCAATTATGTTCATATTTTTAGGCAGAATTACGAAAAGGATACGTCATTTTTATTGACAATCACATATGGAGAATTCAAGGAAAAGCCTTCATTAAAAAAAAACCTGTGAAATAATGTTTTTACTCTGCCTTTGAGAGCATCCTTTTGTAATAGAAATCTTTTCAATTCTTATAGTTCTCCATTCTAAAATAAAGTGTCAATTTTACTCCTTTCAGTCAAACTACTAACTGTAGTGCCATGGTTTTATGCTTTCTCTGTTACAAGTATTCAACACCATAATATCATGTAGTGCTCCAGGAGTTAACGAGTTAATGCTCCAGTCCATAGACTGTTGATATGTCCAGGTACATGGTTCTCAGAAGAACTAGATACTCCAGAAAACTTTCACTGTTCTGTTTCCCTTTTCTGTTAAGAGAGAAAGATAAACCGTTTGCAAGCCATGAAACTGCCCCTTCTTTTACAGCTCATCACTGAGGACTGTGCTCCCTAGCTGTATTGCCTTTAGCATTAAAGTAAGGCCTTTGGTTTTGGGCACTCCCTTTTCTTTTTTTTTAATTTGAATTATTAACCTCAGTTCCAGTTATATTTTATTTTGTTATCTTGCATTCCAATATCATATTTAGTAAATTAGTTTTTCACCCTTAGCTTGTTGCTGCTGTTTTGTTTTAAGGCCCATCTCCCTACCTTCTCCCTCCTCCCCCTCTCATGGGTCTTGGGTCTGTGCCCTCCCCTCCCCCTGCCTTATTTATTCACAGAACTGGGCTGAATCAGCTCAGAAACCTCTGACAGCCTGGAGATGGATATTTAGGCACTGCTTCAGATCTCTTAAGAGATGCTGTTTGAGCAAACAGAAGGTGTCATACCAGGTAGACAGATGCCCTTTGGAAAATGAGATTTGTTTTTTTTATGTTTTTTCGCAGTAGTGATAACTTCCAAAGTCTCTAAGCAGGAATGCATTTCAAGCTCTCAGCTGGGGCTTTATATTTTTATTTATTTATTTATTTATTTATTTATTATTGTGGTTGTGTTGTTCTCTAGCACCCCTACACACATTTCTCTGCTCATGAGATATCAACCTCCTTTTATGTTTCCTACTCCTCATAGATATCTACATTCTTGTGTTTGCACCTCTTCACAGGGTAAAGAGACCAGTGTACATCACAGCACATTTGTTATCTATGATGAATCTTCATTTTTTTTATAAAATATTCTCTCTGCTGTTTTATGCATCTTAGTAACACCAAATCCAATGTAATGTAAAGCTGCCTTTTCTTGACTTTGCAGCAAACTACAAGGAGCCTCTTCAACCATCCCTAAATGGCTTCTTACTTCTTTACTAATGAATTCAATAAGCACATTTTAAATACTACATGTTCGGCACAAATAAAATGAACTGGGGAAAAACTCACCACCAAAGGATGGTAAATTTCATATCTGTTCTGATATACCCATGAACTACAACCTTCTTCTGGTGCTACTGGTAGCACTGGTGCAGCCAGGCACTAGGCAAACTGTTGCACCCTTGCTAGAGAATTTATGTAGGGGATTTTTGAGAAGGCATATGAGCAACCCTTCCTACAAAGGTTGCTATCGTTTAAAAAGTAGGACACAAACAGAATAGAATCTGCATAAATCAGCAGAAAGGAATCTACCGGAAAGAAGGAGATGCGTGCTTCAGCTAGAGGAACAGCTAGGTGAAACAATAGTAACAAACGTACAGGCACGATTGTATACTGTGAACCAATCAGATGCTGTGATTATGTTCATGCTCAAAACACACAAGCTATTTTTAGTAGGGTTTAAAAAACACTGTAAACTAGAATGGTATAAATGCAAGCTGCCTTTAGAAATAAAATGAGGATCACCATTAACTGCGTCAGTGGTGTGATTACTCAGCTGCTGTCTGCCAAAAATTTGTCATATTTGCGTGTTCTTTCAAAAACTGCTCTCCTCTTGGTAGTTCACAATGTAATGCAGAAACTATGGTGACTAAGAAAATAATCTGGAGAGCAAGTAGACATTGACATGGATGTACTGCTGTAAATACTGTAAAGAAGAAACCCACTGATTTTTGCAGCTGTTCACTGTGTTGTTAAGAAAATTGTACGGACAGAAAAACATTCATACACTGTTTCTTTTGTTTTTCCTGAGAAAACAAGGGGAAAATGTGGGTTTAGTTTCTCAGGAGAACACAGGTAACACACTGAAAGACTAAAAAACTACCAAAGAAATCAGTGATGGAACAACTTGACTCTGTTACCTCCATTATTAGGTCTCCCACATCTTGCCTTGCTAAATACTTTGCTTTTACCTCCTAATACATCATTTGGTAACATCTTTCTTCCTGCTTTCAGCAAACTACTTTCATGCAGCCTTTTTTCATCCTAAGTGTCTGATGCCGATTCAAATTGTTTTCTAGTTAGCATGTAGGAGACATGACATCTATAGAGTTGAGACAAAATACTTGGGAGAGATTAACAAAATTGATTCTACTTAATGAAAATTATTTTCTGATCCAAAATATTTATATCTACCCTAGAAACTAGTTTTTGAAATTGTTTTTCAGTTTAAAACATTTTCAGATGACACTCAGCTCATTTTATCAATAGGTAAAAAATTTATGAAGGTTTAAAAATTATTCATTTACTCCATATCCAACATTCCTTTCCTTCTATTCAATTTTTCTGCTTCCCTCATCTGCGTAATAGTAACTATAACTTAGCTGCAAAGTTTTCCATATCCTCTTTACCACAACCTGTTCATGTGTTGAGGGACATGGTTTAGCGGGAGCTATGGGTGATAGGTGAATGGTTGGACTAGTTGATCTTGTAGGTCTTTTCCAACCTTGGTGATTCTGTGATTCTGTATGCCTTGTTACATTAAACACTTGCACACCAAGACAGCTTTCCTACCTAAAATTCATGAAGTAATAACCTAGAGGACAGTCTTGCTCTACAGAAGCAGTTACAAGAAATTTCAGGAACTGTAATATTTCCATAAAATGAAAAAAGAAAAATCCAGCACTTAAAGAAGGATGTGTACTATTACATAACTTTTTTTTTTTTTTTTTGTAGGACCGTGACACTCAGAAAAAATATTTGGAAATTTAGCTTATATGTTTTAAAATATTGTTTAATTTATCAGAAAAACTCAGTACGCATTAAGATACAGTCTTATCTGAATCCATATGAGGGAGATGGTATGGTCTAATACAACCTGTTAAACTATGTCTTCACTACAGTAAGTTTTATTATTATTATTTAATTCATTTATGCGTCAAAGTAGAACTTTAATTACTCAAGCAGTAAGGAAAAGAAACAAAGAAAGGAGAAGAATGTGAGAGGTCAGTGAAATATTTGGTACAAAAGAAGTACAGATTACTTAGGGTTTTAGTTTTTATAAGTAAAAAATGTGCTGCATTATATTTGCATATAGTGCTCTATCTATATCTCACTAAGGTCTACAAAGGAAAAATCCCCATTAGATTTAAATCCCCTAACAATGCCTGGCAGATTCAAGGTGCTCCAGGTTTCTGCACATCCCTGCTTACTGAAGGCCAGTTTAATGTTTATACCTCTTTTTCTGAAATACTATGCTGTCTCACAGGAGTTACCAGAAAGATACATACCATACCTTCGCTCTCATTTCTGAAAGGCCTCCATTTCAAAAAGTGTTTGAACATAAGTTAAAACAACATCATTTCTGTTCAAGTACACGTACTAGTTCAGAGGAGATAAAAGTCTGATCAGCAAAGTTCAGAAAAAAAGATACAAAAGTGAAAGCTATCCACACATCTTTCTGAGAAAGCTGCTGGAGTATACCCAGACAGAATTATTTCCTGAGAAAACAGTATAATAATGATTTAATACAGCAAGAATTTCATCTTTTTAGCTTCTAGGTGGGTCTTGAACATATCCAGAGAAAGAGACTCCACGAGCTCTCTGGTTAGCCTGTCTCAGTGCTCCATCACCCTTACATTGAAGTTCTTACACACATTTGTGCAGAACTTCCTATGCTTCAGTTTGTAGCCATTTCCCCTCATCCTGTCACCATGCACTGCTGAGAAGAGTCCAGCCTCGTCGCTTTGCCTCCTGCACCTTTGAAATTTACAGGCATGGATCAGATCCCCACTGAGTCTTCTTTTCTCAAGGCTGAACGGATCCACGTCTCTCAGCCTTTCCCCATTAGAGCAGTGCACCAGGCCCTTCATCATCATCATATGGCCCTTGGTGCCTCAATCTCTTAGATAGATAGATAGATAGATAGATAGATAGATAGATAGATAGATAGATAGATAGATAGATAGATAGATAGATAGATAGATAGATAGATATAAAAGAACCTGATCTTCCTCCTATAAACTGGAGTGAGACATCAGCTCTACAGCCTGCCCAGGTCTCACTGAATGGCAGGAGAGCCTTCTGGTGTGTCAGCCATCCCTCATCTCCAGCACAATGCTAGTTGCTTTTCTCAAAGTAATTTCTCAATTGTAAATTTCAGCCTTAAGTTGTTCTATGCTTGAAATGAGACATTCTAATCTTTTTGTTTCTGTAATTTTGTCTAATAACAACTTCTGTTCAAACACCTGTATATAAAATAACACACCTAAGATGAAGGCAGTGCCTAAATTATTCAGCTCCAATGATGGATACTATTCTAATGCACATTTTGGTACTTAGGCATAACCAAAACTTTCTGCTCAAAAACACTTTTAAACATACACTTCTAACTGAGTTCAGGTGTGTGTTACATCATCTCCCAGAACTGAAAACAATTCATTCCTACACTTAAAATCTATGGGGTATATTATCTTAGCTGACATAACACAGAATCACATAATTGTGGGTGTTGGAAGGGACCTCTGAAGATCATCTAGTCCAACCCACCTGCCAAAGCAGTCCCCCTAGATCAGGTTGCACACGTAATTGTCCAGGTGAGTCTTGAATGTAGGAGACTCCAAAACCTCTCTGGGCAGCATGTTCCAGTCACCCTTACTGTGAAGAAGTCCTTATGCACATCCGTGCAGAACTTCCTATGCTTCAGTTTGTGGCCGTTTCCCCTCATCCTATCACAACGCACTGCTGAGAAGAGTCCAGCCTCCTCCCTTAGCCTCCTTCACCTCTGATGTTTATAGGCATGGATCAGATTCCCCTCTGAGTCTTCTTTTCCTCTAGACTGAGCAGACCCAGGTCTCTCAGCCTTCCCTCATAAAAGACGTGCTCCATGAACTTGATCATTTTTGCGGCCCTCCACTGGACTCTTTCCATGATGTTCCTGTATTTTTTGTACCAGGGAGCCTAGAACTGGACACAGTACTCGAAGACACCCAGGTCCCCATCTGAAGAGCTCCTCCTGCTTGCTTCTGTTAAACCTCATCTGGTTACTTTCTGCCCAACTACCTAGGTCTTGCTGAATGGCAGCAGAGCCTTCTGGTGTGTCAGCCATTCCTCCCAGATTTTTATCATCAGCAAACTTGCTGAGGGTGGACATGATCACCTCATCAAGGTCATTGGTGAAAATGTTGAATAAGAAGACTCAGCACCAACCCCTAGGGAACACTGCTACATACAGGCCTCCAACCAGACTCTGTGCCACCCTGACCTTGGCCAGTCAGCCAGTTCTCAACCCACCTCAACATCCACTCATCTATTCCATGCTTCATCAACTTTGTTATAAGATATTTATAAACCTGGATCAGGTCCCCTCTCATACTTCTTTCCTCAAGGCTAAAGAGACCCAGTTCACTTAGACTTTCTTCATAGGGGAGATCCTCCAGGCCATTCACCATCTTTGTGGCCCTGTGCTGGACTCTTTCCAAGAAATCCCTGTCTTTTTTTGTACTGGGGAGCCCAGAACTGGAGATAATATTCCAGATGAGGCCTTACCAGGGCAGAGTAGAGGGGGAAGATGACCAGCTGGCCACGCTCTTTCTAATACACCCCAGAATGCCATTGGCCCTCTTGGCCACAAGGGCACACGAGGGCCCATGGTCAACCTGTTGTTCACCAGGACGTCCAGGTCCCTCTCTGCAGAGCTCCTCTCCAGCAGGTCATCCCCCAGCCTGTACTGGTGCATGCAATTATTCCTCCCTAGGTGCAAGACCAGGTTCCTCTTCAACTCTCCAACTGAACCCATGTTATCTACTCCTGATAACTCTCTTCTCTTCCAATTGCCTGGAGATGGCTTCCAGAATTAGCTGTTCCATTACCTTTCCAGGGACGGAGGTGAGGTTTCATTTCCTGGATCCTACTTTTTGCCCTTTTTGGAGACTGGAGTAATGTTGGCTATCCTCCTGTCTTCAGCTTCCTCTTCAACTCTTCAAGTCCTCTCAAAGGTGATAGTGGTTCAGGAGTCACCTCTGCCAGCTTCCTCAGCACACATGGATGCTTCCCACTTGGGCCCATGGTTTTACGTACATTGATCTTGCCTAGACGGTCTCAGATCATCTTGTCCCTCACCTAGGGGAAGCCCTCCGTTTCCCAGACTCTCTCACTTACCCTCATGGTCCAGGAGTCCTGAGGGGATGTTACCACAGTGAAGATAGAAACAAAGAAGGCATTCAGTATCTCTACCCTCTTGGCATCCTCTGTTACCAAAACATCCCCCTAATTTAGTAGGGGAACCGCATTTTCCCTAGTCTTTTACTGTTGACATACTTAAAAAAGCCTTCTTATTATCCTTTTCTTTGCCAGATCCAGTTCCAGGTTGGCTTTGGTGTTCCTCATTGCATCCCTGCATGACTTGACAACATTCCTATCTATATTCTTCTCAAGTGGTCATACTCTTTACCACATTTCATGGACCTTTCTCTTCCCTTTGAGATTATGCATGAACTTCTTGCTCATCCACACAGGTCTCCTGCCACCCTTGCCTGATTTATTACTCACGGGGAAGCACCAATCCTGAGTTTGGAAGTAGTACTATTTAAATGCTGACCAGCTCTCACAGGCCCCCTGAATTTCTAACACTAGCACATAGGATAGTGGTTGAAAGGAGGTTTCAGAAAAGATTGAAGTTGACTCTCCTGAAGTCCAGGGTAGCAATCCTACTTTTTGTTTTGCTTCTTCCACTCCAGATATTGAGTTCCATCATCTCATTATCACTACATTGCAAGCTGCCCCAACCTTCCTTTCCTTAGCAAGCCCATTTTTATTAGTAAGAACAAGGTCCAGTAACACCTCAACCCTTTTCAGCTCCTCCACTATCCAAGGCATCATATTGTTATCTTCAGCAAATTGCAGGAACTGTCTGTACATGTTGCTTACCCAAAAAATTTCTGGATGATTGAAGTAACTTTTAAGAACCAACACATTAGAAGCCATACACGTTTTAAGAAGAGCTAGCAAAATATTGATAGATATTTGCAACTTCACCCTATTGTACTTTCTGAAGAATTGTTATGGGAATTTGTCTTTACCCTACAGAAATTAGATAGATAGATAGGGAGGTTAACAAGGTCATAGCTATCTTACAGTCATTATGTAACCCTATTTCTGTCTGATGATAATTAACAATTTGGTGTTAAACTAAATGCTTGTTTAAGGTTAGTCAGAGAAAATAGGAGAAACCAATTTGCTGGAAAATATTTTCACAGGATGATAGCTCATTTTTGACCAGAAAGATGTACCAGTTGAAATTCTAAGGTATCATTTCTGTAGTTTTGTGTTTTCATCCCTGATTAGAACTTTGGAGTCGATTTTTTGATTCTGAAGCACTGTGGCTAACAAGTAATTCTTCCCATGCACTCTCTTGCAGCAGTCTGCTTGCATTCTCCAGCCTTTCTCACAAACTGAATGTCAAGCCTCCAAAGGACCTTCATCCATCAATGTCCTCACTCTGCAGGTTTTACAAGTACTTTGAACTTAGAGAAAATATTCTCTGCAGGTACTGGGAGTACTTCAACACCACAGCAAGAACAAAAATGTATACAGCAATGAGCTTCTCCGCCGAAATGCAGCAGGAGTGCTTTTCCATTTCAATCTTTTACACAGATTAAGACTCTCCCTTCATTTCTGTGTGGATTTTTTTTTAATTATTTTTCTTTCAGAAAAATCTTTTCAGGAGGTAACTTATAATGTAAAGACGCAACAATAAAATGTATATGTAATGCATATGGAAAAGATACTGAGTCATCGTCTTCAAGTTAACAATGCATTTCTTTGCCTGCTACATCTTTCTGAATTGTGAATTGCTTGCTGCAGGCATCCTGATAACATCCTAGAGCCTATTTTCATTGCCAATTTGTTGTTCCATGGAAATCACTGAATCATTTAACACTGTTGTAGTCAGTGCTGAAAATGGTTCATACACTTTACAAAATGTTGGTTATTCAACAACTTATACATACACACATGTATATGTTGTATGATGTACACAGTAAGGTTTCAATGTTTGTAAAATGTGACTGCATTTTCAATTATATTTTCAGTGGTGGAAATAATTTCCTTAGTGATATTTTATGCATAACAACAGATTTACTATTTATTCTACTGTTTTTCATTTTTGCAGCTTTATTGTACTCAGGGGATTTAAGGAAAGTATTTTTTATCTGAAAATGTTACCTATTTAATTCTGAAATAGGCACTATGTTTACAGGTTCTGGTTCATATGGGAAAAATTTTAATTACCTGACTTCTGCTGGGATGACAATATTACAGGGCATAAGCAGTCCAGTACTATTAATGGACAGAACAGTTAGTAAAGTTGACCATCTGGATTGATAAACAAGGTTGAGTCAACTGAGGAATGTGAAGGCTGATTAAAGTCTTGGCTGCACTGAGCAAGATAAGTAAGAAGTGCATATAAGATAATTTATGATCTTGGATCTAGGGAGAGCAAGCTTCATGTTGTTCAGAGTATGTGAAATACTACCCTGTATGTGAAAGCTAGCCTGGAGTGTAACATGTAATTGGACAAGAAGTGGGTGACCTCTCAAGACAACCTCTTCAAGAACACATCATTGTTCCTCTTAGATGTTCTTTAATTACTATGTTTATTGTTCACATTTATATCAGGGAAGCAGAGGTTTCATTATGTCTAACTTTGCATGAAAATTTTGTTACGTAATATACATTCTAAAATAATTTTTAAGTAACATCTACAATAATCACATACTGTAGATTTAATTAATAAATATATATTGATACCAACTTCTTTTGCTCTACCAAGATTACAATGTATAGTTC
Source organism: Oreortyx pictus (assembly GCA_036925125.1). Lineage (NCBI taxonomy): Eukaryota > Metazoa > Chordata > Aves > Galliformes > Odontophoridae > Oreortyx > Oreortyx pictus. The sequence continues at coordinate 18,066,618 of JAUPFR010000004.1, forward strand.
ATTAGAACTCAAACTATACTTTAATTTTCCAGCTCTGCTAAAAGTCAGTGCCAGAAATTTTAGACATGAAATTGTTGCCAAATTCAAAACAAATCCCACTTACAATATAGAATTGTTCCTGTTTACTGATGCACAAATAGACCTGCAATTCATATCTTTGCAAAGATGTTAATAACATAAGAATTATTTGAACTGAAATTGAGATCTTTTTTCCCCTCAGAATTACATCAGTTGTAAACAAATGCTTCAATCTACCAAAACCTTTATGATAATGTAATGTTAGATAAAGACAAAAGAGATAAGTAGAAATTAAATTATAGATATGGAATTCTGAAATGGAGATGTGAGCTCCTTTTTTGTGGTGTAAACAGCATCCACACTACACTTTACTTGGTAAATCTGTATATTAAAGCTATATGTTTTAAACTGCACTTGTGCATAGAATTATAAACAATAAACCTAAAAATAGGATCATATATCTATTACCACAAAAGACGTATTAAAAAAAAACCTGTCATATATTTCTACTTTCTACACTGTTTATTCTCTCTATCTTATCCTTGCATTCTTCCTTTTCAGAGACTTCCTATTCTTTATGTTTCAGTCCATTATACATAATTTCTAAAAAATCAAAAGTAAAAGCACAGGAAGCTAAAGCTATATGAAGGATGACTATTTCTATCCCCTGAGGCTATTATATGATGAGAGGCTCATCTGAAAAGCCAGAAAACAATAGTATTTTCTAAAGTAACAGTTGCTGCCAATTAGTAGCCTTTGGTATGAATTTTTTGCATACTTCTGCAAACAAGTTGAATTCTAAGAGCCTGTAAGTTGTTGCAAGAGGACTATTTCTTCTGTTCTGAGGTAATTTAGAGTCCTACTAAAAAGCCAAAGGCTATCTTTAGCAAAACAGCAATTTAAGTCTGAAGTTTCTCTTCTTAACTTTCCCCCAAAAAAAGAGATGTGGAGGGGCAGCAGATCCACTGGAATAAATATTGATTGGTGTCAACAGTTTATCATATGCGCTGGTTCAGCCCAGTTCTGTGACAGTTGGTGCGGGGGACCTGCAGACCCACGCCCCAGGAAAGGGGAAGGGGGAAAGGGAAAAGGGAGATGGGCCTAGAAACAAAACAGCGGTAATGATCTGAGGAGGAAAGCTAATTTACTAAATAAGATATCAGAAAGCAAAATAACACAATATAATACAATACAATAGGAATTGAAGCTAATAAATCAAATAAAATGAGCAAGAGAGAGTGTCTGATAAACCGAAGGCCTTACGCTAACGCTGAAGGTGGATGGCAGCAAGCACCCATTGCTGAGTCAGTCCCAAAGGAAAGAGAGAGGCTGTCTCTTGACCACAGACAGTTTTTATCTTTTTCCCTCTGAGTGGAAACATCTAAAAATGCAAAGCATCACACAGTCCTCTGGGGAATGTAGTTCTTCTTTTCTTCTGAGACAGGTATACCCAGAACTACTGATGAATCGTGCAGCTCGAGCAGTAACTCTTTAACTCCCAATACACTAAATGATGTTATGATGTGGAATACCAATAATATAAAAAAAATCATAAAACCATGACAATTGGTAACATTCTCCAGGGACACAGAGAAGAGAGAAGATACACCGTTCACAGAGCAGGACATTTTAACTTTTTCTTATGTTCTGGCCAATTGCCATAGAGTAATTTAAGAAGCCAGATAGAAATAAAAGTATATGAAGAAATCAAGAGTGAATTACAATTGTTCTCATAAACACGGAAATTCAAACAATTTACTTCTTTCCTGTAGGGAAAGGTGATGGCAGATAACTACTTTTGTACTTCTGTTTCTGTGAAAGTTGTACCCTAGTTTCCCTCGATTGCTTGTGGAGTCCCATATGCTGCCATCAATCTGGTTAAGGCCTTGATGGTATATAGGCTTGGTTCGCTTTTGGTATCAGACAGGTTTGCATTAGCCCACTCAGCATATATATGGACACAGGTCAGTGCACATCTGGTCCCCTCAGATTTACTTGCAACCATTGCAAAGAGTCATGTCCCCTGGCAAAGTGTGCTGTCGTCTCCATTAATGGTTTTGGTCTCATCCTTGAGCAAGCATTGCAATTGCAATATGCTTGTATGATATCTAACATTTGTATGGACTGCTCTCACATTTCGGTTGCTGCCCACATTGTCTTCTGTCTGGAATGATGTAGTTTTTGATACAGCAAGTGGGCAGTATTTTCCATAGGTGGCTCTTCCAGCCATCTAATATGAGAGTGTCTGTTTCATCATTTACTAGCAACTGAATGTCCAGAACTGTCATAATTATCTAATAATAATTATAATGAACTGATGCCCAGACAAACGGTAAGCATGTACTGTCCTATGCTTGACTATGCTTCTGATATCTACCCACACATCCTTGCCCCAGGTTGGTCAGGCATGAATTGTCCAGTTCTGAGTGGCCCACTGTGCTACCATAGTGCACCAGCTATTGGTGTAGATGTTCAAAGTGCAGTTGCCTGGTTCTTGCATGATGACCATCCACATAGTCTGGAGCTCTGCTCACCGGCTACTCTGTAAATCCCCTTCTTCAGACCACATTGCTTTGGTTGAGGGATGGTATGCGGTGGCTCAACACTTGTTCAGTTTGTCTTTGCTGGCTCCATTTGTGCACCATGCATTTTCAGGGATTCAACACTTTCCTTCTGGTACAGGTCTCTTCTCTGTCAGAGTGATCACAGTTTCTTCTGGTACATCACCATGATACATGACTGAACCCAATATATTTTGTAGTTCTTCTTTTAATGGAGATGGCGATAACTGACTAGGTTGACACAGACAGACTACCCAGCGTGCCACTCGTCATAGGAATACATTCTAAATCTTTTACCCAACCTTGAATGGGTAGAGTTGCTTTTACTATGACTTCAGCTGTTCAAGTAATTAGTTCTACTGCTGTGATGCTGAATACACTGCTGCTAGCTTTTTTTCTATTTTACTGTATCACTCTTCTGCCCTAAGTCACACCTGGGACCAGCAACCAACTGCAGTATGGACAGAACCCTGACACTGCTACAGTCCCCACCCAAAATCTTCCTGGTTTATACATATGTCTAATTCAGCAGGCAGAGTAGGGTTGGATATACTGAGGGCTTGCAATTGTTTCACAGCTAGTTTGGCTTGCTGGAAAGCATCTTGTTCCATCTGTCCCCCGTCCCATATTTGACCTTCTTTGGTTAACCTGTCTAGAGGATTCAAGATTTGTGCAAGGTGAGGTATAAATGGTTGCCAGTACCCCAAAAATGCTGAAGAATTCCTGCAACTGTCTTGCTGACGTAGGTATTAGGAATGCCTGTACCTTGTCTATAATTGCGTTAGGCAAGACCTTGGTCTTCCCTGACTGAATGACTCCCAGAAATTTGACCAATAGTCCCAGTCTTTGTACCTTTTGTGGGTTTATTTTTTCTTGCAAGTAGGCTGATACTGAATTTACTGCTTTTTCCAGTGTTTCTACTGAGGCAGAAGTAAGCATCAAGTTGTGATGGTACATTTTTACATGATGGTGCATTTTTACATCAAGCTTACTCCAATCTGCCAAACTATGCAGTACCTAATAATGATTGTTGGTGAGCAGATATATCTAGTGGCAAGACCTAAGATGTCCACTGTCTACCTTCCCAAGTGAACACAAACTGGTATTGCAATTCTGTGGAGGATTTTATGCAAGACTGGCTGAAGAGCAAAGGGCACAGCGGGGAAAGCCTCTTGCTGATGCCCAAAATAGGCCAAGAGGGGCTTTACAGGGACTAGCTGTAGCTGTTCAAGCAGTAAAGGGATGTTACAACTGTTGCAACTCAAGTAGAAACATAATGAGGTACCGTCCAATCACAAAACTAGGGCACAATAACCTTGCTGCAACATGAAGGGTGTAGGGGTAAGATTAGGGAAGCAGTGACCAATGAAATTTCAGCTTAACTGTAAGAATTAACAATGAAACTTTTGCTCACTAATATCACTAACCTATTAGGAGCCTGGGTTTTGCAATATGTATGAACCTTATTACCACTAATATAAATGTACGCAGCTTTCTGATTAAAGTTGAGACTTGCTGATAGCGTGGAGTCCTTGTCTCCCTTCGCCGACGAATGGTGCTCACTGCATAGGATTACAACAAATGGTGACCCCGACGTGATTCGTCGGACGTGATCTCCGATGGGCAATTGCGACGGAGAAGAACGTACCACGGTCGTGCGAAGTAGGGTTGGGTCCCATTGCAGCTGGGACGGCACCAAAGCTACGAAAGAGAGCCGGGTGCCCCTGAAAGCCATATAGGTGGTTTCAGGCCATACGTGAAGGGATCGGGTCCTTCAGCAGCGAGGACGACAAAAAGAGCTACATTGGGCTTGGGTCCTGAAGCGGAGAGGACGACATAAAAGCCGGAGCTCCGTGTCCTGGGTGAACACAACGGTGTGCTCAGCCGATACGTGCCGCCGAAGCCTGGAGAGCTGCAACAAGCGCACGCATAGTAAGTTATGGATAGGCAAGCGGCATATGAGTTATCCACGCAATTTTTGCATAGGAGACAGGTGAAGGGTTTAGACCTAGCCAAAGAACTACCTCAGTTACTTCATCATGCAGAATCCTATGGATTTTTCGTGAATCCCCATACTGTGCATGAGTTAGGGGAATGGAGGAGATACGGGGATAGGTTGTGGGAGTTAGTTTTGAACAGTGAGAAGCCAGCAAAGAAAATGAGCAAGTTTTGGAAAGTGGTACAGAATGAGTTGTTGAAAGTGCAGGCAGAAAAGAGGGCTGCTCAGGGGGCACGGGCTGCGCAACAGAGGAATCAGGAATATGGTGCTCCGAATCCCCCCTCGTATACTAAGATTCACCTTCCCATGACATTCTCGTCCGCTGTCCCCTCGGCACCCCCCGAGGAACGGGCTGAGGATGATCATGATATAACTGAGAATGAGGGGTCCGTTAAGGAAATAGATGTTAGGAAAGAGTTGCCAGGGTTATTAGCTTATGGGTATGCTAAGGGGGTGTTTGTTAATCCGCATACAGTCCATGATTTAACTGAATGGAGTAAATTTGGGGATATACTGTGGGAAGCAGTATTAGAGGATGATAAAACAGCAAAAAAGATGGGGAAACTTTGGAGGGTGGTACACAATGCTCTTTTGCAACATGTAACAGAAAAAAAGGCAGCAGGGAAGGCAATAGAGGCTCATAAGAGAAATTTAGGATATGGTGAGCCTGGTGAATCACTTGCACCTGCTGTCAATAAGGTAATTATGCCCCAATCAATGGGCGTGGGGCAGGAGTGTGGGAATCCGGCCATTCCATCGGTGCCGCTTTTAGATGAGGTGGGAGAGGGTCTCCCTGTCGGCAGAACAACAGGAGCCGAGGGCCCTGTAGGTGCAGGTGCACTGCTGCCCCCACCTCCCGAGCCACCGGAATGTGCTGCAAGCCAGAGCAGTCGCTCCTCCTCGGAGCCAGACCCTATCCCAGGGGCACTCAGTGACCTATGGGGGGGAATGGCGAGGCAGAGGAGGGAGACATGGGCTGCGTTGGCCAGAGAGGTGATGAATACCGGAGATGGTGAAATGCTTGAAGCGGCAACGATGGTTTGTCCTGTGATCTATACTCCAGTGGTTGACCAAAATGGGCAGCATGTTGCAGATCAAGGGGAATATGCACCCTTGGATTGGAAGCTGTTATCACAGCTCACTTTAGGGGCTAATTGGACAATTGAAGAGGCCCTTGAGCGAATGGCCTCACAGCCTACAGGTTCACAGGTCTTTTTGGTTGAGGCTCTTAAGGAATTAGGGCTAGGGATGCAGAAGCAGGCAGAGTCAACTCAAAGGCAGGTGTTAGCAGCACTTGCTCCTCTTAAGGCTTCGGCTACTGCGACTAAAGTTGCCGCTGCTGCGACATCAGCGCCACCTCCTGCCTACATCCAGCAACTGCCGGCAGCCTCGGCCTCGATTTGGCAGCATCAGTAAGCATCACTCTGATTACTTCGCGCCCTACTATTGGGATTTATGGACCTATCCAAATTAAAGGACAGAGCTGTGGAGCTTTGTTACTGGGACGCTCCTCTGCCACCGTATTAGGATTATTTGTGCTACCAGGAGTCATCGATGCGGACTACATGGGAGAAGTACAAATTATGGCTTATACACGTTTTCCCCCATTAAAAATAGGGAAAGGTCAGAGGATTGCTCAATTGGTACCATTGCCACAATTGTCAGCAGGATTGACGCCTCACCGAGGACGACAAGATTCGGATACAACAGAAATTAACACTGCGCTTGAAGCCTTATCTCTGTTACCTTGCCCAGTACAGTGAAGAAGCCTTAAGAGCACTGTCAATTCCCCCAAGTGATTGGGTGGAGTGGATACAGAACTTTGATATTGACTTACAGGGACCTTCCTCCCCGCCGTGTTATGACTGTATTCAATCTGATTGTGCTGCTTGGATAGCCTTAAGGTGTGGGGGTTGTTGTAATACAAATTGGGTTGTGCAGTCACGAGTGCATCAGACTTGGTACTCTGTGTGCGAATACGACTGGGACTCTCACAATTATTGGCGTAGGGTGTTGAGAGAGTTTACAGGCCGAGACGTAAGAGAATCCTTGCAACTGTTTGATACCCCAGAACAAGTTATAATTGGATTTTGTGTTTGGAATATCCAGCAAGTAGAAAAACGAGTTAAAATTACTACTAATTCACTAATAGTGGCCTCTAGGTGCAGGAAAAAGGTGCCACTTCCTTGGACTTCTGTTGTGGGGCCTTTCAGGGACGATACTGACCCAGAGAAGGCACTAAATGAGAGTGTTTGACAGCTTATAACTTGTAAGATAAAATGAAGTTGACAATTGTAACATTTCTTATTGATGTTGTTAACGCTATATGGGCCCCACCTCAGCCCAAGACTAATATATGGGTCACTCTAGCAAACTTAACCAAACAAGAAGCTATTTGCTCGTCACTGTCTTCTCCTGGTAATCCATTTACAACCTGTCTGGTTGGATTGCCAGCAGATCCTTGGCCGTGCCCCTCAACTGTACCCATCTGTATTGCTGACGATCCCAAAACTAATGTATTCCCAAATTTCTGTATTACAGAGGTTAACTGGGAATTTACAGGTGGAATCGGGCCTCGGCCTTGATGGCTGGCTGAAAGGATTAGGGATTGGAGCGTGGCTAAGGACGATTATTATGTATGCCGTAGGGATTGTTATAGTATTGCTTTGTTTAATGTTGTTTTTGCCTTGCTTACTGACTTGTATACAGAATATGCTGCAGAACATGATGGCAAAGATGTGGAATAACACCCTTATTGTCCAAAAAGAAAACGGGGGAAATGTGGAGGATTTTATGCAAGACTGGCTGAAGAGCAAAGGGCACAGCGGGGAAAGCCTCTCGCTGACGCCCGAAATAGGCCAAGGGGGGCTTTACAGGGACTAGCTGTAGCTGTTCAAGCAGTAAAGGGATGTTACAACTGTTGCAACTCAAGTAGAAACATAATGAGGTACCGTCCAATCACAAAACTAGGGCACAATAACCTTGCTGCAACATGAAGGGTGTAGGGGTAAGATTAGGGAAGCAGTGACCAATGAAATTTCAGCTTAACTGTAAGAATTAACAATGAAACTTTTGCTCACTAATATCACTAACCTATTAGGAGCCCGGGTTTTGCAATATGTATGAACCTTATTACCACTAATATAAATGTATGCAGCTTTCTGATTAAAGTTGAGACTTGCTGATAGCGTGGAGTCCTTGTCTCCCTTCGCCGACAAATGGTGCTCACCGCATAGGATTACAACACAATTCTTCAGTGATTATAATACTGAAGAACACATTTGCCAAACCTGAAACACAACAATAGGTTTTATTTCTCTACTTAATGTTTCCATAAGGGGGGCAATCTCAGGTACTGCTGCATGAATAAGTGGGTTCATTTTGTTTAATTCCCCATAATCTTACCATAATTTGACAAGTGCCATCAGGTTTTTGGACCAGACATATCAGAGAAGAGTAGTGCGTCTTATAATCCCCACCTTTTCCACCTCTTGGGGGGTCTGACCTCCCAGGAGCAATTAAATAGGTTCATGTTTCACATAACCCTTCAAGACTGACTACACTGCCAGGGTATTAATACTCTGTTTCATAATCTGAAGTCTCCAATTTTAGTTTGAAGAGTCAGTCCCCATGATATATCCATACCAAATATATATTCCTGCATTGGTACAATAGATTCTTTGTACTCCAGAGAAGGTAGACCAACACCCGATTTTAAACAAGTTTGGGATCATTTTTACGCCATATCCTCCTATGATGATTTCTGTACCAGGAAATTTTGATAGATCACCAAAGACTGTCAATGTCTCATCTCCCAAGTCCATTGATGCCATTACTCTTTGTATATTCTTTCAGAACCACTATATTTTCAGCTCAGCATAGGGCCTTCAGTTGAACCCTTTGGAGGCCTTAATCCCCAGGGGGCCTTGGCCCTTCCCTTCATACCACAAGAAGAGAAATCCCAAGGTCTTGTTCCTCTGGAGGCCCAGACATGGTTGCCCAAGCTCCTGATCTAGGACTGACATTTCTTAAATGGTGTTAGGACACCATATAGGCTTCAAGCCTATGGACGAATCATATCTACAGTCCTGATACCTTCTATTCTTTGAAGGAGAGGATATAAAGCATTGTTTTTCATTTTATTGCCTCCACAGTTTAAGCAGGACATGGTTGGGTTGTTTATCAATCTTAGAAAATTGTACCCCAGCCCCAGTGAATTCATTTCACATTTGCCTGTGAGAGACTCTCACAGGACCTGAGTGTGAAATCCTTGAGGGGAGTCTTCAGGCTTGGACTTCCTGAGATCCATATTCATTTTCCTGTATTGGTCAAGTATTGCTCTTTGATCTTTAGCACCCAGTCTCTCTGAGGTCAGCTACTAATTCAGCAGCCTGTTGAATTATGGTGTCGGAGGCCAACAAAGGATTTAAGATCACTATGAGTGACCAAACCATAGTGATGGGGGAGTTTGCTATAGAATCAAGTATCTCATTCCTGCAGTGAGTTTGACTAAATCAAGACTTTCAAATGCATCTGTATAGATAGCCATTCTCATGCCCCGCTCCTGGGTATAATCCTGGAGCTTTTCCATATATTTCCGTAGACCAATATGGGTAGGCATATCTGGTTTATGAGGCCAGGATGTGCTCAGATAAGGTCTTATATAGAGAAGTAACTTCTTTCCCACTGAACCGTTCAACTACATTCATTAAGAACAACATTTTCAGTATTCTCTTTTTCTGGAGTGACTGCCTGGCTTGCCAAGCAGAATACAAGCACCACTTAAGGAATAGACTACTATGTTGTTTTGTTTTTCTTTCTTAATTAGTGTTAAATATAGAAATAAAGCACACTGAATGCTAAGCCTAAGTCACCAGTAGGGATTTCCTTTAAATTTGCTGATGTAATACTCTTTAAGTTTTTCAGGATGAGATAGGATTAGCTGATCGGTAATATACTACAGTGATTTTTTGACATGAGACATTACAGCAATTTCTTCAAGCCATTAAAGCAGATTGTGCCAGCCCTTTTTACTATGCCATCAAATTTAGCCTTGTCATTATTCTATTCTTAGTATTATGATAAGTTACCACATATGGAATTTCTAACAAAAATATAGGACTTCTATTTGATTTTCCTTTAATTTTCTATCAATTTCATAGATTCATACACCAAAGTATCTATTATACTAAAGACATCAGGTTTGATTTTATCCAGACTTCATTTCACCTGAAATGCTGCTATGGCAAAAGCAATTTTCATTCTCATCATCCTCTGATAAAACTAGCAAGAAGATTTACTCCTCCCTGAAGTCAGTTCATGGACTAAAGATCTCAACCTACAGAAACTAAACTGTCAGTTAGGATCTAGTAAATGAAGACAGAGCTTACCTGGAGGTACTGATTTTTTCCCAGAGAGAGATTTTGGCAGGAAGCTAGATTAGGGTTTTTCTTAATATGAATGCTTTCGTAGAACCATGGGGCCCTGCAGGTGGGAAGTGCATCTCAGCTGCTGTCTAAAGATGGTTAGAGACAAATATCTGGGCCTCTCTCTCTCTACCTTCAGGCTCTCACTTTCTGAATATGTGGGTAAGGCACATCATAAAAGTATGACAACCTGGCTACACATAAGAGCAGAAAATAGTCTTTATGGAAGAAGAAGAGGGCTGGATTAGTTTGGTCATGATGGACTGCACTTAGTTATATGATTGGAGCAGGAAAATGTAGTGAGAGGTCAAGGCTTACCATATGTGAAAGGTCAGAATAAAGTCCTAAGAAGAAACTGATCCAGAATCAATGTCCCATGATCCCCCTAAAAATCATTTACAATTTTTCCAGTCAAAAATAATCCTATCACAACTGGGCAGTAACATAAATTAATATTACTAGGAGGGAAGTCTGAAAACAGAAAGCTAATTGCTTTCAGCACTACTGTACTTCATTAAAAGTTAGTCATATTTAGTTATTAGAAGCTAGTAAAATGAATGTAAGAAAGAATCTATGCTTCAAATTCTTTACGTTTGTAAACACATACACTTAAAAAATAAATTAAAAAAATGAAACAGAAAACAGTGCTTATAGCTCAAAGCAAAAAGAAACTAACCTCAGCATTTAAAGACAGCAACTACGGGTGCCAAGATCAGATATTTATCTAATTTCTTATTGCAGTATTTACATTTTTTAGTATTTTTGCAGCATAACAATCTGTGTTTACATAATGACAGGTAGACAGTTAAGAACAGATTTCCTGAATTGAATGCACAGAACTGTATGAATAATTTCCAAGCTAAATTTTCATGACACTGTATACAAATATAATAAATAAGCATCTAAATTTTTGTATAAACTTACAAATATGGAAGGCTGTCAAGTAAAATATCATAAATACATTTAAAAAAATGAATATCTGTCTATATTTCTTTGAATGCATAGGTTTCTCTAATGCCTCATTTATTTCCATGGAAACTACAACAAATACAAAGAGTCTAGTAACAGTATTTGATAGAGCAGATTCTCAGCTACAAAACATTATTTTTCAAGACAGTCATGACCTTTCACAGAATCACAGAATTTGAGGGTCTGGAAGGGACTTGCAGAAGTCATTTAGACAAACACCTCCTGCCAGAGCAGACTCCCTAGACCAGGTTGCACAGGTAGGCATCCAGGCAGGTCTTGAATGTCTCCAGAGTAGGAGACTCCAAAACCTCCCTGGGCAGCCTGTTCCTTTGCTCTGTCACTCACTGTGAAGAAATTCTTAAACACATTTGTGCAGAACTTCCTATGCTTTAGTTTGTGGCCATTTCCCCTCATCCTGTCACCATGCACTGCTGAGAAGAGTCAGGCCTCATCTGTTTGCCGCTCAGAGATAAAGGGGGAGGGGGAAGGGGGAGAGGGAAGGGGAAGAGGGGAAGGGGACAGGGAGAAGGGGAGACGGAGAGGGAGAAGGGGAAAGGGGGAGGGTAGAAGGGAAAATGGAAAGCAAAGGAAATAGGAAAGGAAAAAAAAGGGAAAAAAGGAAAAAATATACGCTACAAAATAAAAGTTAAGGGAGAAATAAATAGAAGTCTTACAAATACAATTAGCTTTGATTTATTTTTATTCAATTCATCTTTTTGTCTCTTCTCCCTTATGTCTTCTCTTTCTGTTTTTAATTTCAGGATAATTTTCCCAATAGCATATTTATATTTACTTTTCTGACTTCTCTAATTTATTTCTAACCAGCAAGTTTCAGCCACTTGTTTTTCTTTTCAGTTTGCATTCCACCATGAGAATTGCTATGGGTTAGTAGTCTGTATGTATTCACTTGATATTTATTTTCTTGTGTTTTTTGTTGATGATGGTGGTGATGTTTATTTGATTTTTAAGTTCTATAAAATTTCCTCTTGTAGAATGCCACTGTCTTGCAAAGAATTTTTATCATCCTTCATGTACAACATTAACTACAGTGAAAAACTCTGTTCTTTAAATTAAACTCTTCCACATTTGATTTTTATTTAATTTGTCCTTGGTGAGGAAATCTACTACCCATCCAACTTGAGTACTGCCAGAAAGCAATGTGCTTTCCTGGATTTGAGCCTTTATATCAGTTACTGGTATAAAAAGTTGTGTCGTATCAATCCTAGTCTTCATCCAAAGCTTTTTTTTTTTTTTTCCTAATCTGGGTATGCTATCATTTTGATTGACTTTTACAAATAATCATCGTGTTCCTTCCTTGCAGCACAAAAATTTTTCAATGTTGGATATCTATGATAATAAATATACTGATTACAAATAGGTATATGAGAAATAGTACTTCCTTTAATTGCTTTAGTAAAAATTAAAGGGTTCTCTTGAATGTTTCTACTGTAAATGATTAGTCTTGCTCTTGCCTTTCTGTAGCTAGTTATATAACATCAGAATGGTTTCTATCTGATTCACTTTTGTGTGCACAAAATTTTGTATGTTGTATTTCATGCTTGTATACAGAAGTTATAAAAAAGCATACTCCTTCACAAATGGCAAAACCTAAAGGTTTATGTTTGAAAAAAAAGTGCTCTGTCTTAATCTATAAATAGATCTTTTTTTTTTCTCTCCTTTTATATTTGCTTCATGAAAGACTCAATGTTTGGATAGCCTCACATTTAGTATTTTATAAGTCACTGTGAGACCAACTTGAACCATATCTTTTTCTTCAGCTAACTGTAGCCTAAGAAACTTATGTCAAAATCCTAGTAGGATTTTTCTACTTCAAATGCCTATTATTTTATGTCATTGTGCCATAAAAGAGTAGACTGTGTATCCCATGAAGTGACAGTTTCTGTATAAATGGTAAGGATTATTTTTTGTAAATGTTTTTTCCCCTTAGTCTTTCTTTATCAAAATCTCTTGTCAAAGTTAAAATATCAAAGTTCATGTAACTTCAAATACTTAAGAAATTTAAAATTGGGAGGCTTTTTGAGGCAACATATTTTGCATTTTTCTCCCTTGAGGTAAAAATCTAAAATTTCTAGCTACCAGGCAGGAAAATATTTTTTCTTGATTGTTAAGTTTTCCCTCTAAATATTCAGCGTATGATTTTTCTCCTCTTAAAATGTATTTTTGCAAAATTATTGAGAGAGTTTGAGTTTCATATACTTTTAGTTTAAATCTCTTTTAAAGTTAACTGTATATGCAGAAATCTTCATTTCTTTGTATTGTTTTGTGCTACTTTAAAGCTATAAAATTTTCTCTTCAGATGTGGTAAACTGCTTTTAGATTTTTTTTATGTGTAGATTTATAACTGAGATTTGAAACAATTTTCTCATTTTTTGCTTTATGTCTACTTCTTGGGTTAAAACATACACACAAGAGAGGAAGAGAAGCATAATCTTCTGGACTTTCATTGAACTAAAAAGTTATCTTGGGTATGCCAAACAACAGATGTGATGTGTTTTTAGGAAAAGTACTTCTAAATAAGGTTAACTAGCTTTACAGATCTATCCTAGCAGTTGAAATGGGAATAAATAAATAAATAAATAACTTGTATAGAAGATCTGGGTCCTCTTGTTTAGTACCTAAGTTACTTGCTGAAGTTCCATTAACATAGGACAAATGCTTATATCTCAGGAACTATTTGATCTACATACATTTCAATAAATGGATTAACATCTTTACTCCAATTAGAAACATTAATCGAATACTAAGCTAATGAGTGAAAAACAGAGGTAAATTCAATTTTATAAATACTGAGTGGTAAGATTAGTGTAAGTGAACATTAAGAGTTAATGTGTAATGTAAGCCTCTTGTTATGTAATATATTTACTTAATAACAAAGTTAAACTTTGTTTCTAGTGCAGGCTGATGTATATCCTCCTATGACTGCATTACTTCTCATCTGTCCACATAATGACAATTATGTCACAAAAGCATATCATATAAACACCTGCTAGCATTAGAGTAGCTTTGAGAATATATCATATTCATGCTGTGCATTAGGAAAATCCTTCTTATTTAGCTTCATAGACAGGTGTAAAAACAGTATTATTTAAAATCTAAACTCAAATTCTGCTATTCATCACTGCAGTAATCTGAAAAACATGGATATTTAACATAATACAGGAGCATATGTTGTGGAGAAGGGAGCAACACAGGCTTCACACATTTTGAATTTATTAAAGATAAATCTTTGTCAGATTACATTGATTTTTAAAGATATTGTCATAGCAATTATGCAGCACTGTCTTCACTTACTCTTTTTCTACTTTCTCTATGTCACAGTCAGGATCTGTTGATCTTGTTTGACCAGATAATGAAAGCCACTTTTCCTGTTTCTCTTTTCTGCATCATCTAGAGCATGCTGGTTAATTAGGCTTTTGGTACATATTTTTATTTGCCCTTAGTTATTCAATGCTATTACTTTTCACAATCTCATCTCTAATTTTTCTTTTCTGATTTCATCAAGGTATAATTCTTATCACACTCTCCTTGCCACAAGTTTATCAACATTTATTCATACACTAAAGTCATCAAGTGATCTTCAAGGTAGGTACATGTAAACTTGCAGCCAGCTTTGGCTTCCCAGAGAATCAAATGTGTAAAAATGTAAACAGCTGGCTTTGCTTTTCCAGGGGATCAAGCTTTTGCATATCCATCATTTGGACCAGGGGCATGGTATTCACTGTCTTCGGTAACACACTGAGAATTTCACTGGGAACTTGCAGAGCTGAAGTGACAATCTGTTACAGTTGATAATGTTCACTACTCAAGTTGTCTCACACTATCCATCAACAGGTCAAAGATAAGACGGAATGTGCAATCAAAGTAATAGGAAATGTTGAGTTTGGGGATTTTATAGAATAAATTGTACAAGTTCTCAGTGGTACAGTCAGAACTATAATTCAGTCCTGCGCTGTTAACCCAGTCTTACACTGAGCTTCTACTTACACTTTACAAAAATTTCAGCAACAGCTAGGCAACATACTCCTAGTGATATACTTGTTCAAGTAATATTTTAAAAATACTTGTAGTGCTGTGATGCTGAATTTGTTCTCCTTCATTCTGAATGTCCTTTGAGAATACAGACTCAAATTGTTTCCTGCAAGTTCCTGAACAATGAGGAATGTTTGGATTGTAGTCATGTCTGTGTCTTTTTTTTGTAGGAAAATACATATAATGATTTCTAAACAAAAAATGCATTAAAAACAGAAGAGGAACATGCATTTGGAATGATATGAACTGACAAGATGTTATTGGAAAGAGAAAAACAAGTCAGAAAGTTTATTTCAGTGTTTAAGTTGTTTAGGAACATAGTGATAGGCTAGAAAGGTATAAATTCAAAATTCTCAGATGAGAACTGTTATCTGAGTTTAAAGAGCGTGTACTAGTATCTACTAATTTTCTATATTGGGATATTGGTCAGTTCTTTTCTTGTACTCAAGATATGACGCAACCAGTAGCTTTATGTTTCACTTGGTCAACATTCTTCTGCACTGTGTTTTAGAGTAATTCTCTGGTGGAATGGCTCCATTGCAATTCACCTCATCTAACTAGCCCAGCTGCCGTGATATTTGTAGATATCACAGAACTGGACTTAGTACAGAAAATGAAAGCATGCCTTAAACGAGGTATAAAAATTGCTGGCTATGAGCCTAATTCAAATCTCAGGGGAATACAGAGTTTAATTGTACCCAGACTTGTTCAAAATTATCTGGGAAGACCCACAGTTACTGCAACCTCAACTTCATCAGCAAGCAAATATACCAATGATATTGACGCAGAAGTTGTATAACCTGGGAATGTTGCAAAGTTAGCTTGCACGTCCGTGCAGATGCTAAACATTACTGTGATTCTCCCATAGGCATAATCAAGTTTAAGGAATGATCGTCTTTGACAGACTGAAATCTCACATAGTTCTCATACTAAGTGCAAAACGTACAAAGACAGCTTTTGGGGGTTGAAGTTTGAAGACAGAAAAATTCTTTCCAAAATATTCCTCTTTCATTGAAACAACACTTTTTATCTCTCTTGTTTTGAAACTCAGACTCTCCTATCAAGAATTTTTCCTTGTTCATACAGTTCCTATTCAGTAGTTAAAAGTCATCTCTGGATGTATTTCCAGCTGAAAGTTTGCTCCAGTAATGTAAGTTGCACCGACTGTCACCACAGTGATTCCTCTAGGACTGTAACCTATTAACAAAAGACATTAAAAATATTCACTGTCAAGCATAATTAACTCTCAGTTCTTGAATGTCTGATGAAGTTTCAGGGAGAGATTGCAAATTCCTGCTGGAGTTCAAACATAGAGCTATATACTTAGTACTTACACGCAGCCACTTGTATCTGGGCGCACTGCCACCAACTGTCTTGAACACTGCGGTAAATCTGATGCCTTCCAGAAGAAATGTAAACGCAGGACTGTTTTAACGAACTCAAAATTGTGTTTATCTGTATTATTGAGCTAACATTTGTGGCTCTCTTGTGCTTACAGAAAACAGACAATACAAATTTGGAACTCTCCTATATTTAACCTCTTTTGTCTTTTTTCCTGAATATCCTTCAGATCTCTAAAATGAACGTGGCAGTGTCACATGCATGTAGATCTCTGGGGAATACTGTTTTTATTTCACTTTTCCTTGTGCTGCAACAGGTGGATAACACAAACCCTAACAAAAATACAACTAATAAAAACTTATTTGTATTTTAATACTGTCCTATTGACACCAAAACATTTTATTTGGAAACAAGAAAAAGAAAGATGAGAAATTACATTAGTGGAGCTTTACAAAGGACAAATAGACTAAATCCTAATCTTACTCATAAAAGTCATAATTTATGTCCAGCTTGGATTTTTAGTTTAACGTACATTTATGATTCTGCTATATTTTACAGGATATATTTTTAGTAGAATACAAAAGCTGCAGGTTTTCTTTTTTTTAATGTGTAATGATCAAAAATACAAATATTTCATTCTTATGAATATAAGAATATAACTCATATACACCCTGTTGCATGGATGTCCAACCTTTTGGCTTTCCTGATCCACACTGAATAAAGAGTGCAAAATAATATATAATGTGTAAAAGTGATAAAACCTTTTAATTATTGGGATTTTTGTTGTTGCTGTTTCTTTGTGGTTGTTTGTTTGTTTTATGAAAACACAAGAAAAGAGGGCAATGTTAACCTAAAACTAGCAAGTTGAATATGTTTTAGGTTATCTTTATAAACAAAACAAAATAATGGTATAAATTAACTGACAACAATGGAGCAGGGATAACACTTCTCAAGTTCTTATTGGATGTGAGAAAGTTAAGCAGGTGTGGATTTATTGTACTATATGTAATGATTGGGACAGAAGTAAAACAAGATTTTTAGAAGGAAATAATGTTATGTGAGCAGAGATTTTTGTTAATTTATTTATTTACATCTTTACTGTCTTCAAAAGTATTTAATATATCCTCTATTAAGAGTAGTCATGCAGGGTAAAAGATCATAGACAAATCTACAAAAAAGACTCACAGTCATAAAAATATTCATGCTAGTGAAAGAACTCTTACAATTAGATTGAAGGAAGGAGTAACTCTAGAAAACAATTTCATGCTTTGAGAGTAAAAATAACATAATTTCTTATAAATTTTGTTTGTGTGGACAAGTTCATGCTCCTTCAAAAATTAAACATTTTGTGCTTTACAATGACATTACAAGGACACATACTGTCTGTGACTGAAAAAAAAAGTGACTATGTAATTCCTTGTGCAGGATTGTCTGACATTCTAAATACCTAATTTCCAAGTGAAAAATTTGTTTTGAATTTGCACTAAGTGTTAATGTATCATTTGATGTTTTAAATGCTAGCATAACAAAGTTATACAGCTTTAAATCATGTAGTCAACTGTCAACCATGTGATCTAGGATTCTGACAATGTGACTAGTCCACAAGATAGACAGTTGATTCAGATAACTCCAGTGCTAAGTACCTCCTGCATATAAACATTTTTCTGACCTACTGTGAAAGACAGAAACTGTTTTTTACTTTCTTTTCTCTCAAAGCTTGCTTTGTAAGGCCTTTTCTGGTGACAAGACTCTGACTGATAACTGCAAATAATCTAGATGGTTGTCGTGGCGCCTCAATGTCTCTGTTTGTGGTTGTAAAGATAAGCTGAAATAGGGGCAAGTAGTCTTTTTCGGTACGGCTTGGAGAAGCTGATCACCGCAAAGGACAATAATACTTGTATGGCACTGAAGGTGCTACTCCCTGTTGATTTATCTGTTGGGCCAGATGTGTTGGGTGGGCATAAATCAAACTAATGCCAGAACATGGAGGCAGCTAAAGAAAGCAGGACAGACATCCTATTGTCCCAACAAGATAACCAATCAGATGTCTCTCTCTTAAAACAAAACACACACAGGAATGGTGAGGAGCTCTCTCCCTTCAAGGTTTGAAAATTTATAGCAAAACTGACCATTAGGTTTAATCCCCTCAATAACCAGAGTTTGGAATGTGATGAATATGCATGTGCTATACCTTTAAATATGTATTCGTTTCTCTCTTGTGTGTGCATGTTTGGTGGAGCGATCCCCCATGTACCCAGTGCTCTGGGTAATGGGGGGAATAACTGCTTAACATAACTCATTGATGTGTCGAGTTGCTTGGTTGGTTTTCTCGGCACAACTAAACCGAAGACTTTCAAGAAGAGACTTTCCTGAGGGAAAAACCTCTTTGGAAAAACCCCCCTCCACGGTGCCTGCTTGCTGCAAAACTTCCTGGCTTTCTCCCATCCCCCCGCGGAGATCAGACGAGTTCCTGAGATCAACGCACTATGGACCTCGCCGGATCCACGGTGGTGACGCTTTCTCTCTCTCTCTCTTGCTTTCTGCCAAGTCTCCTTGCTTTTCATCTCTTTTCTACCGCCCACCTTCCCTTCCTCATATCCCTAAGCAACTAGTTATTGTAATATACTGGTTGGGCTAACATTTGACCTGCTGTGTCTCAATCTCGCCATCGGGTATACACATACATATAAAGAACCTTGTCTCCCTCCTTTATATTGGAGCGTGACATTTTTAATGGTGTAGTTGGCAGGATACCCGACAGTGAGAGGGTTGCCCTTCCAGGTATAGTTGATGTGTGTACCTTCTGGAGTTGCACGGAGTGATATTTATTTTTGATAATTTAGATGTGAGTGCCTGTCCAGAAAGAATCACTCTGAATATTGAGTTTTAAGTGTGAAATTTGAACCTCTTTCCTGTGTGTGCCTCCTGGAGTTGTGAGGAGTGATAACTGTGATAACTTAGACGTCTGTACCTCTCCAGGAAGAATCACTCCGCATATTGAACCATAGCTGCGTTTGCGGGAACTTTAAGTAAAGTTGATCCTTTTCCTGTGTGCACCTCCTGGAGTTGCAAGGAGTGATAATTTGATAATTGATTAACGTGAGCACCACTCCAGGAAGATCACTCCACATATTGAAACTTAACTGTGTCTTTGGAACTTTTTATGTGTGTGTCTCTCAGGAACCTATTAAGGAACTTCGGGACCTGTGAAGATTATTGTGTATTTTTGAAACTTAAGGGTACTTCCTTACTTAGGTGTGGTGTTTGAAGTTTTTTTTCTCTGTGTGTGGCTTCACAGGGAAGTGAGAAGTGCTTTACGTATTAGCATTTTCTTTGATCTTCTTTGACTTTGGCATGTTCTCTCAGTAAACAGAGGAGTGATTTGAGTATTTGCATTTGTTTTACTCAAATTTTTGGATACTATACTCTTTCTCTTTCTCCGTGTAGCTCTTTCTGCATATTGAGAAATGAGCGACAGTGTAGTCGCAATGAAAGGTGAAGATGTGTTATTTGACCTTTTAGAAAAGCATGGTGCCAGACCCTCGTTAACAGGGGTAGACTGGGCACAGCAGAACTGGCATAACTTGCAGAGTGTTTCAGACCGTATTAGTGTTCTGCAAAAGAATGCTCATGCCCGAGCTGGAAAAGGAAAGGCACTTATTTGTGCAGTACTGGGTTCGGCTCTGGTTGCAGCCATAGAATTCCGTGACCAGCAGCTTGAAACAGAGAACCAAACTATAGAGTCACTGCGGGAGTTGGTTAAAACTCTACAGAAACAGACAGAGGAACTCAAAAGGCAATTAGAAAATAAAAACATAATTCAACCCTCTTAGTAGAGGCTCTGAAGGGTAACTGTAAGGGTACCAGTGACACTGTTACCCATAGTTTGCCTCAAGAAAAAATCTATCCTCTCGAAGGACTGGAAGGAATAAAGGCAAGGCTAGACAAATTAGAGGCCTCTTCAGCTCCAATACGTCCTTTGATAAAAACTGAATATACCTTGGATAACAGTGAGGATCTAGACCCTCAAATGAATGTTAAGGAAATTCCCTTTTCAGTCACTGAACTAGCAAAACTGAAAAGAGATTTTTGCCATTCTTCAAAAGAATCAGAAACGGAGTTTGTATGGAGAGTTAGTCTCAGTGGTGGAGACCAAATACTGTTAACTGAAAAGGAAGCTGAAGGTTATTGGGGAGGAGGAGTATTTTTAAGTACTGGTAGCAATCATGCTCCCTGGTCCCTAACACAGAGAACTGCCTATTGGACAGGTGGTCATAACCCTCTAGAAAGGGGAGACCCCCTTGCCATTACTGGGACAGTTGATCAATTAGTGGAAAGTGTTCAAAAGGCTGCTTGCTTGCAAATGATGTATGATAGAAAGCTGCAGCCACACCATGAATGCCCTATAATGATGCCTGTTGATCCTGAGAGGATGACTCCTTTAATTAGGGGGCTTCCTGAATCATTAAAACCTATAGGTATACAGTTACAAGGAAAAATACAGGCTATGCCTCAGGGAGAAAGAATTCAGGCAGTGTTAGAAGGAGCTGCAACCCCTAACCACTTGCACTCAGGGTATAAAGCATGGACGTGGTGGGAGGTTGTCCAAGAATTAATTAACTATGGGAGAAAATATGGACCGGTGACTTCTTTCTCCAGTAAAATTGAGACAAGGGGAATGAGGCGCACAGTGGCCAGTTCGACCCCTCCCCTATCCAACCGGGACCACAACAGATTCAAAAGGGTCTCATTTTCAGTGAAACCATGTGAGCGAAATACAGATCATAAACGTAACAGTTTTTGGATGCTGGGCCGGCAGAAGGGCATTCCTCGAGAACTAATGGATGGATTATCTACTGACAAGTTAGAGGAGCTAGTTAATGGATGGCCAAAACAAAAACCTGAAAGAAGTGACATTTCAATTCCAAGTGCCCCTCCTTTGGAATCAGCATGGGCCCTAGGACTGCAGGAAAACTAATTCCCTCGTCTGTCTCAAGTGAGTGGGGGGGAGGAGGGTGGATGTACATTAGAAAACTTACAACGAAAGGAAATGATCTGTTAAATACGCTTAGAAGGCTAAGGGTGCCTGGGAAAAGGAATACAAAAGCACCACTCACTGGATTATTCCCTCATTTTAACCATATTAACAAGCCCCAAAAGGGCAAGCCTATCCTGTTTTGTTTTACAGAAGACCCCCATTGGACCTCGACTGAACACAGAAAGGCAGACAGCTGACTTTAATCATTTGTGTTTTGGGACAAATATTGAAGATCTGATCATACTAGAACGCTGAATACACTGTGTATTTTGGTTGCATAGTCTCATGTTTCAGGTTGTTGTGGGTGTGGGTGTTGTCTTTTGGTCTGTTAAACTTCACACTTGGGTTTGAGTTTTCAGAGGTTTTGCTGGCTTACTGGCTATTCCCTGCACAGTAATGCCATTCCTTTTGATTCCCTCTTCTACCCCATTTTTCAAACTGATTATTATTTGCATGTAACTCCACTACGGTGTTTCCAATTTCCTAATAAATTTGGAAATTAACCAAGGGGCCCATCTTACATTTGTCAGAAGTGGTCACAAAAGAAGCCCATTATGTTATTGATGCTTTTTAGTGTCAGAGAGATGTTTAGTGTAACACCAGTTCTGGAGTTCCATCCAAAACGTGGTTGTTGGAAAGTGGCAATGTTTTATTAAGTGTATGTTTCTGTGTATGTTTCTCTAATGTTTTATATTATGGGATATCCTAAACACACTATCCCGTGAAAATTCTATAGACTATAACAATACTTGAACTTGCCAGTCTAGTATATATATCTCTCAGCATATCAATTGCTTTTGAGATGCTTAAATGACAATTCTGTTCATATTTAACCTTGAAGCAACGTGCAGTGTTGCTGTGTGGTGAAGTTATACCTTCACTCAGCCTATTAGAAAACATATTTGTTTCATCTATGGTCCTGGCAAAACACCACATGTTCTTTGAAAACATTACATGGCAAATCCACGTATTGTTGAATTGGACTAGATATGCTTTCTGAGGATTGAAGTTGCAAGTGCAGCAAGTGTTGGTGGTGGCATTGAGAAGCCAGTTAGTGCTTGGTATGTTGTTAAGGAACATGTCGGGCATACACATACATATAAAGAACCTTGTCTCCCTTCTTTATATTGGAGCGTGACACCTACCTCACAGATATTTTCCATTCCTGACATTTCTTGTCAGTGCCCTATCAAATTCTCTGTGCTTTGTTTCATATTAACAATATTTAAAAGACACAGTTGTTTTAAAGAAGTGCAACAGTTTTAAAGCATGATTATTTGAACATTTTATGATGTTCAAGATATGCTGTAATTTCAGTGACAGTAGCTGAATGATTGTATAATATGCTGCGGAAGAATGAAGAATCTAGCTACAGCAAGTTATAAACAGGAAAAATATTTCATATGCATCAGTATTTTAGTAAAATGAATGTACTCCTTCAATTATCTGTAATAAACTATGGTATAAAAAGGTGGAATTCTCTTCCTTTATTTTTTACACTTCTATGTTTTTATAATAGTACTTCCCTTTAATGAATTTCACACACACTTTTTTCCAGTTACGTTTTAGAATACTACCATCTCCCATATGCTGCTTGGTGAACTGGACCCAAAACAGAAGTATCTCTTCTAAGAGACACTTCATAGAGAAGATTTGTTTCCTGTTTACACTGGTTCACACAAACAAAAGGTGTTGAACACAAACAAATGGGTGCCATAGTTGATTTATCAGTGTAGTACCAAACATCATAGTTCCATCCACACACCTGTCACAAAGTGACTGTGTTTTTTAAGTGAATTTACCATGACCCCAAAACAGGCAGTAACTACCCACCAGTACTTTTGTCTAGCATGTGAGACCTATGAAAATTTTTCTACTGCTCTAACTCATCATGGCTATCAAGACTACATCCTGTCTAGTTTTTCACCTTCATGTTTCTTGGCATGTTAAGGTAGGAATTTGGAAAGGGAAAAAAAATGTCTACCTTTGCCTCTTCAATCTTTATTTCCATAAATGCTGTAGCACCAAAATAAATGCTATTCCTACAGTAATGTAGTAGTATTAATTTAAGGAATGGAAGTGACACACGTACTGTTAATTCAAGAACTTCAACAGGAAATTTCACTTTGATGTTTAAGAGAAGGATACAAATAACTTCACACAGTGTTTTTTTAGACTGCAAGGCATGAATAATGACACTTAGCCTGTCATTATTTATTGTAAGTGATACTAAAGGATGAGTAAATCAAAGTAAAATATTGCTAAATTCAGTATCTGGAAGAGATGGAGTAAAATGCTTGGATGAAAATTCATTCATCTAAATAAAGACAATGAATAGAAACAACATTTCCCAGTCATTATCAGGCATTTCACCATTAGGAATATTACATAGGTTGTAATTGTTTCTTAAATTACTTATGGTTACTTATAGACTTGTCAAAATACAAATGACATGATCAGTTTAAATCACACTGTGTGCCCCACGTGACCATCCAGACAAGTTCTGCCTAAAGAGTTTCACAGCATTCCAAATCAAAGAGACAAAAAAAAAAAAACCAACAACAAAAAGAAACAGGTACTAAGCAATCCTACAGCATGTCATTAAAGAACAGGTAATAACTTCAGAGTCTTTATGCTGATTTGTAAAGCTGATTAAATAAGTTTAGCCTCTGTTGAAATTTTCATGTGCACAGAGAATGTAAGGATTACAGATAAAGTTATAAAATTAATGTAAATTAAACTGCTGCATATTTGTTCTATGTTTTTTATTAGAAGAATTTACACTCAAACTGGGACCAAAGTATTGTGTATTTCAGTATGAATTCTAGTACCTTATAAAAAAATGTTCAGGACTCTATTAGAAGGAACTGCATCTCAGTTCTAGAAGAAAATTATTTAGCAATCTGTCTTTATATTTATCCCCACACCAGTCACATTTTTATACAGGAAAACCCAACCTGGAACACAGAGGTATAAATTATTTGTCATCCTCACTGCTTTTAGTATTCATTATCAAAACTGTGTCTCCTGAAGAAAGGTTTCAACAGAGAGGATTTAAATGACCTGGGCTGAGAACAGGAAATGATCACTAGACAGCGGTAGTGTTAGGACTGGAAGACTGGGATAATTTTGTTAAGGAGAAAAATTAGATTAACTTGGATAGATGTAAGATACTATTTATTTAGTGAAAGAATACTTGAAATAGAAAGCTCTTAATTTAGTCTACTGTAGATTTTATGGTTGTTTGATCACCAGTGATCAGTCCATAATTAATGTAAAAACACAAGTTCTCACTCATGTTCAGATGGAACATCCTGTGTTACTGTCTCTAACAGTGGGTACCACTGAAAACAGTCCAGTTCCATTCTCTTGATACCTGCCCTTTAGATATTTCTAAATATAGATAAGATCCCCTCTCAGTCTTCTCTTCCCCAGGCTAAACAGTGCTAGGTCATAGAAACATAGACTGACTAGGGTTGGAAGGTACCTCAAGGATCATCAAGTTCCAACCCCACTGCCACAGGCAGGGTTGCCAACTGCTATACCAACTACTTGATCAGATTGCCCAGGGCTCCATCCAACTTGGCCTTAAACACCTCCAGGGTCAGGGCATCTACAACCTCTCTGACCAACCTGTTCCATACCTCATCACGTTCTCAGTAAAAAAATTCCTCCTGATATTTAATCTAAATCTTGCCTCCTTTAGTTTAAAGCCATTCCTTCTTGTCCTATCACTATCTACCCATGTAATCTGCCCTGATGATAGCGTATCTGTAGTACTGTGTCCAGTTCTGAGTTTCTCAGTTCAAGAAAGACAGGTAACTTAGAATCCAGCAGAGGGCCACAAAGATGATGAAGGGCCTGGAACATCTCTCATGTGAGGAAAGGCTGAGAGATGTGGGACTGTTCAGCTTAGAGAAGATAGAGAGGAAATCTCCTCACTGTTAATAAAATCTGAAGTGGGAGAATCAAATGGATGGGACCAGGCACTTTTCAGTGACAAGACAAGGGGTAATGAGAAAATCTGCAACACGGGAAGTCCCATAAAAATATGTGGAGAAAATTCTTTTCTGTGAGGCTGTCAGAGCTCTGGAACAAGCTGGCCATAAGGGTAGTGAAGTCTCCTTCTCTGGAGATATTAAAAACCTAAATGCTTTCCTGCATAACCAACTTCAGGGAACCTGCTTTAACAGAACTATTGGACTAGGTGACTTCCAGAGATCCCTTCCAAACCTTATGTTTCTGTGACTGTGATTCTGATATTAACTGATAACAAAACTGAGAAACTGGGATAGATGAGTGGATGATAGATGGTTAGATGACTGGATAGATGAGTGGGTGTTTGAGAACTGGCTGACTGGCTGAGCTCAGAGAGCGATGATCATCAGTGCAGTCTGGTTGGAGACCTGTGACTAGTGGTATTTCCCAGGAGCTGGTGCTGGATCCAGTCCTGTTCCGTGTCTGCCTCAAAGAGCTTGATAAGGGGATAGTGTCCACCCTCAGCAAGTACGCTGGTGATCTAAAGCTGGGAGGAGTGGCTGACACACTGGAAGGCTGTGCTGCTACTCAGTGAGACCTGGAAAGACTGGACAGTTGAGCATAAACAGATCAGATGAGATTTAACAAAAGCAAGTGTACAGTCTTCCACCCAGGAAGTAATAACTCTAAGTATCAATACAAGTCAGGACATGACCTGCTGGAGGGGAGCTCTGTGGAGAAGGACCTGGGGGTTCCAGTGGATGATAGGCTGGCCACGAGCCAAGGCCAATGGCATCCTGGGCTCTTTCAAAAGAAGTGAGGCCAGCAGCAGGTCAAGGAAGCTGATCCTCCCACTCTACTCTGCCCCAGTGAAGTTTCACCTGGAGTACAGTATCCAGTTCTGGGCTCCCTGGTACAAAAAAGACAGGGAACTCCTGGAGAGAGTCTAGCAGAGGGCCACAAAGATGATGAAGGGCCTAAAGCATCTCCCCTGTGAGGAAAGTACAGGTGATCTGGGTCTAAACCTTGAGAAAAAAGAAGACTCAATGGTGATCTTATTAATGTTTAAAAATAAGGCCACAAACTTGAGTGTAGGAAGTTCTTCACCAATTTGTGTAGGAAGTTCTTCACAGTGAGGGTGATAGAGCACTGGACAGTCTGCCCAGGAATGTTATGAATTCTCCTTCTCTGGAGATATTCATGGCCTGCCTGGATCCCAACCTGCTATAGGGAGCCTGCTTTGCAGGGAGGTTGGACTTGATGATCTCTAGAGGTCCCTTCCAACCCCTACAGTTCTGTGATTCTGTAATAAAGTAGATTTTGCTGGACAGATAGTGTTATCATGTACTCTCTTTTCTTTTCCTTCCACAAGGTAACTAGCACATGTACACCATATCTTATCTAAGAGGTTTAAACAAATACAAAGACCTCTTAGAAGAAAAAGAAATATTAGGCAGTATCATTACAATCATATCCCATAATTTTTAATTCATAGCTACAATACAGATACTGATTCTCTTTGCAGATTAAGTGGGAGCATTTCTTTTATATGGTGCTGATACTTAGAATAGATGTTGATAGTATTAATTTCATTATTTAAAATGAAAAAAAAAAGGAAAAAAATTTCAATGATCTGTTCTGCTAGCCTTTCAATCAGGACTTCATATGCATATAGGACTTCCAAACTCCTTAATGAGTAATGCTATGTGAGTACTTGCTGAAAAATCTGTATGGTTATGCAACGGCAAAGCTATTATATAGAAACTTTGTACTCACAGAAGAATGAAAACTCCTTCTGGAAAGTTTCTTTGCAAAGGTGGACAGTAAGCTGTGTGTAACATCTGGAGAGCAAAATATGAAAAATATTTTGTTCAAGTGAACAAAATGACAAATCAGTAAAATGCAGGAAAGAACTCAGAGCCACACATGCCTGGTAACTTTCTAAAGCATAAAGAAAAGTAGTTATGCGTATATATTCATAGAATCATAGAATCATAGGGGTTGGAAGGGACCTCGAGATCATCGAGTCCAATACCCCTGCCAAAGCAGGTTCCCTACACCAGGTTGCACAGGTAGGCATCCAGGAGGGTCTTGAATATCTCCAGAGAAGGAGATTCCACAAACCCCCTGGGCAGCCTGTGCCAATGCTCCATCACCCTCACTGTAAAAAAGTTCTAGCGCACATTTGTGCAGAACCTCCTGTGCTGCAGTTTCTCTCTGTTCCCCCTTGTCCTGCCTCCACACACTGCTGAAAAGATTCTGGCCTCGCCACTTTGTCCCCCACACCTCAGGTATGTATAAATCTGGATCAGGTCCCCTCTCAGTCTTCTATTCTCAAGGCTAAACAGACCCAGTTCACTTAGCCTTTCTTCATAGGGGAGATTCTCCAGGCCCTTCACCATCTTTGTGGCCCTCAGCTGGACTCTTTCCAACTTATTTAAGTAATATCTATCTGATCACAGTACTACAATCTTGATCTTAGTCTTTAGACAAGGAATTTTGAGAAAACTGATATCTGATCTAATCTTTGTTTTAGTATGGCCTTGCCTCACTTCAATTACCAGAGGAAATGATTAATTATGCATCTGGATTGAGGCTAAGGCAGAAAACAAGGCCAAGATATTGCCCAAGTGATTTATTACCAATTTTAAGCAGTTAAGGAATGCAGGGAAAACAGGGAAGTTAATGATGGTAAAGAAAGGAATCACAGTGAACTGGTCATAAAGTAGGTATCGGCACTACCATGGATCTAGCAATGTCTTGTTGTTCTAGAGGGGGTTGCAGGTCAGTCAGCCAAGTCTCACTGACCTTCACATCTGTGATTCAGTGGGGAGGATACTCATTCACAAAACTCCTCAGTTTTTACCCTCTTCATGCACCTATAGTTGCTCAGGGCAATGGCACCTGCCTCCCCTGTCAGGTGATCAGCTGCTGATCATGCAGCAATCACATGCCTGCTTCCTGGCGGGCCAGCAGGCATGTATGCTGACTCCGTAGTGGTCACTTTCTCCAATACAAACCCAAAAGTCTGCCTGATCTGAAAACAACAGCTAAGAGCTAATTCTTTCTTGTCTCTTAACCACATAAATTCTTCTTATTGGCCTATCGTGGTTTCAGGCAGGTGCTGCTGAACTGTCTTTGAAACAACAGAGCCTTCTGCATGAAAGTTTCTTGTTTCTTTTGTAAAATAGCTCAGAGACTACCTGAGTAAAATATGTTACAAAATAAACAGACAAACAAAGACTTAAAATACCAAAATAATAGATTCAGGGGCTTAACATGGTGCTGTACTATTTATAAGCTAAAACATCTTTAACAAAAAAAAAGCCATAAAATCAACAAAAATACCCTGTGGACAGTGAGTTTTACTATTTTTCCTAGATCTGAGAAGTTATATGTGATGTTTATTTAATATTCTGTGGGTGTTTTAGAACCTCCAAATCAAATTTATTAGATTTTGTAGATATTCTGAATAAAGGTATTCTTTGCCTTAATTTTTTCATCCCACAAAAATTGTATTCCTTTTGTAACACCAGGCATTATCTTATTGTGTTTCTGCATGGCAACAGGTAGAGTATCATTCCAGATTTATGTTCAAAAACATTGAGTATATTGCAGTCATCAAGTCTTTTTTTTTTTTGTGCATGTATAATACATACTACAGTGTGCAACTATGAGATCTCTATATGAAACAGTTTGCTGTGTTTCATACTGGAAGAAGAATTCTCAAAGGTAGTATAGTATTACTCCCATACATCACTCC
Source organism: Oreortyx pictus (assembly GCA_036925125.1). Classification (NCBI taxonomy): domain Eukaryota; kingdom Metazoa; phylum Chordata; class Aves; order Galliformes; family Odontophoridae; genus Oreortyx; species Oreortyx pictus. Next base: position 18,095,761 of record JAUPFR010000004.1, read on the forward strand.
ATGCACACTGAAACAAAGTTCAAAATCATTGCTTTTTTATGCATTCTCCAAAAGACCAACAATATATATACACTTCTGGCTTGAAAAGAACAACTTTAGCTATCTGAATTACTATGAATACTTTCACAATTTTTTGTTTATTAGCAGGATTTATGTTAAATAATTTTTAAAAAGAGTTAATTTTTTTTTTGTTTAGTTAACATACTATGAGTAAAGGAGGAAATTGAAGTAAAAATCTCCAAAGAATTTTATGGTGAGACACAACAGGGATCAGAAAAAAAACATTGTTGAAGTACCAAGCAGGGAGGCAATGCACAAGCCAATACAAATGAGTTCAAAATTCAGCGTTACAATGATTCCAGATGGAGTTTATTAGCAGATGGTCTACATAATTAACACAGCAGAACAGGAGAGAACCTCTTCCAAAAATTCCTTAAAGCAGCAATTCTCTATTGCTCCACAGAAGAGATGGGTATACAAATCTTAAAGTAATCAAAGTCAAGCCCAAAGTTTATATTTATGTAGAGAAAAAATAAATAAATAAAATAAATTAAAGAGATATTAAAAGGCTGCTTTACAATGTTTCTAGGGCACTGGCAGATCAAGACTGTGAAAGAAGAGTTTTTCTTCAATTTAAACACTTCTACATGCAAACCTGAATAGGAGTTTTAAGAGCATGCATTCTACATGCCTTAAAGAGCATAAATGACAGGACAATACCTTGGATTTCATCTACTCTCTCACAGATAGTTTTGGTTTTTTTTCTTTTAATTCATGAAGTTCTATTATAAACATGACTGAAGTTTCCACTTAAAACTTGAATGGAAAATAGATAGACTTCTAGCTGAGAAGGTCTCAGTTATAATCCCAACACAGACAACTAGTCTTTAGTTAATAGGAATATGATTTTGGACATTTAACACAGAAAAAAAATATATATATGTATACATATTTCCTCTGTATTCCTAACAGACATGTGTATATATATACACACACATATATATATATGTACAACCTTTATATTTATATATACAGGTTGAGTAATACTATCTGCGAAACAGTCATATTTGGAAAATTATTTAAAGTTGATGCAACTTGCAGTATAAATAAGTTCTATGACTACAAGCAGTTTACACATAACATGGATACAGACATAGTCAAAAAGGATTTTATTCATTCCATAAGGCTTCTTACATAAAATACCATGGATTGAACAGAAAAACTAACATACACTGTAATGGAATTTACTTTGCATCCCCCTGAGAACTCAGTGAGCTCTTGTCTGAAGCAGTTTCTGCCAAAAATATCTGTGCCTTTATCACTATAAAACAATTTTCTCTGCATGCTTCATAAAAGAACGAGTTATAAAATGACTCAAGACTGGGTGTCAGTGGTTTGCGGGCCAGTTTGACCTGGTACCGTGATGATTGAGGTAGGGGACCCATGGGCACACACCCCATGGAAGAGGAAGGGGGAAAGGGAAAAAGGGAAAAGGGAGATGAGCCTAAAAACAAAACAGCGGCAACGATCTGAGAAGGAAAAGTAATTTACTAAATAAGATATCAGAAAGCAAATTAGCACAATATAATACAATATAATTGAAATTGAAGCTAATAAATCAAATAAAATGAGCAAGAGAGAGTGTCCGATAAACCAAAGGCCTTACGCTAACACTGAAGGCGGATGGCAGCAAGCACCCTCTGCTGAGTCAGTTCCAAAGGAAAGAGAGAGACTGTCCCGTGACTGCAGACAGTTTTTATCTTTCCCTCTGAGCGGAAACACGTAAAAATGCAAAGCATCGCACAGACCTCTGGGGAATGTAGTTCTTCTCTTCTGAAACAGGTATACAGAACTATCGATGATCCATCCAGCTAGAGCATTAATTCTTTAACTCCCAATACACTACATGATGTTATGATGTGGAATATCAATACTATAACAAAAATCATAAAATCATGACAGTAAGGTAAACGTACTGAATAGAATTACACAGTATCCCCTCATAAGCTACCATGTTAAAGCTTCCTTTAGGTATGTGTTTAAAGATTTTATACATAATCAAAACTATGAGGGAGCAAGATCAATCTAAATGCATGAAGGCAAGATTCCCTTTCTTCCACCATCACATGGACATACCTTAAATTGTCAGGTCTTCTGCACTACAAGAACACCAGGCCTTGGAATGAAATAATGTATACCCAAATAAAGTAAGTGGGAGGTTCTGAGGACTTGGAAGGATTTCTTCTTTCTTGAAACTTCAACTACCACCAAGGCAACTTCACGTGACTTCCTTGTTTCTCTCCAGACTAAGGGCAAACAATTAAACTGAGGTCAGGTACATTTTAAGATACTAAAGTTTCTGGGTACTCTATTCTGTGTATTATAGGTAAGTGGATCGTTTAAAAAATTGGAATTCTCAATCCAGAATAAAAACAGCAAGCATGTTTGGTGGGAGCCAGCTAATTAAAATTCTGAGATTCAGCTAGATTTAAGTGCCTGAGGATAACCCTTCACATGACTGTTTACAGCAATTCCAGAGTTCCAAAACCTTTACAGTATGTTGCACAGTAGTCAGGAGCATACGTATTCTGTTGTAAAATAAATTATATTCTATTTTGAGGTAAAGAGACGTTTAAAAAAAAAAAAATTGACACTGCTGACATTGAGCTGAAAAAGATGCCAAAAAATAAAAATAAAAATAAAATCAGAGAATATAGGAAGAGCTTGCATTTCTGCAGGAAAAAAAAAAAAAAAAGAAAACAAAAACAAAAACAAAGGAAGAAAGGGGAAGGCGAAAGGGAAAGAGTGGGCAGTGACAAGGGCAAGGGATAGGCAAACAGAAGAAGAGAGGGAAAAGAAAGGGAAAGGGAGAGACTGCAGTAGCAAAAAGATTTGTTCACAGCAAGGGCAGCAGGTTCAGTGGTAACATTCTCTACTGGAATCAGTTTCTTAAGCCTACTGAAAACAAACTGGAAATTTAGATCCACTACACAGACAATGCTACTATGTTACCATAGACAATTGGTTGCAACCAAAACACCAGCAGAAAACATTTTGACATGTAGTACAAGAACACAAAACTTCCTCTGACACCAGACTGGTGTCTGATGCTAAAAGATGAATACTTGCTTTAGCTATTTCCTTCCCAAGGATTTTTGTTCTAATTAAAACAACCTTTCTTGACAAGTCCTCTGTAAATCTTCAAGAGGATATGAAATGTATTATGTAGAATCATAGGATCATTAAGGTTCGAAAAGAACTCTAAGATCATCACATCTGACCATCCACCTTCCGCCAGTGTTGCCTACTGAAACATTCCTTAGCACCACACCTACGCACTTCTTGGGCATCTTCGTCCTCTCCTGACTGAACATACCAGTTTCCTCAGCTACTCATCATAAGAAAAAGGCACAGTGACTATTTTACCAGGTTGTATCTATAGTGACCACTACTGTTTGTTTGTTTGTTTTGAGAAACTTGTTAAAAAATGAATTATGATGTTTCAGTGAATGTTGTGCCTTTTCAGTAACTATTATTTAATTTCAGCTCCTATACAAAAGAAAGCAAGAGGAGAAAAGAAGAAAAGTTTACTCTCTTTGTATGGTCTCCCTAAATGCTAATTATTAAAGTAGCCAGTGAGCTCCACTAGGACAATCAGCCAGAACTTTGCCATATGACTAGGACCATGCTCTCCAAAGTCAGTGTACAAAATTCAAGTTGACAGTGTTTCCTATGAGTAAGAAATTCCAGTTTACAGCCAGCTGCAGCCATGGTTTGGGGTGTTTTCACTCAGTGTTCTTAGGGGTTTTTATACATATCCAGCTGATGATGGTAACAGAACAGTTAAATGCTGACGCACTAATAGCAGCAAAGTGGCTGGGTAGGAGATGATGTGACAATTTTTGTTCCATCTGCAATATTTCCACACATCTTTCCGGGAAAATTATTCTAACAGTGGCAAGCGTCTAGAAATGTCTTCACACAAGTTAAAACAGAAACAAATGTTGAAAGATGAGGAGAGGGAAGTGAACAGTCAGTGGACCATGAAAAGCTGCTCTCTGTAGCACGCAGTTCAATAAGAACTCTGCCACACTGAGCTGATGAATCTGACAGAGGCATTTGTCTTAGCAAACATCCTGTTCAAACCTCAGATCATACAGCCATGAAAAGGCATACACAGACTGCAATTTAAAGAATATTGGCCTAATCTATGTAGTTCACAAGCTGACAAAAATTCAGTTTGCCTGTCCTTTCTGTATCATATGAAGAGGAAGAAAAAAAGGACCAAGCCTCTGAGCTTTACAATACATAGTGACAAGAATACTGAGTGGGGAGCTGGCACCCTGTTCTCTGAGCACATTTGCTCTGCACTCTTAAGAAGCATGCCAGTAGCCTCGGAACATCTTCACTGAAACATATCACAGCAGGCTATGAGGTTTTCAATGTCAGTAACTTTAAGGAATCCCGTAACTAAAGGACTGGCAGACTGATCTATGTTAGGATTACAAAGGAAAGGCAAATTAGCAACTGTAACTTGCAGATCTATTTTGTGCCTTCTAAGAATATATTATGGATTAGTGCCTTCTTATAAACAAATGCACTCTTAGAGATGTTTTTAAGGAAACAAAGTAACACGAAAATTGTTAACATAGTGAGTGTCTTTCATCAGGCCTCCAACAGCTCATAAATATCATCAGCAATGTCTCACTCCTCTATGAAGAAGGCAAAGTTTATTTTAAGGCCAAATATAGTGACTGCTTCAATAGCAAAACTTCCAAATACCTCCAGATCATTCATTCTCCCATCCTTGGTTAAAGAATCTCTTTTTTTTCATTTGTTGGAGTCTTGTCACTGCAAAATTTAATGTTTTGGCAATTCTTAGCTTTTTGAAATTACAAAATCTACCTCAGTGCAGAACTGAATGTAATGTCAAGGAAATTAGTTTGCTTGCTTGCACACTGAGGCTTTTTCTCCTCCTTCTTATCCTGGTTTCGAAATGGAATCGAGGAAGTTCTTGTGAGCAACTGGAACTTACATGCATAGCAGGCCTCATACAGTTCTAGCAACGGAAAAAAAATGTTTTTGGTGTGCACTGCATGTCTGTATCTCTGTGAACAGTATCTTTGAGGAGCATTGGTTCATAATGTACAAGCATACCTTGCTAACATGAAAGATCCACAGAAAAGCATGTATAATAGCAATTATATACAGGGGGAACTGAGCTACAGATTTAACAGGAATAAGTTTGTACATGATTGTCTTTGACATCCTACTGTTTTGAGAAACAAATTTAGCAGAACAGGTAAATGTGAGTGTATTTCATTTGAAAAATTAAACAAAAAGTGTCATTTCATATACAGACACAAACACTGAAGGCTTTGTGTGATATTCATTATAAGCTTTTCAGTCTCCAGCAGTTTATGCATAAATAATGCTGGACTATGCCAACCACTGGGTATAAGAAAATATGACAGTGTAACAAATGTACAATCATAATAACAATAGACCAGATGATTTCTCCATTGGTAATCAGCCAAGGATACAGTTCTGAGAAAGGCAAGTGCTAAGTGCAGGCAAGCTCTCTAAACCTCCCCCATCAGCAGGTGCCAGGACAAAGCATCATTACCTGTCCAACTCCTGCTGACCTGCTGAGCAGATGCAACATCTTTGAAATACATGGGAAAGAACTTTCTGGACAAACCAATCCAGAGGCTGAGATACAGACCAGTCTGCAGCTCAGAAGGGAAGTTTCTCAGCTACAAGAGGGAAAGAGGAGACATAGATACATTAATCAAACATACTCTACTTAGGACAGGATGATAGATCTCTCAGATTTCCAACTCAGCTTTGATTTCATTACATTTTTTTATGATTTATTTGAAAAGGTGTGTCTGCTGCTTAAGGTTGTCAGCGGACAGAAATAGTAATAGCAGGATTAGTATCTAGGCAGGCTTTATAACCCTGGAAATATCATCTGCCCCTTCTCTAATCACGTTTCAGTGTGTCCCTGAAGCATTTCCAAAACCATCCTTGTGTTGGGTTTGTGTGACAAGATTTTGGTAGCAGAAGGCTGCAGGAGAAGCCTCTGTGAGCAGAACCAATTCCAGATGCTCCAAAGGGACCCTCTACTTCAACAGTGGGTGTATTCTGGGAGAGCAGATTTAAGAGAGGGAAAAGCTGCTGCACAACAGTGGCTAGCAGAGAGGAGTGAGAAAAGGGAGAGGAACAGCTCTGCAGGCACCCAGGTCAGCGCAGGAGGCACTCCAGACATGGAGCAGAAGGAGCAGATATCCCCCTGAAGCCTGTGGGAAAACCACACAAAGTCATTTCAGGGAGGACAGCATCCAGTGGGAAGGACCCCACAGAGGCAGTGAACATGATGAAGTGGAAGAGATGAAGTTTTACAGGCTGACTGGATACCCTATCCCTCATTCTCATGTGCAACTCGGGTGGAGGTAGAATAGAGTAGATGGGAGGTAGGTGCTTCTAATTTGAGTTCTCACTTCTCTCATTTGTTAATAACAGGCAATAAATTTTACTAATCTCCTTACACTTATAATGCTTTGCCCACAGTAGTAGTTGGTGAACAGAGAGTTATCTCTCTGTTCTTTTCTCAACCATTGAGCCTTTTTCCATTGTATTTTCTCCACCTGTTCCGTTATGAGGGGGAGTAAGAGAGCACAGTTGACCATGAAACCACCATGGCATGAAAACACCACAATCTACCATAAAGGCAGTCAAAAAACAACAAAAAAAAACCAAAAAACAAACAAACAAACAAAAAAAACACTCCAAACCCCTTGTTTAGCACAAAAAGAGATTGATCCTATGTGGGAAACCCACAGAGATTGCATGAAATGTCAGCTGATAGTATTCAGAGATTTTCTTGAATGATCTCCATGACAGCCTACAGCAACATGGGTTCTGTGTGTAGCCAAGTCTAATGTAAAGCTCCACACTTCCTTGTCTACTTCAAACACTCAGTTGCTCTTGAATCACAGAATATGATCACTTGCTCTTCAATCAGTCATGTCTTCCTTAGTGTACCAGCAGCAACAGAGGTTGAGGTTGCACTGTAGTTACTTTTGATGTAAAAAAGCTGGCACTACTTTGGGAACAGCTCTCTTCTGAAGAGTGTGCCACTTTCTTTGGATTCTACAGATGCCAAGCAGATAGGCACAGCTCTTTCTATTGCAGAATAGAGTTGGCCTCTTGAATTTGAGAAGAGTTTTGTGATTCTTCCAAGAACAAACACAAGACATGCATCCACAATTTCTAAACATTAGTGGGAAAATTTTTCCCTATTTGTCCTCTGCAATAATTTAAAATCCTGGAAATACACATGAAGAGGCCAAACTATAAAAATCTGTGAGAATAGGATTTATTTACTAAAACTCATTTTATAATTACTGCTCAGCACATCTGAGGTAGCATCGCACAAGGAAATTACTGCAATGCAATGTACTTATGCTACTGTTTTCTTTGGTTAGAACTGCAGTTAATTTGCTGGAAGTGAAAGCAGTTTGTTCTTTCTTCTCTACTGCCTTGTCATGGTTTTATGATTTTTGGCATTGGTATTCCACATCATAACATCGTGTAGTGCATTAAGAGTTAAAGATTTAATAATCTAGCTCCATAGATCATAGATAATTCTGGGTATACCTGTCTCAGAAGAGAAGAACTACATTCCCCAGAGGACTTTGCGATGCTTTGCATTTTTACATATTTCCACTCAGAGGGAAAGATAAAAACTGTCTGTGGTCGCAGGACACTCTCTTTCCTTTGGGATTGACTCAGCAGTGGGTGTTTACTGCCGTCTCGCCTTCAACATTAGCATAAGGCCTTTGGTTTATCAGGCACTCTCTCTTGCTCATTTTATTTGATTTATTAGCTTCAATTCCAGTTATATTGTATTATATTGTGCTATTTTGCTTTTTGATATCTTATTTAGTAAATTAGCTTTCCTCCTCAGATCGTTGCCGCTGTTTTGTTTCTAGGCCCGTCTCCCATCTCCCTTTTCCCTTTCCCCCTTCCCCTTTCCTGGGGCATGGGTCCGTGGATCCCCTGCACTAATCTTTGCGGAACTAGGCCAATCCAGCCGATAAACTGTTGACATGCCTTTTCTGCATCTTAGAGCAGGCTGTCAGGGAAATTAGAGCTTTGTCTTTGTACGTCAAGGAGATGAAATGCAATTTCAGATAAATTAGATGAATAATAAGGAGTGAAGTGCTGGAGTAAAAGACTATCAAGCCTTATCAAGATTTTGCCTGAACTTCTTACTCTGAGGATGGCTCCTGCTGAAAAACACTAACTCTGAAACACAGAATGACACTTGTTAAAACCCACGAGGACTTCCATATTAACAATCAACATTTCTTTTTAAGAAAAATAAGTCCACAGTAAGCAGTTGAGTAAAACTGGTGGAACAATCTGAAGGCACATAAAAACAAGCACAGGTGTCTGGGTGCCTCATGCTAAATTTCAACACATCATTTTCAGCCAATTAGTTATGATACTTTGCAAAATTAGTCAATGGGTCAGAGGGATAAATTGTGCTCTTTTCCATAGGTGTAAATGAAAAAAAAAAAAAAAAAAAAAAGGCTCACACAGATAGTTTATTGTTTTCTAATGGAAAATTCAGCAGCAAGACCACTCCTGGATCTATTCTGCTGCTACTCTATAACCTTGTCTCTCCATAATGTGTCTGATAATTAGTCTTTAAATTGTTTTCCACTCACTTTGTCTGGTCAAAAACACATTAATCAATAAACAAATGTCATCAAGAATTGATCAGTGCTAATTATGAATTATTAATGAACAACACACATCAGTAAGAGATATAGTCTGAACATAGCTATGACATTAGGCTATAACAATTTAGCCTGAACCAGCTATTCATATTGAAATTTATTTGGTACAGAAATATCTTACTATTATTTGGAGAAGTTTTTACTCAGCTCCTCATTAGCAAACTTCTTCATCCTATTTGCAGGCAGATAACTATATTTAAAAAAAAAAAAGTCAGTCCTTACTCCCACAGGACAAGCAGAAGAGGGCAAGCCCTTCTCTTTGCTCTGCTTTGTCTAATAGGCAAGTGGTTTCAGCATTTGGAAGTGACATACTCTATCCATAGGGAGTAAAGTTTTATGAAACCATCTGCTTTTTATGTTCTTCAGAACACAGCACTGAACTGATATCCTGAATTGATAATGTGATACAATGCATGTCATTTTCAAAATTAATTGATACAATAACTGTTCAGGAATCAATGACCAGCTGCGACCTTTCACCAAACTTTTCAAGTTTATAGTATTAGATTAATCTTTCAGTTAATGCAAGTTGCATGATAGCTGTCTTCTTTCCTGTTGTGTTTTGTGTTGTTTTTTTTTGTTTGTTTTTTTGTTTTTAAGATAAAGGTCTAGAATGCAACTAATTACATTAATCATAAAATAATGAAGATAAATATGAAAAGATGAAACAAAAATGGATGTATGTGCACATAATAAGAAATGACATTGTCTTCATTTCTTCAGTTCAGGTTGCTGGTAGCTTAAGGCTTTCATATACTACCTTGAACCAAGTAGGTTTTCAAAGCACATTACACATAGGCCCTTGAATAAGCCTGCCACAATGATTTGCTATCTCTAAGTCATGATTATAATCCTGTTTTCTTGGGAAGAAGACAAACAGACAGATTTTCACTAGCCTAATAATAGCCTCAGCTACACCACAGGCTGTTATACTGAGTAAACTACTATCACAGGTGAATGCACATTCACCAGAGACTAAAGTAAGCCAAAAGACAATTACAAAACGCTAGCACATCTGTTCAGTAAAAGCTGTCAAGTTTACCCATAAAAATCATAAGCAGTTGAAATGCACAAAATTCCCATATGAATTTCTAGTTTTTCTATTTTCTATTTCTAATCAAAATAAGGTCACAATCAACAAAATACACAGTGTAAAACTTGCTTGTAGATACTCTTGAGAGAATTACTCACTTCAGCCCCTCAAAATATCTAGAATCTGCTTTGAGTTTTCAAGAATAGTTTCATAGTCTCCTTAAAAACTCTGTCCTTTTTTTTGTTGTTATGGACATTTAAGCCAATAGAAAAATAGGTTAAGTATTTCAGGTTATTTTTGTCTCCACATTTTGGTTATCAGGTTCTTTTTTGGTCATTTTTCCAATTCGGGTATATATTATTCCATAGATTACAGTGAATTCTCTTGCAGAAATCCGCATCTATATCCTCTAACCAGAAGAGCTCTAATCCAATTCAGAAAATTGTTTCAGTACTATCCTTCATTTATGTCTGCAGCATATTATCATTTTCTTAAAAGATAAGAGAACATTCTGTTAAGAACACATAAATCATTAGTAACAGAGTCATGAAGGCACAAGATCATTTGCACTTCACAATATTTTTTCTCCCCTCATCTTGTGGAAAAAAATATCACCTTTACATGGCTTTGCCACACTTTGTCTACAACCCATGCCTTGCTCATTCTACCTCTTAAAATCAATGTATTCTTAATATTTCCAAAGCTTTTATTTTGGGGAAAATAAATATATACATATAAACACATATAACATGTATCAGGTGAGTCTAGTTGGAAAAAAAAAAACCTTGAAATTTGAAGAAAACTTTATTCAAAGCATCTACATATCTACATTTAGATCTATGCTTATCAGAAATTTTTTTTCTGCTTTTATTAAAAGATCACAGACCAGTTGAGGCTGGAAAGGACCTTGGAGGTCATCTGATTCAATGGCCTTGATTAAACGAGGATACCCAGAACAGGTTGCCTAGGTAGTTATTAAATATCACTAAGCGTGGAAACTCCAACATCTCTCTGGGCAACCAATGCCTGTCTGCTGTTATCTTTATAATAAAGTAGTGATCCCTGATTTTCAGGAATTAAATCCTGTGTTTTAGTTTGTGCCACTTGCTCTGGCCATAATCACTTCTGAAAAAATAGCCTGGCTCCTTGCTCTTTTAACCCTCACTTCAGGTATTTGTACAATTTGACGAGGTATATTATCTCATCCCTCCTAAGTCTTCCTTTCTCCAGAAAAAACAGACAGAGGTCTCTGAACCTTTCTTCATATGATGTGTTTTCCAGATCCATCATCATCTTGATGGCCATCTGTTTTACTCCCTCCAGTGTGTCTATATCTCTTTCGTACCAGTGAGCCTTGTTGCAAGGGTCCCTTGGGACCCGCTCCTGAGGGGTAAAGGGGTCCAGGAAGCCTGGATCCTCCTCAAGATGGAAATCTTAAAGGCACAGGAGCAGGCTGTCCCTGAGTCCTGTAAGTCTACCCAAGGAGAAGAAGGCCAGTGTGGATGAACCGGGATCTCTTGTTGAGACGCTGGGAGAAAAAGAGAGTCTATGTCCTCTGGAAGATGGGACAGGCTACTTGGGGAGACTACAGAGAATTTGCCAAGATTTGCAGGCAGGAAGTTAGAAATGCAAAAGCCCAGCTTGAACTTAGACTGGCTACTGCAGTAAAGGAGAGCAAAAAATCCTTTTACAAATATATTAACAGTAAAAGAAGAACTAAGGAAAATTTCTCTCCTTTACTTGATGCGGCAGGGAATGTAACCATAGAGGATAAGGAAAAGGCTGAGGTTCTCAATGCCTTCTTCGCATCTGTCTTTAATAGACAGGTCAGTTATCCTCAGGATACTTTTCACCCTGACCTGGAAGTCTGGGACAAAGCACATAATATACCCCCTGTGATCCAGGCAGAGACAGTCAGAGACCTGCTTTTCCATCTGAACTGCCACAAGTCCATGGGACCAGATGGGATCCACCCAAGGGTGCTGAGGGAGCTGGCAGAGGTGATTGCCAAGCCGCTTTCTGCCATCTATCAGCATTCCTGGTCATCCGGAGAGGTCCCACAAGATTGGAGGCTTGCCGATGTGACTCCCATCTATAAGAAAGGCCGTAAGGAAGATCCGGGGAACTACAGGCCTGTCAGCCTGACCTCGGTATCAGGGAAAGTTATGGAGCAATTGATCTTGAGGGAAGTCACACGGCACGTGCATGGCAACCAGGGGATCAGACCCAGCCAGCACGGGTTCACAAAGGGCAGGTCATGCTTGTCCAACCTCATCTCCTTCTACGACTGGGTGACCATACTGGTAGATGAGGGAAAGGCTATTGATGTAGTCTACCTGGACTTCAGCAAAGCCTTTGACACAGTCTCCCACAGTATTCTCCTGGGGAAACTGGCAGCCCATGGTGTGGACAGGTTCACTCTTCTTTGGATTGAGAACTGGTGAGAGGGCCATGCCCTGAGGATAGTGATTAATGGAGTTAAGTTCAGCTGGCGTCCCATCACAAGTGGTGTCCCTCAAGGGTCGGTATTGGGGCCCATCTTGTTTAATATCTTTATTAATGACCTAGATGAGGGGATTGAGTGTACCCTCAGTAAGTTTGTGGATGACACCAAGTTGGGAGGATGTATCGATCTGTCTGAGGGTAGGGAGGCCCTTCAACGGGATCTGGATAGGCTGAACAGCTGGGCTGAGGTCAATAGGATGAGGTTCAATAAGGCCAAGTGCCGGGTCCTGCACTTTGGCCACAATAACCCCATGCAATGCTATAGGCTTGGGGCAGAATGGCTTGAAGACTGTACAGAGGATGCCAATCGCATCCTGGCCTGTATTAGAAACAGTGTAGCCAGCAGGAGCAGGGAGGTGATCATTCCCCTGTACTCAGCTCTGGTGCGGCCGCACCTCGAGTACTGTGTTCAGTTTTGGGCCCCTCACTACAAGAGAGACATCGAGGCCCTGGAGCGTGTTCAGAGAAGGGCAACAAAACTGGTGAGGGGTCTGGAGCACAAGTCTTACAAGGAGCGGCTGAGGGAGCTGGGATTGTTTAGTCTGGAGAAAAGGAGGCTCAGAGGAGACCTCATCGCACTCTACCACTTCCTGAAGGGAGGCTGTGGTGAGGAGGGGGTCAGCCTCTTCTTCCAGATAACTAAAGACAGGATAAGAGGGAATGACCACAATTTGTACTGGGGAAGATTTAGATTAGATTTGAGGAAAATTTTTTTCTCTGAAAGAGTGGTCAGGCACTGGAATGGCCTGCCTAGGGAGGTGGTTGAGGCACCATCCCTAGCGCTGTTCAAGAAGCGTTTAGATGAGGTGCTAAGGTATTTGATTTAGTAGCTTAGTGGGTAGGGAAGGTGGTAGGAGGATGGTTGGACTAGATGATCTTGTAGGTCCTTTCCAACCTAATGTATCTATGAATCTATGAATCTATGAGCCCAGAAGTGGACACAGTTCTCCAGATGCAGCTTCATCAGTACTGAGAAGAGGGAAAGAAACACCACCCTTGATCCATATGTGTCTCATCCCACTCAGTGGGTTTCAAGGGAAGTGAATCTTTTTTTGTCTCCTGAGTGATGCCTCCCTTAGTCAAAAAGGTATCACTAACTCTGATGGAGTCATCCAAGATTCAGGAATAATACACATCAATTTATTGAGAGCTTTCTTAACAATTAAGGACAACTACTTGGAGGTAAAATTGACTAATTGACTAATTATGATTAAAAAGCATTACAGGTAAGGCAATTTTAGGCAACACCTACTACAAAAAGAATAAAAGAATATTAAGAGAAAATACAGAAGGGGAAAGAGAGACAGATGGATATGTAAATACAGCAAAGCAAAACAGTTCACCATCCCTAGATCCAGTGATATCTTGGTGACAAGTGTTGATCTTCAGTAGCAATGGTTCATCAGATGTTGTGTTGTTCAGTGGATGACAACTAACAACAGTACAAACTCTTTAACTTATTGTCTGAAGTGCCTGAGCCAGCTCTTTTAAGTGATAGCTTTTGGCTTAGGGATCTCAGCAGAAACTTCTTTGCTCCTGTCTTCCAGGCCTTGCAAATAGAAGTCAAGCAGATAAGAAGAAGCAGAGAGACACCAGCTTGTATCTTGTCTTCACAGGACACAATGGTATCACCTCCCCATTTCCTATATCAAACTGAAGTAGTCTGCCCACAGGCCAAGTCTTCAGCCAATAAACACTCCTGTGCCCTCCCTTTCAAAAGTAAACAGCTCCAAATAAATGCTTTCAAATGTAAAAGTGTCCACAAACTTATGTTTATTGCCTCAAGTTGATTTGAGACACTCCTTACCAGATTCAGATAACCCACTGTCAGTAGTTTGCCTAACCTGGCCCAAGATGCCATTGGCCCTCCACAAAGCTAGAGAAAATCCCTGGTTCATATTCAACTTGTTATCCACCAGGTCCTTTTCTTCAAAGCTTCTTTGCAGGTGTGTAGTCAAAGTATACATTGAAACCTGGGGCTGCTCTTCCCATGTACAAAAATTTGTACTTCTCCTTGCTGAAATAAATGAAGTTTCTATCATCCAAATTCAAGACAACATCAAAAAGTTGAAACAGTTCCATTTACATACGGAAAAGATATCAAATTAAGCATTAGAAGAGAAAACTCAGAAGAGAAATATAAGAATAATGATCCTACTAAAATGATAGGTTCTTCTACAAGCTATGCTTTCACATATTCCCTGCATTGTTAAAAAAAAAAAAGGTTGCATCCACATAATCTATCTTTACATAAACCACAAAGAAAACTGTGCAAGTGCTTAAGCATAGCAGCAGGTATGCAGACCTTCAACATCATTTTTCCAGACCTGGTTGATCAGAATTGTCCATCATCCATTGTGTTCCTAGCCTGCTTCTAATCTTCTTTCAATAACTTCTTGTATAAAATAAGTCTTCGTACAAAAGCTAAGTTAACTGTTAAAATCGACCAGCTAATCTGGTCTTCCAAACTGATACTAAGCCCAAGGGGCTTTTTTGTTTGTTTGTTCTCTGTTTTTTTCCTTTGTAATCATCCTGTAGATTGAGAAACAGAGTCAAACATAACAAAACAAACAAACAAAAAGTCACTATCTGATAAATGGAAATCTATATAATCAAAATTAAAAACGGGAAAACTTAAGGTAGGTTTCACTCTTAACCCAAGACTTTCTCTGAAATAAAATACTAGGACTTTTATTGATAATAGACAGAACATTAATGTACAAGAGCCCTTTTCATGTATAAAGACTACATGTATTTTCTTGATGCTAACCCAACACCATTTCCCCTCTTTTAATTCATTTTCCATTATGCTAGGCTAAAAGAAGCTACAGACAAAGGACTCTGAACCAGTAGAAAGGGATATAGAGTATAAAGAGAATTTATTTAGTGGAACTGTAATATTACCAAGAAACTGTCCATCTTAAAAGGCATCAGAAACCTATTTTACAAAAACAGAAAAAGCAAGTATTTCTTCATACTCAGACAACCAAGTCAATTATAGAGATGTTTTTGCTTTGTTTTATTTTGTTTTTGTTTACGAGACAATCCTGAATGCCAGAAGAATAACTGTTTCTTTCAGATTTCATTCCTCTTCAACATGTCTTTGTTATATATAGCATGCAGGGCTTGAATTAGAAATAAAAATAAGCTACAGGGGTGCTTAATCATATCAGAACCTGCTGTGGGATCAAAAGGGTAAGGTCTTGGTGTGTTTTCACTTGGCAGTCATTATGCTGCGTTAAACAACACAGTGGGAAAGTGACTATGACTACATTTAACAATTACTGATCTTGATTTCTGTGAGCATACACTTTGCATTCTAAGTTTTACATCGATGGTACTGCTGAGGTACTAAAATTGAGAAAGAAATCAAGTAGATTTAAATGTCACAGAGTATCTTACACCACATATGACATCCACTGACCATGAAAATAGTCACCACAGTAAGAAATTCAAATTCATGGATGAGACATCTATGCAAGTCAGGCATCTCAGTTTTCACCCTATTTAGGTAATGTGAAGAAGCAATCAGCTGTTGTAAATAAGCATCTAGTGTTATGCAGTCTCCTACAGGATACGCAGATGTGATGTTTGCCACCACTAAAGTGAGTGATTGCCACCACTAAAAGTCTCATAGGTCTTCATACAGTAAAGATAAGGCATTTTTTCCATTTGCCAGAAAAATCAGAATGTTAGAACCTCCTAAGAAGTATTTATTTTTCTGCAGTCCATCACTATAAAGCAGAAACAACAAACAGAATTTTGCTTAATATTCTTTAAGATACTTACATAAATCATTACCTCACCACTATTTAATTTTACAGAAGAATTTTGCAGGAATACATCACTATGCTCCTGAAAATCCAACAACAGAGAACTTTATCTAGACTATTACAATAAGTTAAATATATATAAATAATATTATAAGTTATATGGATAAATAAATATTTAACTTACAGTTATAGTTGTGTGTGTATACATATATATATATATATATATATATATATATATATATATATATATATGAAATAAATGTTCTATCTTTGAAATGCATTTTTAATAGTATCAATTTGAGTGTAACTCATGCCCTCTGGTTGTAACCAAGAGAAAATTTGAAGGTAATCTTCTGATAATGTGGATAACAAAATAACTACCAAAGAAAAATATACCGGTATTTGAGGAATCAGATTGGTTTTGGCCATATCAAGAGAATCTGAACAGCTTGAAAATAAATATTTATTCCCTTAACTATTCAATCTTCCTTTAGAAGTTTGCTCCTAGCAACATTTGCCTTTAAAATCTCACACGAAAGTCCCAGCAATCACAAATAAAAACTTAAATTTGCTTTAAATAAAAAACACAGAGTTCTTCCTTACATGAAATATTTCTGCATAGCAAGGTAAATTAATTTAATATTTGCATTGATTACAAAAATAATTTCCATAGTTCCTCTACACTTTAACTCATAGTACTTATTTTTAAATAACAGAATTATGCAATTCTTGATGCATGACAGCATAAAATCCCCCAAGAAAACGTTTCAAAAAGGTTTTGACAAT
Source organism: Oreortyx pictus (assembly GCA_036925125.1). Lineage (NCBI taxonomy): Eukaryota > Metazoa > Chordata > Aves > Galliformes > Odontophoridae > Oreortyx > Oreortyx pictus. The sequence continues at coordinate 18,112,668 of JAUPFR010000004.1, forward strand.
ATGCACAAATTCTGTCAAATAAAGCCAAACAAAAAACAATGCCTCCAAGAAAGATCCTCTTCCACTGGGTAATAAAGGCATCTGTCAAAGCTTGTACTGTAATCAAGACTAGATGTGTGTTCACACACAGAACAAAAGCTCATAGGCACAAGGGATGATAAGAAAAAACCTTTCTTAGGAATAAATTATTCAGTGTGTACAAGAGTACTTACAAGACTGAAAAGATATATCCCAGCATACTCATTGCAAATTTGGCTGAGATGTACTTTTGTTTCTATCTCTGCAATACATAAATAGTAAAGTACAAATCTGAAAAATCCTAACTTATTCTGTCTGCCTTCTCAGCATCTCTGATTACCTTTTCTCTACCAGATTTCTTCTTTCCCAGTTGAAGCTCGTAGTTATGTCATATGTAGGAAAGCTACAGATATCTAACTCTGGAAGAGATTTTTAGTACCTCTCTCCTAAACTGTATGTAGTTGCAAAACATAAGACTGAAAGTAGCTACATCCAGTTTTCATACTCAGTTCCACCATTTACATTGCTCTTTATTCTATTCTCCAAGTCAGTGGCTAATCTGGAAGGAAAAAATCATTTAATATTGATTGAGAATACTTATGTCTTCTTTTGGATTTACTTCTAACTTTTCTGCTAAACCACTGGTACTAGGCACATGCCTTATCATCAAGGATTGAACACCAAAAGACAAACACTGGTGTATTAACTCAGATGCAATTTCCAAGTCTAAATATTCACCACAAAATTAAAGACTTCAAAAAATTAAAGTTATGTATTGTACTGAAGTCCTCACAGTCTGAGGTCTGTAAATTTAACAGCAACTGGAAAGTAATAATGATCTTCCTTAAACTTATCACGAAATTCAATCAATAATAACAGCAACAGAATATTTCTAACAAAAACAGTTGTAAAAATAGGTGACAGCAGATAGAGCTGCTTCAAACCAGCTTAGGATCACTCACAGAAAATTGAGGCCACAATTCAATAAGAAGGAACTGCTTATACCTTTCTGAGAATCAGGACATGCCAAACATTCCAAGGGAGATGATTTCCAAGTAGAGATGCTTCCCTTGCACATGCCAATCCTTAAGTGAGGTTAGAGGAAGGCAGATGCTGGATAAGACACTTCAAATCATGCAGGTGAATTGTTACTACGTGTGCTCCTGCGACACTGTGACATTGTGACACTGAAAAACTGACATTGTGACACTGAGATATTGTTACACTGTGACATTGTGACCATGTGACATTGTTACACTGTGACACTGTGACACTGTGACACTGTGAGAATGTGACATTGTGACACTGGGACACTGGGACACTGGGACTTCATGACACTGTCACTCTCTGACATTGTGACACTGATACATTGTTACACTGTATCATATTGAAGTTGTGACATTGTGACACTGTGGCATTGTGATGCTGTGACACTGTGACATTGTGAAACTGGGGCACTGTGACACTGTGACATAGTGACACTGTTACACTGTGACACTGTGACACAGAGACATTGTAGCATGTTGACACTGAGACATTGTGATGTAATTACATTGTGACAGTGTGACACTATTACATTGTGACTGTGACGTTGTTACATTTTGACATTGTGAAGTTGTGACATTGTGAAATGGTGACACTGTGACACCTGTAACATTGTGACATTGTAGCATTATGTCATAGTGACATTGTGACACTCTCTCTGTGACGTTGTGATGTGACATTGTGATGTAGCATTGTGACATACTGGCATTAAGACACTTGGACATTGTGACACTGTGAACCTCTGATATTGTGACTTTGAGAGATTTTTACAATGTGTCATGTTGAAGTTGTGACATTGTGACACTGTGACACAATGACATTGTGACACTCTGACATTGTGACATTGCAGCATTGTGATATTTTGACGTTGTGACATTGTAGCATTTTGACATAGTGGCATTGTGACACTGGGACACTGTGACATGGTGACACTATGAAACTGTGACACTTTGACATTTGGTATTGTGACACTGAGACATTGTGTCATTGTGACACTGTGTCATTGTGACATTGTGAAATTTTGACATTTTGACACTGCAACACTGTGAAACTGTGGCACTTTAACACTATGACACTGTGCTATTGTGGCACTGTGACACTGTGACATTGTGACACGGTGATCGTCTGACATTGTGACTTTTAGAGATTTTTACAATGTGTCATTGTGAAGTTTGAAACTGTGACATTGGGACACTGTGATGTTGTGACACTGTGACATTGTGAAGTTGTAACATTGTGACACTGACACTGAGACATTGTGACACTGTGGTATTTTGACACTGCGACAACGTGACACTGTTACATTGCAGCACTGTGACATTATGGCATTGTGACACAATGACATTGTAATGTTCTGACATTGTTGCATTGTAGCATTGTGACAAAATGGCATCGTGACACTGTGACACTTCGACACTGTGACACTGTGATACTGTGAAATTGTGACATTCTTACACTGGGACACTGCGACACTGTGGCATTGTGACACTGGGACAGTGGGACATGGTGACACCGTGAAACTGTGACAATGTGACGTTGTGATCTTGTGAAACTGTGATACTGTGACTCTGTGAGATTGTACTGGGACTTAAGTTTGCCAGTCTGATCCGTGGAGCCATACAATAAGTTGAGAACTCTGTTGAAAATACCTACCTAGCTTCTGCACACAATGTGGCATTCAGTTCCAGTTGTGGTTTTGTGATTTTGATGCCGGTATTCCACATCAGAACACCATGCAGGCAGTTAGGGAGTTAATGCCGTAGGGAGCAGCAGAGGGGCAGAGCTGGGCACCGGCCGCCAGGCCCCGCTCGGCTCTCGGCGCTTTCTCTCGGCTGCGTAAAAAAATTCAGCACGTGTGCTTCCCCTGCAGTTCCTCCCTAACATAAGCTCCCAGTTTCTGGTTTGGAAACTTTGTCTCTCTCTCTCTCAATTGTTCAATTTTATTAGATTTAGTAAAGTTACCGTTCCTTCTCAGATCGTGCCGTTGTTTTTTTACAGACCCATCTATTCCCTCTGTTTCCCCTTCCCCCCGGAGCGCACGGCTCTGCTGGGGCGGCCGCGTGGCCACTGACAGTGCAGTTTTTTTTTTTTCTTTCTTCCCTTTCTCTCTTCCTTCTCGGTTTCCTGTGGGTTACTGTCGCGGATAACACCGTGACAGTTCCAGAGGGAGCAACTTTTGAGAAAGCCTTCCCCAAAGCCAGATAATACTGACTGGCAGGGAGTTTTGAGGGACTTGGGAGAGACTTTAGAGAAATGGACATCACCGGTGTAATGGAATTTTTCTCCTGAACACCTGCAAGATCCTGAGAACCTAAGCAGATATTTGAGACAGGCATGATCTGAGGAGGCCCAAATTATTTGGGGTCTGGCTTATACTTATCAGGTCTTATTCAATAATATCCCAGAGAGGGAGTCTCCAAGCTGAGAGGGAGAGTCTGCGGATCCAGAAAGAGAGTCTTCTAGCCAAGAAACAGAATGTCCAGTCCAACTTCGACACTCTCCAATGCAACTTGGATGCCCTCCAGCCTCAACAAGACACCTCCAGTCCAAGCAAGATGCCCTCTAATCTGAGCGAGGCACCCTCCAATCCGAGTGAGATGCCCTCCAGTCTCAACAAGTGTCAACGGTTTACTGGGCTGGATCAGCCCAGTTCCGTGACGATTGGTGTGGGGGACCCACAGACCCACGCCCCAGGAAAGGGGAAGGGGGAAAGGGAAAAGGAAAAAGGGAGATGGGCCTAGAAACAAAACAGCGGCAACGATCTGAGGAGGAAAGCTAATTAACTAAATAAGACATCAGAAAGCAAAATAACACAATATAATACAATATAATTGGAATTGAAGCTAATAAATCAAAGAAAATGAGCAAGAGAGAGTGTCCGATAAACTGAAGGCCTTACGCTAATGCTGAAGGCGATACGGCAGCGAGCACCCACCGCTGAGTCGATCCTGAAGGAAAGAGAGTGTCCCGTGACCGCAGAGGGTTTTTATCTTTTCCCTCTGAGCAGAAAATACGTAAAAATGCAAAGCATCGCAAAGTCTTCTGGGGAATGTAGTTCTTCTCTTCTGAGACAGGTATACCCGGAAAATATCAATGATCTATGGAGTTGGAGTATTAACTCTTTAACTCTTAATGCACTACATGTTGTTATGATGTGGAATACCAATACCAAAAATCATAAAACCATGACAACAAGATACCCTCCAAGTGGAGCTAGAAAGAAAGAGCATTGAAACTGACCAATCTGATCAATTACAGACAGCACCAGAATCTATGTCAGTTACCCCTGTAAGAGGACAGAAAATGAAAAGAATCTCAACTCCCTTGGAAGAGAAGAAAGAGGAGGAGGAGAAAGTAGAGGAAGCAGACAGTGTAAGAGAAGAGGAGAAAAGAGGCCCATGTGAAAGACAGAAACTGTTTTCTTTTATTTATTGTCTCAAAGCTTGCTTCGTGAGGCCTTTCTGGTGATGAGACTCTAAGTGAGAACTGCAGGTTATCTGGGTGGGTGTCACCGTGCCACAGTGCCTCTGCTTATTGTTGTAAAGATAAGCAGAAGCAGGGCCAAGCCTGTTTTTTTGGGGGGTTCGGCTTGGAGAAGCTGATCACTGCAAAAGACAATAATGCTTGTGCCTGGCAATGAAGGTACCACTCCCTGCTGGCTTATCTGTTGGGCCAGGTATGTCACACTAACAGAGAAAAAAGAAAAAAAACTGAGAAATGGTGGATAAAAGGCCTTCACTAAACTTAGGACTTTGGAAAAGAACTCCCCAAGAAAACATCTTTGATGGAGAACTCCTGCAGAGCACGCAGAGAATTCCCTGAGGGGGGGAAACTATTCGGACGAACCCTGAGGCCTGCTTGCTACCAAGCTTCCCGACTTTCTCCCATCCCCCCGCGGAGATCAGACGAGTTCCTGAGATCAACGGACCTAATATGAACTTCGCTGGACCCACGGTGCTGATTATACCTCTCTTGCTTTCTATCAAGACTCCTTGCTTTTTATCCCTTTTCTATCGCTTCCCTTCACCATATCCCTAAGCAACCAGTAATTGTAATATACTGGTTGGGCTAACATTTGACCCGCTGTGTCTTAATCTCACCATCGGGTATACACATACATACAAAGAACCTCGTCTCCCTCCTTTATATTGGAGCGTGACATCTTTAATGGCGTAGTCGGCAGGATACCCGACAGTGAGAGTGTTGCCCTTCCAGGTATAGTTGATGTGTGTACCTTCTGGAGTTGCACGGAGTGTTATTTTTGATAATTTAGATGTGAGTGCCTCTCCAGAAAGAATCACTCTGAATATTGAGTTTTAAGTGTGAAATTTGAACCTCTTTCCTGTGTGTGCCTCCTGGAGTTGTGAGGAGTGATAACTGTGATAACTTAGACGTCTGTACCTCTCCAGGAAGAATCACTCCGCATATTGAACCATAGCTGCGTTTGCGGGAACTTTAAGTAAAGTTGATCCTTTTCCTGTGTGCACCTCCTGGAGTTGCAAGGAGTGATAATTTGATAATTGATTAACGTGAGCACCACTCCAGGAAGATCACTCCACATATTGAAACTTAACTGTGTCTTTGGAACTTTTTATGTGTGTGTCTCTCAGGAACCTATTAAGGAACTTCGGGACCTGTGAAGATTATTGTGTATTTTTGAAACTTAAGGGTACTTCCTTACTTAGGTGTGGTGTTTGAAGTTTTTTTTCTCTGTGTGTGGCTTCACAGGGAAGTGAGAAGTGCTTTACGTATTAGCATTTTCTTTGATCTTCTTTGACTTTGGCATGTTCTCTCAGTAAACAGAGGAGTGATTTGAGTATTTGCATTTGTTTTACTCAAATTTTTGGATACTATACTCTTTCTCTTTCTCCGTGTAGCTCTTTCTGCATATTGAGAAATGAGCGACAGTGTAGTCGCAATGAAAGGTGAAGATGTGTTATTTGACCTTTTAGAAAAGCATGGTGCCAGACCCTCGTTAACAGGGGTAGACTGGGCACAGCAGAACTGGCATAACTTGCAGAGTGTTTCAGACCGTATTAGTGTTCTGCAAAAGAATGCTCATGCCCGAGCTGGAAAAGGAAAGGCACTTATTTGTGCATATTGGGTTCGGCTCTGGTTGCAGTCATAGAATTCCGTGACCAGCAGCTTAAAGCAGAGAGCCAAGCTTTACAAGCGCTGCAGGAATCAGTTAAAGTAAGTCAGGAATTGATAAAAGCTTTGCGAAATCAAATTGTAAACCTAGAGGAGCAATTAGAAAGAGAAAAGCATAATTCTGATCTGTTGCAAATGGCTTTAAGGGAAGTGTTAACGGGTAAGGATGCCAGTGGTACTAGTGCACCTCAAAAGAAAACTTATCCAAGGGAGGAATTGCAAAGGTATAAAGGCAAATGTTGACAAATTAGAAGCCCTCCCATCTCTATTGCATCCTTCAATAAAAACTGAGATTTCAAACAACAATTGCAAGGATTTAGATCCTCAAATGAATACTGAAGATATCCCTTTCTCTGCTACTGAGCTAGCAACCTTGAAAAGAGATTTTGGCCGCTCTCCTAAAGAATCAGAAACAGAGTACGTATGGAGAGTCAGCCTCACAGGTGGAGATCAGATACTTTTATCTGAAAAAGAGGCTAACGGTTATTGGGGACCAGGAGTATTTTTAACTACAGGTAACAATTGTGCTCCCTGGTCTCTTATACAGAGAGTTGCCTATTGGGCAGGTGGTCTTAACCCTCTAGAAAGGGAATACCCCCTTACCATTACTGGGACAGTAGATCGATTAGTAGAAAGTGTTCAAAAGGCTGCTTGTTTGCAAACGATGTATGATAGAAAGCTGCAGCCACACCATGAATCCCCTATGATGATGCCTGTTGATCCTAAGAGAATGACCCCTCTTATCAGGGGGCTTCCAGAATCGCTGAAACCCATAGGCATACAATTGCAAGGAATGATACAGGATATGTCTCAAGGAGAAGGAACCCGGGCAGCGTTAGAAGGAACTGCAACCTCTATCGTGTGCAGTCAGGATACAAAGTGTGGACGTGGGGGAAGGTTGCCCAAGAATTAATTAACTATGGGAGAAAATATGGACCAGTGATTTCTTCCACCAGCAAATTTGAGACACAGGGAATGAGGCGTGCGGAGGCCAATTCGACCCCTCCCCTATCTAATCGGGAGAACAACAGATCTAAAAGGGTCTCATTTTCAGTGAAACCAAGCGGGCGAAATATAGATCGTAAACGTAATAGTTTTTGGATGCTGGGCCGGCAGAAGGGCATTCCATGAGAACTAATGGATGGATTATTGTAAGAGACTATTATTATACCATTGCCTCAAAGTTTGCTGATGAACATGTCCGAACATGTCCAAGCTAGTCCTGGACAAGGTTGTGAAATCCTTGGTCTAAGGGATGGTCAAGCAGATGGGCACATCCTGGGGCAACGAAAGAGAGATAAGCTGCAGCTCAATGGCCGCTGAACACTCTTTTGTTTGGTACTCATCTCTGTGAGGAGATAGCCATCTCAGGAGATGCTTGCCTGGCACACTAGCACGGGATTTGTCACGTAGACTGGAGGAATCTGGAAGATAAATAGAGGGGTCCTGCAGCCACGATGTTGGGGGGTATTCTCTGCTGCTGCCAGGAGTTTCTCTTCGGAGAGACTTCCCTCGCTGCTTCTCCAGTGCTGACCCCTCGCTGCTTCTCCGGTGCGGACCCCTCGCTGTTTCTCGCTGTTTTTGACTGCTTGCTGCTCAAGGCTGCCCGTCGCTGCTGCTGTTCTCCCCGCTTCTGCCACCCCTGCTCTTCGGCCTCGGTCCGTCAGATCCGCTTGCAACCGGACCGCCCCTAGGATCCTGGCTGGTGACTTTCCCTGCGTTATACAAACCCTTGCTTCTTTCCTTTCTTTCTTATCGCTCGCCTTCCCTTCCCCATCAACCTTAACAGTGTCCGCCTTCCCCTTCCCCATGTCCCTGGTCAGTATTTGTAATAAACTGGTCGGACCGACGTCTGAACCGTTGTTTCTTAATCTCACTGGGTATACGCATAATCTTAAAGAACCTCGTCTCCCTCCTTTATATTGGAGCGTGACAATTATCTACAGACAAGTTAGAGGAGTTAGTTAACAGGTGGCCGCAACAAAAGTCCGAAAGTAGTGACGCTCCATCTCCGAGTGCCCCCGACTTTGGAATCAGCAAGGGCCCTAGGACTGCAGGAAAACTAATTCCCTCGCCCCTCTCACGTGAGTGGGGGGGAGGAGGGTGGATGTACATTAGAAAACTTACAACAAAAGGAAATGATCTGTTAAATACGCTTAGCAGGCTAAGGGTGCCTGGGAAAAGGAATACAAAAGCACCACTCACTGGATTATTCCCTCATTTTAACCATATTAACAAGCCCCAAAAGTGCAAGCCAATGTCCTGTTTTGTTTTACGGAAAACCCCCGTTGGACCTCGACTGAACACAGAAAGGCAGACAGCTGACTTTAATCATTTGTGTTTTGGGACAAATATTGAAGATCTGATCATACTAGAACGCTGAATACACTGTGTATTTTTGTTGCATAGTCTCATGTTTCAGGTTGTTGTAGGTATGGGTGTTGTCTTTTGGTCTGTTAAACTTCACACTTGAGTTTGAGTTCTCACAGGTTTTGCTGGGTTACTGGCTACTCCCTGCACAGTAATGCCAACACTGCATGTTGCTTCAAAGTTAAATATGAACAGAATTGTCATTTGAGCATCTCAAAAGCAATTGTAATATTTTAGCATTGTGACACAGTGACATTGTGACACTGTGACACTGTGACATTGTGATACTGTGACTTTGTTAAACTGGGGCACAGTAACGCTGTAACACTGTGACAGTGTGATATTGTGACACTGTGACACTGTGACATTGTAACGTGTCACAATTAAATAATGCCACTATGTCACAATGACAAAGTGTAAAAATGTTACAGTGTCACAATATCACAGTGTCTCAGTATCATAATGCCACAACGTCACAGTATCACAGTACCACAATGTCACAGCGTCACAGTGTCACAGTGTCAAAATGTCACAATATCACAATCTCACAGTGTCACAGTGTCACAATGTAGCAGTGGCACACTTTTACAATGCCACAATGTCACAATGTCACAATGTCACAATGTCACAATGTAAAAGTTTCACAGTGTCACAATGCCACTATGTCACAATGCTACAATGTCACAATATAACAACGTCACAATGTCACGGTGTCAGTTTCACAGTGTCACAGTCCCACTATGTAACAGTGGCACTATGTCACAGTGTCACAATGTCACAGTGTCCAAGTGCCACAATGCCAGTGTCACAGTGTCCCAGAGTCACAATGTCACAGTGTCACAATGGCACTATGTCATAATGCTACAATGTCACACTGTCACAACGTCACAAAGTCACAGTGTCACAATGACAAAATGTTACAATGCTACAATGTAACAGTGTCACAGTGTCACAGTGTTACAGTGTCACAATGTCACAGTGTACCAGTGTCACAATGTCACAGTGTACCAGTGTTACAATATCACAATGTCACAATGTCACAACTTCAGAATGTCACAGTGTCAGAATGTCACAATGTAACATTCACAGTGTCACAATGTCACAGTGGCACAGTTTCACCTTGTCCCAGTGTAAAAATGTCCCAGTGTTACAATGCTACAATGTCACAGTGTCACTGTGTCACAATGTCACAATGTCACTACGTCACAATGTCACAGTGTCACGATGGCACAGTGGCACCGTGTCACAGTGTCTCAATGTCACAGTGTCACAGTTTCACACTGACACAATGTCACTACGTCACAATGTCTCAGTGTCACTATGTCAAAGTATCACAGTATGTCTCCCAGGGCTGGCTACACCCCTTCGCTAAGTGCTCAATCACTAAGGTTCAGGGCATGACCTAACAGTTTCCATACAGTCCACCCCTTCACAGTGTGAACCAATGATTGAGCACTCTGGGGTCATGCTACCCTTTACAAATTAGTTCACAATTTGAGTCATGGTACAATATGCCTTGGCACTGATATTGTGTTGCGACGCAGATACATTCTTGCCCATCATGCCATAAATAGTCCATAGATTTCAGTTACATCTCCTTCTGGCTTCTTTTGCAGAAGACATTCAAAAAGTCCATCATTAAATGTCACTGAAGAACAGGATATCATGGAAATTCTTCAGTGACACCAGAGCTCCTGCTGCTTCTGCCACTGTTTGGGCATCCTGGTTGGCCACAGATCTAAGGGTAAGCGTTTAATTGCCACTGAGAGAGTCAGATCTCCCCTCCATGATAGAATACATGCCATGTTACTGCTCTGCATCAAAATTTCCTATTGGAGAGGGGCATGTCCATTCTTTTTATACTGTGCCTTTGTCCTGGTATTGACAATTGTTTCACTATATCAGGTACCAAAGAGGGGGCTCTGATCTGTCCTTTATGACAAAAATTGGGGTATGTATTATAATTTCAGATAGCCATGTGCCAATTACTTGTGGTTCCAGGTTCTAAATTCTCAGGGGAAGGGTGCAGAAAATTATTTATTGTTCTAACTTGGGCTTTTAGTCATATTTCCCTTCCTTTAATTTGGATCCTAAGTGGGGAGGCCCAAGTTGTTTGTAACATAGCAGGGCACTGGGTCTCTGGGTCTTTCATTCAGGTCATATAGGTTGTTACTTTATCCCTGCCGGGATATGAGGGACTGGGAGTTGGTCTTCAGAACAGCCTTAAGAATGCTATTACACGTCCCTAGCAGGCCTGCTCCCATCTAATTATAAGCCAGATGAAACCACTATTCAGTGTTGTTTTCCTCAGCCAACAATACCTGACATTCAGATGGGCAGCCCCATTGCTTATAGTTCTGCACACATTCTCTACTGTCTGGCACGTCGAAACATCTTATGTAGCCACCGGGCAATGTTGTCTGCTTGCAAATTGTCCAGCCAGGTTATCCAAGCTAGTGCGTCAGCTTCATCATTCCCTGGTGTCAGCACGGACTCATGTCCAGATACACAGTAGTACAGAAGGACGTGCAGCTTAAATTGAGGGAAAGGGGAGAAATGTGCAGGAAGTGAAAGCAAGGTTGTGTAGCCTGAGAAGAATAAAGGTATGTTGTCTACATGTGCAGAGAGAAGATCAGGAAAGCCAAGGCACAGATGGAGATGAACTTGGCAAGGGGTGCAAAAAATAACAAGGAAAGGTTCTGCAGGTACATAGGCAGGAGGAGACAGACCAAGGAAGGAGAGTGTTCCCTCTCTGATAAATGAGGACAGAGAGCTGGCTTCTTCAGACATGGGGAAAGCTGAAGTGCTCAATAAGTGCTCTGCCTCAGTCTTCACTGCTTGTCAGGCTCCCCGTGTCTGCCAGGACCCTGAACCTCTAGGTGACAGTGAGAGGAATGGGTTCTGTCCCGCTGTAACAGTGGAATAAGTCCAAGACCTCTTCATGAAACTGAGTATACATAAGTCCATGAATCTGAAAGATATGCAACCCAGGATTCTGAGAGAGATGTCTGGTGTGGTTGCTGAGCCACTCTTCATCATATTTGAAATATCCTGACTGTAGGTTGAAATCTCCAGTGACTGGAATAGGGGAAATATTACTCCTAATTTTATGAAAGGGAGAAAGATGACCTGTGGAACCACAGGCCACTGAGCTGCACCTCTGTGCCTGGGAAGATCATGGAGGAGATCCTTCTGGTTACCTTGTTAGGGCACAAATGAGACAAAGAGAAGAGACAGAGAGACAGCCAGCATGGCTTCACCAAGGGCAAATCTTGCCTCATCGTTCTGGTGGCCTTCTATGACAACGTGACAGCATCAGTGGACAGAGGAAGGGCAATGAATGTCATCTATCTGGACTCTGCAAAGCCTTTGACGTGGTTCTTAACCACATCCTTTACTCTAAATTGGAGAGGTATGGATTTGAAAGATGGACTGTTTGATAGATTAAGAACTGGTCACAGCCAAATGGTTGTGATCAACGGTTCCATGTCTGGGTGGAAGCCAGTCACAAGAGGTGTCCCCCAGGGGTTGATCTTGGGACCAGCGCTCTTCAACATCATAAGACATAGACAGCCGAATTGAGTGTACCTTCAGCAAGTTTGCAGATGGCACCAATCTGACCAGTACAATTGATACACTGGAGGGGAAGGGAAGGCATCCAGAGGGACCTGGACAGGCTGGAGAAGTGGGCCTATGTGAACCTAATGAGGTTCAACGAGGCCAAGTGCAAGCTGTTGCGCTTGGGTTGGGGCAGTCCCACTTATTTATACAGTCTGGGGAAAGCAATCCTGAAGAGTAGCCCTGTGGAAGAGTACTTGGGGAATCTGGTGTATGGGAAGCTGGACATGAGCCACCAGTGTGCACCTGCAGCCTGGAGGGACATCTATATCCTGGGCTGGATTAAAAAAGGGGCGGCCAGCGTGGAGAAGGAGGTGACTGTCCCCCTCTACTCAGCTCTTGTGAGGCTCCATCTGAAGTACTTTGTACAGGCCTGGGGCCCCCAGAACAAGCAAGAAGCAGAACTCTTGGAACAGGCCACTAAGATGCTCAGAGGGCTGTAGCACCTCTCCTAAGAGGAAAGGTTGAGGGATCTGGGCTTGTTTAGCTTGGAGAAGGCTCTGGGAAGACTTTAGTGTGGCCTTCCAGTACTTGAAGGGAGCATATACACAGGAAGAGAAACTACTGTTTACATGGGTTGATAGTGATGGGACAAGGGAGAATAGTTTTAAACTAAGACAGGGGAGATTTAGGTTAAATATTAGGAGAAAGTTTTTCACTCAGAAGATGGTGATGCAGTGGAACAGGTTGCCCAGAAAGGCTGTCCAAGGCAAGGCTGAATGTGGATCTGGGCAGACTGGTCTACTGGTTGTTGACTCAGCCCGTGGAAGGGGGTTTAAGCTAAATGATCTTTTCAACCCATGCCATTCTATGATTCTATGATGGTAGATGTATACTGTTCTATGCATAACCACATTCCAGGTATCCAACCACCTGTCTCAACACCAGATTGGCTGGGCAAGCATAGTTTAATCTTGAGTGGCCCACAGTGCAACCCATGGTGTAAGATGTTGGTAGGCCACCCAGCTATCCATCCAGATGTACAATGTGCCATCACCTCTTTCCTGGGTTACAGCCATCCACACTGCTCTTAGTTCAGCCCACTGGCTACTCTGTCCATCTCAGTTGAGGGATGATAAGCAAATCCTTGCTATTTAGTAGGATTTCCTTTGCTGAACCCATTTACAGTAATTCAGCCTTCTGAATAAATCCATAAAGTCAACAGGAATATTACAGACTAGAGAGTTCTCCCAACATCTAGACCTCAACAATATTTAAAGAATAAAACATCTGAGCAGAAAGTCAATGACAATGAAGACGAAGTAAAAAACAAACAAACAAACAAACAAACAAACATAACACCAGAGAAAAATTGTGGCTTTTGAAAATAAATGAGTCAAAGGGTTATTAACTCTTAGAGGAAAAGCTATGAAAAACACACATATTAAAATGACCAGATCCTGTCACTGTCAGCTAGTCAGAATACATGTTTGTCATACAGCTATTCAAGTCCACGTTCTAAACGCTATGCAAGTCTGCCAGAAAGAAACTTTTATGATAAAGTGATGATACTCATGAAAAGAATAATTATAAACTTTGGCATGGAGAATAGCATATTTGATCTCAACACCATTAAGAATGTGGAAGGAGCAGCAAGTGGCAAAGATAAAAAGAATACATTCATTTTCATCTCTTGGAGTACTAATGACACAGGAAAATAGCAAAGCAGGAAGTGATTCTACAGTTTATTTTGTTCAACTGCATTAATTGCCATTTGAGTTAGTCTGAATAATATAATGAAATTATAGCTGATTAACAGCTCATATTTTAACTCCTGTATGACAAATTATTAAACCTAGAAGTTTAATTATACAATTACATTACTCCTTATGCAATGTAAGAAAATTTATGTATTTTAATATATATTTAATAGTAATTTATAAAATCAAATGATAATTTATGTTCAGTTCAAATTCTCTAGAAAAAAATGCTTACAGATCTTCTGCTTTTTATGTAGGTTGCTCCTAAATTACAACAGATACAAGGAGCACAACAATGTTGTGATAGAGCAAATTCCCAGCTACAAAATGCTATTTTTCAACATAGTCACCGCTATTAGCTCTGCATTTTCACAAGTAGCCTTACCTACGTATGGACTGGAAAATCTTGATTTAAACTCTGACCTCTGAATACAATCCCAAAAACTTCTTGTTGTGGCAGGTGAAAAAAGAGACTAATGTGAAAATACAGTTTATACTTCAAACCAATAAACTCTAATTTAAAAGTTATTAAACTGCATTGTATAGAAATACACAAATGTATTTATAAAAAATATTTGTAAATGTGTAATGTATACATGAAATCTCCAACTTCAAACATAAAAAATAAAAACTACAACAATCTGAAGCTATAGATATATCTACTAAAGAAAGTAAATCATAGAATCATAGAATCATAGTGGTTGGAAGGGACCTCAAAGAGATCATCGAGGACAGCCCCCCTGCCAAAGCAGGTTCCCTACACCAGGTCACACAGGTAGGCGTCCAGACCTACAAAAGGATTGGGACTGGTTGGACAAATTGTTCTTGGAATGGGGTCTCAACGGATGGCTTCCCAACACCTTAAAAATGATGTGCTATATTGTGATGACTATTGTAATGCTTTTGCTGTTACTTCCTTGTATTTTACAACGTGTGTAAAAAATGATTGACAATGCTACAGAGAAAATATTCATAGTGCAACAGAAAGGGGGAGATGTGGGTGATGGCAAAAGTGCGAGCCAGACAGAACTGTTAGCTAAGCAGGAATTCGACCATAAGCCTTGGATGCAGGCTGTGTAAAGACAAGCTGATAAGGTTGAGATAACCACGTCTAAGGAGTGAAAAGAAACAGGACACTGTAACAGAAGGCACTGCTCATTTAGAGGACCAGGAGTGCTTTGTACTGTTATGATGTTTAACCTTAAGGAATGTAACCTTCGCCCAATCATATCTTAACACACGTTGCCTTTCTGTGTATATAAGCTGTGAGCTGTTGCTTAATAAACGAACATTAGCTTGCATCAAGCTGGGTTCCCGTCCCTTCATTGCAGCAAGGGAAAGATAGGGAGATGGGTCTAAGAACAAAAGAGCAGCAGTGAGCTAAGGGAGAAAACTAATTACTAAATATGATAGTAGAATGTGAGATAACATAATATAATACAATATAATTGGAATTGAAGCTAATAAAACAAATAAATGAGAGAGAATGTCCAAAACCATGGGACTTTCTCTAATACTGAAGACAAGGTGGCTTGGGAGCATACACCACAGAGATGAGCAGAAAATACAAAGGTACAGTCTCATGACTGGAGAGCATTTTTGTTTTTCCCTCAGAACAGAAAATGGAAATGGAAGAGTGAAGTCTTCTGGGATGTGTAGATCTCCGCTGAGAAGGGTACCTGGAAACTATTAACAATCCACAGAACTGAAGCATTAACTCCCTTACTGCCAGTGCAGAACTGTGGTGGAGTAACCACATGGGTGCCAGGGTACAATTAAGAAGTGAGAGAGAAAAGACGGTTTTTGTTTATTATGAACAGGACCTCTTATACCCTTGTGCTTACAGACAGTACTTTTCCACTAACATTTCACTGGTCAACTACTCTGCTATACAACAGCAAGTGTTTTGTGACTCCTTAACAGCATGTGCAAAACAAAACAGTGCCCGACTGCAAAGTGTTCAGTGATCTTTTGCCATATCCTTTGTTTCCCCTTTTCTTGTTCACTTATCCCAGGGCCTCATGGCCAGAAGTCCAGTATTCTCACCAGCTATGGAATTTGCTGAGCCCCAAGGCGATACTTCCCACACAGTACATGATGTTAGGATGTGGAAAACTGATAGCAAAAATCATAAAATCATGACACTCAGTTATTGGTCTGCACTTGAAGAGGAGTATAGAAGGGGGGCAATAAATACCATTTGTTTAGAGGATATGGAAATGGCTGTAGTTCTGAAGCTCACTTCACCTCATTGATCTTCTAACCCATCAAAAATAAGTTTGTTCTTTTATTGCTAGCTCTCATTTTGGGTACAGCTGGGAAAATATTAAGAAAACTTGAGTAATGTTTTATGTCTCGAAGAAACTGGATAAATTCTGGAATAGATGCTAGAGATACCATGTCAGTAGAAGTTGGAAGAAAGATCTATTAAAGAGAAACAGGCATTGGCATTAAAACATGTTTAAAATAAATGTTTTTGACAGAAAGTTGCTTGAAGAATTTGGATGTACATAGTATGTTCAGTCTACAGAGGCTGCAGGGAGTTGGACCTCCCCATGAATACAACTTTAAAAACCATACCCAAAATAAACCATACAAAAAGTTGCTAAGATAATACTTCTATATGGCTTTGTAAACTTTTCAGTGCCAAAGCTTTTCAGTAATTTATAGAAACTTTATAGTTTTTATACTATATTATACTATTAGGGCTTTAAGGAAATAGTTCAATTCATTCAAGTGTTTATGCTGCTATGCATATATATATGAATATATATGAATACTGCTGATTGATTTATATGTTTATATACACATACAGAATATCTTCTCAGTGAAAGCCACTGAGACTGACAACTTCTTAGATAATCTATCTTAGCAACTTTTCTTTTGTCAGCTGTCTTTAGTAAATATATATATAAGGAGGATGTTTTCATTATGAAAACCTTTAATGCAAAATAATTATTAAGAATCTTTCCAGACATCACATGTGTTACGACCTTTGGCACTGGATCACAGTGCAAACCAGTAGAGTTAGAATCCTCATTATTAATTTATCTTGTGGAGGAAGTGTCTTTCAAGGCGATTTATTGGACGACAGATGTTGTTGAGTAAAGAGCCTGAAAGCTTGAAAGAAGTTTATTCAGGGTTTTTCTTACCTAGTGAAGCTTGATTTCCATTTTAAACTAGTTGGTCTTGATCATTTTGCTATTGACAGTAACATACACTTTAACGACAAGACTGTCCTCATACCTCCCCTCTTCATTCCATAAATTATTCTTAGCAGCTTGTAGCTAGTTTCTGTGAAAACCGTTCACAGTCCTAAAAGACACTTGAACAGAAGTTTTTTATGTGGAACAATGGAAAGAAATGAGCATGACTGCTACAAACCACAGGTGTTTGACTTTCATGACTAATCAGGTAATCACATCTTTCTGATCACACAGTTACCTCTTAATTTTTGGCTACTGCAACTTCTAATTATTTTACAAAAAACTATAGCGATTACCTACAGAATTGGAGAGTTGTTCCTTTGATTAGATTTGTTGCAATCAAGTTTATAGCCTTCTGTGATGTGAAACCATTGTTTCCTGAATGTTGATGTTCCATGTGTTTTCTTAAGAAAATTAGGTGAAAAATCAGCTCCATTATTATCTTTATCCTGGATATCCAGGGTCTCAGAATTAACATTAATGTGAGCTTACGGGTCCTGCCATGCAGATGGAAGGCCCCAAATCCCTTAGATTTAAAATACAACTAAAACGCTCCATTTTTCTCCAGCTAGAAAATCACAAGAAAGGTATGTACCGTCTATTGCAAGAATTTCACAAACAAACAAAGTTTATCTGTCTGCACTTAGATACCTTCAAACCAGACATGCGAACATTTGTAGGACCCAACTGGCAAAAACTTGGCAATATTCCAGCTCTGACACCATTGTTTATAATGTATTGAAGCTAATATTCAGCTCTGTACAATGATCATAATCCACCGATTCACAGGGGTGAACTGACGAAGGTGCCATTCATTTCATGGTGTGACAGCTGTGAATGGTCATCTAGAATGCGCCTTATCTTTCACATCACTGTTGCCACTGCCAAAACACATCACCCACTGCCTCGCCATGTTCTTATCCACTCTTTGGTCCCCACAAACATTCAGAAAGCATCGATGAATGTCAGTGGATGCAATTTTTCCACATGGAGGAATTCAGTGGCACGCCTTTGCTTCATCTGCACTTCCATGTCAGACACCATTTTATCAGATTGCCCCTCTACTGCCATCTGTCACACAGCAGCAAACTGTAATGTAATATTGGCTGTAAAGTTAAGCTTCTACTTCCATATCACCAAAATCTACCTCTGACCTCTTGGACAAATGAAATGAAATGAAATGAAATGAAATGAAATGAAATAAAATAAAATAAAATAAAATAAAATAAAATAAAATAAAATAAAATAAAATAAAATAAAATAAAATAAAATAAAATAAAATAAAATAAAATAGGAGGCTCTACTTTCAGAGCAGCCATCACAGTTGAAGACTAACACATGGCGAAACACCGGAGGTTGAAAACTTCAACTTATTTTCTCTGTCTCAGAAGAATGGTGTGGAAAAAGAGTTTAAAAGATCATTACTTGTTTCAAGCTTTAATTCACTTTACACATAAATGAATTCTTCATGTGTCATTCTGCCATTCCTCATCTCAGCCTCTTCCCAGTTCTGTTAACATTCCCTTGACAAATGTATGCATCCTACTTCTCTTCTTTTGCTCATTGTCCAGCCAGGACAACATGACAATTCCTTCAAGAAGGGATGAGAAATTAACTAAGGGTGAAAAAATAAAAATTAGAGTCAGAAGAAATAAAAAGGAAGGAAAGAGATTTTTAACTAACAGTGGACAGAGACTCCTGTAACCTGTACAAGAGCGCATCATCTCACATAGATGAAGAAAAAGAAAATCGTAAATGACCTGCTTACTTTAAAACAATTCTTGTTTGCAAAACAATAATAATTTTTGTAAATATATATATATATAATATATATATATACACATATATTTATATCAGATTCATTCCAAAGCAAAGTTATGTAATGCTTAGCTGTACAGTACAGAAGCACTTCTGCCTTTTAAGGACAGAATAGGATGCACACTATTATTACAAGACAACACATTACTTCTGATAGAGCATAATGTTCATTTTTTTCCACTACTAAGTAGACTGTATCTCCCTCTGGAGTTTTAATGCACCTTTCATGTATTACTGATTGCTACTGTACACGATAAGGTCTTGAAATGCATTAAAGTCGTTTAGACAAAAGATACACTGGAAATGATTCTTAACCAACAGAAGCAGAATCAATGTCCTGACATATGTGTTTTTATCAGGCTTATTTTAACTGCAAGATGGTTAATCACCTTAGTTTATGCATTAAGCTTACGAAATAAGGCACCACCTGCTGAAAGCAAGTTGTTTACTAAAACTACCCACTAAATTAGTATCTTGTATAAAATAGTTATATTTATCATGAACAGGGAACAATTCTATTTTCTACTGAGATTCATCAGCCAAAGAAAAGAGAGAAGAAATCAGTGATCATCTCCAAATCTTAAACTTCTATTTTCTCTAAACTTAAATAAAACTTATTTTAATGCTAAATTATAATCTGTGGTTCTAACTATCTAGTCCACATTCATGGCTAATGTCTGCGGGAAAAAGCAAAGGGAGGGAGGGAGGGAGAGAGGGAGGGAAGGAGGGAGGGAAGGAAGGAAAAAGTATAAATGGTGGTAAAAATAAGTTCTGTACTTGTTAACCAAACTGACTCGAGACAGATGTGTCAGAGAACAACCCCCTAATAACAGCCGGCACAGCCCAGAGAGAGAAAGATAAGACATGAATGCAGAGATAAGAGACAATAAAAAGAGGGGATGGGAGGCCCGCATTGCACGCCTCTGGTGGAGCAGAGACTCCCGGCCGCCCAGCACTGTTTCGCTCGTTTATTACCTGCTCAATAGATTTCTTACAATAATTGGTATGTATCGTTCTCTTCACACCTATAACACTTCGGTGCTGTGACTTGGATCCAGGCGACTCTGCTACGGAATTCCCACTCCAGGGGGGGCGCCCCGTCTCCGGACACCCCTGGGCTGGGTAATTCCTGTGCAGAGACCTGTAGCTGTGAACTCTAAATTTGGTAAATGAGCAAAAGAAACTGCAGTACCCCGTAATTTTTGTGCATGAGGACCCCAACGGAGACTCAGGATTCAGTAAGCATTTGCATGAAACTGTTCGGTTGGGGAGGGTATTGTATGGGAACTGTTGAGTCACGGCCTGAACCACTGATTGATCACCTGAGGCGAGCACTGGGTCAGCCGCAGGGGCACAAGTGAGTGTGATTGGAAGGGGTGGCGTTTGACTCCACCTCTCCCAAGACCCCATTTAAGGGCTGACCACCACCAGGGAAGGATCTCTGGTTGGAGATCCCTCCCTAGTGGAGTTATTGGCGAGCCTCAACCATCTTTAAAGGTGAGCCACTCTTTTCTTATCAACCATCTGTACATCATCTACTTAAGCCCATCAAAAATATACCAGCTTTGGCACTATTTCTTTTGGGTGCTATTTTTGGGGGTTATTTGCCCTACAATTGGTGAGCCAGGAAGGCTTAAAAAAAAAAGATATATATATATACAATAATTAAACATGTCTTTCATTTGGAACATTTTCAAATGGGGCAGGGGGGAGAACGTTACTCCCCTAGACCAATCAATTCCTGGTCAAATTCCAGGATTTATGGGGTCATCCTATTATGGTCTTGCCACTGTTATTGAAAAATGGGGACCCCTGCGGGTTACAGGGACTGTTTCTCCTTCTCCAGCCCGGCTGACAGATTATTTTCAAGGTCTAGATAAGGACATACTAGTTACAAAAGAATGTTGGCTAGCTGCTTCTGTTGTGGCTTGGCCTCTAATAATGGCCTTACATAAGCTGGAAATAACAAATACAAACATAGAATCCGAAAATCAATTGTTAAGAGATCGAATTGAAAGGTTGGAACAACAGCTGGGCACATTAGTAGCCAAAAAACCTGGACTAGATGTGCCAACAAGACAAATTAGTACCATATCAGTGGAGGACACCCAGGTCCCTGAAGTAGCAGACCTAGATGTTTCAGAAAAAAAGATTTCTAAATCGGATCTCGAAGCTCCATCTCTGGAGGATCCATTTGAGATCCGACCAATCATAACTCAAAAAACAAAAAAAATGCAAGATAGACAAGCGGGAGTGCCTCCTGACCAATGGCCCCCTGCTGAAACATGCTTGCATGTGACAGCTCGCCCGTATGCAGCAAATGAGTTGATGGACCTAGTACAACGGTTCCATCAAAAACCATGAGAGAGCATACCATCATGGCTCCTGAGGTTATGGGATGCAGGAGCTGAAAGCGTGTTAGTCAGCGGGACAGAGATGTCAGAACTAGCATCCATAACTATACACCCAGCCCTGAGGCAAAGATTATATGCTGCCATCCACTATACTAATGAGAATCATTCTATTATACTTTGGTTGATGGCAACATGCTGCTTAACGTGGCCTACCAAATCTGACATTCCACTCAATACCGGTTTATGGTCCTCTATGGAGGACCTCCAAACATACATCCGAGAACTGGGTATGAGGGAGGCTATGTATTCAGAGACCTTTGAAAGTCCTGATACGGAAAAATTTACAGCAGATATGCGAGACCTAATACTACAGCAAGCCCCCTCTCACCTTTATGAGACTTTGGTCTCCATACTAAACCCCTTGGTGGCTTTGGAGGCTATCGTCCAACAGGCAGCCCAGTTGGTGGCAGACCTTGGGGAAATGGAGCGCATAAGAACTAGGCGCAGTGTCCGTATGGTAGAAGAAGCTGAGGCCTTCCCGATTAAAACTAAGAAGCCTGTCCCATGGATACCCCGATCGGGCCCCATACAGGTATCCCGGAAGTCCATGTTCAATGATCTTATACGGGCCGGGGTTGCCTTTGCTAAAATCGATGGGCAACCCAACCATGTTTTGTTACAATTACTGAAACAACTTAGAAACGATCAAAAATTTCAGAGTACTCCCAGAAAATCGGGAGTACAAATGATACAGGCAGCACCAACGACAACCTGGAATTTGGCTGACTTTATAGTCCCAAATAGAAGGAAGAAACATCCACAGGTGTCACGGGATACAATGCCTGAACCACCTGCGGTAAAAGACTTAGATTTAGCCAACTTCATGGAGTAACGAAGGACTTTGGTCCCCTTAGGGCCTCCAGATGTGACCGGAGGCCCTATGTAGAATTAGACGTATTTTGGTCAGAGAAGAATGTTCAAAAGCTGATGGCTCTAGTAGACACTGGTGCGGAAACATCAATTATATATGGAGACCCAACAAAGTTTAAGGGCAGTAGAGTGATGATTGGTGGGTTTGGGGGACAGACCATTCCAGTCACCCAAACATAGCTGAAATTGGGGGTTGGCCATCTCCCACCCCGGGAGTATAAAGTGTCGATTGCCCCAATCCCAGAATACATCTTGGGCATAGACATTTTATGGGGTCTGGCTCTCCAGACGACTGTGGGAGAGTTCAGACTTCGACAGAGGTACATTAGTACCCGGGCGATAAAGGCAGTATTGAGGGGCCATGCGAAACATGAGCCCATTTGTTTGCCAAAACCACGCCGGATTACTAATGTAAGACAGTATAGACTCCCGGGGGGGCGGGAAGAAATATCAAAAATGGTGCAGGAACTAGAAAAAGTAGGTATTATAAGACCTGCACATAGTCCATATAATTCCCCCATATGGCCAGTGCGGAAGTCGGATGGAACATGGAGAATGACGGTAGATTATAGGGAATTAAATAAGGTCACACCGCCCATCCATGCGGCCGTACCCAATATTGCTTCCCTAATGGGCACACTTAGTAGGGAAATTAAGACCTACCATTGTGTCCTGGATTTGGCAAATGCATTTTTTAGTATCCCGATTGCCAAAGAATCGCAAGATCAATTTGCATTCACATGGGGAGGCAGGCAGTGGACCTTTCAGGTCCTGCCACAGGGGTACGTGCACTCACCAACATACTGTCATAACTTGGTGGTGCGTGACCTAGCTAATTGGAGGAAACCTAATAATAACGTCAACCTATATCACTACACTGATGATCTCCTGTTAACATCCTACTCACTGGAAGCAGTAGGAGAGGCAGCAGATTCATTAACCTCCTACCTAAATGAAAGAGGATGGGCTATCAATCCTCAAAAGGTGCAAGGTCCAGGCCTGTCGGTAAAATTTCTGGGGGTAATCTGGTCAGGAAAGACCAAAGTGCCACCCAGTGCCATCATAGATAAGGTTCAGGCATTCCCAGTCCCTACAACACCAAAGCAGCTGCAGGAATTTCTAGGTATATTGGGATACTGGCGTTCCTTTATACCTCATTTGGCGCAGCTGCTGAGACCTTTGTATAGACTCACAAAAAAGAGCCAATCATGGGATTGAGGGAGAACAGAACAGGATGCTTTCCAGCAAGCAAAACAGGCGGTGAAACAAGCCCAGGCATTGGGTATATTCGATCCTACCCTCCCAGCTGAATTGGATGTTCATGTTACTCAGGATGGCTTTGGCTGGGGCCTGTGGCAACGTCAGAGTTCTGTTCGGACCCCCATTGGATTTTGGTCTCAGGTCTGGCACGGAGCAGAAGAAAGATATAGTATGATTGAAAAACAGCTATTGGCTGCCTATACTGCATTACAAGCGGTAGAGCCAATAACCCAGACGGCTGAAGTCATAGTTAAGACCACTCTTCCAATTCAGGAGTGGGGAAGAGATCTGACCCACCTTCCTAAGACAGGGGTGGCCCAGGCACAGACGGTGGCACGATGGGTCACCTATCTCAGCCAGAGGAGTAGTCTGTCTTCCTCACCGCTGAAAGAAGAACTCCAAAAGATTCTAGGCCCAGTGACGTGTCACAGTGATGCACCAAAACAAACCTTGGTTGCTCCGCCACAGAAGAGTCCCGTCCAGGAAGGAAAATATCCCATTCCTGAAGATGCCTGGCACACGGATGGGTCCAGCAAGGGCAACCCAAGTAAGTGGAGAGCAGTAGCATACCATCTTGCTACAGATACAATATGGTTTGAAGAGGGGGATGGTCAAAGCAGCCAGTGGGCAGAGCTGTGGGCCGTGTGGATGGTCATAACCAAAGAACCTGGTGACGGTGTCCTGAATATCTGCACAGATAGTTGGGCTGTGTACCAGGGGCTCACTCTGTGGATCGCACAGTGGGCTACCCAGGACTGGACTATCCACTCCCGACCGATCTGGGGCAAAGATATGTGGTTTGACATATGGAATACAGTCAAACACAGAACTGTACGTGTCTACCACGTTTCTGGTCACCGACCCCTACAGTCACCAGGAAATGATGAAGCCGACACACTGGCCCGAGTTAGATGGGTTGAGAACTCACCATCTGAGAACATTGCCTACTGGTTACATCAAAAGCTGCGGCATCCTGGACAGAAGACCATGTGGGCAGCTGCCAAAGCATGGGGACTGCCCATACAACTATCGGACGTAGCTCAGGCATGCCGAGACTGTGATTCCTGCTCCAGAATGAGACCGAGGTCGTTGCCTGAAACAACAGCCCATCTTGCTAGAGGACACAATCCTCTACAGCAATGGCAGGTTGTGTTGACACCGCGAGTGGGCTAATGCAGTCCTATCCAGTACCAAAAGCCAACCAGGCATATACCATCAAGGCGCTCACGAGATTGATGGCTGCCTACGGGACCCCACAAGTCATTGAGAGTGACCAAGGGACTCATTTCACGGGTGCAATGATACAACGCTGGGCAGAAGAGAACAATACTGAATGGTGATTCCACCTGCCTGATTGAGCGTTATAACGGTATTCTCAAGGCTGCCCTGAAGACAGACTCTCAGTCTCTGCAGGGGTGGACGAAGAGACTCCACGAAACCCTGTGAGATCTGAATGAAAGACCTAGAGATGGCAGACCCAGTGCCTTGAAAATGTTACAAACAACATGGGCCTCCCCACTTAGGATCCAAATTACAGGTACAGATAATGAGGTAAGACCTCAGACCGGCCGTGAGAACAATCTTCTGCTCCCTGCCCGAGAACCTGAAACCAGGCACCAATAAAATAAGATGGCCTTGGAAGGTGCAGGTAGGGCCACGATGGTGTGGCCTACTTGCACCTTGGGGGAGATTAAAGGAGGTGGGGGGTTCGGTAGTCCCTCCGGTAATTGGTACATGGCCTACTGATATTGTGGTCAACACTCCAGTCTTTATTGCTAAAGGAACCCCTATCATGTCTCTGTGGCAGATCAGGACACCCCCTTTGGTGCCTGATATAATCGTGCAGCCGCAGACATCTGGACAAAAGGTTTGGTACAGGCGGCCAGGGCATGCCCCTGTACAAGCTGAAGTGTTGACCCAAGACAGGAATACGGCCTGGAGGGCAGACCTCCCCCTCTTGGTACCTTTGAAACATCTATATTACTCCCCGTGAGTCTATGAGTCACCGGAGGGAACCAAATGATGCTGCAGTGTTCCAGAGTTGCTATAAGATCATGTGCAACATCCGGTGATGGTCTACCCGGGACTGATGAAGAGTAGGACGGACCTGCACAACGTGACCACATGCTTCCAGTAGACACCGCCAAGCACTGGCCCAAGGAAGAACACGAGCGATACGCTGATCATCACTCATCCCAGATTACATCGATATGCATTGCGACGGGTTATTATGTAAAGCATCGCGATGTATTGGGTCTCTGTATTAAGGAGGGCTCACCCTATAGTTCCTTAATCAGTGGTTCATGTCGTGAAGGGGTAGAGTGTATGGGAACTGTTGAATCACGGCCTGAACCACTGATTGATCACCTGAGGCGAACACTGGGTCAGCCGCAGGGGCACAAGTGAGTGTGATTGGAAGGGGTGGAGTTTGACTCCACCTCTCCCAAGACCCCATTTAAGGGCTGACCACCAACAGGGAAGGATCTCTGGTTGGAGATCCCTCCCTAGTGGAGTTATTGGTGAGCCTCGACCATTTTTAAAGGTGAGCCACTCTCTTCTTATTAACCATCTGTACATCATCTACTTAAGCCCATCAAAAATATACCAGCTTTGGCACTATTTCTTTTGGGTGCTATTTTTGGGGGTTATTTTCCCTCCAGGTATCCCGGAGCACACCTGACTGAGATGTCCCATAGGGGCGAAGCGAGTGCCTCAGTCCTCGAGATCTACTGCTTTGGAATCGGCACAGCCGGAGCTGCAGTGACAGATTTTGAGGTACAGAGGGGTTTTTCGAGAGGTTCCTGTCCCAGGGGAACCGAGGGAGAGCGGGTAGTCCCTTCAGCTCTCTCGCGAGAGGCTGATGTGGTGTAGGTGTTGCCAGGGAAATGGCACCGCAGCCCACACCTTCAGCTCTGAAAAGGCCTCAGGGAGGACGTGTTGCTGCCCACCAGGCACAAGGAGGAGCAAACTACGTGTGGGTACCACCCCTCTCTATTATACTGAAGCTAGGTGCTAAGTGTGGGAGCTTGTGTAGCAGGGTGTAGGATTTCTATCCCTCCTCTCTTGCAAATTCATCCTATTTATTACTGGTCTCTGTGTTCTCAGAGTTGTGTTCAACTTTTTTTTCCCTTTATTTTATTTTTATTTTCTTCTTATTATCATTCATACTTATTTATTTATTTGTTCTTTTTTATTTATTATTCTTTTATTTTTTGTGCCATGGTCTCTACTAGACAGAGGGCTTGCCGTAGAAAGGCTGTGGCGACCCCGGCAGAAGGCCTGCCTAGAAATGTGGCTACACAGGTCTCTGGTTGCAGTGCGTGCCAGAGCCTGCTGCTGCTGGAGGAAGGTGGCAAGCAGATCTGTTGTGTGAGGTGTGAACAGGTTGAAGATCTGCTTAACATGGTGACAGAGCTGAAAGAGGAGGTTGAGAGACTGAGGGCCGTAAGGGACTGCGAGCAGGAGATTGACTGGTGGAGTAGCTCCCTCGAGTGCCAGAGAGAAAGGTGCCGGGGAGATACCCCGAATTTGGTGGTGGACTCCCTGACCTGCCCCCGTCAGGCTGAGGGGGAGTATCTGAGGGATGGAAAGGGCTGGCAGAGAGTCCCTGCTCGGTACCGTAGGCGATCTCCCCCTCTGCCTACCTCGTGTCCTCAAGTCCCTCTAAGCAATAGGTTTGCAGCGTTGGACGTTGAAGGAGAAATAAGGGGGGAGGTATGGGAAGATTCTCCCAGGAAGTCACCAATCTGCCGCTGCCAAGAAAGAAAGAAAGGTGATCGTGGTGGGTGGCTCCCTTCTCAAGGGTACTGAGGGTCCCATTTGCAGACCAGATCCAAGCTGTAGGGAAGTGTGCTGTCTCCCTGGGGCCCGGGTCAGGGACATAACTAGAAGACTCCCAGATCTGATACACCCCACTGACTACTATCTGTTACTCATAGTTCAAGCAGACAGCAGTGAAATAACTCAAAGAAGCCTGCGGACTATGAAAAGACATTTCAGGGATTTAGGGCGATTAGTTCAAGGGGTGGGAGCACAAGTGGTGTTTGCTTCCATACCTTCCAGGGTGGTGAAGGACACGGAATGGGCTAGGAAAACACTATCTGCTGATAGAATGCACCTGTCTCAAAGGGGGAAACGAATTCTAGCACAGGAGTTAGCTGCACTCATCGAGAGAGCTTTAAACTTGGTGATGTCAAGAGGGTGACTAGCAAAACTGCTACCTTGGACTTCCGGAGGGCAGACTCTGACCTGCTCAGGACGCTTGTTGCAAGGGTCCCTTGGGACTCGCTCCTGAGGGGTAAAGGGGTCCAGGAAGCCTGGGTCCTCCTCAAGATGGAAATCTTAAAGGCACAGGTGCAGGCTGTCGCTGAGTCCCATAAGTCAAGCTGGAGAGGAATAAGGCCAGTGTGGATGAACCGGGATCTCTTGTTGAGACGCTGGGAGAAAAAGAGAGTCTATGTCCTCTGGAAGATGGGACAGGCTACTTGGGGAGACTACGGAGAATTTGCCAAGATTTGCAGGCAGGAAGTTAGAAATGCAAAAGCCCAGCTTGAACTTAAGACTGGCCACTGCAGTAAAAGAGAGCAAAAAATCCTTTTACAAATATATTAACAGTAAAAGAAGAACTAAGGAGAATTTCCCTCCTTTACTTGATGCGGCAGGGAACGTAACCATAGAGGATAAGGAAAAGGCTGAGGTTCTCAATGCCTTCTTTGCATCTGCCTTTAATAGAAAGAGAGGGAATGGCCACAAGTTGCTCTGGGGAAGATTTAGATTAGATTTGAGAAAAAAATTTTTCTCTGAAAGAGTGGTCAGGCACTGGAATGGCCTGCCTAGGGAGGTGGCTGAGGCACTGTCCCGAGCACTGTTCAAGAAGCGTTTAGATGAGGTGCTAAGGGATTTCATTTAGTAGCTTGGTGGGTAGGGATGGTGGTGGGAGGATGGTTGGACTAGATGATCTTGTAGGTCCTTTCCAACCTAATGAATCTATGAATCGATGGACCCTCTAGTAGTGCAGTTCCCATTGCCCGTGAGGGCGTGGGTCTTGACCGAGGGGCATGAGTCTGTGTGTGTGAGAGAGTGCTCCAGAAGATGGGACAGAGGCAGAGTAAGCCCTCTGACCCCATGGGTGGCTTGCAGGTAAAGCTACCAGACATACCACTAGAAAGCCCCCCAGGTTTAATGTTAAAACACTGGGGCGATTCTCCCTCTAGACAAGGAAAGAGTAAGGTGGAAATGGTACATTATTTTATGGAGGTGTGAGGAGGAAAGCAGATAAGGGCAGATCAGTTGTTCTGGCCAGTATTCGGGTCCTTTGAGGACCGGATCTGTGAGGCTCTAAATGATCATGTGAATGAAAAACAGCCTTTTAATCTAGAAGAGAGCGAGTATGCCAAATTATGGGTAGAATCTGGAGCTAGATATGTTTCAGTTCCGTTAAATTCATGAGATGTAAGGGAATTTAAAAAGGAGATGGGGAATTTGCTAGAGGATCCTTTAGGGGTCTCTGAGAGGCTAGATGAATTTTTAGGTCCCAGCCTTTATACCTGGAATGAAATACAGGCAATTTTGGGCATACTATTTAGAGCAGAAGAAAGGGTTATGATCAAGAGGGCAGGTATGCGAGTTTGGGATCAGCAACACCAGGCTGGTCCAGGAGCAGATATAAAGTGGCCCTTACAGCGGCCCAATTGGGATAATCAGAACCAGGAACATCGTACTCACATGGCAGATTTGCGAGTTATTATTATTCAAGGGATTAGAGAATCTGTCCCTCGGGGACAGAATATTAATAAGGCTCTTAGTGAGCAACAGAAAGAAGATGAAACTCCTATCGAGTGGTTATAGAGACTACACAAAAATTTACAGTTATATTCAGGATTAGATCCTGCTACCCCCTTGGGGCAAGCTCTCCTGAAAACGCTGTTTGTGGCTAGGTCCTAGATAGATATTGGAAGGAAACTAGAGAAGCTGGAATATTGGCAGGAGGGAGGATTAGATGAATTGCTAAGAGAGGCTCAGAAAGTATACGTAAGGAGAGAGGAGGGGACTCAGAAGAGGCATGCTAGAATTCTGGCGGCCGCGGTAAGAGGAGGACAGAGGGGGCTTTTCAGGCAAGGAGAAGAGGGAATATTCCTCAGGCAGAGAACGCACTTCAACCTAACCAGGCGAGACCCAGAGAATGAGGACAGTAGAATGCTTCCACTCTCAGAAAAAGGGGACACATGAAGAAAAACTGTAGAAAGAGAATCCAGGACGAGAAAATGTTAAAGGAGGACTGAGGGGGTCAGGGGCTCTATGTGCTGGGGACCCGGGAAAGAAAAGAGCCGTTAATAAAAGGGAAACTGGGTCCTCAGCGTCAGGAAATTGAATTTTTGGTAGACGCTGGGGCAGAAAGATCGACTGTTCAATATTTACCTCGAGGGTGTTCTTTATCCTCGGAAAAGCTACTAGTAATTGGAGCAGAAGGGGAACCTTCTACGGTACCTGTTATAAAGCAGGTAGAAATAGAATCACCTAGTACCTATGGAATTGGGTCTTTTTTATTGGTACCTGAAGCAGAACATAATTTGCTAGGAAGAGATTTAATTGTGGAGTTAGGAATAAATTTGGAAGTAAAAGAGAGAGAGTTAACTGTTAAGCCATGTACTCTAACGATAGAAGATGAGGCTAGAATTAACCCAGAAGTGTGGTATACTCCAGTATCAGTAGGGAAGTTAGACTTAGAACCCTTTGAGTGACTATATAGGACCCAGAGATCCCGGTTAGGATAAAACAATACCCCATTTCACAGGAAGGTAAATTAGGGCTACAACCTGAAACTGAGAGATTAATATCTAAAGGGCTATTAGAGCTCCGTATGTCTCCCTATAATACTCCTATACTCCCTGTAAAAAAAAAACAAAACTGATGGTACATACAGATATTTCCCTTAAGTCGTGGACCATATTAAGAGAACAATTACCTGTTTCCCAGTAGTTGCAAACCCCTATACCCTGCTCAGTCAATCAAAGCCAGAATCTAAGTGGTATAGTGTAATTGATTTAAAGGACGCTTTTTGGACCTGCTCCCTGAAGGCAGAATGCAGAGACTACTTTGCCTTCGAGTGGGAAGATCCAAACACCCACAGAAAACAACAACTTAGATGGACAGTGCTTCCGCGGGGATTCCCCAAATCCCCTAACTTGTTTGGACAAGCCCGTGAGCAAGTATTGAAAACTTATGAATCAAACCCACAGGTAACTTAGTACAGTATGTAGATGACTTACTATTAGCTGGAACAGGCGAGGAGACGGTTAGACAGGAGAGCATTAAACTATTAAATTTCTTAAGTTTAAAGGGGTTGAAAGTTTCAAAGGCAAAATTACAATTTACAGAAGAGGAAGTGAAATATTTGGGACACTGGTTAAGCAAGGGAAATAAGAAATTAGATCCAGAATGAGTAAATGGGATTTTATCTTTAAAAGCCCCAAGAAGCAAGAGGCAGATCTTAAGGCTGCTAGGATACTGTCGACAATGGATTGAGAATAATAGTAGTAAGGTAAAGTTCTTATACCAGAAACTAGTACAAGATGGATTAGTAAAGTGGAGTCAGGAGGATGAGCAAAGATTAGAAGATTTGAAGGTAGATCTTGTTCACGCACCAGTGTTAAGCTTACCTGATATAAAAAGACCATTTTACCTTTCTGTAAATACAGACAAAGGGACTGCTTTTGGAGTACTGACCCAGGAATGGGCCGGGAAGAAGAAGCCAGTAGGATACTTTTTGAAACTCTTAGATCCTATTAGCTGTGGGTGGCCTACCTGTTTCCAAGCAATAGTTTCTGTAGCTCTATTAGTAGAAGAAGCAGGGAAGATTACTTTCGGGGGTGAATTAAAGTTTATACTCCAAATAACATAAGCAAAGAGCAGATAAATGGATTACAGATGCTAGACTATTGAAATATGAAGGGATCCTAATACATTCACCTAAATTAGAAATAGAAACGACAAGTTTACAAAATCCTGCTCTATTTTTATATGCAGAACCAGATGAAGATTTAACCCATGATTGTATTCAGTGTACAGAGTATCAGGCTAAAGTACGGGAGGACTCAGAAGAGGAGGAGTTATTAGAAGGGGAAAAATTATTTGTAGATGGCTCCTCCCGGTGGTAGAAAGAAAATGAAAATAAGGGTATGCTATAATAAACGGGAAAACATTTACAGTAATTGAATCGGGACCATTGGTTAAAACGTGGTCAGCTCAGGCCTGTGAATTATATGCAGTTCTTAGAGCCCTAGAGATGTTAAAAAGAAAAACTGGGACCAGCTATACAGATTCTAGATATGCGTATGGGGTAGTCCACACCTTTGGAAAAATAGGGGAGGAAAGAGGATTGGTAACCTCACATGGGAAAGGGTTAATTCACGAGTGGTTAATAAGACAAACTCTAAGGGCAATGAGAGAACCAGAGAAAATCACAGTAGTACACGTAAAAGGCCACCAGAGGGGAATGTCGGCTCAAATCAGGGGAAATAATTTAGCTGATGAAGAAGTGAAAAGAGCGGTCTTACTGATCCTAAAGGAAATACGGGCTGATAGTCCCCGAAAAGAAACAAGCGGGGCTATACTTTACTACACAAGAGAAAGGCTCCAACAAATGAAGGCTAAGGAAAAGGAGGGAAAATGGCCATTACCTGATGGAAGAGAGGTAATCCCTAAAGGACTAGCTTGGAGAATATTAGGAGAATTTCATGAACAGACTCACTGGGGTGTTCAGGCCATGGTGGACCAATTCGCAATTAAATATATGTGTATAGGCATTTATAGTATAGCCAAACGAATTATAGATAATTGTATGATTTGTAGGAAAGTAAATAAACAACAACTGAGGAAAAAAATACAGGGAGGAAGGGAATTGGCTGTTAGACCTTTTGCTAAAATACAGATAGACTTCACAGATCTCCCAAAGGTTGGAAGATATAAATACCTATTAGTGATAGTAGACCGTTTAACAGATTTTGTGCAGGCCTACCCCACCGCTAGGGCAACAGCCCAGACAGTAATTAAGACAGTTTGAACTTATTATTCACAGATAAAATGAGAAATCCATAGTTAACGTATACTCATATGCTATTTATTTATTAAAAAAGTTTACTTTCTGCAAAACTACTCATGACATTAAATAGTAAATGAATTGGTTACGTACATTCTAAACCAACTTGCTGTGATATGCCTCAGAAAGAGTGTTACAGAGGCATTTTTCTCTTGTCTTTCTCCTGACTGAAGAAAGAAAATGTAGCGGAAAAGAGAGGCGTGCAGCGCATGACCGGTGTCGGTAGCCAAAATGGCTGCTGCCGTTAGGCTTTATTATAACCATGACTGTAGTAAAGATGACTGAGAAAGAAAGGCTGCAGAGATTCATAGAATCATTCAAGACAGATGGGACCCTTAAAGGACACCTAGTCCAACTGCCTTGCAATGAATACGGACACCTACAGCTGGATCAGGTGCACAGATCCCAGTCCAGCCTGATCTTGAACGTCTCCAAGGACGTGGCATCTGGGCAACTGTCACGGTGTTATCTGTGACAGGGACATAAGGGAAACAAAGAAGGGAGAGAGGAAGAAAAAAAACAGCACCGTTGATGGCCACGTGGCCATCCAAGCAGAGTCGTGCACACGGGGGGCGGGGGGAAGGATGGAGGGACAGACAGATAACATATGGGTCTACAATAAAACAACGACGCTACTTGAGGAGGAATAGAAAACAATGACACGACTTGAGGAGGAATGGT
This sequence comes from Oreortyx pictus, assembly GCA_036925125.1. NCBI lineage: Eukaryota > Metazoa > Chordata > Aves > Galliformes > Odontophoridae > Oreortyx > Oreortyx pictus. The sequence continues at coordinate 18,145,915 of JAUPFR010000004.1, forward strand.
AACTTTATAAAATGCAATGAAATCACACATTTGAGAGAAACAAAGTTTCCAAACCAAATCTGAGAGCTTACAGTAGGGAAGAAACTGCAGAAGAAGCACACGTGCTGAATCTGCAGCTGAGAGCGAGGACCTGGCGTCTGGTGTGGAGCTCTGCCCCTCAGACGCTCCCTGCCGCAGCATTAAATCCTTAACTCCCTGCATCACGTTCTGATGTGGAATGCCGGCATCAAAAACCACAAGATTCCACACCATCACATCAGCCTTATCATACACCTATATACGAACAAAACAGTAATTAACATGGATTACATACAAACGTATCTGTATATATATATTCATGGAATAGCAGACTGCACTCCCCCAGCATCAAATTCCCTTGTGGTACACACTGGACGTCCCATTTTCCTCCATCCCACCAGGTGGATCCAGGTCCTCGTGCAAAAATGGTTTCTTGGAGGGGTTTGCCCTTTCCAGAGGCTGGAAGGACCCACACCGCTTTTCCCAACATGTTCTTTACGTGTACCACAGGGACCTTAAGTCCTCTACGGTATGTAGGGAGCTGGATTGTGTAGGACCATTTCGACTGACCCAGTCTCTAGTGTTGACCAACCAGATGAATTCTGCCAGATTTTTCTCCCAATGCTTAAATGTTCCCCCACTCATTGCTTTTAATGTGGTTTCTAACAACCCACTGCAGCACGCAATCTTAGGAGCCGCTGGTGCACAGTAGGGGATATGATGGATCCACTCGGTGCCGTGTTCCTTGGCTCAAATATCCACAAGGGAATTTTTGAAATGAGTCCCATTATTGGACTCCATTCTTTCTGGAGTGCTGTGTCACCACAGGATTTGCTTCTCAAAGCCTAAGATGGTGTTACGGGCAGTAGCATGGGGCACTGCACATGCTTCAAGCCACCCAGTTGTCTCCTCCACCATGGTAAGCACGTAACAATTACCATCGCAAGTTTGTGGCAAGATGATATAATCAACCTGCCACGCCTCCCCTTATTTATACTTTTGCCATTGCCCTTCCTGCCAGAGTGGTTTCATCCTCTTGGTTTGTTTAGTTCTGGCACATTTGTCTCAGTCATGGATATCCTGTGCAATAGCGTTCATAGTTAAGTCCACCCCTCGGTCTCCAGCGCACTTATAGGTCACGTCCCTTCCTTGGTGGCCTCATGTGCCCACCGAGATAAAAATAACTCTCCCTTGTTCTGCCAGTCCAAGCCTACCTGAACCACCTCCATTTCGGCAGCTCAATCTACCTAATGGTTATTTGTCTGTTCTTCAGAAGCTCAACTCTTGGGCACATGAGCATCTACATGATGCACCTTTAATACCATATTTTTTGCTCGGGCAGCGATGTCTTTCCACAGTTCAGCAGCATAGATAGGTTTACCCATCTCTTGCCAGTTGTTTTGTTCCCACTGCTGCAACCACCCCCATAGAGCATTTGCCAGCATCCACGAGTCAGTACAAAGATACAGCATTGGCCACCTCTCCCATTCCGCCTCATCCAAGGCCAGCCCATCTAAGGACAGCCTCTACCTCTGCAAATTGACTTGATTCTCCTTCTCCTTCAGTGGCCTCTGCAACTTGTCATGTGGGGCTCCCACCCAGCAGCCTTCCAACTGCCGAGCTTCCCAACAATACAACCCAGTCTGTCTGTGAACAGGGCACATCTCTTTTCATTTTCCGGTAGTTCATTATATGGTGGGGCCTCTTTAGCACATGATACCTCCTCTGCTGCTGATGTCCCAAATTTCTTGCCTGCAGGCCAGTCCATGATCACCTCTAGGATTCCTGAATGACTGAGGTTCCCCATCTGAGCTCGCTGTCTTCTTTGATTATGTGTATACCTGGCGTGAGATTAAGACACAGCGCGTCAAATGTTAACCCGACCAGTTTATTTCAAATACTAGTTGCTTAGGGATATGGCGAAGGGAAGGTGAACGATAGAAAAGGGATAAAGACACTTTGGCAGAAAGCAAAAATGATATAATCACCATCATGGATCCAGCGAGGTTCATAGTAGGTCCGCTGGTCTCAGGAACTTGTCTAGTCACGGCGGGGGATGGGAGAAAGCTAGGAAGCTTCGCAGCAAGCAGGCCAAGGGGTTCTTCCAAAGAGGTTTTCCCCTCAGGGAATTCTCTGCCAAAGGTTTTTCTCTTCGGCAGTTCTCCGTCAAAGATATTTTTCTTTGGGAGCTCTTCTCCAAAGTTCTTTTCTGAAAGTTCTTCTCTAAGAGTTCTTCTCCAGGAATTCTTCTCCAGGAATTCTTCTCTAAAATCCTTGGTTCAGTGACGGCCTTTTATTCCCACACTTCTCAGGGCTTTTTTCTTTTCTCTTTGTTTGTGTGACGTGCCTGACCCAACAGATAATCCAGCAGAGAATGTCACCTGCATTGCCATGCAGCAGTATTGTTGTCTTTTTGTGGTGGTCAGCTTCTCCAAGCCATACCCCCCCAGAAAAGACTGTTTGCCCCTATTTCTGCTTGTCTTTACAACCACCAGCAGAGACACTGAGGCACTATGACACCCATCTAGATAACCGGCAGTTATCAGTCAGAGTCTTGTCAACAGAAAAGGCCTTACAAAGCAAGCTTTGAGACAAAAGAAAGGAAAAGAGTTTCCGTCCTTCACAGGTGGAGACATCCTGTTGTTTTTATTTACCACATCTCCCGGGACGTGACAATGCCAGTCTTGCCATTTTACTCCTAGGAACTGAATTTCTTGGGCAGATCCATTTGCTTTGTTCTGTTTAGTAGCAAAACCAGCACCCAGAAGAATTTGGATTATTTGCTCTCCTTTCTCAAAAACTTCCTCTGCTGTGTCGCCCCACACAACGTCATCAAAGTTATGGAGGTGCTTGGGAGCCACGCCGTGTTCCAGTGCAGTTTGGATCAACCCATGGCAAATGGTTAGGCTGTGCTTCTACCCCTGGGGCAAATGGTTCCATGTGTACGGAACACCCTTCCAGGTAAAAGCAAACTGTGGCCTGCAATCTGTGGCCAAAGGAATGGAAAAGAATGCATTCACGATGTCAGTGGTGGCATTCCATTTGACTGCTTTCGACTCCAGTTCATACTGCAGCTCTAACATATCTGGCACAGAAGCACTCAGTGGGGTGTGACTTCATTCAGGCCACGGTAATGTACTGTCAGCCTCCATTCTCCACTGTAAAAAAACAGTGCATTTTTCTCTTCAATATCAATATTACTTCAGTGCTTGCCTTTGAGCACAGCTATATGTTTGTAATCTGAGGATAATTAAATGTAGTGATGAAAACCAGGTGTGGGAGGTGTCAGCTGAAATGCAGTAATGGGAATCCGTCATTACAGATAAGGCTGCAAGGCAAAATTCCCTGTTGGTGACACTCCATGAACTTCAGAGATAAAGGGTGTGGAGCATCTCCCATATGAGACTGTTTAGCCTGAAGAATAGAAGACTGAGAGGGGAGCTGAACAAAGCTTAAAAATGTCTACAGGGAGGTGGGAGGCAAACGGAGGAGGCCAGGCTCTTCTTGGTGCTGTGAAGCAACAGGAGTAGGAGAACTGGCCTAAAGCTTGTGCATAGGAAGTTCCATACTAACACGCAGGAAACCTTCTAAACGGTAACAGTGACAGTGCACTGGAACAGGTTGCCCAGTGATGTGGTGGAGTCTCCTGCTGTGGACATACTCAAGACCCATCTGGATTCCTACCCTACTGTAGAGTACCTGCTTTAGAAGGGAGATTGGACTCAACAAGCTCATGAGGACCATTCCAAGCGCTGTGACTCTGTGATTCTCCCTACGATTTCTTCCACCTTTCTTCAAGATCTATTTTGCTGTTTTTGTGCTGTTCCCTTGTTAGAACTTACATGTCAGCAAAAAAGATTAGGAGAATCATTCCTTTCCCAGATTTGAAATGCAAACTCAAAATGGAAGATCTTTGAGTCCAGATTTCTGGGTCTCCAAGATAGAAAGCAAGATGGTTTTGTTTTTTTCCCTTGAAATGAAAACCCATTTGTCTTATTGCACACGACAGTCACGCCCAGGCACACAGCACTACTGAGCAAGCAGGAGCATTGCTTACTGGTACTTCACCTTTGCAAGAAGTTAGAAGAACGCAGAATTTCTTGCAGTGTCTCTGTCTAAGGCCTGGCAAAATGAGCCGATATGTAGCTCAAATCAGGGCCAGCAGCACAGAGCTGAAAGCCAATGCCGTGCAGATACTGCCTGCTGTCTTTGCTCTCTCAGCATCAGAGCTGTCCTGTCTGACAGGGAACGGACTGCAAGACTGACATCATCTTCCAAAGGCTTGAGGGCTGCAACAGAAGGAAACAGAGGTGAAACCCACCGACCTGCAGAGACGCACCAGCATTACCTCTGGACCATGCCAGCCCCACTCATTGATTTTCTAGATCAGGAGGAGCACACAAACTGAGGGATCAACTGAAAGCCACTGCTCAGGAGTGTCCCACCTGCCCCTGCAGCATTTCCATGCAGCAGGGCAAGGCACAGTTGCACACTGCCCACACTCTGCCCCCTGCCCTCAGCACCAGCACACGCAGCGCTGCCCTCACTCACCATTGCAGATTTTATTCAGATTTTCCTCACTTTGGTCCCGGCAGTGCTGCACAGCCAGCCCTAGGTAGAGAGATCCCATCAGACCCCAGTTCCCCAACATGCTCCTAGGAGCTCAGACTCCTTCCAAGCCAACCCAGCTGCTTCCCCTGCTGTGCACCAGGCAGGGAGGGTGCCCGAGTGCAGACTTGAGCAAGGCACCCATCGGGGCTATCGCCATGGTCAGGATGTATCTGTGGGGGGTGCAGGGCTGCGCCTTGCTGCCAGGACAGGGCCAAAAGAGGGAGCCAGGGATTGGGCTCACCGATGAATTTGACAGCCTCGCATCGCACAGAGGACTGAGAATCCCTCAGGTATGGCAGGCTCTGCCACAGGTATCTCTCCACTGCCTTCCTGCCCTGCTGCATCTGGAGAAGAACACAGAGCCATGAGACTTGCAGACCCTCCCCAGATGCTGGCGCAGCTCCTTCAGCCAGCGTCCCCTTCAGCCAGCAAAAAGGTGGGGGCTGTTAAAGTGTCCTTACCAAGCACTTCATGATCCCCTCTTTGTTCTCCTCCCGGGCCTGGTGCTTGAGCTTCTTCCACTTCAGGAACTTTGCACAAGCCACGAGGGCTTCCCTTGAAGCCTACAGAACAACAGATGCTGGGAGATGGCACCACAGACACACATCCCAAGAGCTGAGACGCTTTCTGCCCTGCCCTCAATTCTCGCACCGCTCCTGAGGTGTCAACACACCCTAGCCTGCATTCTGGTCAGGCCTGAAGTTTGTACCTGTGCAACGCTCGGGGTCTCATCGCTCAACCGAAAGAGCAGAGGGAGCAGGCCCATGCGCACGTTCTCCTTCATGTTTCCCCAGTGCCACAACACCACAGCCTCCATCAGATCTTTGAAGAGGTGGATGGAACACTCTCGCACTTCGCTTGACACCTGAGGGAGAAGAACAGGAGGAGCTCAGCACCACGTTCTTGCTGCTCAAGGTGAGCATGGCTGATGAGGGAGATGCTTTGAAGTCCCATTCTGCATAAGGACGCTGTGCCGCCATACAAAGCAGTGCAACAGGTTTCCAGCATGAGGTGCCTGTGTCTCAGAGTGCTCCCCCAGACACCCCACCAGGTCCAGACAGGTCGCCACGTATTGGGCGAGGGAGGAAACAGCAATGCCTCTGGGCACATGCTGCCTGCTTAGCCTCCACTTCCCTGCTGTGGCACACAGGAAGAATGCCCGGTGCTGAAGTAAAGGGAGCAGTGGAGGGTCAGAAAGTAACCCGAGGCAGCAGGTGCTAAGCAGGCACCTGTGGCTAAGCAGGTTCCCAGCACAGGGGCCTCACAGTGCCAAGAACAATCAAGCTGTCAGGGACAAGGCCTGCTAGGCTGTGGAGCCCAGAAGACATCCCGCGAGAGCCCAGAGGAACAAAGAAAGGAGAAGGGTCTTTTGCTGAGCACCGAAACGTGCAGCAGACTTACATGATTAAAAAGAGGCAGGAGATTCTCAGACAGCTCCAGAGCAAAGGAACTGGCCTCTCTCTTCCCCAGATGATTCAGCATGTTTCTGAAGACAGCCAGCAGCTTCAGAGCAATGTTCACGTTGTCAAACAGCACGGTAAATGTGTTTGGAACCAGGGCCCGAATTTCTTTTGCCTGTCCAAAACATACAATTTCCTTTCCATCAAGAGAGCACTGGCCATCCTGGAGTCAAAGCTCAAGTTACAGAAAACCAGCCACACATCTTCCTTCCTGGCAGCTGCAGTAGCAGACTCTAGGTAGGTGGTGGCCATGACTGTACCGATAAGGACATGGGGAGAAAGGAGAAAGGAGGGCAGGAGAACAAGGACTACGTGTCCCCTGCTCAGCCACCCTTTGTTCCAACCGGTCCCCAAGTAACCCATCTGGAAAGCTCCTGGAAATCTCCCCAGGCCCCACCACGGCCATCACCCCAGCTCCTGAGTCTCAGGCAAGGCCACAGCACAAGGATGCCCACCGCCCCACCGCCAGGCTGCCAACAGGGCTTCGCTTGACTAGGTCCTGCTCACCGTCTCAGGTCTCTGTGACAGCAGGTCAAGGCCTCTGAGCACCAGCCAGAGTATCGGCAGGCTTCTAGTCTTCAGAAGCCTCTGGAGCACCGCTGGCTTACACAGCTCTTTCAGGTTCTCTTCAGTGGGAGGCATCACCTGAAACAAAGGCAGCGGTGAGAGCCAGACACAGGCAGCAGGACTCCCTGCACCCTGCAGCTCCTGGCTCCTCTGTCAGCTCAGGGCAAAGTATTGGGGCAGCACAGCCTGGCCTGGGGCAGCAGCGCCTCTGGAAGGCACAACGGTCCCTCTGTGCCCCAGGCCTAGCACTATGCAGGATGAATTTTTTAGTCTGCACATCCTGCCCTCTGACATTCTAAAGCCTTCGAGGAGCACCTGCCCAGCAGAAGCTGGCACAACAAAGGCTCTGGACATGGGTGGCCACAGACACTTTTCAGCCTGCTCTGCCTGCGTGGAGGCAGTGGCTCTCCCCAGCCCCAGCCGTGGCTCTGCCTCTGCTACGGCCCTGCACCAGGGAGGGGAGTAAGGCAAGGGGAGACAGGGAACAGGGGAAAGAGAGTCCTGTAGGAGAGCAGGCTACCATGTCCTGTAACTCACAGTCAGTTGAAGGAGTTTCAGCTCCACTGAGGTGATCTTAAGTATCTCACACAACCGTTGGTCCCCTAGAACACATCGCAGTTCGTAGAAGTTTCTCGCTGATGTCTCTCTCAGGGTAAGTATTCTCTTCCACGTGTCCAGAGTAATACTGCAAATGAAGATTGATACTGTTGCAGCAGAATTGCTCCTCGGGAATGACCTGCAGCTTTCCTTGGCTGTGGCAGCCAGAGCACTTCTGAGTCACACTCTTCATGCGGAACTATAGTGCGGGGCAGTCAGGGCTGGTACCTGTCACACTGAGGAAGATCCATCAACACACTCTCCAGCACATCTCTGGGAAACTGGCAGGTCAGTATATCCAGCAATGCAAAGAGAGTCTTATGAAGCGATCTGTGATTTTCTTTCAGATTTCTGCAGATGGACCCCAGAATCTCTGGCACCTGTTGGGAGGACACGGGAAGAATATTACTGCTGCTGTACTGCAGTCGTTTGCTCTGCCTCCAGTGATATTACTGCCCTTCCCATTGTTCTATGCTGGCCTAAAATGGTGTCATATGCCCAAGAGCTGTGGAGAGCAGGCCATAGCATTAGCATGGATGATGAAAGGGAGATGCTCCAGGGTCACACTCTGCACAAATTCTCTGTGGATTCAAGCAAATCAGTGCAGCAGGTTTCCAGCACGGGGTGCCTGTGCCTCACAGTACTTCCCCGGCCACCCTACCACAGTAAAGCAGAGCTCCCCTGGCTCCAGGCCTAGGAGGAAACAGGGCTGGCCCTCAGCACTGCCTCTGAGGCACTTGCTGCCTGCTTAGCCTCCACCTCTCTGCTGTGGGACGTGGCGAGAATGCCCAGTGGTGGAAGTAAAGGGAGCAGTGGAGGGTCAGAAAGTAACCCTACGCAGCAGATGCGGTGTTGTGCAGAGGCTGAGCAGGTCCCCAGCACAGGGGGCACACATCACTAAGAACAACAAAGCTACCAGGGACAAGGCCTGCTCCTCCTGCCCTTGGGCCAGCACAGCCTCTTGCTCTCCTATCTTTGAAAAGAGATTGACCTGCTGGCGCTGGCACAAAGTTGGTACCAGACATGTGTGGCCACAGGCTCTTCTCCCCAGCCCTGCAGCCTGCTCCGTCTGTGTGGAGGCCACGGCTCTCCTGGAGCCAGGCATGTGGCCTCGACTCTGCCCCTCCCCTGCATCAGTTTTCCTGTCTTGGGGGCAAGGCAAGGCAGGAAGAGGCAGGGAGCTGCAGAAAAAGAGCCCTGAAGGACAGCAAGGGGCATGGTCTGGTAACTCACCGTCCGGCGAAGGAGTCTGATGGCCACTCTGGGTATCCTGTGGTAATCTTTATTCTCGAGGAATAAGAGCAGCTCTTCTAAGACCCTGCCTGATGACTCTGGGGAAGAAAGCATACTCTTCCAGATCTTCAGAGTAGTTCTGCAAAAGAAGAGAAATGTTGTGTCAGCAGGTCTGCCCCACCAACTGCAGCATGGCTCAGGCAGGCCCACAAGGCCTGGGAGGCTGTACAGCAGCCCTGGCCCTGCAGCTGAGCATGCTTGGGGAGGCCTGGGAACCCTGCGTGGGTGAGCAGCAGGGGCTGAGATGGCCTTCCCCGAGGCACAGGGCTGGAGCCTGATGGGGAGCTCTCGGGCGCCTTTGTTGGCTTTGGCTGCTGCAGTCCTGAGCAGCCCACCAGCACTGGAAAGCACAGTGGAGTGAAAGGATTGCTGCTTGGAGGTGTCCTGCAGAACTTTTTGGATCAGCCAAACAGAGTGTCCGAGCCATACTCTTCCAATGTAACGAGCTCATGGGGCTGTCAGAGCTGATACCTGCCACGCTTAGTGAGGTCCATCAACACGCTCTTCAGCACATCTCTGGGAAACTGGCAGGTCAGTATATCCAGCAATGCAAAGAGAGTCTTATGAAGCGATCTGTGATTTTCTTTCAGATTTCTGCGGATGGACCCCAGAATCTCTGGCACCTGTTGGGAGAACACAGGAAGAATATTGCTTCTGTTGTACTGCAGTCATCTGCTCTGCCTCCAGTGATATTACTGCCTTTCCCATTGCTCTATGCTGGCCTATAATGGTGTCAGATGCCCAAGAGCTGTGGAGAGCAGGCCATAGCATTAGCATGGATGATGAAAGGGAGATGCTTCAGGGTCACACGCTGCACAAATTCTCTGTGGATTCAAGCAAATCAGTGCAGCAGGTTTCCAGCACGGGGTGCCTGTGCCTCAAAGTGTTTCCCCGGCCACCCTACCATAGCAAAGCAGAGCTCCCCTGGCTCCAGGCCTAGGAGGAAACAGGGCTGGCCCTCAGCACTGCCTCTGAGGCACTTGCTGCCTGCTTAGCCTCCACCTCTCTGCTGTGGGACGTGGCGAGAATGCCCAGTGGTGGAAGTAAAGGGAGCAGTGGAGGGTCAGAAAGTAACCCTACGCAGCAGATGCGGTGTTGTGCAGAGGCTGAGCAGGTCCCCAGCACAGGGGGCACACATCACTAAGAACAACAAAGCTACCAGGGACAAGGCCTGCTCCTCCTGCCCTTGGGCCAGCACAGCCTCTTGCTCTCGTATCTTTGAAAAGAGATTGACCTGCTGGAGCTGGCACAAAGTTGGTACCAGACATGTGCGGCCACAGGCTCTTCTCCCCAGCCCTGCAGCCTGCTCCGTCTGTGTGGAGGCCACGGCTCTCCTGGAGCCAGGCATGTGGCCTCGACTCTGCCCCTCCCCTGCATCAGTTTTCCTGTCTTGGGGGCAAGGCAAGGCAGGAAGAGGCAGGGAGCTGCAGAAAAAGAGCCCTGAAGGACAGCAAGGGGCATGGTCTGGTAACTCACTGTCTGCTGAAGGAGACTGGTCTTTTTAAGGATCCAGCAGAAATTTTCCACTTTCAGAATGAGGAACAGCTCTTCTAAGACCCTGCCTGATGACTCTGGGGAAGAAAGCATACCCTTCCAGATATCCAGAGTAGTGCTGCAAAGGAAGAGAAATGCTGTGTCAGCAGGTCTGCCTCAGCAACAGCACCTTTGCTCAGGCAGGCCCACAAGGCCTGGGAGGCTGTACAGCAGCCCTGGCCCTGCAGCTGAGCATGCTTGGGGAGGCCTGGGAACCCTGTATGGGTGAGCAGCAGGGGCTGAGATGGCCTTCCCCGGGGCACAGGGCTGGAGCCTGATGGGGAGCTCTCGGCCTCCTTTGTTGGCTTTGGCTGCCGCCCACCAGCACTGGAAAGCACAGTGGAGTGGAGAGCTTGCTGCTCAGGGATTTTCTGCAGCAGACAGAGTGTCTCTGAGCCCCTGTTTTCACATGGAACAAGCATGTGGGGCTATCAGGGCTGGTACCTGTCACTCTCTGGAAGGTCCACCAACACACTCAGCAGCACATCCCTGGGAAAATGGCTGGTCAGTATATCCAGCAATGTTAGGGCAGTCTGCTGAAGTGATCCTTGATTTTTTTTCAGGTTTCTGTGGATGGAACCCAGAATCTCTGGCACCTGTTGGGAGGACACAGGAAGAATATTACTGCAACTGTACTGCAGCCGTTTACCCTGCTGCCACTGATATTTTTCCCAATCCCATTGCTCTTTGCTGCCTTTAAATGGCTTTGGATGCGCAAGAGCTGTGGAGGGCAGGGCACGGCAATCCAGCCTCAGTCTGCTTACATCCATCAGCCAGGTGACGGGGTCTTTCAGAACCATCTCTAGTATAATCCTGGCATACTCCTTGTCCTCAATGCTGCAGTTTCCAGCGGTCTTTTCAAGTGTCATGAGGACTATGTCTGTCCTTTGAGATGGTTGAAGGAATTCTTTTAATGGCTGTGGTAGGAAGGAAAAAGAGAGGGAAGACATGTCAAATTGAGAGAGAGAACGCTGTCAGAGAGAAAGGAAGGATTAAGATCCTCCCTTCAGGGCAGAAACATGCTGAGGGTTCCCAGCTGTACCCAAGCTTGTCTTGCAGGTACCTCTGAGCTGCAGGCAGCTCTGGGATGCAGAGTATGGGAGACAGTGTGGCCTGGTCCTTACCTTCAGACAGAAACTGCTGGCCAAGAAACCACAAAGCTTCCAGGTCTGCTCAATGGCCCTCTCACGCACAATTTTGCTTTCGGAGGTGGTGAAGGGCAGCAGCACCTGTGAGGAGAGCAGATGCTGGTTTGGTTAGCCTGGGAGCTGCTGATGCCCTTTCGAGCAGGAGCAGAACTGCTGAGCTCCAGCTGGAATCACAGCCTCCATCCAGGCTTTCCCCGGGCTGGAGCCAAGCCCTTTACGGGGCTACTGCCAACGAGGTCACTTGGAGGCTCCTGCTCCTGCCCATGGCATTCCAACAGAGAGGGCTCCAATTCTACCAAAGAGTGCTCTGGGGGCAGAGCTGTGCAATAGACAGACCTCCAGGATATTCTGCAGCTCCTCTCCGTCAGAGGTGCAACTGCTGAGCAGCCATACCTGCAGCATTCTGTCCATAGCATACAGGGTCTGTAAAGACAGCAACAGGTTGTGAGAGTCTTTCAGAGGGCCCTCTCACCCTGAGGAAGCTTCTGGGAGCCCCTTGACTATAGGGAAGGACACTGGCAGATTCATGTCCAGCCAGGGACAGGCTCCATTGCCACAAAGATGCTGCGCGCAGACCAGATGGTCAGTGTTGGCTGTTGTCAGACCCATGGCAAGAGCGAGAGAAAAGGGGTGTGGTAAGCAAGGCCAAGACCCTGCCTGCAAGGATCCTTAGTAATTTCTGCACATGAATAATGGGATCTCCAGTAGTATACCCAGTACTTACGTAATTGTAAAGTTCAATGTTCAAGTCCTCTTTTGGAGGAAGGTAGAAGACGGATTTGCAGCACGCATTTAAAAGAGGTATTATTTTGTCCTCGGAAACTGCCTTCAATTCACTGCAAATAGAGAGAATCTGATGTTGGGGAGCAGTGCCTCGATGCCAGAGCAGGGTTGGAACAGGTCCTCCCCTGGGCAGGGTTCCCTGAAAGGGAAGTGGAGCCCTGCTGTGAGGCACCTCCACCATGGGGCTGGCCCCGGCAGAAGGACAGTCCTGATGCCTCCTGCTGTGGGGCCACAGCTGAGAACCTGCAGGAAGCTTCAGGGCTTCCTCCAACCTCATAAGAAGCGCAGAGAAGTGGAGAGCTGAGAGCCTCCCAGCACACACTGGGGGATGCCTCCAGGCTAGGGTCAGGGTCACCAGGATCGTGATCTGGGGATGCGTGGGCAAAAGCAGGGTTGGGCAGGTACCTCAAGGCGGCGATCGCAAGCATGGCCGTGCACATCTGCTCTATGGGCTCATTTTCCACCAGTTTCTGTAGGGAATAACCGGGATGAGACCTGGTAGTCACCAGCACCAGCAGACCTGGCGCTGGTCGCCAGGGCCAGAAAAGCCCCAGTACTCCCAACCCAGCACTGGAACGCAGAGCCACTCTGTGTCCCGCTGCTGAGATCTCCATGGCACCCACAGTCCTCCAGCCACCCCTGCCTCACACAGTGCCAGCCTGAGCGGCTCTGCTCCTCCCACAACCCTTTGTATTGTCCCCTCACCTGTATTTTCTCTGTCAAGCCTTTTCGATGGCAGAAAATAGACGGGCTCTCACTCAAGGCCTTCTCTTTCCTGAATTTGCAAATGTTGCAGATGTTCTCCAGGAACATATTTGTTAGCATCCCGTCCTGGCCACCACAGAGAGACAAAGAGGAAGCGTGAGTTGGGAGAGCCGTGTCCTGCAGGCCCAGAGCACTGCAGGGTGAGGAGCAGCGCGGCATGTCTGGAAGGCAGCAGCTCCATCTAGCCAGCAGCCCTCCTGCAGCCTGGCAGCAGAGCCGGAGGGACTGTCAGGAGTTGCAGTCACAGCTGAGATGGAGACGGCTGCCGTTACCTTTTCTGTACTCTTGATGTAGGCCTCGATACAATCTAAAGCCTCCTTTTCTTCTACAGACACAGGCAGCCAGTCAGCATCTAACCAAGGAGAAGAGTGAGCAGCGCTGTAGAGCGGCCGAAAGCAGGCGCGAGCAGAGGAAGGAGCTGTGGAGCTGTGCCCTCCGCAGCCCTGTGCCTGCTCGCCTGGCTCAGTGTACCCGTGGCTGTCAGGACAAGGGGCCCTGGTGTCGAGCAGGGGGCACTCGCTGCCCCAGCCCTGCCTGCCAATTCTGGGGACCCTCGCTCACCGGCATGCAGCGGCTGCACCTCGGTCACCTCGTAGGGCTCCGGTGGAGGTTCTCTCTGCTGGGGAGCCCCACTCTCCTCCCAGGCCGTGCTGGGTTGGCTGGGGCGTCTCTCCTCCATCCTGAGGGATGAGGACTGAAGTTGGGAAGGGGCAGCCGCGGGGCTGCCGGGGGTAGAGGGAAACGACTTGGGCTGCGCTCGGGGGCTCCTCGCCTGACCCGCACACTTCTGCCCTGTCCCCTCGCTGTCCTGCCGGACACTGCGGGGCCTCCGTGTCCGTGCCAGCGAACCCTGGGTGTCACAGGATTGGGTCACAAAGGGCCTCGCTGTGACACGCTGCCCCGCCTGGGCGGGGCTGGTTCCGGGCCCCGGGTTGAAATGGCTCAGACCAAAGTTCCCCAGCGGGAGGGATGTGTGCCCCTGCTTCCCCAGAAAGCTTTGCAAGGGTAGCCAGACTGCCCAGGTCCTCGTGCTTCTGCTGTGAGGTCAGAGACAGCTGCAGCAGGACAGAGGGGGAAGACGAAGACTCGCTGTCAGCTTGGCAGCTGTCTTGCTCACGGGCCTGTGAGCTCCAAGGCATCCGTTCCTGAATCATAAAGATGAAAAGGATGAGTTTCATACAGGATATACAGTCCTGTGCTCTCATTTCTGATTCGCTGACAATACGCTCTCAGATAATTGGTAGCAGTGCTGTTAATTGGTTACGGGCCAGTTCAGCCCTGTTCCGTGACTCATGTGTGTGAGTGATAGTGTCCTTGTGTCCTAGTGCCCTTGCTGATTCCAAAGTCGGGGGCACTCGGAGATGGAGCGTCACTACTTTCGGACTTTTGTTGCGGCCACCTGTTAACTAACTCCTCTAACTTGTCTGTAGATAATTGTCACGCTCCAATATAAAGGAGGGAGACGAGGTTCTTTAAGATTATGCGTATACCCAGCGTGAGATTAAGAAACAACGGTTCAGATGTCGGTCCGACCAGTTTATTACAAATACTGACCAGGGACATGGGGAAGGGGAAGGCGGACACTGTTAAGGTTGATGGGGAAGGGAAGGCGAGCGATAAGAAAGAAAGGAAAGAAGCAAGGGTTTGTATAACGCAGGGAAAGTCACCAGCCAGGATCCTAGGGGTGGTCCGGTTGCAAGCGGATCTGACGGACCGAGGCCGAAGAGCAGGGGTGGCAGAAGCGGGGAGAACAGCAGCAGCGACGGGCAGCCTTGAGCAGCAAGCAGTCAAAAACAGCGAGAAACAGCGAGGGGTCCGCACCGGAGAAGCAGCGAGGGGTCAGCACTGGAGAAGCAGCGAGGGAAGCAACCCCGAGGAGGGCAGCAGCGAACAGTGATCAGCTCATGAGGTCTCTCCTAAGAGAAGACTTCTCCAGGCAGCAGCAGTGATCAGCTCGGGAAGTCTCTCCGAAGAGAAACTCCTGGCAGCAGCAGAGAAAACCCCCCAACATCGTGGCTGCAGGACCCCTCTATTTATCTTCCAGATTCCTCCAGTCTACGTGACAAATCCCGTGCTAGTGTGCCAGGCAAGCATCTCCTGAGATGGCTATCTCCCCACGGAGATGAGTACCAAACAAAAGAGTGTTCAGTGGCCACTGAGCTGCAGCTTATCTCTCTTTCGTTGCCCCAGGATGTGCCCATCTGCTTGACCATCCCTTAGACCAAGGATTTCACAACCTTGTCCAGGGCTAGCTTGGACATGTTCGGACATGTTCATCAGCAAACTTTGAGGCAATGGTATAATAATAATCTCTTACAATAATCCATCCATTAGTTCTCATGGAATGCCCTTCTGCCGGCCCAGCATCCAAAAACTATTACGTTTACGATCTATATTTCGCCCGCTTGGTTTCACTGAAAATGAGACCCTTTTAGATCTGTTGTTCTCCCGATTAGATAGGGGAGGGGTCGAATTGGCCTCCGCACGCCTCATTCCCTTTGTCTCAAATTTGCTGGTGGAAGAAATCACTGGTCCATATTTTCTCCCATAGTTAATTAATTCTTGGGCAACCTTCCCCCACGTCCACACTTTGTATCCTGACTGCACACGATAGAGGTTGCAGTTCCTTCTAACGCTGCCCGGGTTCCTTCTCCTTGAGACATATCCTGTATCATTCCTTGCAATTGTATGCCTATGGGTTTCAGCGATTCTGGAAGCCCCCTGATAAGAGGGGTCATTCTCTCAGGATCAACAGGCATCATCATAGGGGATTCATGGTGTGGCTGCAGCTTTCTATCATACATCGTTTGCAAACAAGCAGCCTTTTGAACACTTTCGACTAATTGATCTACTGTCCCAGTAATGGTAAGGGGGTCTCCCCTTTCTAGAGGGTTAAGACCACCTGCCCAATAGGCAACTCTCTGTATAAGAGACCAGGGAGCACAATTGTTACCTGTAGTTAAAAATACTCCTGGTCCCCAATAACCGTTAGCCTCTTTTTCAGATAAAAGTATCTGATCTCCACCTGTGAGGCTGACTCTCCATACGTACTCTGTTTCTGATTCTTTAGGAGAGCGGCCAAAATCTCTTTTCAAGGTTGCTAGCTCAGTAGCAGAGAAAGGGATTTCTTCAGTATTCATTTGAGGATCTAAATCCTTGCCATTGTTGTTTGAAATCTCAGTTTTTATTGAAGGACGCAAGAGAGATGGGAGGGCTTCTAATTTGTCAACATTTGCCTTTATACCTTGCAATTCCTCCCTTGGATAAGTTTTCTTTTGAGGTGCACTAGTACCACTGGCATCCTTACCCGTTAACACTTCCCTTAAAGCCATTTGCAACAGATCAGAATTATGCTTTTCCCTTTCTAATTGCTCCTCTAGGTTTACAATTTGATTTCGCAAAGCTTTTATCAATTCCTGACTTACTTTAACTGATTCCTGCAGCGCTTGTAAAGCTTGGCTCTCTGCTTTAAGCTGCTGGTCACGGAATTCTATGGCTGCAACCAGAGCCGAACCCAATACTGCACAAATAAGTGCCTTTCCTTTTCCAGCTCGGGCATGAGCATTCTTTTGCAGAACACTAATACGGTCTGAAACACTCTGCAAGTTATGCCAGTTCTGCTGTGCCCAGTCTACCCCTGTTAACGAGGGTCTGGCACCATGCTTTTCTAAAAGGTCAAATAACACATCTTCACCTTTCATTGCGACTACACTGTCGCTCATTTCTCAATATGCAGAAAGAGCTACACGGAGAAAGAGAAAGAGTACAGTATCCAAAACTTTGAGTAAAACAAATGCAAATACTCAAATCACTCCTCTGTTTACTGAGAGCAGCATGCCAAAGTCAAAGAAGATCAAAGAAAATGCTAATACGTAAAGCACTTCTCACTTCCCTGTGAAGCCACACACAGAGAAAAAAAACTTCAAACACCACACCTAAGTAAGGAAGTACCCTTAAGTTTCAAAAATACACAATAATCTTCACAGGTCCCGAAGTTCCTTAATAGGTTCCTGAGAGACACACACATAAAAAGTTCCAAAGACACAGTTAAGTTTCAATATGTGGAGTGATCTTCCTGGAGTGGTGCTCACGTTAATCAATTATCAAATTATCACTCCTTGCAACTCCAGGAGGTGCACACAGGAAAAGGATCAACTTTACTTAAAGTTCCCGCAAACGCAGCTATGGTTCAATATGCGGAGTGATTCTTCCTGGAGAGGTACAGACGTCTAAGTTATCACAGTTATCACTCCTCACAACTCCAGGAGGCACACACAGGAAAGAGGTTCAAATTTCACACTTAAAACTCAATATTCAGAGTGATTCTTTCTGGAGAGGCACTCACATCTAAATTATCAAAAATAACACTCCGTGCAACTCCAGAAGGTACACACATCAACTATACCTGGAAGGGCAACACTCTCACTGTCGGGTATCCTGCCGACTACGCCATTAAAGATGTCACGCTCCAATATAAAGGAGGGAGACGAGGTTCTTTGTATGTATGTGTATACCCGATGGTGAGATTAAGACACAGCGGGTCAAATGTTAGCCCAACCAGTATATTACAATTACTGGTTGCTTAGGGATATGGTGAAGGGAAGCGATAGAAAAGGGATAAAAAGCAAGGAGTCTTGATAGAAAGCAAGAGAGGTATAATCAGCACCGTGGGTCCAGCGAAGTTCATAGTAGGTCCGTTGATCTCAGGAACTCGTCTGGTCACCACGGGGGATGGGAGAAAGCCGGGAAGCTTGGCAGCAAGCAGGCCTCAGGGTTCATCCGAACAGTTTCCCCCTCTCAGGGAATTCTCTGTGTGCTCTGCGGGAGTTCTCCATCAAAGATGTTTTCTTGGGGAGTTCTTTTCCAAAGTCCTAAGTTTAGTGAAGGCCTTTTATCCACCATTTCTCAGTTTTTTTTCTTTTTTCTCTGTTAGTGTGACATACCTGGCCCAACAGATAAGCCAGCAGGGAGTGGTACCTTCATTGCCAGGCACAAGCATTATTGTCTTTTGCAGTGATCAGCTTCTCCAAGCCGAACCCCCCAAAAAAACAGGCTTGGCCCTGCTTCTGCTTATCTTTACAACAATAAGCAGAGGCACTGTGGCACGGTGACACCCACCCAGATAACCTGCAGTTCTCACTTAGAGTCTCATCACCAGAAAGGCCTCACGAAGCAAGCTTTGAGACAATAAATAAAAGAAAACAGTTTCTGTCTTTCACATGGGCCTCTTTTCTCCTCTTCTCTTACACTGTCTGCTTCCTCTACTTTCTCCTCCTCCTCTTTCTTCTCTTCCAAGGGAGTTGAGATTCTTTTCATTTTCTGTCCTCTTACAGGGGTAACTGACATAGATTCTGGTGCTGTCTGTAATTGATCAGATTGGTCAGTTTCAATGCTCTTTCTTTCTAGCTCCACTGGGAGGGTGTCTTGTTGAGGCTGGAGGGCATCCAAGTTGCATTGGAGAGTGTTGAAGTTGGACTGGACATTCTGTTTCTTGGCTAGGAGACTCTCTTTCTGGATCCGCAGAGTACAGCAACTGCAGTACAGATAAGCTTCCTAAGTAAGCTCTTTGAGGGCAGAGAGAGATTCACTCAGAAAGTATTTCACTCTTTTGCACCCAACCTTGCCCCAGGTTAGGTGCCAAAAATGCCAATTGTTAGTGGGCTGGTTTGGTCCAGGTCTGTGACAATTTGGGCGGACCCACATCCCGGGAAAGGGAAAGTGGAAAAGGGGAAAAAGAAAAGGGAGATAGGCCTAAAAACAAAACAGTGGCCATGATCTGAGGAGGGAAGCTAATGTACTGAGTAAGATATCGGAATGCAAAATAACACAATATAATTGGAGTTGAAGCTAATAAATCAAATGCAATAAGAGAGAGAGAGCACCCACAAACCAGAGGCCTTATGATAAATGCTGAAGGCAAGATGGCTAGTGAGCACCTGCTGCTGGGTTAATGTGAGAGGGAAAGAGCCTGCGTCTCATGACACGCAAACAGTTTTTATCTTTCCCACTGAGCAGAAAAGAGAAAAATGCAAAGCAAAGCAAAGTCCCCTGGCGTACGTAGTTCTTCTCTTCTGAGACAGATGTACCCGGAGCTATCGATGATCCGTGGGGTTGGAGCATTAACTCCTTAACTCCCAGTGCACTGCATGATGCTATGATACGGAATATACCAGTAACAAAAATCATAAAACATGACAGGTGGCCAGCCCCTCCTTCTGTGATCGGTAGACACTCTTCTTCCACTTGAGTTTGCTCATATGTAGCCTCATAGCTGCATTCCACTCCACATCACAGCCCACACAAATGCTAATTTTGAGAAGTTGTTATTATTTCTGCATAAATTCCAGGGCGGGGGACAGAGAGACAGCTCCCATGGCAGCGCCTGCTGTAAGTCCTTTAGGATGCATGTTGAAAAACTGGAAGAGAAATCCGAGATCCATTTGGCTGCTTTTGACTCCAGTTCATATTGCAGCTCTAAAATATCTGGCACAGCAGCACTCAGTGGGGGTGTGACTTCATTCAGGCCACGGTAATGTACCGTCAGCCTCCATTCTCCACTGGCTTTACGCACCGGCCATATGGGGCTGTTAAAAAGTGAGTGAGTTTTGTTGATCACTCCCTGGCTCTCTAGCTGACAGATCAAGTGATGAATGGGGAGCAGAGAATCCCACTTGGTGCGGTACTGCCGTCTGTGTACCACTGTTTTTGTAGCAATTGGTACTTGCTGCTCTTTTACCCCCACAGTACCCCCACAACAGACGGATCTTCCAACAGGCCAGGTAAATCAGCAGCTGTTTAATATTGTCTGCATCCACAGCAGCTATTCCAAAAGCCCATCGGTATCCCTTGGGATCCTTGAAATGTCCTCTTCTGAGATAATCTATATTGAGTATGCATGGAGCCCCCTGCCCAGTCACTATGGGATGCTTCTGACAGTTTTTACTAGTGAGGCTTACTTCTGCCTCCAACACAGACAATTCCTGAGAGCCCCCACTCACCCTAGAAATATAAATCAATTCTGTCCTTTTATAACTTGAGGGCATTAGAGTGCACTGTGCTCCAGTGTCCACCAGTGCCTTATATTTTCGTGGCTCTGATGTGCCAGGCTATCTAATCCACACAGTCCAAAACACTCTATTATCCCTTTCCTCCCCTGGCTGGGTGTAGGGCCCCTCTATTGGTTACCTGCAGTGACTGGAGCAATTTTGTTAGTGGCTGATCTTTGCTGTAATTCTCTCACCCGTGCTTACAGTGCAGGAGTGGGTTTTTTATGCCACTTCTTAATGTCCTCTGGATTTGCGTGTAACAAGCTCCACATGGCTGCACGCGACATGGAGTTACTGCTGTCATTTGCTTGAGCAGTGAGGCGGTTGCCTTTGATGGCTGAGACTTCCATCAGTTGTATCAGTTCCTTCATCAGAAGGATCTCTGGATCATAATCGTCTTCATCAGGTGTTTCTGATACCGACACAGGTTCATCCCTTTTAATCACTAGGGACAATTCCTCCAGCATACTTTCCTGTGTCTTCTTCATTACACCTACTTGTTCTGCTGCCGTTGATACAGCTGAAATGGAAACGTGATGGCAGAAGCTGTTGTTCAAAATTTTGAACTGTAATAGTCAATTCAAAAACTAGGGGTCTTCTGTCTTGGTCTTCTTATCTACAAAACGTTGCTACCAGTGTACTCGAGTACCTTTCTGGTGCTGTTTTTGAGAGCGTCTGACACACATCAGGTGTACACCTTACTTTCTCAGGATCATGGTCCTGGCGTGGATCGTTAGGGACAAACTTGGAACCATACAGCATCTCCACTACTGCTGTTTCTCTCAAAAATTGGATGCCTTTCTCCACAGTATCCCATCTTTCACCTTAGGCTCCAGATCGTCTTTATAGGAGTGTCTCTCCTTTACAGCCACTAGTACTTGTTCCCAGAGGGTGGTGACTCCATTCAGACATGGCACCGTTGTCCCTGCACTGCAGCAACCATGTGACAACAGATTCATCCGAGCACCGTACAAACTCCTTCCTTGAGCCTTGGATTCTAGGTGGTGGTGGTGCTGAGAAGGGCCCCTTGCCTGGATCTTCCTCTTCTTTCTCTGCTTCTTCTTCTTTCCGTTCTAGGAGCAAGGACACCCGTTTCCATTTCTGGCCTTCCACAGGGGCAACCGACATTGATGCCGGTGCTTCCTGTGATAGGTCAGGTCTGACTTTGAGGTGTCCATTTTTGCTTTGGAACTCGGTTTAGAAAACCATTTCTCACCAGAATATTAATTATAGCTCGATAAGCACAAACCAAACCCCAAACAGACTGTTCCTTCTGAGATCTTCCTGGGCCACACGATCCCTTACCTAAATACTCACTGAATTTCTCAGGATCCCACAGGTGCTCAAGATCAAAACTGCATAAAACCGGGGGTCCCCATGCTTCTAATTTCTTTCCTAATTTTTCCCACCTTCCCTGCCATTCAGTACTCTCTGGTTTTGAGGAAGGCTTCCTCCACATGATGTAAATTACTATTGCAGAGATTACATGCAGAATAATGGATAACACAGTTGCTAGGCTGGCATCCTGAACATAGGTAAAGACCTGAGTACCTGGAAACCAATCCAAATGCCGTATAATCTGCCACGCTAGCCAGGGTGTTCAGGCACGAGGCAGATAACCTCATCAGTGCACTAAAGTAGCTGTACACAGATATGACTCCGGTGCTGAACATAGCGAGCTTAAAAAGACACTAACATGCTCTAAGGTACATGAAGACCCTTAGTCCTCTTAGCACCAATTTTACAATGGAGTATAAATCCTGCATTGCCCGCTTTCTCCACCACAGTGACACAAGGGAAACAGAGAAGAGAGAGAGATAAAAAAGAACAAAACAACGGCACCATCGGTGGCCACGCGGCCACCCAATAAGAGCCGTGAGCTCGGGGTCAACAACAACAATAAAAAAGATAGGGAGCTCCAGAGCCATTAATGTTGGCTCAGCTGCAGCTGAATTGGGCACAGAATGCTTCTGCACTTCATCCATGACAACTGCTTGCATTTCACTTGCTCCCAAGATCACTCCGATCCACCACAACAGACTGGTTCTTCTTCTCTTACGTGCTTATAGGAAGTGATGAGAGGGCCAACAAAACCCCTGTCATGAGAGTATGCAAAGTAGCAGCATGTTCATAGGAGGTTAGAAAGCAACACTTTAGACCTAGAGTCCTGAGAAGGGTGAAAGTCACAGCAAAAAGGAGACTGTGACAAAAACCATAGGTGTGATTTGCAATGCAAGGAGCACACAGCTTCTCTGGGGATGTGTCAGCTGAAATGCAGTAAAGAGAATCAGTCATTACAGGTAAGGCTGCAAGGCAAAATTCCCTGTTGGTGTCACTCCACGTACTTCAGAGTTAAAGGGTGTGGAGCATCTCCCACATGTGAAAAGATAGAGTAACCTGGGTCTGTTCAGCCTGGGGAATAGAAGACTGAGAGGGGAGCTGACTGATGTTTACAAATATCTAAAAGGGAGGTGAGAGGCAAATGGAGGAGGCCAGGCTCTTCTTGGTGCTGTGAAGCAACAGGAGTAGGAGAACTGGCCTAAAGCTTGTGCATAGGAAGTTCCATACTAACACGCAGGAAACCTTCTAAACGGTAACAGTGACAGTGCACTGGAACAGGTTGCCCAGTGGTGTGGTGGAGTCTCTTGCTGTGGACATATTCAAGACCCGTCTGGATTCCTACCCTACTGTAGGGTACCTGCTTTAGAAGGGAGATTAGACTCAACAAGCTCATGAGGACCATTCCAAGCGCTGTGACTCTGTGATTCTCCCTACGATTTCTTTCACCTTTTTGAAATGCAAACTCAAAATGGATATCTTTGAGTCTGGATTTTTGGGTCTCCAAGATAGAAAGCAAGATGGTTTTGTTTTTTTCCCTTGAAATGAAAACCCATTTGTCTTATTGCACACGACAGTCACGCCCAGGCACACAGCACTACTGAGCAAGCAGGAGCATTGCTTACTGGTACTTCACCTTCGCAAGAAGTTAGAAGAACGCAGAATTTCTTGCAGTGTATCAGTCAAAGGTCTGGCAAAATGTGCCGATACGTAGCTCACATCAGGGCCAGCAGCACAGAGCTGAAAGCCAGTGCCGTGCAGATACTGCCTGCTGTCTTTGCTCTCTCAGTATCAGCATTATCTCTTCTGCCAGGGAACAGACTCTCGGATGGACATCATCTTCCAAAGACCTGAGGGCTGTAACAGAGGGAAACAGCAGAAGTGATAATCACCAGCATCCCCTCTGGCCCATGCCAGCACCACCCATCACTTTTCCATACCAGAAGAAGCACGTAGACTGAGGGATCAGCTGGAAACCACTGCTCAGGAGTGTCCCACCTGCTCCAGGATTGTTCCCCTCCTTCTGCAGCATTTTCATGCAGCAGGGCAAGGCACAGTTGCACACTGCCCACAAACTGCCCCCTGCCCTCAGCCCCAGCACACATAGCACTGCCCTCACTCACCACTGTAGATTTCATTCAGCCTTTCCTCACTTTGTTCCCGGCAGTGCTGCACAGCCAGCCCTAGGTAGAGAGATCCCATCAGACCCCAGTTCCCCAACATGCTCCCAGGAGAAAAGACTCCATCCCGGCCAACCCAGCTGCTTGCCCTGCTGTGCCCCAGGCAGGGACAGGGCTCGATGGGGGGACTTGAGCAAGGCACCCATCAGGGCTACCGCCATGGTCAGGGTGTATCTGTGGGGGGTGCAGGGCTGCGCCTTGCTGCCAGGACAGGGCCCAAAGAGGAAGCCAGGGATTGGGCTCACCGATGAATTCGATGGCCTCGCATCGCACAGAGGACTGAGAATCCCTCAGGTATGCCTGAGGTGGTATGCCTCAGAAAGAATGTTACAGAGGCATTTTTCTCTTGTCTTTCTCCTGACTGAAGAAAGAAAATGTAGCGGAAAAGAGAGGCGTGCAGCGCATCGGTAGCCAAAATGGCTGCTGCCGTTAGGCTTTATTATAACCATGACTGTAGTAAAGATGACTGAGAAAGAAAGGCTGCAGAGATTCATAGAATCATTCAAGACGGATGGGACCCTTAAACGACACCTAGTCCAACTGCCTTGCAATGAATACGGACACCTACAGCTGGATCAGGTGCACAGATCCCAGTCCAGCCTGATCTTGAACGTCTCCAAGGACGTGGCATCTGGGCAACTGTCACGGTGTTATCTGTGACAGGGACATAAGGGAAACAAAGAAGGGAGAGAGGAAGAAAAAAAACAGCACCGTTGATGGCCACGTGGCCATCCAAGCAGAGTCGTGCACACGGGGGGTGGGGGGAAGGATGGAGGGACAGACAGATAACATATGGGTCTACAATAAAACAACGACGCTACTTGAGGAGGAATAGAAAACAACGACACAACTTGAGGAGGAATGGTAACTTTATAAAATGCAATGAAATCATACATTTGAGAGAAACAAAGTTTCCAAACCAAATCTGAGAGCTTACAGTAGGGAAGAAACTGCAGAAGAAGCACACGTGCTGAATCTGCAGCTGAGAGCGAGGACCTGGCGTCTGGTGTGGAGCTCTGCCCCTCAGACGCTCCCTGCCGCAGCATTAAATCCTTAACTCCCTGCATCACGTTCTGACGTGGAATGCCGGCATCAAAACCACAAGATTCCACACCATCACATCAGCCTTATCATACCCCTATATACGAACAAAACAGTAATTAACATGGATTACATACAAACGTATCTGTATATATATATTCATGGAATAGCAGACTGCACTCCCCCAGCATCAAATTCCCTTGTGGTACACACTGGACGTCCCATTTTCCTCCATCCCACCAGGTGGATCCAGGTCCTCGTGCAAAAATGGTTTCTTGGAGGGGTTTGCCCTTTCCAGAGGCTGGAAGGACCCACACCGCTTTTCCCAACATGTTCTTTACGTGTACCACAGGGACCTTAAGTCCTCTACGGTATGTAGGGAGCTGGATTGTGTAGGACCATTTCGACTGACCCAGTCTCTAGTGTTGACCAACCAGATGAATTCTGCCAGATTTTTCTCCCAATGCTTAAATGTTCCCCCACTCATTGCTTTTAATGTGGTTTCTAACAACCCACTGCAGCACGCAATCTTAGGAGCCGCTGGTGCACAGTAGGGGATATGATGGATCCACTCGGTGCCGTGTTCCTTGGCTCAAATATCCACAAGGGAATTTTTGAAATGAGTCCCATTATTGGACTCCATTCTTTCTGGAGTGCCGTGTCACCACAGGATTTGCTTCTCAAAGCCTAAGATGGTGTTACGGGCAGTAGCATGGGGCACTGCACGTGCTTCAAGCCACCCAGTTGACTCCTCCACCATGGTAAGCACGTAACAATTACCATCGCAAGTTTGTGGCAAGATGATATAATCAACCTGCCACGCCTCCCCTTATTTATACTTTTGCCATTGCCCTTCCTGCCAGAGTGGTTTCATCCTCTTGGTTTGTTTAGTTCTGGCACATTTGTCTCAGTCATGGATATCCTGTGCAATAGCGTTCATAGTTAAGTCCACCCCTCGGTCTCCAGTGCACTTATAGGTCACGTCCCTTCCTTGGTGGCCTCATGTGCCCACCGAGATAAAAATAACTCTCCCTTGTTCTGCCAGTCCAAGCCTACCTGAACCACCTCCATTTCGGCAGCTCAATCTACCTAATGGTTATTTGTCTGTTCTTCAGAAGCTCAACTCTTGGGCACATGAGCATCTACATGATGCACCTTTAATACCATATTTTTTGCTCGGGCAGCGATGTCTTTCCACAGTTCAGCAGCATAGATAGGTTTACCCATCTCTTGCCAGTTGTTTTGTTCCCACTGCTGCAACCACCCCCATAGAGCATTTGCCAGCATCCACGAGTCAGTACAAAGATACAGCATTGGCCACCTCTCCCATTCCGCCTCATCCAAGGCCAGCCCATCTAAGGACAGCCTCTACCTCTGCAAATTGACTTGATTCTCCTTCTCCTTCAGTGGCCTCTGCAACTTGTCATGTGGGGCTCCCACCCAGCAGCCTTCCAACTGCCGAGCTTCCCAACAATACAACCCAGTCTGTCTGTGAACAGGGCACATCTCTTTTCATTTTCCGGTAGTTCATTATATGGTGGGGCCTCTTTAGCACATGATACCTCCTCTGCTGCTGATGTCCCAAATTTCTTGCCTGCAGGCCAGTCCATGATCACCTCTAGGATTCCTGAATGACTGAGGTTCCCCATCTGAGCTCGCTGTCTTCTTTGATTATGTGTATACCTGGCGTGAGATTAAGACACAGCGCGTCAAATGTTAACCCGACCAGTTTATTTCAAATACTAGTTGCTTAGGGATATGGCGAAGGGAAGGTGAACGATAGAAAAGGGATAAAGACACTTTGGCAGAAAGCAAAAATGATATAATCACCATCATGGATCCAGCGAGGTTCATAGTAGGTCCGCTGGTCTCAGGAACTTGTCTAGTCACGGCGGGGGATGGGAGAAAGCTAGGAAGCTTCGCAGCAAGCAGGCCAAGGGGTTCTTCCAAAGAGGTTTTCCCCTCAGGGAATTCTCTGCCCAAGGTTTTTCTCTTCGGCAGTTCTCCGTCAAAGATTTTTTTCTTTGGGAGCTCTTCTCCAAAGTTCTTTTCTGAAAGTTCTTCTCTAAGAGTTCTTCTCCAGGAATTCTTCTCCAGGAATTCTTCTCTAAAATCCTTGGTTCAGTGACGGCCTTTTATTCCCACACTTCTCAGGGCTTTTTTCTTTTCTCTTTGTTTGTGTGACGTGCCTGACCCAACAGATAATCCAACAGAGAATGTCACCTGCATTGCCATGCAGCAGTATTGTTGTCTTTTTGTGGTGGTCAGCTTCTCCAAGCCATAACCCCCCAGAAAAGACTGTTTGCCCCTATTTCTGCTTGTCTTTACAACCACCAGCAGAGACACTGAGGCACTATGACACCCATCTAGATAACCGGCAGTTATCAGTCAGAGTCTTGTCAACAGAAAAGGCCTTACAAAGCAAGCTTTGAGACAAAAGAAAGGGAAACAGTTTCCGTCTTTCACAGGTGGAAACATCCTGGTGATTTTATCGACCACATCTCCTGGGACGTGACAGTGCCAATCTTGCCATTCTACTCCTAGGAACTGAATTTCTTGGGCAGATCCATTCGCTTTGTTCTGTTTAGTAGCAAAACCAGCACCCAGAAGAATTTGGATTATTTGCTCTCCTTTCTCAAAAACTTCCTCTGCTGTGTCGCCCCACACAACGTCATCAAAGTTATGGAGGTGCTTGGGAGCCACGCCGTGTTCCAGTGCGGTTTGGATCAACCCATGGCAAATGGTTAGGCTGTGCTTCTACCCCTGGGGCATATGGTTCCATGTGTACTGAACACCCTTCCAGGTAAAAGCAAACTGTGGCCTGCAATCTGTGGCCAAAGGAATGGAAAAGAATGCATTCACGATGTCATTGGTGGCATTCCATTTGACTGCTTTCGACTCCAGTTCATACTGCAGCTCTAACATATCTGGCACAGAAGCACTCAGTGGGGTGTGACTTCATTCAGGCCACGGTAATGTACTGTCAGCCTCCATTCTCCACTGTAAAAAAACAGTGCATTTTTCTCTTCAATATCAATATTACTTCAGTGCTTGCTTTAGAGCACAGCTATATGTTTGTAATCTGAGGATAACTAAATGTAGTGATGAAAACCAGGTGTGGGAGGTGTCAGCTGAAATGCAGTAATGGGAATCCGTCATTACAGATAAGGCTGCAAGGCAAAATTCCCTGTTGGTGACACTCCATGAACTTCAGAGATAAAGGGTGTGGAGCATCTCCCATATGAGACTGTTTAGCCTGAAGAATAGAAGACTGAGAGGGGAGCTGAACAAAGCTTAAAAATGTCTACAGGGAGGTGGGAGGCAAACGGAGGAGGCCAGGCTCTTCTTGGTGCTGTGAAGCAACAGGAGTAGGAGAACTGGCCTAAAGCTTGTGCATAGGAAGTTCCATACTAACACGCAGGAAACCTTCTAAACGGTAACGGTGACAGTGCACTGGAACAGGTTGCCCAGTGATGTGGTGGAGTCTCCTGCTGTGGACATACTCAAGACCCATCTGGATTCCTACCCTACTGTAGGGTACCTGCTTTAGAAGGGAGATTGGACTCAACAAGCTCATGAGGACCATTCCAAGCGCTGTGACTCTGTGATTCTCCCTACGATTTCTTCCACCTTTCTTCAAGATCTATTTTGCTGTTTTTGTGCTGTTCCCTTGTTAGAACTTACATGTCAGCAAAAAAGATTAGGAGAATCATTCCTTTCCCAGATTTGAAATGCAAACTCAAAATGGAAGATCTTTGAGTCCAGATTTCTGGGTCTCCAAGATAGAAAGCAAGATGGTTTTGTTTTTTTCCCTTGAAATGAAAACCCATTTGTCTTATTGCACACGACAGTCACGCCCAGGCACACAGCACTACTGAGCAAGCAGGAGCATTGCTTACTGGTACTTCACCTTTGCAAGAAGTTAGAAGAACGCAGAATTTCTTGCAGTGTCTCTGTCTAAGGCCTGGCAAAATGAGCCGATATGTAGCTCAAATCAGGGCCAGCAGCACAGAGCTGAAAGCCAATGCCGTGCAGATACTGCCTGCTGTCTTTGCTCTGTCAGCATCAGAGCTGTCCTGTCTGACAGGGAACGGACTGCAAGACTGACATCATCTTCCAAAGGCTTGAGGGCTGCAACAGAAGGAAACAGAGGTGAAACCCACCGACCTGCAGAGACGCACCAGCATTACCTCTGGACCATGCCAGCCCCACTCATTGATTTTCTAGATCAGGAGGAGCACACAAACTGAGGGATCAACTGAAAGCCACTGCTCAGGAGTGTCCCACCTGCCCCTGCAGCATTTCCATGCAGCAGGGCAAGGCACAGTTGCACACTGCCCACACTCTGCCCCCTGCCCTCAGCACCAGCACACGCAGCGCTGCCCTCACTCACCATTGCAGATTTTATTCAGATTTTCCTCACTTTGGTCCCGGCAGTGCTGCACAGCCAGCCCTAGGTAGAGAGATCCCATCAGACCCCAGTTCCCCAACATGCTCCTAGGAGCTCAGACTCCTTCCAAGCCAACCCAGCTGCTTCCCCTGCTGTGCACCAGGCAGGGAGGGTGCCCGAGTGCAGACTTGAGCAAGGCACCCATCGGGGCTATCGCCATGGTCAGGATGTATCTGTGGGGGGTGCAGGGCTGCGCCTTGCTGCCAGGACAGGGCCAAAAGAGGGAGCCAGGGATTGGGCTCACCGATGAATTTGACAGCCTCGCATCGCACAGAGGACTGAGAATCCCTCAGGTATGGCAGGCTCTGCCACAGGTATCTCTCCACTGCCTTCCTGCCCTGCTGCATCTGGAGAAGAACACAGAGCCATGAGACTTGCAGACCCTCCCCAGATGCTGGCGCAGCTCCTTCAGCCAGCGTCCCCTTCAGCCAGCAAAAAGGTGGGGGCTGTTAAAGTGTCCTTACCAAGCACTTCATGATCCCCTCTTTGTTCTCCTCCCGGGCCTGGTGCTTGAGCTTCTTCCACTTCAGGAACTTTGCACAAGCCACGAGGGCTTCCCTTGAAGCCTACAGAACAACAGATGCTGGGAGATGGCACCACAGACACACATCCCAAGAGCTGAGACGCTTTCTGCCCTGCCCTCAATTCTCGCACCGCTCCTGAGGTGTCAACACACCCTAGCCTGCATTCTGGTCAGGCCTGAAGTTTGTACCTGTGCAACGCTCGGGGTCTCATCGCTCAACCGAAAGAGCAGAGGGAGCAGGCCCATGCGCACGTTCTCCTTCATGTTTCCCCAGTGCCACAACACCACAGCCTCCATCAGATCTTTGAAGAGGTGGATGGAACACTCTCGCACTTCGCTTGACACCTGAGGGAGAAGAACAGGAGGAGCTCAGCACCACGTTCTTGCTGCTCAAGGTGAGCATGGCTGATGAGGGAGATGCTTTGAAGTCCCATTCTGCATAAGGACGCTGTGCCGCCATACAAAGCAGTGCAACAGGTTTCCAGCATGAGGTGCCTGTGTCTCAGAGTGCTCCCCCAGACACCCCACCAGGTCCAGACAGGTCGCCACGTATTGGGCGAGGGAGGAAACAGCAATGCCTCTGGGCACATGCTGCCTGCTTAGCCTCCACTTCCCTGCTGTGGCACACAGGAAGAATGCCCGGTGCTGAAGTAAAGGGAGCAGTGGAGGGTCAGAAAGTAACCCGAGGCAGCAGGTGCTAAGCAGGCACCTGTGGCTAAGCAGGTTCCCAGCACAGGGGCCTCACAGTGCCAAGAACAATCAAGCTGTCAGGGACAAGGCCTGCTAGGCTGTGGAGCCCAGAAGACATCCCGCGAGAGCCCAGAGGAACAAAGAAAGGAGAAGGGTCTTTTGCTGAGCACCGAAACGTGCAGCAGACTTACATGATTAAAAAGAGGCAGGAGATTCTCAGACAGCTCCAGAGCAAAGGAACTGGCCTCTCTCTTCCCCAGATGATTCAGCATGTTTCTGAAGACAGCCAGCAGCTTCAGAGCAATGTTCACGTTGTCAAACAGCACGGTAAATGTGTTTGGAACCAGGGCCCGAATTTCTTTTGCCTGTCCAAAACATACAATTTCCTTTCCATCAAGAGAGCACTGGCCATCCTGGAGTCAAAGCTCAAGTTACAGAAAACCAGCCACACATCTTCCTTCCTGGCAGCTGCAGTAGCAGACTCTAGGTAGGTGGTGGCCATGACTGTACCGATAAGGACATGGGGAGAAAGGAGAAAGGAGGGCAGGAGAACAAGGACTACGTGTCCCCTGCTCAGCCACCCTTTGTTCCAACCGGTCCCCAAGTAACCCATCTGGAAAGCTCCTGGAAATCTCCCCAGGCCCCACCACGGCCATCACCCCAGCTCCTGAGTCTCAGGCAAGGCCACAGCACAAGGATGCCCACCGCCCCACCGCCAGGCTGCCAACAGGGCTTCGCTTGACTAGGTCCTGCTCACCGTCTCAGGTCTCTGTGACAGCAGGTCAAGGCCTCTGAGCACCAGCCAGAGTATCGGCAGGCTTCTAGTCTTCAGAAGCCTCTGGAGCACCGCTGGCTTACACAGCTCTTTCAGGTTCTCTTCAGTGGGAGGCATCACCTGAAACAAAGGCAGCGGTGAGAGCCAGACACAGGCAGCAGGACTCCCTGCACCCTGCAGCTCCTGGCTCCTCTGTCAGCTCAGGGCAAAGTATTGGGGCAGCACAGCCTGGCCTGGGGCAGCAGCGCCTCTGGAAGGCACAACGGTCCCTCTGTGCCCCAGGCCTAGCACTATGCAGGATGAATTTTTTAGTCTGCACATCCTGCCCTCTGACATTCTAAAGCCTTCGAGGAGCACCTGCCCAGCAGAAGCTGGCACAACAAAGGCTCTGGACATGGGTGGCCACAGACACTTTTCAGCCTGCTCTGCCTGCGTGGAGGCAGTGGCTCTCCCCAGCCCCAGCCGTGGCTCTGCCTCTGCTACGGCCCTGCACCAGGGAGGGGAGTAAGGCAAGGGGAGACAGGGAACAGGGGAAAGAGAGTCCTGTAGGAGAGCAGGCTACCATGTCCTGTAACTCACAGTCAGTTGAAGGAGTTTCAGCTCCACTGAGGTGATCTTAAGTATCTCACACAACCGTTGGTCCCCTAGAACACATCGCAGTTCGTAGAAGTTTCTCGCTGATGTCTCTCTCAGGGTAAGTATTCTCTTCCACGTGTCCAGAGTAATACTGCAAATGAAGATTGATACTGTTGCAGCAGAATTGCTCCTCGGGAATGACCTGCAGCTTTCCTTGGCTGTGGCAGCCAGAGCACTTCTGAGTCACACTCTTCATGCGGAACTATAGTGCGGGGCAGTCAGGGCTGGTACCTGTCACACTGAGGAAGATCCATCAACACACTCTCCAGCACATCTCTGGGAAACTGGCAGGTCAGTATATCCAGCAATGCAAAGAGAGTCTTATGAAGCGATCTGTGATTTTCTTTCAGATTTCTGCAGATGGACCCCAGAATCTCTGGCACCTGTTGGGAGGACACGGGAAGAATATTACTGCTGCTGTACTGCAGTCGTTTGCTCTGCCTCCAGTGATATTACTGCCCTTCCCATTGTTCTATGCTGGCCTAAAATGGTGTCATATGCCCAAGAGCTGTGGAGAGCAGGCCATAGCATTAGCATGGATGATGAAAGGGAGATGCTCCAGGGTCACACTCTGCACAAATTCTCTGTGGATTCAAGCAAATCAGTGCAGCAGGTTTCCAGCACGGGGTGCCTGTGCCTCACAGTACTTCCCCGGCCACCCTACCACAGTAAAGCAGAGCTCCCCTGGCTCCAGGCCTAGGAGGAAACAGGGCTGGCCCTCAGCACTGCCTCTGAGGCACTTGCTGCCTGCTTAGCCTCCACCTCTCTGCTGTGGGACGTGGCGAGAATGCCCAGTGGTGGAAGTAAAGGGAGCAGTGGAGGGTCAGAAAGTAACCCTACGCAGCAGATGCGGTGTTGTGCAGAGGCTGAGCAGGTCCCCAGCACAGGGGGCACACATCACTAAGAACAACAAAGCTACCAGGGACAAGGCCTGCTCCTCCTGCCCTTGGGCCAGCACAGCCTCTTGCTCTCCTATCTTTGAAAAGAGATTGACCTGCTGGCGCTGGCACAAAGTTGGTACCAGACATGTGTGGCCACAGGCTCTTCTCCCCAGCCCTGCAGCCTGCTCCGTCTGTGTGGAGGCCACGGCTCTCCTGGAGCCAGGCATGTGGCCTCGACTCTGCCCCTCCCCTGCATCAGTTTTCCTGTCTTGGGGGCAAGGCAAGGCAGGAAGAGGCAGGGAGCTGCAGAAAAAGAGCCCTGAAGGACAGCAAGGGGCATGGTCTGGTAACTCACCGTCCGGCGAAGGAGTCTGATGGCCACTCTGGGTATCCTGTGGTAATCTTTATTCTCGAGGAATAAGAGCAGCTCTTCTAAGACCCTGCCTGATGACTCTGGGGAAGAAAGCATACTCTTCCAGATCTTCAGAGTAGTTCTGCAAAAGAAGAGAAATGTTGTGTCAGCAGGTCTGCCCCACCAACTGCAGCATGGCTCAGGCAGGCCCACAAGGCCTGGGAGGCTGTACAGCAGCCCTGGCCCTGCAGCTGAGCATGCTTGGGGAGGCCTGGGAACCCTGCGTGGGTGAGCAGCAGGGGCTGAGATGGCCTTCCCCGAGGCACAGGGCTGGAGCCTGATGGGGAGCTCTCGGGCGCCTTTGTTGGCTTTGGCTGCTGCAGTCCTGAGCAGCCCACCAGCACTGGAAAGCACAGTGGAGTGAAAGGATTGCTGCTTGGAGGTGTCCTGCAGAACTTTTTGGATCAGCCAAACAGAGTGTCCGAGCCATACTCTTCCAATGTAACGAGCTCATGGGGCTGTCAGAGCTGATACCTGCCACGCTTAGTGAGGTCCATCAACACGCTCTTCAGCACATCTCTGGGAAACTGGCAGGTCAGTATATCCAGCAATGCAAAGAGAGTCTTATGAAGCGATCTGTGATTTTCTTTCAGATTTCTGCGGATGGACCCCAGAATCTCTGGCACCTGTTGGGAGAACACAGGAAGAATATTGCTTCTGTTGTACTGCAGTCATCTGCTCTGCCTCCAGTGATATTACTGCCTTTCCCATTGCTCTATGCTGGCCTATAATGGTGTCAGATGCCCAAGAGCTGTGGAGAGCAGGCCATAGCATTAGCATGGATGATGAAAGGGAGATGCTTCAGGGTCACACGCTGCACAAATTCTCTGTGGATTCAAGCAAATCAGTGCAGCAGGTTTCCAGCACGGGGTGCCTGTGCCTCAAAGTGTTTCCCCGGCCACCCTACCATAGCAAAGCAGAGCTCCCCTGGCTCCAGGCCTAGGAGGAAACAGGGCTGGCCCTCAGCACTGCCTCTGAGGCACTTGCTGCCTGCTTAGCCTCCACCTCTCTGCTGTGGGACGTGGCGAGAATGCCCAGTGGTGGAAGTAAAGGGAGCAGTGGAGGGTCAGAAAGTAACCCTACGCAGCAGATGCGGTGTTGTGCAGAGGCTGAGCAGGTCCCCAGCACAGGGGGCACACATCACTAAGAACAACAAAGCTACCAGGGACAAGGCCTGCTCCTCCTGCCCTTGGGCCAGCACAGCCTCTTGCTCTCGTATCTTTGAAAAGAGATTGACCTGCTGGAGCTGGCACAAAGTTGGTACCAGACATGTGCGGCCACAGGCTCTTCTCCCCAGCCCTGCAGCCTGCTCCGTCTGTGTGGAGGCCACGGCTCTCCTGGAGCCAGGCATGTGGCCTCGACTCTGCCCCTCCCCTGCATCAGTTTTCCTGTCTTGGGGGCAAGGCAAGGCAGGAAGAGGCAGGGAGCTGCAGAAAAAGAGCCCTGAAGGACAGCAAGGGGCATGGTCTGGTAACTCACTGTCTGCTGAAGGAGACTGGTCTTTTTAAGGATCCAGCAGAAATTTTCCACTTTCAGAATGAGGAACAGCTCTTCTAAGACCCTGCCTGATGACTCTGGGGAAGAAAGCATACCCTTCCAGATATCCAGAGTAGTGCTGCAAAGGAAGAGAAATGCTGTGTCAGCAGGTCTGCCTCAGCAACAGCACCTTTGCTCAGGCAGGCCCACAAGGCCTGGGAGGCTGTACAGCAGCCCTGGCCCTGCAGCTGAGCATGCTTGGGGAGGCCTGGGAACCCTGTATGGGTGAGCAGCAGGGGCTGAGATGGCCTTCCCCGGGGCACAGGGCTGGAGCCTGATGGGGAGCTCTCGGCCTCCTTTGTTGGCTTTGGCTGCCGCCCACCAGCACTGGAAAGCACAGTGGAGTGGAGAGCTTGCTGCTCAGGGATTTTCTGCAGCAGACAGAGTGTCTCTGAGCCCCTGTTTTCACATGGAACAAGCATGTGGGGCTATCAGGGCTGGTACCTGTCACTCTCTGGAAGGTCCACCAACACACTCAGCAGCACATCCCTGGGAAAATGGCTGGTCAGTATATCCAGCAATGTTAGGGCAGTCTGCTGAAGTGATCCTTGATTTTTTTTCAGGTTTCTGTGGATGGAACCCAGAATCTCTGGCACCTGTTGGGAGGACACAGGAAGAATATTACTGCAACTGTACTGCAGCCGTTTACCCTGCTGCCACTGATATTTTTCCCAATCCCATTGCTCTTTGCTGCCTTTAAATGGCTTTGGATGCGCAAGAGCTGTGGAGGGCAGGGCACGGCAATCCAGCCTCAGTCTGCTTACATCCATCAGCCAGGTGACGGGGTCTTTCAGAACCATCTCTAGTATAATCCTGGCATACTCCTTGTCCTCAATGCTGCAGTTTCCAGCGGTCTTTTCAAGTGTCATGAGGACTATGTCTGTCCTTTGAGATGGTTGAAGGAATTCTTTTAATGGCTGTGGTAGGAAGGAAAAAGAGAGGGAAGACATGTCAAATTGAGAGAGAGAACGCTGTCAGAGAGAAAGGAAGGATTAAGATCCTCCCTTCAGGGCAGAAACATGCTGAGGGTTCCCAGCTGTACCCAAGCTTGTCTTGCAGGTACCTCTGAGCTGCAGGCAGCTCTGGGATGCAGAGTATGGGAGACAGTGTGGCCTGGTCCTTACCTTCAGACAGAAACTGCTGGCCAAGAAACCACAAAGCTTCCAGGTCTGCTCAATGGCCCTCTCACGCACAATTTTGCTTTCGGAGGTGGTGAAGGGCAGCAGCACCTGTGAGGAGAGCAGATGCTGGTTTGGTTAGCCTGGGAGCTGCTGATGCCCTTTCGAGCAGGAGCAGAACTGCTGAGCTCCAGCTGGAATCACAGCCTCCATCCAGGCTTTCCCCGGGCTGGAGCCAAGCCCTTTACGGGGCTACTGCCAACGAGGTCACTTGGAGGCTCCTGCTCCTGCCCATGGCATTCCAACAGAGAGGGCTCCAATTCTACCAAAGAGTGCTCTGGGGGCAGAGCTGTGCAATAGACAGACCTCCAGGATATTCTGCAGCTCCTCTCCGTCAGAGGTGCAACTGCTGAGCAGCCATACCTGCAGCATTCTGTCCATAGCATACAGGGTCTGTAAAGACAGCAACAGGTTGTGAGAGTCTTTCAGAGGGCCCTCTCACCCTGAGGAAGCTTCTGGGAGCCCCTTGACTATAGGGAAGGACACTGGCAGATTCATGTCCAGCCAGGGACAGGCTCCATTGCCACAAAGATGCTGCGCGCAGACCAGATGGTCAGTGTTGGCTGTTGTCAGACCCATGGCAAGAGCGAGAGAAAAGGGGTGTGGTAAGCAAGGCCAAGACCCTGCCTGCAAGGATCCTTAGTAATTTCTGCACATGAATAATGGGATCTCCAGTAGTATACCCAGTACTTACGTAATTGTAAAGTTCAATGTTCAAGTCCTCTTTTGGAGGAAGGTAGAAGACGGATTTGCAGCACGCATTTAAAAGAGGTATTATTTTGTCCTCGGAAACTGCCTTCAATTCACTGCAAATAGAGAGAATCTGATGTTGGGGAGCAGTGCCTCGATGCCAGAGCAGGGTTGGAACAGGTCCTCCCCTGGGCAGGGTTCCCTGAAAGGGAAGTGGAGCCCTGCTGTGAGGCACCTCCACCATGGGGCTGGCCCCGGCAGAAGGACAGTCCTGATGCCTCCTGCTGTGGGGCCACAGCTGAGAACCTGCAGGAAGCTTCAGGGCTTCCTCCAACCTCATAAGAAGCGCAGAGAAGTGGAGAGCTGAGAGCCTCCCAGCACACACTGGGGGATGCCTCCAGGCTAGGGTCAGGGTCACCAGGATCGTGATCTGGGGATGCGTGGGCAAAAGCAGGGTTGGGCAGGTACCTCAAGGCGGCGATCGCAAGCATGGCCGTGCACATCTGCTCTATGGGCTCATTTTCCACCAGTTTCTGTAGGGAATAACCGGGATGAGACCTGGTAGTCACCAGCACCAGCAGACCTGGCGCTGGTCGCCAGGGCCAGAAAAGCCCCAGTACTCCCAACCCAGCACTGGAACGCAGAGCCACTCTGTGTCCCGCTGCTGAGATCTCCATGGCACCCACAGTCCTCCAGCCACCCCTGCCTCACACAGTGCCAGCCTGAGCGGCTCTGCTCCTCCCACAACCCTTTGTATTGTCCCCTCACCTGTATTTTCTCTGTCAAGCCTTTTCGATGGCAGAAAATAGACGGGCTCTCACTCAAGGCCTTCTCTTTCCTGAATTTGCAAATGTTGCAGATGTTCTCCAGGAACATATTTGTTAGCATCCCGTCCTGGCCACCACAGAGAGACAAAGAGGAAGCGTGAGTTGGGAGAGCCGTGTCCTGCAGGCCCAGAGCACTGCAGGGTGAGGAGCAGCGCGGCATGTCTGGAAGGCAGCAGCTCCATCTAGCCAGCAGCCCTCCTGCAGCCTGGCAGCAGAGCCGGAGGGACTGTCAGGAGTTGCAGTCACAGCTGAGATGGAGACGGCTGCCGTTACCTTTTCTGTACTCTTGATGTAGGCCTCGATACAATCTAAAGCCTCCTTTTCTTCTACAGACACAGGCAGCCAGTCAGCATCTAACCAAGGAGAAGAGTGAGCAGCGCTGTAGAGCGGCCGAAAGCAGGCGCGAGCAGAGGAAGGAGCTGTGGAGCTGTGCCCTCCGCAGCCCTGTGCCTGCTCGCCTGGCTCAGTGTACCCGTGGCTGTCAGGACAAGGGGCCCTGGTGTCGAGCAGGGGGCACTCGCTGCCCCAGCCCTGCCTGCCAATTCTGGGGACCCTCGCTCACCGGCATGCAGCGGCTGCACCTCGGTCACCTCGTAGGGCTCCGGTGGAGGTTCTCTCTGCTGGGGAGCCCCACTCTCCTCCCAGGCCGTGCTGGGTTGGCTGGGGCGTCTCTCCTCCATCCTGAGGGATGAGGACTGAAGTTGGGAAGGGGCAGCCGCGGGGCTGCCGGGGGTAGAGGGAAACGACTTGGGCTGCGCTCGGGGGCTCCTCGCCTGACCCGCACACTTCTGCCCTGTCCCCTCGCTGTCCTGCCGGACACTGCGGGGCCTCCGTGTCCGTGCCAGCGAACCCTGGGTGTCACAGGATTGGGTCACAAAGGGCCTCGCTGTGACACGCTGCCCCGCCTGGGCGGGGCTGGTTCCGGGCCCCGGGTTGAAATGGCTCAGACCAAAGTTCCCCAGCGGGAGGGATGTGTGCCCCTGCTTCCCCAGAAAGCTTTGCAAGGGTAGCCAGACTGCCCAGGTCCTCGTGCTTCTGCTGTGAGGTCAGAGACAGCTGCAGCAGGACAGAGGGGGAAGACGAAGACTCGCTGTCAGCTTGGCAGCTGTCTTGCTCACGGGCCTGTGAGCTCCAAGGCATCCGTTCCTGAATCATAAAGATGAAAAGGATGAGTTTCATACAGGATATACAGTCCTGTGCTCTCATTTCTGATTCGCTGACAATACGCTCTCAGATAATTGGTAGCAGTGCTGTTAATTGGTTACGGGCCAGTTCAGCCCTGTTCCGTGACTCATGTGTGTGAGTGATAGTGTCCTTGTGTCCTAGTGCCCTTGCTGATTCCAAAGTCGGGGGCACTCGGAGATGGAGCGTCACTACTTTCGGACTTTTGTTGCGGCCACCTGTTAACTAACTCCTCTAACTTGTCTGTAGATAATTGTCACGCTCCAATATAAAGGAGGGAGACGAGGTTCTTTAAGATTATGCGTATACCCAGCGTGAGATTAAGAAACAACGGTTCAGATGTCGGTCCGACCAGTTTATTACAAATACTGACCAGGGACATGGGGAAGGGGAAGGCGGACACTGTTAAGGTTGATGGGGAAGGGAAGGCGAGCGATAAGAAAGAAAGGAAAGAAGCAAGGGTTTGTATAACGCAGGGAAAGTCACCAGCCAGGATCCTAGGGGTGGTCCGGTTGCAAGCGGATCTGACGGACCGAGGCCGAAGAGCAGGGGTGGCAGAAGCGGGGAGAACAGCAGCAGCGACGGGCAGCCTTGAGCAGCAAGCAGTCAAAAACAGCGAGAAACAGCGAGGGGTCCGCACCGGAGAAGCAGCGAGGGGTCAGCACTGGAGAAGCAGCGAGGGAAGCAACCCCGAGGAGGGCAGCAGCGAACAGTGATCAGCTCATGAGGTCTCTCCTAAGAGAAGACTTCTCCAGGCAGCAGCAGTGATCAGCTCGGGAAGTCTCTCCGAAGAGAAACTCCTGGCAGCAGCAGAGAAAACCCCCCAACATCGTGGCTGCAGGACCCCTCTATTTATCTTCCAGATTCCTCCAGTCTACGTGACAAATCCCGTGCTAGTGTGCCAGGCAAGCATCTCCTGAGATGGCTATCTCCCCACGGAGATGAGTACCAAACAAAAGAGTGTTCAGTGGCCACTGAGCTGCAGCTTATCTCTCTTTCGTTGCCCCAGGATGTGCCCATCTGCTTGACCATCCCTTAGACCAAGGATTTCACAACCTTGTCCAGGGCTAGCTTGGACATGTTCGGACATGTTCATCAGCAAACTTTGAGGCAATGGTATAATAATAATCTCTTACAATAATCCATCCATTAGTTCTCATGGAATGCCCTTCTGCCGGCCCAGCATCCAAAAACTATTACGTTTACGATCTATATTTCGCCCGCTTGGTTTCACTGAAAATGAGACCCTTTTAGATCTGTTGTTCTCCCGATTAGATAGGGGAGGGGTCGAATTGGCCTCCGCACGCCTCATTCCCTTTGTCTCAAATTTGCTGGTGGAAGAAATCACTGGTCCATATTTTCTCCCATAGTTAATTAATTCTTGGGCAACCTTCCCCCACGTCCACACTTTGTATCCTGACTGCACACGATAGAGGTTGCAGTTCCTTCTAACGCTGCCCGGGTTCCTTCTCCTTGAGACATATCCTGTATCATTCCTTGCAATTGTATGCCTATGGGTTTCAGCGATTCTGGAAGCCCCCTGATAAGAGGGGTCATTCTCTCAGGATCAACAGGCATCATCATAGGGGATTCATGGTGTGGCTGCAGCTTTCTATCATACATCGTTTGCAAACAAGCAGCCTTTTGAACACTTTCGACTAATTGATCTACTGTCCCAGTAATGGTAAGGGGGTCTCCCCTTTCTAGAGGGTTAAGACCACCTGCCCAATAGGCAACTCTCTGTATAAGAGACCAGGGAGCACAATTGTTACCTGTAGTTAAAAATACTCCTGGTCCCCAATAACCGTTAGCCTCTTTTTCAGATAAAAGTATCTGATCTCCACCTGTGAGGCTGACTCTCCATACGTACTCTGTTTCTGATTCTTTAGGAGAGCGGCCAAAATCTCTTTTCAAGGTTGCTAGCTCAGTAGCAGAGAAAGGGATTTCTTCAGTATTCATTTGAGGATCTAAATCCTTGCCATTGTTGTTTGAAATCTCAGTTTTTATTGAAGGACGCAAGAGAGATGGGAGGGCTTCTAATTTGTCAACATTTGCCTTTATACCTTGCAATTCCTCCCTTGGATAAGTTTTCTTTTGAGGTGCACTAGTACCACTGGCATCCTTACCCGTTAACACTTCCCTTAAAGCCATTTGCAACAGATCAGAATTATGCTTTTCCCTTTCTAATTGCTCCTCTAGGTTTACAATTTGATTTCGCAAAGCTTTTATCAATTCCTGACTTACTTTAACTGATTCCTGCAGCGCTTGTAAAGCTTGGCTCTCTGCTTTAAGCTGCTGGTCACGGAATTCTATGGCTGCAACCAGAGCCGAACCCAATACTGCACAAATAAGTGCCTTTCCTTTTCCAGCTCGGGCATGAGCATTCTTTTGCAGAACACTAATACGGTCTGAAACACTCTGCAAGTTATGCCAGTTCTGCTGTGCCCAGTCTACCCCTGTTAACGAGGGTCTGGCACCATGCTTTTCTAAAAGGTCAAATAACACATCTTCACCTTTCATTGCGACTACACTGTCGCTCATTTCTCAATATGCAGAAAGAGCTACACGGAGAAAGAGAAAGAGTACAGTATCCAAAACTTTGAGTAAAACAAATGCAAATACTCAAATCACTCCTCTGTTTACTGAGAGCAGCATGCCAAAGTCAAAGAAGATCAAAGAAAATGCTAATACGTAAAGCACTTCTCACTTCCCTGTGAAGCCACACACAGAGAAAAAAAACTTCAAACACCACACCTAAGTAAGGAAGTACCCTTAAGTTTCAAAAATACACAATAATCTTCACAGGTCCCGAAGTTCCTTAATAGGTTCCTGAGAGACACACACATAAAAAGTTCCAAAGACACAGTTAAGTTTCAATATGTGGAGTGATCTTCCTGGAGTGGTGCTCACGTTAATCAATTATCAAATTATCACTCCTTGCAACTCCAGGAGGTGCACACAGGAAAAGGATCAACTTTACTTAAAGTTCCCGCAAACGCAGCTATGGTTCAATATGCGGAGTGATTCTTCCTGGAGAGGTACAGACGTCTAAGTTATCACAGTTATCACTCCTCACAACTCCAGGAGGCACACACAGGAAAGAGGTTCAAATTTCACACTTAAAACTCAATATTCAGAGTGATTCTTTCTGGAGAGGCACTCACATCTAAATTATCAAAAATAACACTCCGTGCAACTCCAGAAGGTACACACATCAACTATACCTGGAAGGGCAACACTCTCACTGTCGGGTATCCTGCCGACTACGCCATTAAAGATGTCACGCTCCAATATAAAGGAGGGAGACGAGGTTCTTTGTATGTATGTGTATACCCGATGGTGAGATTAAGACACAGCGGGTCAAATGTTAGCCCAACCAGTATATTACAATTACTGGTTGCTTAGGGATATGGTGAAGGGAAGCGATAGAAAAGGGATAAAAAGCAAGGAGTCTTGATAGAAAGCAAGAGAGGTATAATCAGCACCGTGGGTCCAGCGAAGTTCATAGTAGGTCCGTTGATCTCAGGAACTCGTCTGGTCACCACGGGGGATGGGAGAAAGCCGGGAAGCTTGGCAGCAAGCAGGCCTCAGGGTTCATCCGAACAGTTTCCCCCTCTCAGGGAATTCTCTGTGTGCTCTGCGGGAGTTCTCCATCAAAGATGTTTTCTTGGGGAGTTCTTTTCCAAAGTCCTAAGTTTAGTGAAGGCCTTTTATCCACCATTTCTCAGTTTTTTTTCTTTTTTCTCTGTTAGTGTGACATACCTGGCCCAACAGATAAGCCAGCAGGGAGTGGTACCTTCATTGCCAGGCACAAGCATTATTGTCTTTTGCAGTGATCAGCTTCTCCAAGCCGAACCCCCCAAAAAAACAGGCTTGGCCCTGCTTCTGCTTATCTTTACAACAATAAGCAGAGGCACTGTGGCACGGTGACACCCACCCAGATAACCTGCAGTTCTCACTTAGAGTCTCATCACCAGAAAGGCCTCACGAAGCAAGCTTTGAGACAATAAATAAAAGAAAACAGTTTCTGTCTTTCACATGGGCCTCTTTTCTCCTCTTCTCTTACACTGTCTGCTTCCTCTACTTTCTCCTCCTCCTCTTTCTTCTCTTCCAAGGGAGTTGAGATTCTTTTCATTTTCTGTCCTCTTACAGGGGTAACTGACATAGATTCTGGTGCTGTCTGTAATTGATCAGATTGGTCAGTTTCAATGCTCTTTCTTTCTAGCTCCACTGGGAGGGTGTCTTGTTGAGGCTGGAGGGCATCCAAGTTGCATTGGAGAGTGTTGAAGTTGGACTGGACATTCTGTTTCTTGGCT
This sequence comes from Oreortyx pictus, assembly GCA_036925125.1. Taxonomy (NCBI): domain Eukaryota; kingdom Metazoa; phylum Chordata; class Aves; order Galliformes; family Odontophoridae; genus Oreortyx; species Oreortyx pictus. The sequence goes on from JAUPFR010000004.1 coordinate 18,188,391, forward strand.
AGGAGACTCTCTTTCTGGATCCGCAGAGTACAGCAACTGCAGTACAGATAAGCTTCCTAAGTAAGCTCTTTGAGGGCAGAGAGAGATTCACTCAGAAAGTATTTCACTCTTTTGCACCCAACCTTGCCCCAGGTTAGGTGCCAAAAATGCCAATTGTTAGTGGGCTGGTTTGGTCCAGGTCTGTGACAATTTGGGCGGACCCACATCCCGGGAAAGGGAAAGTGGAAAAGGGGAAAAAGAAAAGGGAGATAGGCCTAAAAACAAAACAGTGGCCATGATCTGAGGAGGGAAGCTAATGTACTGAGTAAGATATCGGAATGCAAAATAACACAATATAATTGGAGTTGAAGCTAATAAATCAAATGCAATAAGAGAGAGAGAGCACCCACAAACCAGAGGCCTTATGATAAATGCTGAAGGCAAGATGGCTAGTGAGCACCTGCTGCTGGGTTAATGTGAGAGGGAAAGAGCCTGCGTCTCATGACACGCAAACAGTTTTTATCTTTCCCACTGAGCAGAAAAGAGAAAAATGCAAAGCAAAGCAAAGTCCCCTGGCGTACGTAGTTCTTCTCTTCTGAGACAGATGTACCCGGAGCTATCGATGATCCGTGGGGTTGGAGCATTAACTCCTTAACTCCCAGTGCACTGCATGATGCTATGATACGGAATATACCAGTAACAAAAATCATAAAACATGACAGGTGGCCAGCCCCTCCTTCTGTGATCGGTAGACACTCTTCTTCCACTTGAGTTTGCTCATATGTAGCCTCATAGCTGCATTCCACTCCACATCACAGCCCACACAAATGCTAATTTTGAGAAGTTGTTATTATTTCTGCATAAATTCCAGGGCGGGGGACAGAGAGACAGCTCCCATGGCAGCGCCTGCTGTAAGTCCTTTAGGATGCATGTTGAAAAACTGGAAGAGAAATCCGAGATCCATTTGGCTGCTTTTGACTCCAGTTCATATTGCAGCTCTAAAATATCTGGCACAGCAGCACTCAGTGGGGGTGTGACTTCATTCAGGCCACGGTAATGTACCGTCAGCCTCCATTCTCCACTGGCTTTACGCACCGGCCATATGGGGCTGTTAAAAAGTGAGTGAGTTTTGTTGATCACTCCCTGGCTCTCTAGCTGACAGATCAAGTGATGAATGGGGAGCAGAGAATCCCACTTGGTGCGGTACTGCCGTCTGTGTACCACTGTTTTTGTAGCAATTGGTACTTGCTGCTCTTTTACCCCCACAGTACCCCCACAACAGACGGATCTTCCAACAGGCCAGGTAAATCAGCAGCTGTTTAATATTGTCTGCATCCACAGCAGCTATTCCAAAAGCCCATCGGTATCCCTTGGGATCCTTGAAATGTCCTCTTCTGAGATAATCTATATTGAGTATGCATGGAGCCCCCTGCCCAGTCACTATGGGATGCTTCTGACAGTTTTTACTAGTGAGGCTTACTTCTGCCTCCAACACAGACAATTCCTGAGAGCCCCCACTCACCCTAGAAATATAAATCAATTCTGTCCTTTTATAACTTGAGGGCATTAGAGTGCACTGTGCTCCAGTGTCCACCAGTGCCTTATATTTTCGTGGCTCTGATGTGCCAGGCTATCTAATCCACACAGTCCAAAACACTCTATTATCCCTTTCCTCCCCTGGCTGGGTGTAGGGCCCCTCTATTGGTTACCTGCAGTGACTGGAGCAATTTTGTTAGTGGCTGATCTTTGCTGTAATTCTCTCACCCGTGCTTACAGTGCAGGAGTGGGTTTTTTATGCCACTTCTTAATGTCCTCTGGATTTGCGTGTAACAAGCTCCACATGGCTGCACGCGACATGGAGTTACTGCTGTCATTTGCTTGAGCAGTGAGGCGGTTGCCTTTGATGGCTGAGACTTCCATCAGTTGTATCAGTTCCTTCATCAGAAGGATCTCTGGATCATAATCGTCTTCATCAGGTGTTTCTGATACCGACACAGGTTCATCCCTTTTAATCACTAGGGACAATTCCTCCAGCATACTTTCCTGTGTCTTCTTCATTACACCTACTTGTTCTGCTGCCGTTGATACAGCTGAAATGGAAACGTGATGGCAGAAGCTGTTGTTCAAAATTTTGAACTGTAATAGTCAATTCAAAAACTAGGGGTCTTCTGTCTTGGTCTTCTTATCTACAAAACGTTGCTACCAGTGTACTCGAGTACCTTTCTGGTGCTGTTTTTGAGAGCGTCTGACACACATCAGGTGTACACCTTACTTTCTCAGGATCATGGTCCTGGCGTGGATCGTTAGGGACAAACTTGGAACCATACAGCATCTCCACTACTGCTGTTTCTCTCAAAAATTGGATGCCTTTCTCCACAGTATCCCATCTTTCACCTTAGGCTCCAGATCGTCTTTATAGGAGTGTCTCTCCTTTACAGCCACTAGTACTTGTTCCCAGAGGGTGGTGACTCCATTCAGACATGGCACCGTTGTCCCTGCACTGCAGCAACCATGTGACAACAGATTCATCCGAGCACCGTACAAACTCCTTCCTTGAGCCTTGGATTCTAGGTGGTGGTGGTGCTGAGAAGGGCCCCTTGCCTGGATCTTCCTCTTCTTTCTCTGCTTCTTCTTCTTTCCGTTCTAGGAGCAAGGACACCCGTTTCCATTTCTGGCCTTCCACAGGGGCAACCGACATTGATGCCGGTGCTTCCTGTGATAGGTCAGGTCTGACTTTGAGGTGTCCATTTTTGCTTTGGAACTCGGTTTAGAAAACCATTTCTCACCAGAATATTAATTATAGCTCGATAAGCACAAACCAAACCCCAAACAGACTGTTCCTTCTGAGATCTTCCTGGGCCACACGATCCCTTACCTAAATACTCACTGAATTTCTCAGGATCCCACAGGTGCTCAAGATCAAAACTGCATAAAACCGGGGGTCCCCATGCTTCTAATTTCTTTCCTAATTTTTCCCACCTTCCCTGCCATTCAGTACTCTCTGGTTTTGAGGAAGGCTTCCTCCACATGATGTAAATTACTATTGCAGAGATTACATGCAGAATAATGGATAACACAGTTGCTAGGCTGGCATCCTGAACATAGGTAAAGACCTGAGTACCTGGAAACCAATCCAAATGCCGTATAATCTGCCACGCTAGCCAGGGTGTTCAGGCACGAGGCAGATAACCTCATCAGTGCACTAAAGTAGCTGTACACAGATATGACTCCGGTGCTGAACATAGCGAGCTTAAAAAGACACTAACATGCTCTAAGGTACATGAAGACCCTTAGTCCTCTTAGCACCAATTTTACAATGGAGTATAAATCCTGCATTGCCCGCTTTCTCCACCACAGTGACACAAGGGAAACAGAGAAGAGAGAGAGATAAAAAAGAACAAAACAACGGCACCATCGGTGGCCACGCGGCCACCCAATAAGAGCCGTGAGCTCGGGGTCAACAACAACAATAAAAAAGATAGGGAGCTCCAGAGCCATTAATGTTGGCTCAGCTGCAGCTGAATTGGGCACAGAATGCTTCTGCACTTCATCCATGACAACTGCTTGCATTTCACTTGCTCCCAAGATCACTCCGATCCACCACAACAGACTGGTTCTTCTTCTCTTACGTGCTTATAGGAAGTGATGAGAGGGCCAACAAAACCCCTGTCATGAGAGTATGCAAAGTAGCAGCATGTTCATAGGAGGTTAGAAAGCAACACTTTAGACCTAGAGTCCTGAGAAGGGTGAAAGTCACAGCAAAAAGGAGACTGTGACAAAAACCATAGGTGTGATTTGCAATGCAAGGAGCACACAGCTTCTCTGGGGATGTGTCAGCTGAAATGCAGTAAAGAGAATCAGTCATTACAGGTAAGGCTGCAAGGCAAAATTCCCTGTTGGTGTCACTCCACGTACTTCAGAGTTAAAGGGTGTGGAGCATCTCCCACATGTGAAAAGATAGAGTAACCTGGGTCTGTTCAGCCTGGGGAATAGAAGACTGAGAGGGGAGCTGACTGATGTTTACAAATATCTAAAAGGGAGGTGAGAGGCAAATGGAGGAGGCCAGGCTCTTCTTGGTGCTGTGAAGCAACAGGAGTAGGAGAACTGGCCTAAAGCTTGTGCATAGGAAGTTCCATACTAACACGCAGGAAACCTTCTAAACGGTAACAGTGACAGTGCACTGGAACAGGTTGCCCAGTGGTGTGGTGGAGTCTCTTGCTGTGGACATATTCAAGACCCGTCTGGATTCCTACCCTACTGTAGGGTACCTGCTTTAGAAGGGAGATTAGACTCAACAAGCTCATGAGGACCATTCCAAGCGCTGTGACTCTGTGATTCTCCCTACGATTTCTTTCACCTTTTTGAAATGCAAACTCAAAATGGATATCTTTGAGTCTGGATTTTTGGGTCTCCAAGATAGAAAGCAAGATGGTTTTGTTTTTTTCCCTTGAAATGAAAACCCATTTGTCTTATTGCACACGACAGTCACGCCCAGGCACACAGCACTACTGAGCAAGCAGGAGCATTGCTTACTGGTACTTCACCTTCGCAAGAAGTTAGAAGAACGCAGAATTTCTTGCAGTGTATCAGTCAAAGGTCTGGCAAAATGTGCCGATACGTAGCTCACATCAGGGCCAGCAGCACAGAGCTGAAAGCCAGTGCCGTGCAGATACTGCCTGCTGTCTTTGCTCTCTCAGTATCAGCATTATCTCTTCTGCCAGGGAACAGACTCTCGGATGGACATCATCTTCCAAAGACCTGAGGGCTGTAACAGAGGGAAACAGCAGAAGTGATAATCACCAGCATCCCCTCTGGCCCATGCCAGCACCACCCATCACTTTTCCATACCAGAAGAAGCACGTAGACTGAGGGATCAGCTGGAAACCACTGCTCAGGAGTGTCCCACCTGCTCCAGGATTGTTCCCCTCCTTCTGCAGCATTTTCATGCAGCAGGGCAAGGCACAGTTGCACACTGCCCACAAACTGCCCCCTGCCCTCAGCCCCAGCACACATAGCACTGCCCTCACTCACCACTGTAGATTTCATTCAGCCTTTCCTCACTTTGTTCCCGGCAGTGCTGCACAGCCAGCCCTAGGTAGAGAGATCCCATCAGACCCCAGTTCCCCAACATGCTCCCAGGAGAAAAGACTCCATCCCGGCCAACCCAGCTGCTTGCCCTGCTGTGCCCCAGGCAGGGACAGGGCTCGATGGGGGGACTTGAGCAAGGCACCCATCAGGGCTACCGCCATGGTCAGGGTGTATCTGTGGGGGGTGCAGGGCTGCGCCTTGCTGCCAGGACAGGGCCCAAAGAGGAAGCCAGGGATTGGGCTCACCGATGAATTCGATGGCCTCGCATCGCACAGAGGACTGAGAATCCCTCAGGTATGCCTGAGGTGGTATGCCTCAGAAAGAATGTTACAGAGGCATTTTTCTCTTGTCTTTCTCCTGACTGAAGAAAGAAAATGTAGCGGAAAAGAGAGGCGTGCAGCGCATCGGTAGCCAAAATGGCTGCTGCCGTTAGGCTTTATTATAACCATGACTGTAGTAAAGATGACTGAGAAAGAAAGGCTGCAGAGATTCATAGAATCATTCAAGACGGATGGGACCCTTAAACGACACCTAGTCCAACTGCCTTGCAATGAATACGGACACCTACAGCTGGATCAGGTGCACAGATCCCAGTCCAGCCTGATCTTGAACGTCTCCAAGGACGTGGCATCTGGGCAACTGTCACGGTGTTATCTGTGACAGGGACATAAGGGAAACAAAGAAGGGAGAGAGGAAGAAAAAAAACAGCACCGTTGATGGCCACGTGGCCATCCAAGCAGAGTCGTGCACACGGGGGGTGGGGGGAAGGATGGAGGGACAGACAGATAACATATGGGTCTACAATAAAACAACGACGCTACTTGAGGAGGAATAGAAAACAACGACACAACTTGAGGAGGAATGGTAACTTTATAAAATGCAATGAAATCATACATTTGAGAGAAACAAAGTTTCCAAACCAAATCTGAGAGCTTACAGTAGGGAAGAAACTGCAGAAGAAGCACACGTGCTGAATCTGCAGCTGAGAGCGAGGACCTGGCGTCTGGTGTGGAGCTCTGCCCCTCAGACGCTCCCTGCCGCAGCATTAAATCCTTAACTCCCTGCATCACGTTCTGACGTGGAATGCCGGCATCAAAACCACAAGATTCCACACCATCACATCAGCCTTATCATACCCCTATATACGAACAAAACAGTAATTAACATGGATTACATACAAACGTATCTGTATATATATATTCATGGAATAGCAGACTGCACTCCCCCAGCATCAAATTCCCTTGTGGTACACACTGGACGTCCCATTTTCCTCCATCCCACCAGGTGGATCCAGGTCCTCGTGCAAAAATGGTTTCTTGGAGGGGTTTGCCCTTTCCAGAGGCTGGAAGGACCCACACCGCTTTTCCCAACATGTTCTTTACGTGTACCACAGGGACCTTAAGTCCTCTACGGTATGTAGGGAGCTGGATTGTGTAGGACCATTTCGACTGACCCAGTCTCTAGTGTTGACCAACCAGATGAATTCTGCCAGATTTTTCTCCCAATGCTTAAATGTTCCCCCACTCATTGCTTTTAATGTGGTTTCTAACAACCCACTGCAGCACGCAATCTTAGGAGCCGCTGGTGCACAGTAGGGGATATGATGGATCCACTCGGTGCCGTGTTCCTTGGCTCAAATATCCACAAGGGAATTTTTGAAATGAGTCCCATTATTGGACTCCATTCTTTCTGGAGTGCCGTGTCACCACAGGATTTGCTTCTCAAAGCCTAAGATGGTGTTACGGGCAGTAGCATGGGGCACTGCACGTGCTTCAAGCCACCCAGTTGACTCCTCCACCATGGTAAGCACGTAACAATTACCATCGCAAGTTTGTGGCAAGATGATATAATCAACCTGCCACGCCTCCCCTTATTTATACTTTTGCCATTGCCCTTCCTGCCAGAGTGGTTTCATCCTCTTGGTTTGTTTAGTTCTGGCACATTTGTCTCAGTCATGGATATCCTGTGCAATAGCGTTCATAGTTAAGTCCACCCCTCGGTCTCCAGTGCACTTATAGGTCACGTCCCTTCCTTGGTGGCCTCATGTGCCCACCGAGATAAAAATAACTCTCCCTTGTTCTGCCAGTCCAAGCCTACCTGAACCACCTCCATTTCGGCAGCTCAATCTACCTAATGGTTATTTGTCTGTTCTTCAGAAGCTCAACTCTTGGGCACATGAGCATCTACATGATGCACCTTTAATACCATATTTTTTGCTCGGGCAGCGATGTCTTTCCACAGTTCAGCAGCATAGATAGGTTTACCCATCTCTTGCCAGTTGTTTTGTTCCCACTGCTGCAACCACCCCCATAGAGCATTTGCCAGCATCCACGAGTCAGTACAAAGATACAGCATTGGCCACCTCTCCCATTCCGCCTCATCCAAGGCCAGCCCATCTAAGGACAGCCTCTACCTCTGCAAATTGACTTGATTCTCCTTCTCCTTCAGTGGCCTCTGCAACTTGTCATGTGGGGCTCCCACCCAGCAGCCTTCCAACTGCCGAGCTTCCCAACAATACAACCCAGTCTGTCTGTGAACAGGGCACATCTCTTTTCATTTTCCGGTAGTTCATTATATGGTGGGGCCTCTTTAGCACATGATACCTCCTCTGCTGCTGATGTCCCAAATTTCTTGCCTGCAGGCCAGTCCATGATCACCTCTAGGATTCCTGAATGACTGAGGTTCCCCATCTGAGCTCGCTGTCTTCTTTGATTATGTGTATACCTGGCGTGAGATTAAGACACAGCGCGTCAAATGTTAACCCGACCAGTTTATTTCAAATACTAGTTGCTTAGGGATATGGCGAAGGGAAGGTGAACGATAGAAAAGGGATAAAGACACTTTGGCAGAAAGCAAAAATGATATAATCACCATCATGGATCCAGCGAGGTTCATAGTAGGTCCGCTGGTCTCAGGAACTTGTCTAGTCACGGCGGGGGATGGGAGAAAGCTAGGAAGCTTCGCAGCAAGCAGGCCAAGGGGTTCTTCCAAAGAGGTTTTCCCCTCAGGGAATTCTCTGCCAAAGGTTTTTCTCTTCGGCAGTTCTCCGTCAAAGATTTTTTTCTTTGGGAGCTCTTCTCCAAAGTTCTTTTCTGAAAGTTCTTCTCTAAGAGTTCTTCTCCAGGAATTCTTCTCCAGGAATTCTTCTCTAAAATCCTTGGTTCAGTGACGGCCTTTTATTCCCACACTTCTCAGGGCTTTTTTCTTTTCTCTTTGTTTGTGTGACGTGCCTGACCCAACAGATAATCCAACAGAGAATGTCACCTGCATTGCCATGCAGCAGTATTGTTGTCTTTTTGTGGTGGTCAGCTTCTCCAAGCCATACCCCCCCAGAAAAGACTGTTTGCCCCTATTTCTGCTTGTCTTTACAACCACCAGCAGAGACACTGAGGCACTATGACACCCATCTAGATAACCGGCAGTTATCAGTCAGAGTCTTGTCAACAGAAAAGGCCTTACAAAGCAAGCTTTGAGACAAAAGAAAGGGAAACAGTTTCCGTCTTTCACAGGTGGAAACATCCTGGTGATTTTATCGACCACATCTCCTGGGACGTGACAGTGCCAATCTTGCCATTCTACTCCTAGGAACTGAATTTCTTGGGCAGATCCATTCGCTTTGTTCTGTTTAGTAGCAAAACCAGCACCCAGAAGAATTTGGATTATTTGCTCTCCTTTCTCAAAAACTTCCTCTGCTGTGTCGCCCCACACAACGTCATCAAAGTTATGGAGGTGCTTGGGAGCCACGCCGTGTTCCAGTGCGGTTTGGATCAACCCATGGCAAATGGTTAGGCTGTGCTTCTACCCCTGGGGCATATGGTTCCATGTGTACTGAACACCCTTCCAGGTAAAAGCAAACTGTGGCCTGCAATCTGTGGCCAAAGGAATGGAAAAGAATGCATTCACGATGTCATTGGTGGCATTCCATTTGACTGCTTTCGACTCCAGTTCATACTGCAGCTCTAACATATCTGGCACAGAAGCACTCAGTGGGGTGTGACTTCATTCAGGCCACGGTAATGTACTGTCAGCCTCCATTCTCCACTGTAAAAAAACAGTGCATTTTTCTCTTCAATATCAATATTACTTCAGTGCTTGCTTTAGAGCACAGCTATATGTTTGTAATCTGAGGATAACTAAATGTAGTGATGAAAACCAGGTGTGGGAGGTGTCAGCTGAAATGCAGTAATGGGAATCCGTCATTACAGATAAGGCTGCAAGGCAAAATTCCCTGTTGGTGACACTCCATGAACTTCAGAGATAAAGGGTGTGGAGCATCTCCCATATGAGACTGTTTAGCCTGAAGAATAGAAGACTGAGAGGGGAGCTGAACAAAGCTTAAAAATGTCTACAGGGAGGTGGGAGGCAAACGGAGGAGGCCAGGCTCTTCTTGGTGCTGTGAAGCAACAGGAGTAGGAGAACTGGCCTAAAGCTTGTGCATAGGAAGTTCCATACTAACACGCAGGAAACCTTCTAAACGGTAACAGTGACAGTGCACTGGAACAGGTTGCCCAGTGATGTGGTGGAGTCTCCTGCTGTGGACATACTCAAGACCCATCTGGATTCCTACCCTACTGTAGAGTACCTGCTTTAGAAGGGAGATTGGACTCAACAAGCTCATGAGGACCATTCCAAGCGCTGTGACTCTGTGATTCTCCCTACGATTTCTTCCACCTTTCTTCAAGATCTATTTTGCTGTTTTTGTGCTGTTCCCTTGTTAGAACTTACATGTCAGCAAAAAAGATTAGGAGAATCATTCCTTTCCCAGATTTGAAATGCAAACTCAAAATGGAAGATCTTTGAGTCCAGATTTCTGGGTCTCCAAGATAGAAAGCAAGATGGTTTTGTTTTTTTCCCTTGAAATGAAAACCCATTTGTCTTATTGCACACGACAGTCACGCCCAGGCACACAGCACTACTGAGCAAGCAGGAGCATTGCTTACTGGTACTTCACCTTTGCAAGAAGTTAGAAGAACGCAGAATTTCTTGCAGTGTCTCTGTCTAAGGCCTGGCAAAATGAGCCGATATGTAGCTCAAATCAGGGCCAGCAGCACAGAGCTGAAAGCCAATGCCGTGCAGATACTGCCTGCTGTCTTTGCTCTCTCAGCATCAGAGCTGTCCTGTCTGACAGGGAACGGACTGCAAGACTGACATCATCTTCCAAAGGCTTGAGGGCTGCAACAGAAGGAAACAGAGGTGAAACCCACCGACCTGCAGAGACGCACCAGCATTACCTCTGGACCATGCCAGCCCCACTCATTGATTTTCTAGATCAGGAGGAGCACACAAACTGAGGGATCAACTGAAAGCCACTGCTCAGGAGTGTCCCACCTGCCCCTGCAGCATTTCCATGCAGCAGGGCAAGGCACAGTTGCACACTGCCCACACTCTGCCCCCTGCCCTCAGCACCAGCACACGCAGCGCTGCCCTCACTCACCATTGCAGATTTTATTCAGATTTTCCTCACTTTGGTCCCGGCAGTGCTGCACAGCCAGCCCTAGGTAGAGAGATCCCATCAGACCCCAGTTCCCCAACATGCTCCTAGGAGCTCAGACTCCTTCCAAGCCAACCCAGCTGCTTCCCCTGCTGTGCACCAGGCAGGGAGGGTGCCCGAGTGCAGACTTGAGCAAGGCACCCATCGGGGCTATCGCCATGGTCAGGATGTATCTGTGGGGGGTGCAGGGCTGCGCCTTGCTGCCAGGACAGGGCCAAAAGAGGGAGCCAGGGATTGGGCTCACCGATGAATTTGACAGCCTCGCATCGCACAGAGGACTGAGAATCCCTCAGGTATGGCAGGCTCTGCCACAGGTATCTCTCCACTGCCTTCCTGCCCTGCTGCATCTGGAGAAGAACACAGAGCCATGAGACTTGCAGACCCTCCCCAGATGCTGGCGCAGCTCCTTCAGCCAGCGTCCCCTTCAGCCAGCAAAAAGGTGGGGGCTGTTAAAGTGTCCTTACCAAGCACTTCATGATCCCCTCTTTGTTCTCCTCCCGGGCCTGGTGCTTGAGCTTCTTCCACTTCAGGAACTTTGCACAAGCCACGAGGGCTTCCCTTGAAGCCTACAGAACAACAGATGCTGGGAGATGGCACCACAGACACACATCCCAAGAGCTGAGACGCTTTCTGCCCTGCCCTCAATTCTCGCACCGCTCCTGAGGTGTCAACACACCCTAGCCTGCATTCTGGTCAGGCCTGAAGTTTGTACCTGTGCAACGCTCGGGGTCTCATCGCTCAACCGAAAGAGCAGAGGGAGCAGGCCCATGCGCACGTTCTCCTTCATGTTTCCCCAGTGCCACAACACCACAGCCTCCATCAGATCTTTGAAGAGGTGGATGGAACACTCTCGCACTTCGCTTGACACCTGAGGGAGAAGAACAGGAGGAGCTCAGCACCACGTTCTTGCTGCTCAAGGTGAGCATGGCTGATGAGGGAGATGCTTTGAAGTCCCATTCTGCATAAGGACGCTGTGCCGCCATACAAAGCAGTGCAACAGGTTTCCAGCATGAGGTGCCTGTGTCTCAGAGTGCTCCCCCAGACACCCCACCAGGTCCAGACAGGTCGCCACGTATTGGGCGAGGGAGGAAACAGCAATGCCTCTGGGCACATGCTGCCTGCTTAGCCTCCACTTCCCTGCTGTGGCACACAGGAAGAATGCCCGGTGCTGAAGTAAAGGGAGCAGTGGAGGGTCAGAAAGTAACCCGAGGCAGCAGGTGCTAAGCAGGCACCTGTGGCTAAGCAGGTTCCCAGCACAGGGGCCTCACAGTGCCAAGAACAATCAAGCTGTCAGGGACAAGGCCTGCTAGGCTGTGGAGCCCAGAAGACATCCCGCGAGAGCCCAGAGGAACAAAGAAAGGAGAAGGGTCTTTTGCTGAGCACCGAAACGTGCAGCAGACTTACATGATTAAAAAGAGGCAGGAGATTCTCAGACAGCTCCAGAGCAAAGGAACTGGCCTCTCTCTTCCCCAGATGATTCAGCATGTTTCTGAAGACAGCCAGCAGCTTCAGAGCAATGTTCACGTTGTCAAACAGCACGGTAAATGTGTTTGGAACCAGGGCCCGAATTTCTTTTGCCTGTCCAAAACATACAATTTCCTTTCCATCAAGAGAGCACTGGCCACCCTGGAGTCAAAGCTCAAGTTACAGAAAACCAGCCACACATCTTCCTTCCTGGCAGCTGCAGTAGCAGACTCTAGGTAGGTGGTGGCCATGACTGTACCGATAAGGACATGGGGAGAAAGGAGAAAGGAGGGCAGGAGAACAAGGACTACGTGTCCCCTGCTCAGCCACCCTTTGTTCCAACCGGTCCCCAAGTAACCCATCTGGAAAGCTCCTGGAAATCTCCCCAGGCCCCACCACGGCCATCACCCCAGCTCCTGAGTCTCAGGCAAGGCCACAGCACAAGGATGCCCACCGCCCCACCGCCAGGCTGCCAACAGGGCTTCGCTTGACTAGGTCCTGCTCACCGTCTCAGGTCTCTGTGACAGCAGGTCAAGGCCTCTGAGCACCAGCCAGAGTATCGGCAGGCTTCTAGTCTTCAGAAGCCTCTGGAGCACCGCTGGCTTACACAGCTCTTTCAGGTTCTCTTCAGTGGGAGGCATCACCTGAAACAAAGGCAGCGGTGAGAGCCAGACACAGGCAGCAGGACTCCCTGCACCCTGCAGCTCCTGGCTCCTCTGTCAGCTCAGGGCAAAGTATTGGGGCAGCACAGCCTGGCCTGGGGCAGCAGCGCCTCTGGAAGGCACAACGGTCCCTCTGTGCCCCAGGCCTAGCACTATGCAGGATGAATTTTTTAGTCTGCACATCCTGCCCTCTGACATTCTAAAGCCTTCGAGGAGCACCTGCCCAGCAGAAGCTGGCACAACAAAGGCTCTGGACATGGGTGGCCACAGACACTTTTCAGCCTGCTCTGCCTGCGTGGAGGCAGTGGCTCTCCCCAGCCCCAGCCGTGGCTCTGCCTCTGCTACGGCCCTGCACCAGGGAGGGGAGTAAGGCAAGGGGAGACAGGGAACAGGGGAAAGAGAGTCCTGTAGGAGAGCAGGCTACCATGTCCTGTAACTCACAGTCAGTTGAAGGAGTTTCAGCTCCACTGAGGTGATCTTAAGTATCTCACACAACCGTTGGTCCCCTAGAACACATCGCAGTTCGTAGAAGTTTCTCGCTGATGTCTCTCTCAGGGTAAGTATTCTCTTCCACGTGTCCAGAGTAATACTGCAAATGAAGATTGATACTGTTGCAGCAGAATTGCTCCTCGGGAATGACCTGCAGCTTTCCTTGGCTGTGGCAGCCAGAGCACTTCTGAGTCACACTCTTCATGCGGAACTATAGTGCGGGGCAGTCAGGGCTGGTACCTGTCACACTGAGGAAGATCCATCAACACACTCTCCAGCACATCTCTGGGAAACTGGCAGGTCAGTATATCCAGCAATGCAAAGAGAGTCTTATGAAGCGATCTGTGATTTTCTTTCAGATTTCTGCAGATGGACCCCAGAATCTCTGGCACCTGTTGGGAGGACACGGGAAGAATATTACTGCTGCTGTACTGCAGTCGTTTGCTCTGCCTCCAGTGATATTACTGCCCTTCCCATTGTTCTATGCTGGCCTAAAATGGTGTCATATGCCCAAGAGCTGTGGAGAGCAGGCCATAGCATTAGCATGGATGATGAAAGGGAGATGCTCCAGGGTCACACTCTGCACAAATTCTCTGTGGATTCAAGCAAATCAGTGCAGCAGGTTTCCAGCACGGGGTGCCTGTGCCTCACAGTACTTCCCCGGCCACCCTACCACAGTAAAGCAGAGCTCCCCTGGCTCCAGGCCTAGGAGGAAACAGGGCTGGCCCTCAGCACTGCCTCTGAGGCACTTGCTGCCTGCTTAGCCTCCACCTCTCTGCTGTGGGACGTGGCGAGAATGCCCAGTGGTGGAAGTAAAGGGAGCAGTGGAGGGTCAGAAAGTAACCCTACGCAGCAGATGCGGTGTTGTGCAGAGGCTGAGCAGGTCCCCAGCACAGGGGGCACACATCACTAAGAACAACAAAGCTACCAGGGACAAGGCCTGCTCCTCCTGCCCTTGGGCCAGCACAGCCTCTTGCTCTCCTATCTTTGAAAAGAGATTGACCTGCTGGCGCTGGCACAAAGTTGGTACCAGACATGTGTGGCCACAGGCTCTTCTCCCCAGCCCTGCAGCCTGCTCCGTCTGTGTGGAGGCCACGGCTCTCCTGGAGCCAGGCATGTGGCCTCGACTCTGCCCCTCCCCTGCATCAGTTTTCCTGTCTTGGGGGCAAGGCAAGGCAGGAAGAGGCAGGGAGCTGCAGAAAAAGAGCCCTGAAGGACAGCAAGGGGCATGGTCTGGTAACTCACCGTCCGGCGAAGGAGTCTGATGGCCACTCTGGGTATCCTGTGGTAATCTTTATTCTCGAGGAATAAGAGCAGCTCTTCTAAGACCCTGCCTGATGACTCTGGGGAAGAAAGCATACTCTTCCAGATCTTCAGAGTAGTTCTGCAAAAGAAGAGAAATGTTGTGTCAGCAGGTCTGCCCCACCAACTGCAGCATGGCTCAGGCAGGCCCACAAGGCCTGGGAGGCTGTACAGCAGCCCTGGCCCTGCAGCTGAGCATGCTTGGGGAGGCCAGGGAACCCTGCGTGGGTGAGCAGCAGGGGCTGAGATGGCCTTCCCCGAGGCACAGGGCTGGAGCCTGATGGGGAGCTCTCGGCCGCCTTTGTTGGCTTTGGCTGCTGCAGTCCTGAGCAGCCCACCAGCACTGGAAAGCACAGTGGAGTGAAAGGATTGCTGCTTGGAGGTGTCCTGCAGAACTTTTTGGATCAGCCAAACAGAGTGTCCGAGCCATACTCTTCCAATGTAACGAGCTCATGGGGCTGTCAGAGCTGATACCTGCCACGCTTAGTGAGGTCCATCAACACGCTCTTCAGCACATCTCTGGGAAACTGGCAGGTCAGTATATCCAGCAATGCAAAGAGAGTCTTATGAAGCGATCTGTGATTTTCTTTCAGATTTCTGCGGATGGACCCCAGAATCTCTGGCACCTGTTGGGAGAACACAGGAAGAATATTGCTTCTGTTGTACTGCAGTCATCTGCTCTGCCTCCAGTGATATTACTGCCTTTCCCATTGCTCTATGCTGGCCTATAATGGTGTCAGATGCCCAAGAGCTGTGGAGAGCAGGCCATAGCATTAGCATGGATGATGAAAGGGAGATGCTTCAGGGTCACACGCTGCACAAATTCTCTGTGGATTCAAGCAAATCAGTGCAGCAGGTTTCCAGCACGGGGTGCCTGTGCCTCAAAGTGTTTCCCCGGCCACCCTACCATAGCAAAGCAGAGCTCCCCTGGCTCCAGGCCTAGGAGGAAACAGGGCTGGCCCTCAGCACTGCCTCTGAGGCACTTGCTGCCTGCTTAGCCTCCACCTCTCTGCTGTGGGACGTGGCGAGAATGCCCAGTGGTGGAAGTAAAGGGAGCAGTGGAGGGTCAGAAAGTAACCCTACGCAGCAGATGCGGTGTTGTGCAGAGGCTGAGCAGGTCCCCAGCACAGGGGGCACACATCACTAAGAACAACAAAGCTACCAGGGACAAGGCCTGCTCCTCCTGCCCTTGGGCCAGCACAGCCTCTTGCTCTCCTATCTTTGAAAAGAGATTGACCTGCTGGCGCTGGCACAAAGTTGGTACCAGACATGTGCGGCCACAGGCTCTTCTCCCCAGCCCTGCAGCCTGCTCCGTCTGTGTGGAGGCCACGGCTCTCCTGGAGCCAGGCATGTGGCCTCGACTCTGCCCCTCCCCTGCATCAGTTTTCCTGTCTTGGGGGCAAGGCAAGGCAGGAAGAGGCAGGGAGCTGCAGAAAAAGAGCCCTGAAGGACAGCAAGGGGCATGGTCTGGTAACTCACTGTCTGCTGAAGGAGACTGGTCTTTGTAAGGATCCAGCAGAAATTTTCCACTTTCAGAATGAGGAACAGCTCTTCTAAGACCCTGCCTGATGACTCTGGGGAAGAAAGCATACCCTTCCAGATCTCCAGAGTAGTGCTGCAAAGGAAGAGAAATGCTGTGTCAGCAGGTCTGCCTCAGCAACAGCACCTTTGCTCAGGCAGGCCCACAAGGCCTGGGAGGCTGTACAGCAGCCCTGGCCCTGCAGCTGAGCATGCTTGGGGAGGCCTGGGAACCCTGTATGGGTGAGCAGCAGGGGCTGAGATGGCCTTCCCCGGGGCACAGGGCTGGAGCCTGATGGGGAGCTCTCGGCCTCCTTTGTTGGCTTTGGCTGCCGCCCACCAGCACTGGAAAGCACAGTGGAGTGGAGAGCTTGCTGCTCAGGGATTTTCTGCAGCAGACAGAGTGTCTCTGAGCCCCTGTTTTCACATGGAACAAGCATGTGGGGCTATCAGGGCTGGTACCTGTCACTCTCTGGAAGGTCCACCAACACACTCAGCAGCACATCCCTGGGAAAATGGCTGGTCAGTATATCCAGCAATGTTAGGGCAGTCTGCTGAAGTGATCCTTGATTTTTTTTCAGGTTTCTGTGGATGGAACCCAGAATCTCTGGCACCTGTTGGGAGGACACAGGAAGAATATTACTGCAACTGTACTGCAGCCGTTTACCCTGCTGCCACTGATATTTTTCCCAATCCCATTGCTCTTTGCTGCCTTTAAATGGCTTTGGATGCGCAAGAGCTGTGGAGGGCAGGGCACGGCAATCCAGCCTCAGTCTGCTTACATCCATCAGCCAGGTGACGGGGTCTTTCAGAACCATCTCTAGTATAATCCTGGCATACTCCTTGTCCTCAATGCTGCAGTTTCCAGCGGTCTTTTCAAGTGTCATGAGGACTATGTCTGTCCTTTGAGATGGTTGAAGGAATTCTTTTAATGGCTGTGGTAGGAAGGAAAAAGAGAGGGAAGACATGTCAAATTGAGAGAGAGAACGCTGTCAGAGAGAAAGGAAGGATTAAGATCCTCCCTTCAGGGCAGAAACATGCTGAGGGTTCCCAGCTGTACCCAAGCTTGTCTTGCAGGTACCTCTGAGCTGCAGGCAGCTCTGGGATGCAGAGTATGGGAGACAGTGTGGCCTGGTCCTTACCTTCAGACAGAAACTGCTGGCCAAGAAACCACAAAGCTTCCAGGTCTGCTCAATGGCCCTCTCACGCACAATTTTGCTTTCGGAGGTGGTGAAGGGCAGCAGCACCTGTGAGGAGAGCAGATGCTGGTTTGGTTAGCCTGGGAGCTGCTGATGCCCTTTCGAGCAGGAGCAGAACTGCTGAGCTCCAGCTGGAATCACAGCCTCCATCCAGGCTTTCCCCGGGCTGGAGCCAAGCCCTTTACGGGGCTACTGCCAACGAGGTCACTTGGAGGCTCCTGCTCCTGCCCATGGCATTCCAACAGAGAGGGCTCCAATTCTACCAAAGAGTGCTCTGGGGGCAGAGCTGTGCAATAGACAGACCTCCAGGATATTCTGCAGCTCCTCTCCGTCAGAGGTGCAACTGCTGAGCAGCCATACCTGCAGCATTCTGTCCATAGCATACAGGGTCTGTAAAGACAGCAACAGGTTGTGAGAGTCTTTCAGAGGGCCCTCTCACCCTGAGGAAGCTTCTGGGAGCCCCTTGACTATAGGGAAGGACACTGGCAGATTCATGTCCAGCCAGGGACAGGCTCCATTGCCACAAAGATGCTGCGCGCAGACCAGATGGTCAGTGTTGGCTGTTGTCAGACCCATGGCAAGAGCGAGAGAAAAGGGGTGTGGTAAGCAAGGCCAAGACCCTGCCTGCAAGGATCCTTAGTAATTTCTGCACATGAATAATGGGATCTCCAGTAGTATACCCAGTACTTACGTAATTGTAAAGTTCAATGTTCAAGTCCTCTTTTGGAGGAAGGTAGAAGACGGATTTGCAGCACGCATTTAAAAGAGGTATTATTTTGTCCTCGGAAACTGCCTTCAATTCACTGCAAATAGAGAGAATCTGATGTTGGGGAGCAGTGCCTCGATGCCAGAGCAGGGTTGGAACAGGTCCTCCCCTGGGCAGGGTTCCCTGAAAGGGAAGTGGAGCCCTGCTGTGAGGCACCTCCACCATGGGGCTGGCCCCGGCAGAAGGACAGTCCTGATGCCTCCTGCTGTGGGGCCACAGCTGAGAACCTGCAGGAAGCTTCAGGGCTTCCTCCAACCTCATAAGAAGCGCAGAGAAGTGGAGAGCTGAGAGCCTCCCAGCACACACTGGGGGATGCCTCCAGGCTAGGGTCAGGGTCACCAGGATCGTGATCTGGGGATGCGTGGGCAAAAGCAGGGTTGGGCAGGTACCTCAAGGCGGCGATCGCAAGCATGGCCGTGCACATCTGCTCTATGGGCTCATTTTCCACCAGTTTCTGTAGGGAATAACCGGGATGAGACCTGGTAGTCACCAGCACCAGCAGACCTGGCGCTGGTCGCCAGGGCCAGAAAAGCCCCAGTACTCCCAACCCAGCACTGGAACGCAGAGCCACTCTGTGTCCCGCTGCTGAGATCTCCATGGCACCCACAGTCCTCCAGCCACCCCTGCCTCACACAGTGCCAGCCTGAGCGGCTCTGCTCCTCCCACAACCCTTTGTATTGTCCCCTCACCTGTATTTTCTCTGTCAAGCCTTTTCGATGGCAGAAAATAGACGGGCTCTCACTCAAGGCCTTCTCTTTCCTGAATTTGCAAATGTTGCAGATGTTCTCCAGGAACATATTTGTTAGCATCCCGTCCTGGCCACCACAGAGAGACAAGGAGGAAGCGTGAGTTGGGAGAGCCGTGTCCTGCAGGCCCAGAGCACTGCAGGGTGAGGAGCAGCGCGGCATGTCTGGAAGGCAGCAGCTCCATCTAGCCAGCAGCCCTCCTGCAGCCTGGCAGCAGAGCCGGAGGGACTGTCAGGAGTTGCAGTCACAGCTGAGATGGAGACGGCTGCCGTTACCTTTTCTGTACTCTTGATGTAGGCCTCGATACAATCTAAAGCCTCCTTTTCTTCTACAGACACAGGCAGCCAGTCAGCATCTAACCAAGGAGAAGAGTGAGCAGCGCTGTAGAGCGGCCGAAAGCAGGCGCGAGCAGAGGAAGGAGCTGTGGAGCTGTGCCCTCCGCAGCCCTGTGCCTGCTCGCCTGGCTCAGTGTACCCGTGGCTGTCAGGACAAGGGGCCCTGGTGTCGAGCAGGGGGCACTCGCTGCCCCAGCCCTGCCTGCCAATTCTGGGGACCCTCGCTCACCGGCATGCAGCGGCTGCACCTCGGTCACCTCGTAGGGCTCCGGTGGAGGTTCTCTCTGCTGGGGAGCCCCACTCTCCTCCCAGGCCGTGCTGGGTTGGCTGGGGCGTCTCTCCTCCATCCTGAGGGATGAGGACTGAAGTTGGGAAGGGGCAGCCGCGGGGCTGCCGGGGGTAGAGGGAAACGACTTGGGCTGCGCTCGGGGGCTCCTCGCCTGACCCGCACACTTCTGCCCTGTCCCCTCGCTGTCCTGCCGGACACTGCGGGGCCTCCGTGTCCGTGCCAGCGATCCCTGGGTGTCACAGGATTGGGTCACAAAGGGCCTCGCTGTGACACGCTGCCCCGCCTGGGCGGGGCTGGTTCCGGGCCCCGGGTTGAAATGGCTCAGACCAAAGTTCCCCAGCGGGAGGGATGTGTGCCCCTGCTTCCCCAGAAAGCTTTGCAAGGGTAGCCAGACTGCCCAGGTCCTCGTGCTTCTGCTGTGAGGTCAGAGACAGCTGCAGCAGGACAGAGGGGGAAGACGAAGACTCGCTGTCAGCTTGGCAGCTGTCTTGCTCATGGGCCTGTGAGCTCCAAGGCATCCGTTCCTGAATCATAAAGATGAAAAGGATGAGTTTCATACAGGATATACAGTCCTGTGCTCTCATTTCTGATTCGCTGACAATACGCTCTCAGATAATTGGTAGCAGTGCTGTTAATTGGTTACGGGCCAGTTCAGCCCTGTTCCGTGACTCATGTGTGTGAGTGATAGTGTCCTTGTGTCCTAGTGCCCTTGCTGATTCCAAAGTCGGGGGCACTCGGAGATGGAGCGTCACTACTTTCGGACTTTTGTTGCGGCCACCTGTTAACTAACTCCTCTAACTTGTCTGTAGATAATTGTCACGCTCCAATATAAAGGAGGGAGACGAGGTTCTTTAAGATTATGCGTATACCCAGCGTGAGATTAAGAAACAACGGTTCAGATGTCGGTCCGACCAGTTTATTACAAATACTGACCAGGGACATGGGGAAGGGGAAGGCGGACACTGTTAAGGTTGATGGGGAAGGGAAGGCGAGCGATAAGAAAGAAAGGAAAGAAGCAAGGGTTTGTATAACGCAGGGAAAGTCACCAGCCAGGATCCTAGGGGCGGTCCGGTTGCAAGCGGATCTGACGGACCGAGGCCGAAGAGCAGGGGTGGCAGAAGCGGGGAGAACAGCAGCAGCGACGGGCAGCCTTGAGCAGCAAGCAGTCAAAAACAGCGAGAAACAGCGAGGGGTCCGCACCAGAGAAGCAGCGAGGGGTCAGCACTGGAGAAGCAGCGAGGGAAGCAACCCCGAGGAGGGCAGCAGCGAACAGTGATCAGCTCATGAGGTCTCTCCTAAGAGAAGACTTCTCCAGGCAGCAGCAGTGATCAGCTCGGGAAGTCTCTCCGAAGAGAAACTCCTGGCAGCAGCAGAGAAAACCCCCCAACATCGTGGCTGCAGGACCCCTCTATTTATCTTCCAGATTCCTCCAGTCTACGTGACAAATCCCGTGCTAGTGTGCCAGGCAAGCATCTCCTGAGATGGCTATCTCCCCACGGAGATGAGTACCAAACAAAAGAGTGTTCAGTGGCCACTGAGCTGCAGCTTATCTCTCTTTCGTTGCCCCAGGATGTGCCCATCTGCTTGACCATCCCTTAGACCAAGGATTTCACAACCTTGTCCAGGGCTAGCTTGGACATGTTCGGACATGTTCATCAGCAAACTTTGAGGCAATGGTATAATAATAGTCTCTTACAATAATCCATCCATTAGTTCTCATGGAATGCCCTTCTGCCGGCCCAGCATCCAAAAACTATTACGTTTACGATCTATATTTCGCCCGCTTGGTTTCACTGAAAATGAGACCCTTTTAGATCTGTTGTTCTCCCGATTAGATAGGGGAGGGGTCGAATTGGCCTCCGCACGCCTCATTCCCTTTGTCTCAAATTTGCTGGTGGAAGAAATCACTGGTCCATATTTTCTCCCATAGTTAATTAATTCTTGGGCAACCTTCCCCCACGTCCACACTTTGTATCCTGACTGCACACGATAGAGGTTGCAGTTCCTTCTAACGCTGCCCGGGTTCCTTCTCCTTGAGACATATCCTGTATCATTCCTTGCAATTGTATGCCTATGGGTTTCAGCGATTCTGGAAGCCCCCTGATAAGAGGGGTCATTCTCTCAGGATCAACAGGCATCATCATAGGGGATTCATGGTGTGGCTGCAGCTTTCTATCATACATCGTTTGCAAACAAGCAGCCTTTTGAACACTTTCGACTAATTGATCTACTGTCCCAGTAATGGTAAGGGGGTCTCCCCTTTCTAGAGGGTTAAGACCACCTGCCCAATAGGCAACTCTCTGTATAAGAGACCAGGGAGCACAATTGTTACCTGTAGTTAAAAATACTCCTGGTCCCCAATAACCGTTAGCCTCTTTTTCAGATAAAAGTATCTGATCTCCACCTGTGAGGCTGACTCTCCATACGTACTCTGTTTCTGATTCTTTAGGAGAGCGGCCAAAATCTCTTTTCAAGGTTGCTAGCTCAGTAGCAGAGAAAGGGATTTCTTCAGTATTCATTTGAGGATCTAAATCCTTGCCATTGTTGTTTGAAATCTCAGTTTTTATTGAAGGACGCAAGAGAGATGGGAGGGCTTCTAATTTGTCAACATTTGCCTTTATACCTTGCAATTCCTCCCTTGGATAAGTTTTCTTTTGAGGTGCACTAGTACCACTGGCATCCTTACCCGTTAACACTTCCCTTAAAGCCATTTGCAACAGATCAGAATTATGCTTTTCCCTTTCTAATTGCTCCTCTAGGTTTACAATTTGATTTCGCAAAGCTTTTATCAATTCCTGACTTACTTTAACTGATTCCTGCAGCGCTTGTAAAGCTTGGCTCTCTGCTTTAAGCTGCTGGTCACGGAATTCTATGGCTGCAACCAGAGCCGAACCCAATACTGCACAAATAAGTGCCTTTCCTTTTCCAGCTCGGGCATGAGCATTCTTTTGCAGAACACTAATACGGTCTGAAACACTCTGCAAGTTATGCCAGTTCTGCTGTGCCCAGTCTACCCCTGTTAACGAGGGTCTGGCACCATGCTTTTCTAAAAGGTCAAATAACACATCTTCACCTTTCATTGCGACTACACTGTCGCTCATTTCTCAATATGCAGAAAGAGCTACACGGAGAAAGAGAAAGAGTACAGTATCCAAAACTTTGAGTAAAACAAATGCAAATACTCAAATCACTCCTCTGTTTACTGAGAGCAGCATGCCAAAGTCAAAGAAGATCAAAGAAAATGCTAATACGTAAAGCACTTCTCACTTCCCTGTGAAGCCACACACAGAGAAAAAAAACTTCAAACACCACACCTAAGTAAGGAAGTACCCTTAAGTTTCAAAAATACACAATAATCTTCACAGGTCCCGAAGTTCCTTAATAGGTTCCTGAGAGACACACACATAAAAAGTTCCAAAGACACAGTTAAGTTTCAATATGTGGAGTGATCTTCCTGGAGTGGTGCTCACGTTAATCAATTATCAAATTATCACTCCTTGCAACTCCAGGAGGTGCACACAGGAAAAGGATCAACTTTACTTAAAGCTCCCGCAAACGCAGCTATGGTTCAATATGCGGAGTGATTCTTCCTGGAGAGGTACAGACGTCTAAGTTATCACAGTTATCACTCCTCACAACTCCAGGAGGCACACACAGGAAAGAGGTTCAAATTTCACACTTAAAACTCAATATTCAGAGTGATTCTTTCTGGAGAGGCACTCACATCTAAATTATCAAAAATAACACTCCGTGCAACTCCAGAAGGTACACACATCAACTATACCTGGAAGGGCAACACTCTCACTGTCGGGTATCCTGCCGACTACGCCATTAAAGATGTCACGCTCCAATATAAAGGAGGGAGACGAGGTTCTTTGTATGTATGTGTATACCCGATGGTGAGATTAAGACACAGCGGGTCAAATGTTAGCCCAACCAGTATATTACAATTACTGGTTGCTTAGGGATATGGTGAAGGGAAGCGATAGAAAAGGGATAAAAAGCAAGGAGTCTTGATAGAAAGCAAGAGAGGTATAATCAGCACCGTGGGTCCAGCGAAGTTCATAGTAGGTCCGTTGATCTCAGGAACTCGTCTGGTCACCACGGGGGATGGGAGAAAGCCGGGAAGCTTGGCAGCAAGCAGGCCTCAGGGTTCATCCGAACAGTTTCCCCCTCTCAGGGAATTCTCTGTGTGCTCTGCAGGAGTTCTCCATCAAAGATGTTTTCTTGGGGAGTTCTTTTCCAAAGTCCTAAGTTTAGTGAAGGCCTTTTATCCACCATTTCTCAGTTTTTTTTCTTTTTTCTCTGTTAGTGTGACATACCTGGCCCAACAGATAAGCCAGCAGGGAGTGGTACCTTCATTGCCAGGCACAAGCATTATTGTCTTTTGCAGTGATCAGCTTCTCCAAGCCGAACCCCCCAAAAAAACAGGCTTGGCCCTGCTTCTGCTTATCTTTACAACAATAAGCAGAGGCACTGTGGCACGGTGACACCCACCCAGATAACCTGCAGTTCTCACTTAGAGTCTCATCACCAGAAAGGCCTCACGAAGCAAGCTTTGAGACAATAAATAAAAGAAAACAGTTTCTGTCTTTCACATGGGCCTCTTTTCTCCTCTTCTCTTACACTGTCTGCTTCCTCTACTTTCTCCTCCTCCTCTTTCTTCTCTTCCAAGGGAGTTGAGATTCTTTTCATTTTCTGTCCTCTTACAGGGGTAACTGACATAGATTCTGGTGCTGTCTGTAATTGATCAGATTGGTCAGTTTCAATGCTCTTTCTTTCTAGCTCCACTGGGAGGGTGTCTTGTTGAGGCTGGAGGGCATCCAAGTTGCATTGGAGAGTGTTGAAGTTGGACTGGACATTCTGTTTCTTGGCTAGGAGACTCTCTTTCTGGATCCGCAGAGTACAGCAACTGCAGTACAGATAAGCTTCCTAAGTAAGCTCTTTGAGGGCAGAGAGAGATTCACTCAGAAAGTATTTCACTCTTTTGCACCCAACCTTGCCCCAGGTTAGGTGCCAAAAATGCCAATTGTTAGTGGGCTGGTTTGGTCCAGGTCTGTGACAATTTGGGCGGACCCACATCCCGGGAAAGGGAAAGTGGAAAAGGGGAAAAAGAAAAGGGAGATAGGCCTAAAAACAAAACAGTGGCCATGATCTGAGGAGGGAAGCTAATGTACTGAGTAAGATATCGGAATGCAAAATAACACAATATAATTGGAGTTGAAGCTAATAAATCAAATGCAATAAGAGAGAGAGAGCACCCACAAACCAGAGGCCTTATGATAAATGCTGAAGGCAAGATGGCTAGTGAGCACCTGCTGCTGGGTTAATGTGAGAGGGAAAGAGCCTGCGTCTCATGACACGCAAACAGTTTTTATCTTTCCCACTGAGCAGAAAAGAGAAAAATGCAAAGCAAAGCAAAGTCCCCTGGCGTACGTAGTTCTTCTCTTCTGAGACAGATGTACCCGGAGCTATCGATGATCCGTGGGGTTGGAGCATTAACTCCTTAACTCCCAGTGCACTGCATGATGCTATGATACGGAATATACCAGTAACAAAAATCATAAAACATGACAGGTGGCCAGCCCCTCCTTCTGTGATCGGTAGACACTCTTCTTCCACTTGAGTTTGCTCATATGTAGCCTCATAGCTGCATTCCACTCCACATCACAGCCCACACAAATGCTAATTTTGAGAAGTTGTTATTATTTCTGCATAAATTCCAGGGCGGGGGACAGAGAGACAGCTCCCATGGCAGCGCCTGCTGTAAGTCCTTTAGGATGCATGTTGAAAAACTGGAAGAGAAATCCGAGATCCATTTGGCTGCTTTTGACTCCAGTTCATATTGCAGCTCTAAAATATCTGGCACAGCAGCACTCAGTGGGGGTGTGACTTCATTCAGGCCACGGTAATGTACCGTCAGCCTCCATTCTCCACTGGCTTTACGCACCGGCCATATGGGGCTGTTAAAAAGTGAGTGAGTTTTGTTGATCACTCCCTGGCTCTCTAGCTGACAGATCAAGTGATGAATGGGGAGCAGAGAATCCCACTTGGTGCGGTACTGCCGTCTGTGTACCACTGTACAGATAATTGGTAGCAGTGCTGTCAATTGGTTACGGGCCAGTTCAGCCCTGTTCCGTGACTCATGGGGCAGGAGACACACAGACCCACGCCCCGGGAAAGGGAAACGGGAAAAGGGAAACGGCAGGGGGATGGGCCTAAGAACAAAACAGCGACAACGATCCGAAGGGGAAAAGTAATTATCTAAAGAACATATCGGAATGCAAAATGACAGAATGTAATACCGTGTAATGGAAACTGAAGCTAAGAAACCAAATAAAATGAGAGAGCGTCTGAAACTGAAGGCCTTAGGCTAAAGCTGAAGGCGAGATGGCTAGGGAACTTCCACTGCTGAGATGAGCAGCGAAAGAGGAAGTCTCGGGACTTGCGTGCAGTCTTCTCTTTCCCTCAGGGTGGAAAATGGGAACGCAAAGTCCTCTGGGGTATGTAGTTTCCTGCACACTTTTGAGTTACTTAGCAGTTCTTTGAACTTAATTTCATTCCTGTTGCATGGCCTAGGATAGATATCAGTCACTACTTACTTACAACTTGTTTTAGCACTAGAAGGCAACAGGCCGAGGGAGACAGAAACAGAAGCACAGTAGCATGCAGAGTTGCTGTCCTTACCAATTGTTACACACTAATACTTATATATAAATCACAATTAGCATCCTGGTTGCCAGTTATTCTGAGCTGGCAATGCCCCTCCCAAATCAAGCACTCACAGAATCAGGGATTAATTAACAATAACGATAGCACAAGACAATTTTTCCACAGGTCATTCTTGCTGTCTGTGCTTATTTGATCACACATAGGGACAGCTTAAAGATTTTGAAGGGAACAGAGGAACTGCTTGCTCTTCTTCTCTAGAATAAAATCAGCCTGCAGTTATACAGCAAAGAGCTCTGGATAAACAGTTTGAAGGTGGAATACTTTCCAGATTTCTGGACCCTGTGAGCTGGAAATGCCACAGGCCCCAGAGTTGTTTTTCCTAACTGAAGTAGAGTAATTCTAACAGTAAGCAATACGCTTACATTATCTGTCTTCACGCATCAGCACATTTGTCCTCCTGTGCTTAAGACTGCCCTGTTCCTCGAAGGAAAACCGCATAGGATGCCTCCTTGCCTTGCTTCCCAGCCACAGGCCCAAATGTCCACGTGTGCTTCCCGCAGTGATCCTTTTCTGGTTAGTGAAGTCCTTTCCAGCACTGAGGGCTTCATCTTTTCAGGCTGCCCTCTTTACAGTCAGGTGGAGCGTGGGCATCCTCTTATCTGCGCATGAGAGAAAGGAGCCTTCTTCTCAGGGGGCAGTTTCAGTCACACCTGCTTGTACCTCGCTTTGGTTCATGCTATATAGCTGTCCTTGGTGAGGAACGGTCTGCACGCACAAGATCTTGAACGCCTACAAGTTTCTGACCGCCGCATCTCTGAGTCCTGTGAATATGATGACATGCATTCTAAAACCCAAGTGTAAGGATGTCGGTTCAGTCATGGAGGCAGAAAACAGACAGTTACATTCTGTGAGCAGCAGTGTGGAGATTCCGTTCCACCAAATTAGTCTCCAGGTTCTTGTGCTCTTATTGAGCTGCTTCACATTGCCTTCTAAGAGGAACTGGTTTCTTAACAAGAAGCAGTCAGCGAGAAGAAAGAACACGTTTCATGCAAATCATGAAAGTCAGTGATCTTATACAGGAAAACATTAATTTGTCTGGTGATGAGGTTCTGTGGCTGCGGAACACTCCCACTCATGCAGGAGACATTCTCCCACTGGAGGCTAGCCCTTAAGTGAGCCCAGGGAGGAGCGGACCCTTGGGTAACATCAACGGTGAGGGGAGACCAGGCTGCAACGCCCCCATGGGCTCTGTTACTGCGTTGAGAGCACGCAGATCCTGTAAAAGCCTCCACTTACCGCTCCTATTGAGAATAACAAAGACTGGAGTGTTCCAAGGGCTGGTAGTAGGCACTAAGTGACCAGCAGCCAGTTGTTCTTGAACTAGCTTGCGTAAATGCAGCAACTTTTCCTTTGTTGGGGGCCACTGATCTGCCCAAACAGACTGCTCTTTTTTCCAAGTTAGGAGTATAAGTTGTTGCCTATCAATGGCCCCTATTGAAAATGCGTCTGCAAAACCATGTCCCATTGGCTTAAAAGACCTTGACCCCCACAGAGTACAGGAAATCGTTAAGATGGAAGGAGTAGCATGAGCAACGCAACCATTGGGCTCTTCAAGAGATAAAATTTGGGCACTTTGTTTGGGCTGCTGCAGACCCTCAACTCCTATAATAGCAGAATTAGGATCTTTCCGTGGCCATTCAGAGGGCCATTCACTTGACTTAATGATGGTATCCACAGGGCCTAATAGCTGTCGGCCATTTACTAAGTACGGTAATAACGGTTTGTCTTTTGACACTTGTGTAGTTCATAGCATGGCAGGTTTCTCCATGTTCCCAAATCCAACAGTTTGTTCCCCAATGCCAGGTTCAGCCATAGAATGAAAAGGGACTAACTGCGCTATTTTCTTGCCAGGTTTTTGGACTGTTTAGAAAATGCAGCATGTCTTTTCACTGCTACTTAAATGTTGATACCGACTCATTTGATATATTCTTTCTCAATCTTTAACACAGCTGCAGATCTTTTCAACTGCTTAGTGTCCAAGTGATATGATTGCATTTTGCTGTCAAAGCTCTAAACAAGAGAACACTGTCCTGTTTTACGTTTTACGTTACTTCTCCTTACCAGTCAAACTAATAATGTATTAAAATACAGCTAAGTATTTTATTACCCATTCAGAGTTCAGGCAACTGCGTCTTCATCTCTGGCAAGGAGTACTTGTGCTGTATGAGTCAGACAGAAAACACTCAGCTTTTTCTTAATGCCGCATTTCCCCATTATCGGTTGAGAATAGAGAGCATCACTGGAGCACTCCTTAGTTTGTGTGCTGTTGCGGCTACTGCTGCTTGGATTGTTCAGAGCTAAGAAGGCAATAGCAAGCAAGCTCGAGCAACAGAACAGAACAGTAAAGGATGTCAGTAAAATTCTGATCACAAAGTTGTGTCACTGATATGTCCTTATTTAGTAAAGCATGTATCTAACTTTATCTACATCTTTATGTAGATGTAGCTGCACTACCGAGCAGATGTAGCCACACTTTTACCTAAACCATGTATCGAACTTTAGGATATGAATAACCTACCCCTAAGCTTAGTCACATTCTGTCCCAAGAGTCACATTTGTTTTCACTACTATTTAAATGGTTATTAAACCGGTTAGTCGGCTCACTGGGAACTGGATCACAGTTGTGCGTATACAAGATGTGTATACTAACACCTGCTTTCTAAGGTCAAAAGAAAGCATACATGGCAAAATGACTTAACTGAAATTTCCACTGAATTCCCAGGCAGTGAGGAAGTAAGCCTACTTGGTTAAAAACAGGACATCAACACATTGCACAAGAGTCTGGCTCAAAATGGGGGGTGATGTCTGGGGTGTGGTGTGGGGAGAGATGGGGAATCTCAGGAGAGGGTGAGAGATTGTGGGGATGGAGAGTGGCTCTGAGGGAGGAGAGAACAGGCCTGAAGAGGGAGAGAGCAGGCCTGCGGTGCACAGTGCTCTGAGGAGAAGCACTAAGAGCACTCAGGATGGGAGTTAATGGCCTTACATTGTGCCAGAGGAGGTTCTGCTTGAATATAAGGAAAAAAATCTTCTCAGAAAGAGTGGTGGAGTCACCATCCCTGGAGGTGTTCAAGAAACGAGTAGTTAAGGCAAGGCACCAAAGGACACAGTAGGCATAGGGACGGATTGATGGTTGGACTAGACGATCTTAGAGGCCTTTTCCAATCTTAGTGGTTCTATGATTCTATGAAATCATGGGTGCAAAAATTTGCCTCCTGTGATAATTATGTGATCAGCTCTTGCCATCTCTTGAAAGCTTTGCTGTCCTTTCAGTTTACTAGAATAATATCCAAGTTTTATTTACCACAGTTTCTGTATTTTACATGTCATTCGAGTGCTGGTAGGTTTCACGAGAAGAAACAGTGTCAATTGTTTTATTTGCTCTCTGCTGATGATGGGTGAGAAGAAAAGAACCATATGCTTAGGAAATAAAACGGTTCTGTTGGTGGTAACTCAAAGTCGAGAATTTTAAGACCGGATGACCAAAAATTAGTCTAGGCATCGAACCCGGCTTCTCATGCATACTGAACATGTTGCCCATTGGATCCTGTTTTCTTTCTGGTTTCTAAGAACTGAAATACAAACCTAGTCCAGAAGAGTTAGCATGAGTACTGCTGACTTTTGAAGGAAGTCCACTGATATTAAACACATTGTAGACTCTGTGTTAACAGGAGCCTTGCTTCTTTCCTCTTCTTTCCCAAACAAACAGTTAAGAGACAAATCTCTGCCCGTTACATGAAGCGTAAAATGGAAATTCCTCTATGCTCACAGACAGGACAGAATCAAGTAGGTTAGTAATCTGTTTCTAATAAAAATGTCCAGGATTTGCCATGTTACTGAACTGAACAGGGTAAAGGCTACGTACATACTCATCTTGATGTTGAAACCAAAAGAATCCTATCTTCAGTATAGCTCAGAGAGCTCCTGGCTTTATGATCTTAATGACAAAGGAAACGGAAGAGCTTCTGTTAAGAGGAGAAGAAAACTGTGTCTGAGCTTGACCATGGAACAGTACCTCTCTGTGCCTCCCTCGTGTCTCACACTAAATAGCATTTGTAGTTTATAAAAAAATATGACCTCCATTTTACAGGTGGAACAGGACAAACACAGAGATGGGTCCCCAGATCCTCAGTGATGTTTTAGCTATCCAACTCTGTTTGATACCTGCTGATCACTGCCTGCACTTGACCATGCTCAACATCTGGAGTAAAATTAACTGATGAAGTTCCACCAGTAGATCAACACCAGAAGCAGGGGCAGGAGTTGCAGACCATCCTACCCTAAGGTTCAGCCCTCAGTGACGTGCCATATCCCCATCAGTAACCAAGATGCTCAAGCAAAGCGCGAGGTGTTTCGGTGTACGGACTGGATGCCTACCAGCGACACCGCCTCATGGAAGAGCCTGACTTTGGCATCACATCTTCATAAAGCTGCCCTGAGCCCTGAGCTCACATCCCAGTGTTGTCACACAGGTGAATGCTTTGTTATGGGCATCAGGTGGCAAGTTCCTATGCAGTTCTGTGTTAGGGTTTTCACCTGGAAGAGTAATTAAAATGAGCATTCACTTTTTTAGCTGTCCTAAGTTTGAAGCAGAAACCTTTGCTGCAGTCACATGCTGCTTGCTGACTGGGCTGAGCACAGCAGCAGAAGGGACTTTTCCTTTACTTCTGACCAGTATCTATAAAGTTGATTACAATAGTTAATAGGCTCTTGGAGGAACAAGAACAGAATGACACAGAATAAAGCAGAATAAACTAAATATTAGAAAAAATCCATGTGGGGAATATATATCCTATAAGAACATACAAGTATATCTTGATACATAAATGTCAATATGAAATCTTTTTTTATTTTTTTTTCCTAGACTTTGTATTCTAGAGTGTTTTTCTCCTTTTTTTCCTCTGTTCAAAAAATATAGTGAGCAGCAGTACCCCTTGGAACTTGGAGCAAGAATTGTCAGTTTGAGAATAAAGTACAAATAAATAAATCCTTCTGACTCACAAGGAGAGATCTGCGTTCTGCACAGAATGTCTGATGTGGTGATTCATTTATTTTTTCCCCGCAGTGTCTTAGAGATTATTATCATAAGCCATTAAAACAAACAAACAAAATAAATACATAGAAATTCAAGAGCATCCCAAAAGAAAAGCAATCAGTGTTTGTGGAACAGCCTATTCTGCAAATTAAAGGAAGAAAAATCTTCTCCTTGTTATCAACATTTTAACACAGCATACCATGCTTTAATAATAAAATAAAACGTTACACGTTTATTTCAGACTACTGGCAAGAGGGGCACGCAGCAAATACATTAAACATTTACTTACCTCGGTCCAGTTAGTAGCTGATAAGTGTGAAAACTGACAATATTTTCTTTCAGATAGTCAATGCACAATCAGAACAACTGAGTTCAATTACCTTGAAATTATTGGAAGCTTCCTCCCCACTTCTTGCTTGTTGTTGTTATCCGGTGCTTGCCTAATTCTACTCAAATTCACTGCATGTTCTCCTTGTCTTGTGCTTGTCTAGAGATGATTCATCTGATCCAAACTTTCTTTTTTCCACAATGGTTGTGCAAGGGCTGTTATAAGTTCAGTAAGGCCTACACTACATACAGAAAAACACTGGAAACTTCCACTGCAAAAACACAGTCAACCTCTCACAATTGCCCCTCTTTTTCTTTTTACACTTTGTTTTTTTTTTGCATCACACTATGAAGTACAGCTGTTGCAGTTAATCTATCAAAACTACTTGTTTCGCTAGTTTCCAAACTCTAATATATATGGTTATTATTAGAAGTATGCAGACCAGGCAGAAAATTTAAATAATTGCAGTAGGATGCAGCACTTTTTAAAGAGTTCCGTTGCAGTAGGTGACCATCCAAAGAGAACATCCCACCACTGATGTTCTCCCTCTTCCTTTATTCTTTCCATTGTACGGCGTATTTGATTCACATCGTGGCGTACCGTGATCAGAGTTCTCAGTCCATTCTCCTTGGATTGCTTCAGTGGTTGTTCCAAATCCTTACGCTGTAGTAACTCCTTCACCATGGTAATATTCATTCCAGTATGAATGGGTGGTACATTCTGGATCAGCGTGTAGTCAGACTGTAAGAACTGGTATGAGGTGACAGGTACAGTGAAAGTAAAATCACACCCTGTTACTGTGGGGAAGTTGCAAATATTAACCTGATCTCTTGTTGTGGGTAATGGCAAGAGTGCGAGCCAGACAGAGCTGCTAGCTATGCAACAATTTGACCACAAGCCTTGGATGCAGGCTGTGTAAAGACAAGCTGTCAAGGTCGAGATAACCACATTTGCGGAGTGGAAAGAAACAGGACACTGTAACAGAAGGCGATAGGGAACTGCTCATTTAGACAACCAGGAGCGCTTTGTACTGTTATGATGTTTAACCTTAAGGAATGTAACCTTCGCCCAATCAGATCTTAACACACATTGCCTTTCTGTGTATATAAGCTTTGAGTTGTTGCTTAATAAACAAACACTAGCTTGCATCAAGCTGGGTTCCTGTCCCTTCCCTGCAGCATCCTGTATCTACGATATCATCATTAATCATAATAAAACTACAGTGGGTCATCATACAGACACAGCCTTTTCCTATATATAACAGTTTCAATGGGACGGATTTCAAAATGGCATTCATTCTGTTCGGTTTCAAGACAAATGTCATATCTCCGTATCTGTGTTCCCAATCACAGATGGTGTCTGAAAATTTCCCTCCTTTAATTTCCATTAATCTCTAGATTATTATCTCTATTACTGTTTTTCAATACTACTGCAGACAAGATTGTCACCTGCCTTTCCTGGGCAACATAGACATCAGTCCATGGCCATCCAGTGGTACATGATTGCCATACATCTTGAGTATCAGTCATGAAATTGAATATTGGTCCTGAAATTTTATATCCCCATTTGCAGTATATAAATAGTGGTTTGGTACAGGTGAAGATATACCAACAATCTTGTCCTTACTCTGTCATCTTGCAACAATAGAAGTCCTTTTATTGATGCAATGATGTTTAATTGATGTCCTGGTCTAACTGCATCAGTATACAAGGCTTCAGTTTCAATTGGTCTGCAATAAGTTGATCCATTAATCAGTCGGCAGCCAATTTGCACTTTCTCTCCTGGCACCGCGTGAAGTCTGGCTGTTTGATACTTATCATTCCACCCCCACTTTTGTTCCAAATAAATTTCATCCTCATGTATAATAGTTACAATTGCTAGGTTCCAGTGCTTGTCACCGGGATGCCTTCCCATGGTTCCAGTATGATCGATGTGCATGTGTGATCAGGGCCATTCAGATACTTTGCCAGTCTCAAACGACCTGAGTGATCTGAATTCTGAGGGTAAGAAAAGAGTGGTTATGAGAGTATCTATTTTAAACATAAATGAGAACACCAAATTCTGATGAAACCATTGACAAACTACTAATATCAGATCTATTAGTGTGAGACTGTGCCAACAGTCTGGTCTGTGATTGGCACAGGTCACTTGTCGTCTATTTGTGGAATCTCTTTCAGTGATTACTGCTATTTGGGGTGGCTCTTCATAGGTAGTTCTGTTTGTCACTTACCATCTCTCATGATTTTATGACTTTTGTTATATTATTGATATTCCACATCGTAACATCATGCAGTGTATTAGGAGTTAAAGAGTTAATGCTCTAGCTCCGTGGATCATCGATAGTTCTGGGTATACCTGTCTCAGAAGAGAAGAAGTACATTCCCCAGAGGTCTGCGCGATGCTTTGAATTTTTACGTGTTTCCGCTCAGAGGGAAAGATAAAAACTGTCTGCGGTCACGGGACCGTCTCTCTTCCCTTCGGGATCGAGCTCAGCAGTGGGTGTTTGTTGCAGCCGTCCGCCTTCAGCGCTAGCGTAAGGCCTTCGGTTTATCGGACACTCTCTCTTGCTCATTTTATTTGATTCATTAGCCTCAATTCCATTTATGTTGCATTATATTGTGTTACTTTGCTTTCCGATATCGTACTTAGTAAATTAACTTTCCTCTTGAGATCGTTGTCGCCGTTTTGTTCCTAGGCCCATCTCCCTTCTTCCATTTTCCCTTTCCCCCTTCTTCTTCCCCAGGGCATGGGCCCATAGGTCCCCTGCCTCAATCGTCATGGTACCGGGTCAAATTGGCCCGCAAATTGCTGACAGCATCCTACTTTATTCTGCCATCTTTCCTAGGAAGGAAAGATTTTCCTGATTTGTCCTCAGTTCATTCCTGTCTCAAGTATACTTCACTTCCATTTAGGACTATAGTGTTTAAACTTGATTCTCTGTACTTGGTATCAGCTGGATTGTAGTTGTACAGTCAGTACGTGTGCTCATTGTACTTGAAGTGTACTGTGTGTGTCCACGTTGCCATGGCCAAGTCAAATCTCTTTGGCAACTAATTCTACCTATCATAGTTAATAGAAACATTGCTCCCTTCACTGTGAATTTAGTTTGTCCAATTGTCCAATTTTAATTTGTTCAATTCTCCAGTTCTTCGCAATTCACTTCCAAATTGATCACGGGCTCCATGTGGGATCCAATTTCAGGAAGCCTCTGACCCCCTTAGTCTTCATTCATAACAGCAATCAATCACTCTTTCTTTTCTCACTCGGGACACCTCCTTCTAAGGTGACCCTCCTTTCCGCAGTTAAAACGTTTTCCTGATGTTTGTTTTTGCTGTGGAGGTCCAGGAAACGACCTCTTCACCTCCCTAGTGTTGTTCTTACCCCCGTTATCCCAACAGCCCCTTGAATACTGATCCCCTTAGGAGCTTCTCTTTTGTCAGTTCTCCATTTTCTGTTTAATCACTTGATCTGCTGCAGCAATCATCATTTTTGTCTTCTGTTTTTGCTTCTCTTCCTCTCTTTGACATACACCTTCTATGTCTCTCTCAACAGATTCACTGTTGGCTGCTCATGCCACCTTTTTATTATCTGCAGTCTCTTCCGTATGTCTGGCCAGGATTTAGTCACAAAATTAACCCTCAGTAATCCCTGAGCTACTTGATCATCAGGATCCAACCCTGAAATACCTTCACATTCTTTCCCTCAGTTTCTCCAAAAATTCACTCAGAGTTTCATCTTTTACCTTGCTGAACTTCAAAGACGTTAGCAAACTTCTGAGACAGAGGCACTGCTCCCTTAACTCCTAAGATTATTATTTCCAGAAGATTCCTCATACGCGCCCTGTCATCATCCTCCTTACTGTTCCATCCTGGCTCTGTTAACGGATACATTACTTCAGCTGGGACAGCGTCTGCACCCTGAGGATGCATTTTCTTCCATTCCCGCATAGCAGCTCATCTAATCATTCCTCTTTCCTCCCTGTTAAACAGCATACTTAGGGTGGACATCATCTCATCCCATGAGTAAAAGCTTGGCCCCAAGAATGGATAAAACCGCTCTTCTAGTCTGATAGGATGTTCCATTAAAGATTTCATTTCTCTTCCAAAATTTCTCACCTCTCCACGAGTAAGCGGGGCATTCACATATCCTTTTCCTGTTAACATTGGAACTTCCCAAAGAGGGTACATAGGAGCGTTAGCAGATTTAGTGGAGGGTGTGTTAGCAGAGTCAGTGAAGTTAGTTTTAGGAAAGGGAAATTTAATAATACCTCTTTTACATTGTTCCAGTTCTTTCTTAAGCCAGCAAAACCTTCCCTTTTTTTGGTTCAGCATTAGTCACGGAACTCTGTTCAGGTGAGCTTTTGGAGGGAGGGTGAAGTGATCAGACCCAACATCCTCCCCTCGGTCAGCTGTCTCCAACTTCTCTCACGGGCTTTGGGTACTATCGCTTGGGACGCAGCTTGAGAAAGGGGAAAGGCTGATAGCGGACAGGAGCTGACTGACTAGAAGGGCCGCAAATATTCTTGGGAACAAGCTGAGCGGACTGGTTAGCAGGGCTTTAAACTAGATATGATGGGGGAAGGGGGTGTACTCGGTGACAGAGAAGTGCATGGGAATGCTGTCACCCTGGGAGGCAGTAAGGGAAAACCCCAGTCATGTCCTGGAGGTACTAGGGAGGCCTCCTCTGAGAAGGCAACAGGGCCAATAGCTTAGCTGAAGTGCCTCTATACCAGTGTGCACAGAATGGGAAGTAAACAGGAGGAGCTAGAAACCGTGGGGGATTGGGAAAATATGACCTAATTGCTATCACAGAAACATGCTGGGATGGACCCCTTGACTGGAGTACCCTGATGGAGTACTACAGCCTTTTTGGAAGGGACAGACAGGGTAAGAGGGGTGGCAGAGTTGCCCTCCATGTCAGGAAGTTGATAGATTGCTGTGTCTGAGGAACAGCCACGACAAGGTCAAGAGCTTGTGGGTAAAAATCGAGGATTGGTCCAGTAGTGGTTGGGGTCTGCTACAGGCCACCTGATCAGAGGGAGCCTGTTGACGAGGTCTTCTTGCTTCAGCTGCAGGAGGTATCGTGCTCGTGGGCTCTTGTCCTGATGGGGGATTTCAACCACATGGAAATCTACTGGGATAGTGGCACGGTGGGTGGCAGACCATCCAGGAGATTCCTGGAGTCTGTCGAGGACAACTTCCTGGTCCAAGTAATAGATGGACCAACCCGAGGTGAAGTCTTACTGGACCTGGTGCTCACTAATGCAGAGGAGAGCACTCGAGAGGTTAAGATTGGAGGCAGCCTGGGCTGAAGTGATCATGCCTTGGTGGAGTTTGTGATCTTGAAGAATGTGGGTGGGCCTGGAAAAAAGCAGAGCTAGGACGCTGTTCTTCAGGAGAGCAAACTTCCAGCTGCATGAGGAACTGCTGAGTGGGGTCCCCTGGGAAACTGTTTGTAGAGGCATGGGCACAGAACAAAGCTGGCAGCTGCTTAAGGATGCCGTTTTGGGAGCACAGCGGTTCTCCAACCCCCAGCAGAGGAAGTCAAGCAGGGGATGTAAGCAACCACTGTGGCTGTGCAAGGACCTGCAGCTTAAACTGAGGGAGAAGAGGGAAATGTACAGGAGGTGGAAGCAGGGTTGTGTATCCTGGAAAAAATACAGGATAAAAAATAGGATTAGGAAAGCCAAGGCGCAGATGGAGCTGAACTTGGTGAGGGATGTGGAAGAGAACAAGAAGGGGTTCTGTTGTTGTCCTATGCGGTGAGCACCATTTGTCGCGGCGAAGGGAGCCAAGGACACCAGGTGGCCATCAGCAAGTCTCGCCTTTAATCAGAAAGCTGCGTACATTTACATTAGTGGTAATGAGGTTCATACATATTGCAAAACCCGGGCTCCTAATAGGTTAGTGATATCAGTGAGCAAAACTTTCAGTGTTAATTCTTACGGTTAAGCCGAAATTTCATTGGTCACTGCTTCCTTAATCCTTACTCCTACACCCTTCATGTTGCAGCAAGGTTCCTGTGCCCTAGTTTTGTGATTGGACGGTACCTCATTATGTTTCTACTTGAGTTGCAACAGTTGTAACATCCCTTTACTGCTTGGACAGCTGCAGCTAGTCCCTGTAAAGCCACTCTTGGCCTATCTCGGACATCTGCAAGAGGTTTTCCTTGCTGTGCCCCTTGCTCTTCAGCCAGTCTTGCATAAAATCCTCCACAGGGTTCTACAGGTACATAAGCAGGAAGAGACAGGCCAAGGAGAGTGTTCCCTTTCTGACAACAGGTAATGGGGAGGTGGCTTCCTCAGATGTAGAAAAAGCTGAGGTACTCAGTGAGTACTTGGCCACAGTCTTCATGGGTGGTCAGGCTTCCCATGTCTGCCAGGACCATGAGCCTCTAGGTGAGGGTGTGGGGAGTGGTTGTTGTCCCAGGGGAACAAGTCCGAGACGTCCTCGTGAAACTGAACGTGTATAAATCCATGGGTCTGGATGATATCCATCCTAGGTTTCTGAAAGAGATGGCTGATGTGGTTCTCCAGACGCTCTCCATCATATTTGAAAAATCATGGCTGTCTGGTGAATTCCCCAGTGACTGGAAAAAGGGAAACATTACTCCCATTTTTAAGGAAGGGAGAAAGGATGGCCCGAGGAACTACAGGCCAGTGAGCCTCACCTGTGTGCCTGAGAAGGTCATGGAACAGATCCTCCTAGAAGCTATGCTAAGGCACATACAGGATCAAGAGCTGATTCGAGACAGCCAGCATGGCTTCACCAAGGGCAGATCTTGCCTGACCAACGTGGTGGCCTTCTATGACGGAGTGATGGTTTTGGTGGACAGGGGAAGGGCAGTGGATGTCATCTACCTGGACTTCTGCAAGGCCTTTGACATGGCCTCTCATCACATCCTTCTCTTTAAATTAGAGAGATGGGGATTTGAAGGATGGACTGTTCGATGGATTAGGAATGGGCTGGCTGGATGCAGCCAAAGAGTTGTGATCAACGGTTGTGTGTCAGGGTAGAGGCTGGTCACAAGCGGTGTCCCTCAGGGGCCGGTCTTGGGACTGGTGCTCTTCAACATCTTCACTAACGACATAGACAGCGGCATCGAGTACGCCCTCAGCAAGTTTGCTGACGGCACCAAGCTGAGTGGTGCAGTTGATACACTGGAAGGATGGGAAGCCATCCAGATGGACCTGGACAGGCTGGAGAAGTGAGCCCGTGAAAACCTAATGAGGTTCAGTAAGGCCAAGTGCAGGGTGCTGCACTTGGGTCAGGGCAATGCCAGGTATTTTTACAAACTGGGGGAAGATATCCTTGAGAGCAGCCCTGCGGAGAAGGACCTGGGGGTCCCGGTAGACGAGAATCTGGACATGAACCAGCAGTGTGCGTTTGCAGCCCGGAAGGCCAACTGTGTTCTGGGCTGCATTAAAAATTAGGGGTGACCAATAGGGAGAGGGAGGTGACTGCTGCCCTCTGCTCTGCTCTTGTGAGGCCCCATCTGGAGTACTGCGTCCAGGCCTTGGGACCCCAGTACACGAAGGACGTGGAACTCTTGGAGCTGGTCCAGAGAAAGGCCACTAAGATGATCAGAGGGCTGGAGCACCTCTCCTGTGAGAAAAGGTTGAAGGAACTGGGTTTGTTTAGCTTGGAGAAGAGAAGGCTCTGGGGAGACTTCATTGCAGCCTTCCAGTACTTGAAGGGAGCATGTAAACAGAAGGGGGAACAACTGTTTACAAGGGTGGATTGAGATAGGACAAGAGGGAACGGTCTTAAACTGAGACAGGGGAGGTTTAGGTTTGATATTAGGAGGAAGTTTTTTCACACAGAGGGTGCTGATGCACTGGAACAGGTTGCCCAAGAAGGCTGTGGTTGCTGCATCCCTGGAGGCATTCAAAACCAGACTGGATGTGACGCTGGGCAGCCTGCTGTAGTGGTTGGTGGCCCTGCACATTGTGGGGGGGTTGGAACTACGTGATCTTTGTGGTACTTTTCAACTCGGGCCATTCTATGATTCTACGATTCTCTCCTGGAGTTACAAGACTTAGCTCAGGACCAGAGTGGTAAGGGGGAGGACAGTGTTCCAGGTCTGAGCGGGGGTAGATTGGTTAAAGGACCCCATCGGGAATTTCTCTGTTCTTTCTAATCAGCAGAATCTTGTCTAGCCGTGATTAATTGCTGCACTTCCTGAGTCCAACAAGCAGTGTATTCAGATTCTTCCAGCAGAAAGAGTGTTTTACTATTTACGTTCACGTTCAAAGCCTGACATACCAAATCTTCGTCAGAGCTGTATCTCAGCCAAAAAACTGATTTCCCTACAATCGATTCTTTCGGCCATGTAACCACACGATATCTAATCATTTTCTGTTTATCCTTATCTCTGGTTCTCGGATTTCTCCTCCGATTTTTCAACATACTTCCTAAAGGACTTACAGCAGGTGCTGCCTTGGGGGCCGTCTCTCTGTCCCCCACCCTGGAACTCTTATTCCCCATTTCTCTCAGCAACCTACGGTCGTACTGCTGTGATCTGCAGCACTGCTCACACCCAATTCTCAGTTCTAGAGAATGAGGCGTGCCATCAAGCAACCCTTTTTGAAAGCCGTTCACATACAGCATAAGTGTTCCCAACCTTGACTGCCAAGGCAGTACTCAACCGCAAAGCAAACGAACAATTGTTCTTACCTTGGTCTGTCAGTCTCACAAAACCACAATGCCCGCTCTCTGTCCCTGTCCCCCAGTTGTTCACCGGTCTTTGCCTCTTAAAAGCATCCTCAGGTTCACAGATGACTCCATGATGAACCACCGGGTCACTAACCACAGGGCTGCAGAAACAAGAGCAGGGTGCACCGTCCTGTGTTGTGGAGGTGGAGGTGGAGGTGGAGGTGCAGTGCAGGTGATGTTGGCTTACCAGGTTTCAACACCAAAAATTGTTAGAAATGCTCAAGTCAAGAATTTTTGGTCAGGCAAAGATCTCAGTGACAGCAGCAATTTTATTCATTATTGCAATAATGGGTGCACGCCAACCTGCTGTGTTATTTGTAAACAGAGAAGGTTTGGGGCATTCTGAACAATTCCTGAACACAGGGATTGTGAAATTATGGAGTTTTTGATCTTTAGTGAAGTAAGGAAGGCAGTTAGCAGAACTGCTACTTTGGATCTCCAGAGAGCAGACTTTGGCTTATTTAGAGACTTCGCTGACAGAGTCCCTAGGAGCAAAATTCTGAAAGGCTAAGATGTCCTGGAAGGCTGGACATTCTTCAGTAATTAAAGATTAAATGTGCAGGTGCAGGCAAGATACTGAAAGTGTGGCTAATGGAGGAGAAATCCAGCCTGGCTTAACAGAAAGCTTCTTCTGGAACTTGTGAATAAAAAAAAATTGATCAGCAGAAGTTGTATGGGGAGAAAACAGGAAGGAACAAAACTCAAGTAGAACTCAGTTTGGCTAGAACAATAAAAAGATGATAAAAATGCTTTTACAAACACATGATCAACAAAAGGAGGGTTAAAAAGGATCACCATTCTTTGTTGGATGTGGGGGGAAAACCAGTGATGATAGACGAGGATAGGACTGAGTGGCCTGGGTTGCAGCAGACCTCAAAGTTCATCTAGTTTCAACCCCCCTGCCAAAGGCAGGCTTGCAGACCCCTAGATCAGGCTGTCTAGAGCCACATCCGGCCTTGCCCTGAAGGCCTCCAGGGATGGGGCATCTACAACCTCTCTGGGCAACCTGTTCCATTGCATCACCGCTCACTGAGTGAAAAAACTAACACTCCATATTGAACCTGAATTTCCCCCGTCTTAGATTAAAACCTTTCCTCGTTGTTCTATCACTATCAGCCCATGTTATCAGTCACTGCTCCTCCAGATTATGTGATCCCTGGAAGTACCGGAAGGTCACAATGAGGTCTCCCTGGAGCCTTCTCTTGTCCAAGCTAAACAAACCCAGATCCCTCAACCTTCCTTTGTAGCAGAGGTGCTCCAGCGCTCTGATCATCTTAGTGGCTCTCCTTTGGACCCGTTCCAAGAGCCCTGCATCGAATCTTGTGCTGTGGGCCACAGGCCTGGACACAGAATCACAGAATGGCAGGGGCTGGAAGGGACCTCTAGAGATCATCTAGTCCAAACCCCCTGCCAAAGCAGCCCCCAAGAACATGCTGCACAGGTAGGCGTCCAAGCAGGTCTTGAATGTCTACAGAGGAGACTCCACTGGTGGGTGGGAAAGTCACAAGAGAAAACTTGTCAATGTATACAAGGGATGTTAGAACCTGTAATAAACAACTCGGATCATCCACATCTGAGACCGTGTCTCAGACACTGCACCTGGGCAGTGGGAAGGGGTTGGTAGGCTGTAGCTGTGATTGCCTAAGCAAAGAAGACTGCTATCAAAGGCATACAGAGCATACCGAATAACCAAATGAGCAAACTCAAGTTACATTGTATTGAACGGCAAAGTTTTATCATCACCAAACCTAAATAGCATGGACAGGTTACTAGCAAGAACTTCCAGACAAGAGCAGTCCCAAGACCATGTCGTCAAATGTAACAGCCAGAGTCATGACATACACCAACATGGTTAACTATACATGCTCTCTTTATTACCTGGACAGCCTCATTTTATAGCACTTATGACAGGGGTGTATAGAAAGTAGAGCAAAATCATTGGCAGAAAGCGAGAAAAACAACTCTAAAAAGCACTTCTGGCAGTTAACAGTTCTACAGAACAGGTCCCGGAGGAGGCAACTTTTTGATTGCAATATCATCCTAGTTCTGCAAAGTCTCTGCTGAAGGTCAACTCCATGAGTCATTCCAGGCCATGCACTCTTCCTCCAATTAGGGTCTGCCATCCC
Organism: Oreortyx pictus; assembly: GCA_036925125.1. Classification (NCBI taxonomy): domain Eukaryota; kingdom Metazoa; phylum Chordata; class Aves; order Galliformes; family Odontophoridae; genus Oreortyx; species Oreortyx pictus. The sequence goes on from JAUPFR010000004.1 coordinate 18,230,651, forward strand.
ACAGCTTACTTGAACTTGTTTTCCTTTTCGTCTGGAAGTGTCCTTGGTTCCCAGTGTCCTTGGTTCCCAGCCTTCCTTTCTCATGCTGTTTATCTTGTTCTACAGCTCCTGCTTTAAATATACTTTCTTGTATTCCCACAATGTCTTCCTAAAGGATGGTGATCTGTCATCACAACTGCTAGTTCCCTTTCCCTTTGACATGCTCTTTAACCAGTTAGGTTAAGATCAGCCAACTCAGCTCTGTCTGGGGCAGCTCCGAAGCAGCAAACCTCAGTGATCAAGATTTACCATGAACCTTTGCCTTCATGACTTTTGTCATTAACCTCAAAAGTTTTACATCTAAGGAACAGAAGTTCTTTTACTTCAGAGTGCCGCATCCTTAGAGCTCCATTATCCATGTTTGATATAAATTATGCATTCCCATCTTACATTAGTTTATTAAATAATTCAAGCAGCTTGAATTCTTTCCAAATATATGTAATTTCATTTTAATCTATGAAATCTTGTGGAAGGCAATAAAAGGAAGCAAGCTAAGTGTTTGGGAAGAAATTCCCTTTTGAGGGGATATGGTAGATGTGGGAGATGGAGAGGTTAACTCAACTCGTCAAATGTTACCTTGCGGATAACAGGGTGCTGGGACAGACGACTGGATAGAAGAAATAGGGACGTTTTGTAGCTAGGTATAAGATTATCTTTCTGCTGTTTATGAAGACTTGTTTTGGAACTTGTTTGCTGTCTAGAAAAAAAAGATTGTTAGTAGAAAAGTACCCCAACAAAGGAAAAGTTGCTGCATTTACGCAAGCTAGTTCAAGAACAACTGGCTGCTGGTCACTTAGTGCCTACTACCAGCCCTTGGAACACTCCAGTCTTTGTTATTCTCAATAGGAGCGGTAAGTGGAGGCTTTTACAGGATCTGCGTGCTCTCAACGCAGTAACAGAGCCCATGGGGGCGTTGCAGCCTGGTCTCCCCTCACCGTTGATGTTACCCAAGGGTCCGCTCCTCCCTGGGCTCACTTAAGGGCTAGCCTCCAGTGGGAGAATGTCTCCTGCATGAGTGGGAGTGTTCCGCAGCCACAGAACCTCATCACCAGACAAATTAATGTTTTCCTGTATAAGATCACTGACTTTCATGATTTGCATGAAACGTGTTCTTTCTTCTCGCTGACTGCTTCTTGTTAAGAAACCAGTTCCTCTTAGAAGGCAATGTGAAGCAGCTCAATAAGAGCACAAGAACCTGGAGACTAATTTGGTGGAACGGAATCTCCACACTGCTGCTCACAGAATGTAACTGTCTGTTTTCTGCCTCCATGACTGAACCGACATCCTTACACTTGGGTTTTAGAATGCATGTCATCATATTCACAGGACTCAGAGATGCGGCGGTCAGAAACTTGTAGGCGTTCAAGATCTTGTGCGTGCAGACCGTTCCTCACCAAGGACAGCTATATAGCATGAACCAAAGCGAGGTACAAGCAGGTGTGACTGAAACTGCCCCCTGAGAAGAAGGCTCCTTTCTCTCATGCGCAGATAAGAGGATGCCCACGCTCCACCTGACTGTAAAGAGGGCAGCCTGAAAAGATGAAGCCCTCAGTGCTGGAAAGGACTTCACTAACCAGAAAAGGATCACTGCGGGAAGCACACGTGGACATTTGGGCCTGTGGCTGGGAAGCAAGGCAAGGAGGCATCCTATGCGGTTTTCCTTCGAGGAACAGGGCAGTCTTAAGCACAGGAGGACAAATGTGCTGATGCGTGAAGACAGATAATGTAAGCGTATTGCTTACTGTTAGAATTACTCTACTTCAGTTAGGAAAAACAACTCTGGGGCCTGTGGCATTTCCAGCTCACAGGGTCCAGAAATCTGGAAAGTATTCCACCTTCAAACTGTTTATCCAGAGCTCTTTGCTGTATAACTGCAGGCTGATTTTATTCTAGAGAAGAAGAGCAAGCAGTTCCTCTGTTCCCTTCAAAATCTTTAAGCTGTCCCTATGTGTGATCAAATAAGCACAGACAGCAAGAATGACCTGTGGAAAAATTGTCTTGTGCTATCGTTACTGTTAATTAATCCCTGATTCTGTGAGTGCTTGATTTGGGAGGGGCATTGCCAGCTCAGAATAACTGGCAACCAGGATGCTAATTGTGATTTATATATAAGTATTAGTGTGTAACAATTGGTAAGGACAGCAACTCTGCATGCTACTGTGCTTCTGTTTCTGTCTCCCTCGGCCTGTTGCCTTCTAGTGCTAAAACAAGTTGTAAGTAAGTAGTGACTGATATCTATCCTAGGCCATGCAACAGGAATGAAATTAAGTTCAAAGAACTGCTAAGTAACTCAAAAGTGTGCAGGAAACTACATACCCCAGAGGACTTTGCGTTCCCATTTTCCACCCTGAGGGAAAGAGAAGACTGCACGCAAGTCCCGAGACTTCCTCTTTCGCTGCTCATCTCAGCAGTGGAAGTTCCCTAGCCATCTCGCCTTCAGCTTTAGCCTAAGGCCTTCAGTTTCAGACGCTCTCTCATTTTATTTGGTTTCTTAGCTTCAGTTTCCATTACACGGTATTACATTCTGTCATTTTGCATTCCGATATGTTCTTTAGATAATTACTTTTCCCCTTCGGATCGTTGTCGCTGTTTTGTTCTTAGGCCCATCCCCCTGCCGTTTCCCTTTTCCCGTTTCCCTTTCCCGGGGCGTGGGTCTGTGTGTCTCCTGCCCCATGAGTCACGGAACAGGGCTGAACTGGCCCGTAACCAATTGACAGCACTGCTACCAATTATCTGAGAGCGTATTGTCAGCGAATCAGAAATGAGAGCACAGGACTATATATCCTGTATGAAACTCATCCTTTTCATCTTTATGATTCAGGAACGGATGCCTTGGAGCTCACAGGCCCGTGAGCAAGACAGCTGCCAAGCTGACAGCGAGTCTTCGTCTTCCCCCTCTGTCCTGCTGCAGCTGTCTCTGACCTCACAGCAGAAGCACGAGGACCTGGGCAGTCTGGCTACCCTTGCAAAGCTTTCTGGGGAAGCAGGGGCACACATCCCTCCCGCTGGGGAACTTTGGTCTGAGCCATTTCAACCCGGGGCCCGGAACCAGCCCCGCCCAGGCGGGGCAGCGTGTCACAGCGAGGCCCTTTGTGACCCAATCCTGTGACACCCAGGGATCGCTGGCACGGACACGGAGGCCCCGCAGTGTCCGGCAGGACAGCGAGGGGACAGGGCAGAAGTGTGCGGGTCAGGCGAGGAGCCCCCGAGCGCAGCCCAAGTCGTTTCCCTCTACCCCCGGCAGCCCCGCGGCTGCCCCTTCCCAACTTCAGTCCTCATCCCTCAGGATGGAGGAGAGACGCCCCAGCCAACCCAGCACGGCCTGGGAGGAGAGTGGGGCTCCCCAGCAGAGAGAACCTCCACCGGAGCCCTACGAGGTGACCGAGGTGCAGCCGCTGCATGCCGGTGAGCGAGGGTCCCCAGAATTGGCAGGCAGGGCTGGGGCAGCGAGTGCCCCCTGCTCGACACCAGGGCCCCTTGTCCTGACAGCCACGGGTACACTGAGCCAGGCGAGCAGGCACAGGGCTGCGGAGGGCACAGCTCCACAGCTCCTTCCTCTGCTCGCGCCTGCTTTCGGCCGCTCTACAGCGCTGCTCACTCTTCTCCTTGGTTAGATGCTGACTGGCTGCCTGTGTCTGTAGAAGAAAAGGAGGCTTTAGATTGTATCGAGGCCTACATCAAGAGTACAGAAAAGGTAACGGCAGCCGTCTCCATCTCAGCTGTGACTGCAACTCCTGACAGTCCCTCCGGCTCTGCTGCCAGGCTGCAGGAGGGCTGCTGGCTAGATGGAGCTGCTGCCTTCCAGACATGCCGCGCTGCTCCTCACCCTGCAGTGCTCTGGGCCTGCAGGACACGGCTCTCCCAACTCACGCTTCCTCCTTGTCTCTCTGTGGTGGCCAGGACGGGATGCTAACAAATATGTTCCTGGAGAACATCTGCAACATTTGCAAATTCAGGAAAGAGAAGGCCTTGAGTGAGAGCCCGTCTATTTTCTGCCATCGAAAAGGCTTGACAGAGAAAATACAGGTGAGGGGACAATACAAAGGGTTGTGGGAGGAGCAGAGCCGCTCAGGCTGGCACTGTGTGAGGCAGGGGTGGCTGGAGGACTGTGGGTGCCATGGAGATCTCAGCAGCGGGACACAGAGTGGCTCTGCGTTCCAGTGCTGGGTTGGGAGTACTGGGGCTTTTCTGGCCCTGGCGACCAGCGCCAGGTCTGCTGGTGCTGGTGACTACCAGGTCTCATCCCGGTTATTCCCTACAGAAACTGGTGGAAAATGAGCCCATAGAGCAGATGTGCACGGCCATGCTTGCGATCGCCGCCTTGAGGTACCTGCCCAACCCTGCTTTTGCCCACGCATCCCCAGATCACGATCCTGGTGACCCTGACCCTAGCCTGGAGGCATCCCCCAGTGTGTGCTGGGAGGCTCTCAGCTCTCCACTTCTCTGCGCTTCTTATGAGGTTGGAGGAAGCCCTGAAGCTTCCTGCAGGTTCTCAGCTGTGGCCCCACAGCAGGAGGCATCAGGACTGTCCTTCTGCCGGGGCCAGCCCCATGGTGGAGGTGCCTCACAGCAGGGCTCCACTTCCCTTTCAGGGAACCCTGCCCAGGGGAGGACCTGTTCCAACCCTGCTCTGGCATCGAGGCACTGCTCCCCAACATCAGATTCTCTCTATTTGCAGTGAATTGAAGGCAGTTTCCGAGGACAAAATAATACCTCTTTTAAATGCGTGCTGCAAATCCGTCTTCTACCTTCCTCCAAAAGAGGACTTGAACATTGAACTTTACAATTACGTAAGTACTGGGTATACTACTGGAGATCCCATTATTCATGTGCAGAAATTACTAAGGATCCTTGCAGGCAGGGTCTTGGCCTTGCTTACCACACCCCTTTTCTCTCGCTCTTGCCATGGGTCTGACAACAGCCAACACTGACCATCTGGTCTGCGCGCAGCATCTTTGTGGCAATGGAGCCTGTCCCTGGCTGGACATGAATCTGCCAGTGTCCTTCCCTATAGTCAAGGGGCTCCCAGAAGCTTCCTCAGGGTGAGAGGGCCCTCTGAAAGACTCTCACAACCTGTTGCTGTCTTTACAGACCCTGTATGCTATGGACAGAATGCTGCAGGTATGGCTGCTCAGCAGTTGCACCTCTGACGGAGAGGAGCTGCAGAATATCCTGGAGGTCTGTCTATTGCACAGCTCTGCCCCCAGAGCACTCTTTGGTAGAATTGGAGCCCTCTCTGTTGGAATGCCATGGGCAGGAGCAGGAGCCTCCAAGTGACCTCGTTGGCAGTAGCCCCGTAAAGGGCTTGGCTCCAGCCCGGGGAAAGCCTGGATGGAGGCTGTGATTCCAGCTGGAGCTCAGCAGTTCTGCTCCTGCTCGAAAGGGCATCAGCAGCTCCCAGGCTAACCAAACCAGCATCTGCTCTCCTCACAGGTGCTGCTGCCCTTCACCACCTCCGAAAGCAAAATTGTGCGTGAGAGGGCCATTGAGCAGACCTGGAAGCTTTGTGGTTTCTTGGCCAGCAGTTTCTGTCTGAAGGTAAGGACCAGGCCACACTGTCTCCCATACTCTGCATCCCAGAGCTGCCTGCAGCTCAGAGGTACCTGCAAGACAAGCTTGGGTACAGCTGGGAACCCTCAGCATGTTTCTGCCCTGAAGGGAGGATCTTAATCCTTCCTTTCTCTCTGACAGCGTTCTCTCTCTCAATTTGACATGTCTTCCCTCTCTTTTTCCTTCCTACCACAGCCATTAAAAGAATTCCTTCAACCATCTCAAAGGACAGACATAGTCCTCATGACACTTGAAAAGACCGCTGGAAACTGCAGCATTGAGGACAAGGAGTATGCCAGGATTATACTAGAGATGGTTCTGAAAGACCCCGTCACCTGGCTGATGGATGTAAGCAGACTGAGGCTGGATTGCCGTGCCCTGCCCTCCACAGCTCTTGCGCATCCAAAGCCATTTAAAGGCAGCAAAGAGCAATGGGATTGGGAAAAATATCAGTGGCAGCAGGGTAAACGGCTGCAGTACAGTTGCAGTAATATTCTTCCTGTGTCCTCCCAACAGGTGCCAGAGATTCTGGGTTCCATCCACAGAAACCTGAAAAAAAATCAAGGATCACTTCAGCAGACTGCCCTAACATTGCTGGATATACTGACCAGCCATTTTCCCAGGGATGTGCTGCTGAGTGTGTTGGTGGACCTTCCAGAGAGTGACAGGTACCAGCCCTGATAGCCCCACATGCTTGTTCCATGTGAAAACAGGGGCTCAGAGACACTCTGTCTGCTGCAGAAAATCCCTGAGCAGCAAGCTCTCCACTCCACTGTGCTTTCCAGTGCTGGTGGGCAGCAGCCAAAGCCAACAAAGGAGGCCGAGAGCTCCCCATCAGGCTCCAGCCCTGTGCCCCGGGGAAGGCCATCTCAGCCCCTGCTGCTCACCCATACAGGGTTCCCAGGCCTCCCCAAGCATGCTCAGCTGCAGGGCCAGGGCTGCTGTACAGCCTCCCAGGCCTTGTGGGCCTGCCTGAGCAAAGGTGCTGTTGCTGAGGCAGACCTGCTGACACAGCATTTCTCTTCCTTTGCAGCACTACTCTGGAGATCTGGAAGGGTATGCTTTCTTCCCCAGAGTCATCAGGCAGGGTCTTAGAAGAGCTGTTCCTCATTCTGAAAGTGGAAAATTTCTGCTGGATCCTTACAAAGACCAGTCTCCTTCAGCAGACAGTGAGTTACCAGACCATGCCCCTTGCTGTCCTTCAGGGCTCTTTTTCTGCAGCTCCCTGCCTCTTCCTGCCTTGCCTTGCCCCCAAGACAGGAAAACTGATGCAGGGGAGGGGCAGAGTCGAGGCCACATGCCTGGCTCCAGGAGAGCCGTGGCCTCCACACAGACGGAGCAGGCTGGAGGGCTGGGGAGAAGAGCCTGTGGCCGCACATGTCTGGTACCAACTTTGTGCCAGCTCCAGCAGGTCAATCTCTTTTCAAAGATAGGAGAGCAAGAGGCTGTGCTGGCCCAAGGGCAGGAGGAGCAGGCCTTGTCCCTGGTAGCTTTGTTGTTCTTAGTGATGTGTGCCCCCTGTGCTGGGGACCTGCTCAGCCTCTGCACAACACCGCATCTGCTGCGTAGGGTTACTTTCTGACCCTCCACTGCTCCCTTTACTTCCACCACTGGGCATTCTCGCCACGTCCCACAGCAGAGAGGTGGAGGCTAAGCAGGCAGCAAGTGCCTCAGAGGCAGTGCTGAGGGCCAGCCCTGTTTCCTCCTAGGCCTGGAGCCAGGGGAGCTCTGCTTTGCTATGGTAGGGTGGCCGGGGAAACACTTTGAGGCACAGGCACCCCGTGCTGGAAACCTGCTGCACTGATTTGCTTGAATCCACAGAGAATTTGTGCAGCGTGTGACCCTGAAGCATCTCCCTTTCATCATCCATGCTAATGCTATGGCCTGCTCTCCACAGCTCTTGGGCATCTGACACCATTATAGGCCAGCATAGAGCAATGGGAAAGGCAGTAATATCACTGGAGGCAGAGCAGATGACTGCAGTACAACAGAAGCAATATTCTTCCTGTGTTCTCCCAACAGGTGCCAGAGATTCTGGGGTCCATCCGCAGAAATCTGAAAGAAAATCACAGATCGCTTCATAAGACTCTCTTTGCATTGCTGGATATACTGACCTGCCAGTTTCCCAGAGATGTGCTGAAGAGCGTGTTGATGGACCTCACTAAGCGTGGCAGGTATCAGCTCTGACAGCCCCATGAGCTCGTTACATTGGAAGAGTATGGCTCGGACACTCTGTTTGGCTGATCCAAAAAGTTCTGCAGGACACCTCCAAGCAGCAATCCTTTCACTCCACTGTGCTTTCCAGTGCTGGTGGGCTGCTCAGGACTGCAGCAGCCAAAGCCAACAAAGGCGCCCGAGAGCTCCCCATCAGGCTCCAGCCCTGTGCCTCGGGGAAGGCCATCTCAGCCCCTGCTGCTCACCCACGCAGGGTTCCCAGGCCTCCCCAAGCATGCTCAGCTGCAGGGCCAGGGCTGCTGTACAGCCTCCCAGGCCTTGTGGGCCTGCCTGAGCCATGCTGCAGTTGGTGGGGCAGACCTGCTGACACAACATTTCTCTTCTTTTGCAGAACTACTCTGAAGATCTGGAAGAGTATGCTTTCTTCCCCAGAGTCATCAGGCAGGGTCTTAGAAGAGCTGCTCTTATTCCTCGAGAATAAAGATTACCACAGGATACCCAGAGTGGCCATCAGACTCCTTCGCCGGACGGTGAGTTACCAGACCATGCCCCTTGCTGTCCTTCAGGGCTCTTTTTCTGCAGCTCCCTGCCTCTTCCTGCCTTGCCTTGCCCCCAAGACAGGAAAACTGATGCAGGGGAGGGGCAGAGTCGAGGCCACATGCCTGGCTCCAGGAGAGCCGTGGCCTCCACACAGACGGAGCAGGCTGCAGGGCTGGGGAGAAGAGCCTGTGGCCACACATGTCTGGTACCAACTTTGTGCCAGCGCCAGCAGGTCAATCTCTTTTCAAAGATAGGAGAGCAAGAGGCTGTGCTGGCCCAAGGGCAGGAGGAGCAGGCCTTGTCCCTGGTAGCTTTGTTGTTCTTAGTGATGTGTGCCCCCTGTGCTGGGGACCTGCTCAGCCTCTGCACAACACCGCATCTGCTGCGTAGGGTTACTTTCTGACCCTCCACTGCTCCCTTTACTTCCACCACTGGGCATTCTCGCCACGTCCCACAGCAGAGAGGTGGAGGCTAAGCAGGCAGCAAGTGCATCAGAGGCAGTGCTGAGGGCCAGCCCTGTTTCCTCCTAGGCCTGGAGCCAGGGGAGCTCTGCTTTACTGTGGTAGGGTGGCCGGGGAAGTACTGTGAGGCACAGGCACCCCGTGCTGGAAACCTGCTGCACTGATTTGCTTGAATCCACAGAGAATTTGTGCAGAGTGTGACCCTGGAGCATCTCCCTTTCATCACCCATGCTAATGCTATGGCCTGCTCTCCACAGCTCTTGGGCATATGACACCATTTTAGGCCAGCATAGAACAATGGGAAAGGCAGTAATATCACTGGAGGCAGAGCAAACGACTGCAGTACAGCAGCAGTAATATTCTTCCCGTGTCCTCCCAACAGGTGCCAGAGATTCTGGGGTCCATCTGCAGAAATCTGAAAGAAAATCACAGATCGCTTCATAAGACTCTCTTTGCATTGCTGGATATACTGACCTGCCAGTTTCCCAGAGATGTGCTGGAGAGTGTGTTGATGGATCTTCCTCAGTGTGACAGGTACCTGTCAGCCCTGACTGCCCCGCACTATAGTTCCGCATGAAGAGTGTGACTCAGAAGTGCTCTGGCTGCCACAGCCAAGGAAAGCTGCAGGTCATTCCCGAGGAGCAATTCTGCTGCAACAGTATCAATCTTCATTTGCAGTATTACTCTGGACACGTGGAAGAGAATACTTACCCTGAGAGAGACATCAGCGAGAAACTTCTACGAACTGCGATGTGTTCTAGGGGACCAACGGTTGTGTGAGATACTTAAGATCACCTCAGTGGAGCTGAAACTCCTTCAACTGACTGTGAGTTACAGGACATGGTAGCCTGCTCTCCTACAGGACTCTCTTTCCCCTGTTCCCTGTCTCCCCTTGCCTTACTCCCCTCCCTGGTGCAGGGCCGTAGCAGAGGCAGAGCCACGGCTGGGGCTGGGGAGAGCCACTGCCTCCACGCAGGCAGAGCAGGCTGAAAAGTGTCTGTGGCCACCCATGTCCAGAGCCTTTGTTGTGCCAGCTTCTGCTGGGCAGGTGCTCCTCGAAGGCTTTAGAATGTCAGAGGGCAGGATGTGCAGACTAAAAAATTCATCCTGCATAGTGCTAGGCCTGGGGCACAGAGGGACCGTTGTGCCTTCCAGAGGCGCTGCTGCCCCAGGCCAGGCTGTGCTGCCCCAATACTTTGCCCTGAGCTGACAGAGGAGCCAGGAGCTGCAGGGTGCAGGGAGTCCTGCTGCCTGTGTCTGGCTCTCACCGCTGCCTTTGTTTCAGGTGATGCCTCCCACTGAAGAGAACCTGAAAGAGCTGTGTAAGCCAGCGGTGCTCCAGAGGCTTCTGAAGACTAGAAGCCTGCCGATACTCTGGCTGGTGCTCAGAGGCCTTGACCTGCTGTCACAGAGACCTGAGACGGTGAGCAGGACCTAGTCAAGCGAAGCCCTGTTGGCAGCCTGGCGGTGGGGCGGTGGGCATCCTTGTGCTGTGGCCTTGCCTGAGACTCAGGAGCTGGGGTGATGGCCGTGGTGGGGCCTGGGGAGATTTCCAGGAGCTTTCCAGATGGGTTACTTGGGGACCGGTTGGAACAAAGGGTGGCTGAGCAGGGGACACGTAGTCCTTGTTCTCCTGCCCTCCTTTCTCCTTTCTCCCCATGTCCTTATCGGTACAGTCATGGCCACCACCTACCTAGAGTCTGCTACTGCAGCTGCCAGGAAGGAAGATGTGTGGCTGGTTTTCTGTAACTTGAGCTTTGACTCCAGGGTGGCCAGTGCTCTCTTGATGGAAAGGAAATTGTATGTTTTGGACAGGCAAAAGAAATTCGGGCCCTGGTTCCAAACACATTTACCATGCTGTTTGACAACGTGAACATTGCTCTGAAGCTGCTGGCTGTCTTCAGAAACATGCTGAATCATCTGGGGAAGAGAGAGGCCAGTTCCTTTGCTCTGGAGCTGTCTGAGAATCTCCTGCCTCTTTTTAATCATGTAAGTCTGCTGCACGTTTCGGTGCTCAGCAAAAGACCCTTCTCCTTTCTTTGTTCCTCTGGGCTCTCGCGGGATGTCTTCTGGGCTCCACAGCCTAGCAGGCCTTGTCCCTGACAGCTTGATTGTTCTTGGCACTGTGAGGCCCCTGTGCTGGGAACCTGCTTAGCCACAGGTGCCTGCTTAGCACCTGCTGCCTCGGGTTACTTTCTGACCCTCCACTGCTCCCTTTACTTCAGCACCGGGCATTCTTCCTGTGTGCCACAGCAGGGAAGTGGAGGCTAAGCAGGCAGCATGTGCCCAGAGGCATTGCTGTTTCCTCCCTCGCCCAATACGTGGCGACCTGTCTGGACCTGGTGGGGTGTCTGGGGGAGCACTCTGAGACACAGGCACCTCATGCTGGAAACCTGTTGCACTGCTTTGTATGGCGGCACAGCGTCCTTATGCAGAATGGGACTTCAAAGCATCTCCCTCATCAGCCATGCTCACCTTGAGCAGCAAGAACGTGGTGCTGAGCTCCTCCTGTTCTTCTCCCTCAGGTGTCAAGCGAAGTGCGAGAGTGTTCCATCCACCTCTTCAAAGATCTGATGGAGGCTGTGGTGTTGTGGCACTGGGGAAACATGAAGGAGAACGTGCGCATGGGCCTGCTCCCTCTGCTCTTTCGGTTGAGCGATGAGACCCCGAGCGTTGCACAGGTACAAACTTCAGGCCTGACCAGAATGCAGGCTAGGGTGTGTTGACACCTCAGGAGCGGTGCGAGAATTGAGGGCAGGGCAGAAAGCGTCTCAGCTCTTGGGATGTGTGTCTGTGGTGCCATCTCCCAGCATCTGTTGTTCTGTAGGCTTCAAGGGAAGCCCTCGTGGCTTGTGCAAAGTTCCTGAAGTGGAAGAAGCTCAAGCACCAGGCCCGGGAGGAGAACAAAGAGGGGATCATGAAGTGCTTGGTAAGGACACTTTAACAGCCCCCACCTTTTTGCTGGCTGAAGGGGACGCTGGCTGAAGGAGCTGCGCCAGCATCTGGGGAGGGTCTGCAAGTCTCATGGCTCTGTGTTCTTCTCCAGATGCAGCAGGGCAGGAAGGCAGTGGAGAGATACCTGTGGCAGAGCCTGCCATACCTGAGGGATTCTCAGTCCTCTGTGCGATGCGAGGCTGTCAAATTCATCGGTGAGCCCAATCCCTGGCTCCCTCTTTTGGCCCTGTCCTGGCAGCAAGGCGCAGCCCTGCACCCCCCACAGATACATCCTGACCATGGCGATAGCCCCGATGGGTGCCTTGCTCAAGTCTGCACTCGGGCACCCTCCCTGCCTGGTGCACAGCAGGGGAAGCAGCTGGGTTGGCTTGGAAGGAGTCTGAGCTCCTAGGAGCATGTTGGGGAACTGGGGTCTGATGGGATCTCTCTACCTAGGGCTGGCTGTGCAGCACTGCCGGGACCAAAGTGAGGAAAATCTGAATAAAATCTGCAATGGTGAGTGAGGGCAGCGCTGCGTGTGCTGGTGCTGAGGGCAGGGGGCAGAGTGTGGGCAGTGTGCAACTGTGCCTTGCCCTGCTGCATGGAAATGCTGCAGGGGCAGGTGGGACACTCCTGAGCAGTGGCTTTCAGTTGATCCCTCAGTTTGTGTGCTCCTCCTGATCTAGAAAATCAATGAGTGGGGCTGGCATGGTCCAGAGGTAATGCTGGTGCGTCTCTGCAGGTCGGTGGGTTTCACCTCTGTTTCCTTCTGTTGCAGCCCTCAAGCCTTTGGAAGATGATGTCAGTCTTGCAGTCCGTTCCCTGTCAGACAGGACAGCTCTGATGCTGAGAGAGCAAAGACAGCAGGCAGTATCTGCACGGCATTGGCTTTCAGCTCTGTGCTGCTGGCCCTGATTTGAGCTACATATCGGCTCATTTTGCCAGGCCTTAGACAGAGACACTGCAAGAAATTCTGCGTTCTTCTAACTTCTTGCAAAGGTGAAGTACCAGTAAGCAATGCTCCTGCTTGCTCAGTAGTGCTGTGTGCCTGGGCGTGACTGTCGTGTGCAATAAGACAAATGGGTTTTCATTTCAAGGGAAAAAAACAAAACCATCTTGCTTTCTATCTTGGAGACCCAGAAATCTGGACTCAAAGATCTTCCATTTTGAGTTTGCATTTCAAATCTGGGAAAGGAATGATTCTCCTAATCTTTTTTGCTGACATGTAAGTTCTAACAAGGGAACAGCACAAAAACAGCAAAATAGATCTTGAAGAAAGGTGGAAGAAATCGTAGGGAGAATCACAGAGTCACAGCGCTTGGAATGGTCCTCATGAGCTTGTTGAGTCCAATCTCCCTTCTAAAGCAGGTACCCTACAGTAGGGTAGGAATCCAGACGGGTCTTGAATATGTCCACAGCAGGAGACTCCACCACATCACTGGGCAACCTGTTCCTGTGCACTGTCACCATTAACATTTAGAAGGTTTCCTGCGTGTTAGTATGGAACTTCCTATGCACAAGCTTTAGGCCAGTTCTCCTACTCCTGTTGCTTCACAGCACCAAGAAGAGCCTGGCCTCCTCCGTTTGCCTCCCACCTCCCTGTAGACATTTTTAAGCTTTGTTCAGCTCCCCTCTCAGTCTTCTATTCTTCAGGCTAAACAGTCTCATATGGGAGATGCTCCACACCCTTTATCTCTGAAGTTCATGGAGTGTCACCAACAGGGAATTTTGCCTTGCAGCCTTATCTGTAATGACGGATTCCCATTACTGCATTTCAGCTGACACCTCCCACACCTGGTTTTCATCACTACATTTAGTTATCCTCAGATTACAAACATATAGCTGTGCTCTAAAGCAAGCACTGAAGTAATATTGATATTGAAGAGAAAAATGCACTGTTTTTTTACAGTGGAGAATGGAGGCTGACAGTACATTACCGTGGCCTGAATGAAGTCACACCCCACTGAGTGCTTCTGTGCCAGATATGTTAGAGCTGCAGTATGAACTGGAGTCGAAAGCAGTCAAATGGAATGCCACCAATGACATCGTGAATGCATTCTTTTCCATTCCTTTGGCCACAGATTGCAGGCCACAGTTTGCTTTTACCTGGAAGGGTGTTCAGTACACATGGAACCATATGCCCCAGGGGTAGAAGCACAGCCTAACCATTTGCCATGGGTTGATCCAAACCGCACTGGAACACGGCGTGGCTCCCAAGCACCTCCATAACTTTGATGACGTTGTGTGGGGCGACACAGCAGAGGAAGTTTTTGAGAAAGGAGAGCAAATAATCCAAATTCTTCTGGGTGCTGGTTTTGCTACTAAACAGAACAAAGCGAATGGATCTGCCCAAGAAATTCAGTTCCTAGGAGTAGAATGGCAAGATTGGCACTGTCACGTCCCAGGAGATGTGGTCGATAAAATCACCAGGATGTTTCCACCTGTGAAAGACGGAAACTGTTTCCCTTTCTTTTGTCTCAAAGCTTGCTTTGTAAGGCCTTTTCTGTTGACAAGACTCTGACTGATAACTGCCGGTTATCTAGATGGGTGTCATAGTGCCTCAGTGTCTCTGCTGGTGGTTGTAAAGACAAGCAGAAATAGGGGCAAACAGTCTTTTCTGGGGGGGTATGGCTTGGAGAAGCTGACCACCACAAAAAGACAACAATACTGCTGCATGGCAATGCAGGTGACATTCTCTGTTGGATTATCTGTTGGGTCAGGCACGTCACACAAACAAAGAGAAAAGAAAAAAGCCCTGAGAAGTGTGAGAATAAAAGGCCGTCACTGAACCAAGGATTTTAGAGAAGAATTCCTGGAGAAGAATTCCTGGAGAAGAACTCTTAGAGAAGAACTTTCAGAAAAGAACTTTGGAGAAGAGCTCCCAAAGAAAAAAATCTTTGACGGAGAACTGCCGAAGAGAAAAACCTTGGGCAGAGAATTCCCTGAGGGGAAAACCTCTTTGGAAGAACCCCTTGGCCTGCTTGCTGCGAAGCTTCCTAGCTTTCTCCCATCCCCCGCCGTGACTAGACAAGTTCCTGAGACCAGCGGACCTACTATGAACCTCGCTGGATCCATGATGGTGATTATATCATTTTTGCTTTCTGCCAAAGTGTCTTTATCCCTTTTCTATCGTTCACCTTCCCTTCGCCATATCCCTAAGCAACTAGTATTTGAAATAAACTGGTCGGGTTAACATTTGACGCGCTGTGTCTTAATCTCACGCCAGGTATACACATAATCAAAGAAGACAGCGAGCTCAGATGGGGAACCTCAGTCATTCAGGAATCCTAGAGGTGATCATGGACTGGCCTGCAGGCAAGAAATTTGGGACATCAGCAGCAGAGGAGGTATCATGTGCTAAAGAGGCCCCACCATATAATGAACTACCGGAAAATGAAAAGAGATGTGCCCTGTTCACAGACAGACTGGGTTGTATTGTTGGGAAGCTCGGCAGTTGGAAGGCTGCTGGGTGGGAGCCCCACATGACAAGTTGCAGAGGCCACTGAAGGAGAAGGAGAATCAAGTCAATTTGCAGAGGTAGAGGCTGTCCTTAGATGGGCTGGCCTTGGATGAGGCGGAATGGGAGAGGTGGCCAATGCTGTATCTTTGTACTGACTCGTGGATGCTGGCAAATGCTCTATGGGGGTGGTTGCAGCAGTGGGAACAAAACAACTGGCAAGAGATGGGTAAACCTATCTATGCTGCTGAACTGTGGAAAGACATCGCTGCCCGAGCAAAAAATATGGTATTAAAGGTGCATCATGTAGATGCTCATGTGCCCAAGAGTTGAGCTTCTGAAGAACAGACAAATAACCATTAGGTAGATTGAGCTGCCGAAATGGAGGTGGTTCAGGTAGGCTTGGACTGGCAGAACAAGGGAGAGTTATTTTTATCTCGGTGGGCACATGAGGCCACCAAGGAAGGGACGTGACCTATAAGTGCACTGGAGACCGAGGGGTGGACTTAACTATGAACGCTATTGCACAGGATATCCATGACTGAGACAAATGTGCCAGAACTAAACAAACCAAGAGGATGAAACCACTCTGGCAGGAAGGGCAATGGCAAAAGTATAAATAAGGGGAGGCGTGGCAGGTTGATTATATCATCTTGCCACAAACTTGCGATGGTAATTGTTACGTGCTTACCATGGTGGAGGAGTCAACTGGGTGGCTTGAAGCACGTGCAGTGCCCCATGCTACTGCCCGTAACACCATCTTAGGCTTTGAGAAGCAAATCCTGTGGTGACACGGCACTCCAGAAAGAATGGAGTCCAATAATGGGACTCATTTCAAAAATTCCCTTGTGGATATTTGAGCCAAGGAACACGGCACCGAGTGGATCCATCATATCCCCTACTGTGCACCAGCGGCTCCTAAGATTGCGTGCTGCAGTGGGTTGTTAGAAACCACATTAAAAGCAATGAGTGGGGGAACATTTAAGCATTGGGAGAAAAATCTGGCAGAATTCATCTGGTTGGTCAACACTAGAGACTGGGTCAGTCGAAATGGTCCTACACAATCCAGCTCCCTACATACCGTAGAGGACTTAAGGTCCCTGTGGTACACGTAAAGAACATGTTGGGAAAAGCGGTGTGGGTCCTTCCAGCCTCTGGAAAGGGCAAACCCCTCCAAGAAACCATTTTTGCACGAGGACCTGGATCCACCTGGTGGGATGGAGGAAAATGGGACGTCCAGTGTGTACCACAAGGGAATTTGATGCTGGGGGAGTGCAGTCTGCTATTCCATGAATATATATATACAGATACGTTTGTATGTAATCCATGTTAATTACTGTTTTGTTCGTATATAGGGGTATGATAAGGCTGATGTGATGGTGTGGAATCTTGTGGTTTTGATGCCGGCATTCCACGTCAGAACGTGATGCAGGGAGTTAAGGATTTAATGCTGCGGCAGGGAGCGTCTGAGGGGCAGAGCTCCACACCAGACGCCAGGTCCTCGCTCTCAGCTGCAGATTCAGCACGTGTGCTTCTTCTGCAGTTTCTTCCCTACTGTAAGCTCTCAGATTTGGTTTGGAAACTTTGTTTCTCTCAAATGTATGATTTCATTGCATTTTATAAAGTTACCATTCCTCCTCAAGTTGTGTCGTTGTTTTCTATTCCTCCTCAAGTAGCGTCGTTGTTTTATTGTAGACCCATATGTTATCTGTCTGTCCCTCCATCCTTCCCCCCGCCCCCCGTGTGCACGACTCTGCTTGGATGGCCACGTGGCCATCAACGGTGCTGTTTTTTTTCTTCCTCTCTCCCTTCTTTGTTTCCCTTATGTCCCTGTCACAGATAACACCGTGACAGTTGCCCAGATGCCACGTCCTTGGAGACGTTCAAGATCAGGCTGGACTGGGATCTGTGCACCTGATCCAGCTGTAGGTGTCCGTATTCATTGCAAGGCAGTTGGACTAGGTGTCGTTTAAGGGTCCCATCCGTCTTGAATGATTCTATGAATCTCTGCAGCCTTTCTTTCTCAGTCATCTTTACTACAGTCATGGTTATAATAAAGCCTAACGGCAGCAGCCATTTTGGCTACCGACACCGGTCATGCGCTGCACGCCTCTCTTTTCCGCTACATTTTCTTTCTTCAGTCAGGAGAAAGACAAGAGAAAAATGCCTCTGTAACATTCTTTCTGAGGCATACCACCTCAGGCATACCTGAGGGATTCTCAGTCCTCTGTGCGATGCGAGGCCATCGAATTCATCGGTGAGCCCAATCCCTGGCTTCCTCTTTGGGCCCTGTCCTGGCAGCAAGGCGCAGCCCTGCACCCCCCACAGATACACCCTGACCATGGCGGTAGCCCTGATGGGTGCCTTGCTCAAGTCCCCCCATCGAGCCCTGTCCCTGCCTGGGGCACAGCAGGGCAAGCAGCTGGGTTGGCCGGGATGGAGTCTTTTCTCCTGGGAGCATGTTGGGGAACTGGGGTCTGATGGGATCTCTCTACCTAGGGCTGGCTGTGCAGCACTGCCGGGAACAAAGTGAGGAAAGGCTGAATGAAATCTACAGTGGTGAGTGAGGGCAGCGCTATGTGTGCTGGGGCTGAGGGCAGGGGGCAGTTTGTGGGCAGTGTGCAACTGTGCCTTGCCCTGCTGCATGGAAATGCTGCAGAAGGAGGGGAACAATCCTGGAGCAGGTGGGACACTCCTGAGCAGTGGTTTCCAGCTGATCCCTCAGTCTACGTGCTTCTTCTGGTATGGAAAAGTGATGGGTGGTGCTGGCATGGGCCAGAGGGGATGCTGGTGGTTATCACTTCTGCTGTTTCCCTCTGTTACAGCCCTCAGGTCTTTGGAAGATGATGTCCATCCGAGAGTCTGTTCCCTGGCAGAAGAGATAATGCTGATACTGAGAGAGCAAAGACAGCAGGCAGTATCTGCACGGCACTGGCTTTCAGCTCTGTGCTGCTGGCCCTGATGTGAGCTACGTATCGGCACATTTTGCCAGACCTTTGACTGATACACTGCAAGAAATTCTGCGTTCTTCTAACTTCTTGCGAAGGTGAAGTACCAGTAAGCAATGCTCCTGCTTGCTCAGTAGTGCTGTGTGCCTGGGCGTGACTGTCGTGTGCAATAAGACAAATGGGTTTTCATTTCAAGGGAAAAAAACAAAACCATCTTGCTTTCTATCTTGGAGACCCAAAAATCCAGACTCAAAGATATCCATTTTGAGTTTGCATTTCAAAAAGGTGAAAGAAATCGTAGGGAGAATCACAGAGTCACAGCGCTTGGAATGGTCCTCATGAGCTTGTTGAGTCTAATCTCCCTTCTAAAGCAGGTACCCTACAGTAGGGTAGGAATCCAGACGGGTCTTGAATATGTCCACAGCAAGAGACTCCACCACACCACTGGGCAACCTGTTCCAGTGCACTGTCACTGTTACCGTTTAGAAGGTTTCCTGCGTGTTAGTATGGAACTTCCTATGCACAAGCTTTAGGCCAGTTCTCCTACTCCTGTTGCTTCACAGCACCAAGAAGAGCCTGGCCTCCTCCATTTGCCTCTCACCTCCCTTTTAGATATTTGTAAACATCAGTCAGCTCCCCTCTCAGTCTTCTATTCCCCAGGCTGAACAGACCCAGGTTACTCTATCTTTTCACATGTGGGAGATGCTCCACACCCTTTAACTCTGAAGTACGTGGAGTGACACCAACAGGGAATTTTGCCTTGCAGCCTTACCTGTAATGACTGATTCTCTTTACTGCATTTCAGCTGACACATCCCCAGAGAAGCTGTGTGCTCCTTGCATTGCAAATCACACCTATGGTTTTTGTCACAGTCTCCTTTTTGCTGTGACTTTCACCCTTCTCAGGACTCTAGGTCTAAAGTGTTGCTTTCTAACCTCCTATGAACATGCTGCTACTTTGCATACTCTCATGACAGGGGTTTTGTTGGCCCTCTCATCACTTCCTATAAGCACGTAAGAGAAGAAGAACCAGTCTGTTGTGGTGGATCGGAGTGATCTTGGGAGCAAGTGAAATGCAAGCAGTTGTCATGGATGAAGTGCAGAAGCATTCTGTGCCCAATTCAGCTGCAGCTGAGCCAACATTAATGGCTCTGGAGCTCCCTATCTTTTTTATTGTTGTTGTTGACCCCGAGCTCACGGCTCTTATTGGGTGGCCGCGTGGCCACCGATGGTGCCGTTGTTTTGTTCTTTTTTATCTCTCTCTCTTCTCTGTTTCCCTTGTGTCACTGTGGTGGAGAAAGCGGGCAATGCAGGATTTATACTCCATTGTAAAATTGGTGCTAAGAGGACTAAGGGTCTTCATGTACCTTAGAGCATGTTAGTGTCTTTTTAAGCTCGCTATGTTCAGCACCGGAGTCATATCTGTGTACAGCTACTTTAGTGCACTGATGAGGTTATCTGCCTCGTGCCTGAACACCCTGGCTAGCGTGGCAGATTATACGGCATTTGGATTGGTTTCCAGGTACTCAGGTCTTTACCTATGTTCAGGATGCCAGCCTAGCAACTGTGTTATCCATTATTCTGCATGTAATCTCTGCAATAGTAATTTACATCATGTGGAGGAAGCCTTCCTCAAAACCAGAGAGTACTGAATGGCAGGGAAGGTGGGAAAAATTAGGAAAGAAATTAGAAGCATGGGGACCCCCGGTTTTATGCAGTTTTGATCTTGAGCACCTGTGGGATCCTGATAAATTCAGTGAGTATTTAGGTAAGGGATCGTGTGGCCCAGGAAGATCTCAGAAGGAACAGTCTGTTTGGGGTTTGGTTTGTGCTTATCGAGCTATAATTAATATTCTGGTGAGAAATGGTTTTCTAAACCGAGTTCCAAAGCAAAAATGGACACCTCAAAGTCAGACCTGACCTATCACAGGAAGCACCGGCATCAATGTCGGTTGCCCCTGTGGAAGGCCAGAAATGGAAACGGGTGTCCTTGCTCCTAGAACGGAAAGAAGAAGAAGCAGAGAAAGAAGAGGAAGATCCAGGCAAGGGGCCCTTCTCAGCACCACCACCACCTAGAATCCAAGGCTCAAGGAAGGAGTTTGTACGGTGCTCGGATGAATCTGTTGTCACATGGTTGCTGCAGTGCAGGGACAACGGTGCCATGTCTGAATGGAGTCACCACCCTCTGGGAACAAGTACTAGTGGCTGTAAAGGAGAGACACTCCTATAAAGACGATCTGGAGCCTAAGGTGAAAGATGGGATACTGTGGAGAAAGGCATCCAATTTTGAGAGAAACAGCAGTAGTGGAGATGCTGTATGGTTCCAAGTTTGTCCCTAACGATCCACGCCAGGACCATGATCCTGAGAAAGTAAGGTGTACACCTGATGTGTGTCAGACGCTCTCAAAAACAGCACCAGAAAGGTACTCGAGTACACTGGTAGCAACGTTTTGTAGATAAGAAGACCAAGACAGAAGACCCTCAGTTTTTTGAATTGACTATTACAGTTCAAAATTTTGAACAACAGCTTCCGCCATCACGTTTCCATTTCAGCTGTATCAACGGCAGCAGAACAAGTAGGTGAAATGAAGAAGACACAGGAAAGTATGCTGGAGGAATTGTCCCTAGTGATTAAAAGGGATGAACCTGTGTCGGTATCAGAAACACCTGATGAAGACGATTATGATCCAGAGATCCTTCTGATGAAGGAACTGATACAACTGATGGAAGTCTCAGCCATCAAAGGCAACCGCCTCACTGCTCAAGCAAATGACAGCAGTAACTCCATGTCGCGTGCAGCCATGTGGAGCTTGTTACACGCAAATCCAGAGGACATTAAGAAGTGGCTTAAAATCCCACTCCTGCACTGCAAGCACGGGTGAGAGAATTACAGCAAAGATCAGCCACTAACAAAATTGCTCCAGTCACTGCAGGTAACCAATAGAGGGGCCCTGCACCCAGCCAGGGGAGGAAAGGGATAATAGAGTGTTTTGGACTGTGTGGATTAGATAGCCTGGCACATCAGAGCCACGAAAATATAAGGCACTGGTGGACACTGGAGCACAGTGCACTCTAATGCCCTCAAGTTATAAAAGGACAGAATTGATTTATATTTCTAGGGTGAGTGGGGGCTCTCAGGAATTGTCTGTGTTGGAGGCAGAAGTAAGCCTCACTAGTAAAAACTGTCAGAAGCATCCCATAGTGACTGGGCAGGGGGCTCCATGCATACTCAATATAGATTATCTCAGAAGAGGACATTTCAAGGATCCCAAGGGATACCGATGGGCTTTTGGAATAGCTGCTGTGGATGCAGACAATATTAAACAGCTGCTGATTTACCTGGCCTGTTGGAAGATCCGTCTGTTGTGGGGGTACTGTGGGGGTAAAAGAGCAGCAAGTACCAATTGCTACAAAAACAGTGGTACACAGACGGCAGTACCGCACCAAGTGGGATTCTCTGCTCCCCATTCATCACTTGATCTGTCAGCTAGAGAGCCAGGGAGTGATCAACAAAACTCACTCACTTTTTAACAGCCCCATATGGCCGGTGCGTAAAGCCAGTGGAGAATGGAGGCTGACGGTACATTACCGTGGCCTGAATGAAGTCACACCCCCACTGAGTGCTGCTGTGCCAGATATTTTAGAGCTGCAATATGAACTGGAGTCAAAAGCAGCCAAATGGATCTCGGATTTCTCTTCCAGTTTTTCAACATGCATCCTAAAGGACTTACAGCAGGCGCTGCCATGGGAGCTGTCTCTCTGTCCCCCGCCCTGGAATTTATGCAGAAATAATAACAACTTCTCAAAATTAGCATTTGTGTGGGCTGTGATGTGGAGTGGAATGCAGCTATGAGGCTACATCTGAGCAAACTCAAGTGGAAGAAGAGTGTCTACCGATCACAGAAGGAGGGGCTGGCCACCTGTCATGTTTTATGATTTTTGTTACTGGTATATTCCGTATCATAGCATCATGCAGTGCACTGGGAGTTAAGGAGTTAATGCTCCAACCCCACGGATCATCGATAGCTCCGGGTACATCTGTCTCAGAAGAGAAGAACTACGTACGCCAGGGGACTTTGCTTTGCTTTGCATTTTTCTCTTTTCTGCTCAGTGGGAAAGATAAAAACTGTTTGCGTGTCATGAGACGCAGGCTCTTTCCCTCTCACATTAACCCAGCAGCAGGTGCTCACTAGCCATCTTGCCTTCAGCATTTATCATAAGGCCTCTGGTTTGTGGGTGCTCTCTCTCTCTTATTGCATTTGATTTATTAGCTTCAACTCCAATTATATTGTGTTGTTTTGCATTCCGATATCTTACTCAGTACATTAGCTTCCCTCCTCAGATCATGGCCACTGTTTTGTTTTTAGGCCTATCTCCCTTTTCTTTTTCCCCTTTTCCACTTTCCCTTTCCCGGGATGTGGGTCCGCCCAGATTGTCACAGACCTGGACCAAACCAGCCCACTAACAATTGGCATTTTTGGCACCTAACCTGGGGCAAGGTTGGGTGCAAAAGAGTGAAATACTTTCTGAGTGAATCTCTCTCTGCCCTCAAAGAGCTTACTTAGGAAGCTTATCTGTACTGCAGTTGCTGTACTCTGCGGATCCAGAAAGAGAGTCTCCTAGCCAAGAAACAGAATGTCCAGTCCAACTTCAACACTCTCCAATGCAACTTGGATGCCCTCCAGCCTCAACAAGACACCCTCCCAGTGGAGCTAGAAAGAAAGAGCATTGAAACTGACCAATCTGATCAATTACAGACAGCACCAGAATCTATGTCAGTTACCCCTGTAAGAGGACAGAAAATGAAAAGAATCTCAACTCCCTTGGAAGAGAAGAAAGAGGAGGAGGAGAAAGTAGAGGAAGCAGACAGTGTAAGAGAAGAGGAGAAAAGAGGCCCATGTGAAAGACAGAAACTGTTTTCTTTTATTTATTGTCTCAAAGCTTGCTTCGTGAGGCCTTTCTGGTGATGAGACTCTAAGTGAGAACTGCAGGTTATCTGGGTGGGTGTCACCGTGCCACAGTGCCTCTGCTTATTGTTGTAAAGATAAGCAGAAGCAGGGCCAAGCCTGTTTTTTTGGGGGGTTCGGCTTGGAGAAGCTGATCACTGCAAAAGACAATAATGCTTGTGCCTGGCAATGAAGGTACCACTCCCTGCTGGCTTATCTGTTGGGCCAGGTATGTCACACTAACAGAGAAAAAAGAAAAAAAACTGAGAAATGGTGGATAAAAGGCCTTCACTAAACTTAGGACTTTGGAAAAGAACTCCCCAAGAAAACATCTTTGATGGAGAACTCCCGCAGAGCACACAGAGAATTCCCTGAGAGGGGGAAACTGTTCGGATGAACCCTGAGGCCTGCTTGCTGCCAAGCTTCCCGGCTTTCTCCCATCCCCCGTGGTGACCAGACGAGTTCCTGAGATCAACGGACCTACTATGAACTTCGCTGGACCCACGGTGCTGATTATACCTCTCTTGCTTTCTATCAAGACTCCTTGCTTTTTATCCCTTTTCTATCGCTTCCCTTCACCATATCCCTAAGCAACCAGTAATTGTAATATACTGGTTGGGCTAACATTTGACCCGCTGTGTCTTAATCTCACCATCGGGTATACACATACATACAAAGAACCTCGTCTCCCTCCTTTATATTGGAGCGTGACATCTTTAATGGCGTAGTCGGCAGGATACCCGACAGTGAGAGTGTTGCCCTTCCAGGTATAGTTGATGTGTGTACCTTCTGGAGTTGCACGGAGTGTTATTTTTGATAATTTAGATGTGAGTGCCTCTCCAGAAAGAATCACTCTGAATATTGAGTTTTAAGTGTGAAATTTGAACCTCTTTCCTGTGTGTGCCTCCTGGAGTTGTGAGGAGTGATAACTGTGATAACTTAGACGTCTGTACCTCTCCAGGAAGAATCACTCCGCATATTGAACCATAGCTGCGTTTGCGGGAACTTTAAGTAAAGTTGATCCTTTTCCTGTGTGCACCTCCTGGAGTTGCAAGGAGTGATAATTTGATAATTGATTAACGTGAGCACCACTCCAGGAAGATCACTCCACATATTGAAACTTAACTGTGTCTTTGGAACTTTTTATGTGTGTGTCTCTCAGGAACCTATTAAGGAACTTCGGGACCTGTGAAGATTATTGTGTATTTTTGAAACTTAAGGGTACTTCCTTACTTAGGTGTGGTGTTTGAAGTTTTTTTTCTCTGTGTGTGGCTTCACAGGGAAGTGAGAAGTGCTTTACGTATTAGCATTTTCTTTGATCTTCTTTGACTTTGGCATGCTGCTCTCAGTAAACAGAGGAGTGATTTGAGTATTTGCATTTGTTTTACTCAAAGTTTTGGATACTGTACTCTTTCTCTTTCTCCATGTAGCTCTTTCTGCATATTGAGAAATGAGCGACAGTGTAGTCGCAATGAAAGGTGAAGATGTGTTATTTGACCTTTTAGAAAAGCATGGTGCCAGACCCTCGTTAACAGGGGTAGACTGGGCACAGCAGAACTGGCATAACTTGCAGAGTGTTTCAGACCGTATTAGTGTTCTGCAAAAGAATGCTCATGCCCGAGCTGGAAAAGGAAAGGCACTTATTTGTGCAGTATTGGGTTCGGCTCTGGTTGCAGCCATAGAATTCCGTGACCAGCAGCTTAAAGCAGAGAGCCAAGCTTTACAAGCGCTGCAGGAATCAGTTAAAGTAAGTCAGGAATTGATAAAAGCTTTGCGAAATCAAATTGTAAACCTAGAGGAGCAATTAGAAAGGGAAAAGCATAATTCTGATCTGTTGCAAATGGCTTTAAGGGAAGTGTTAACGGGTAAGGATGCCAGTGGTACTAGTGCACCTCAAAAGAAAACTTATCCAAGGGAGGAATTGCAAGGTATAAAGGCAAATGTTGACAAATTAGAAGCCCTCCCATCTCTCTTGCGTCCTTCAATAAAAACTGAGATTTCAAACAACAATGGCAAGGATTTAGATCCTCAAATGAATACTGAAGAAATCCCTTTCTCTGCTACTGAGCTAGCAACCTTGAAAAGAGATTTTGGCCGCTCTCCTAAAGAATCAGAAACAGAGTACGTATGGAGAGTCAGCCTCACAGGTGGAGATCAGATACTTTTATCTGAAAAAGAGGCTAACGGTTATTGGGGACCAGGAGTATTTTTAACTACAGGTAACAATTGTGCTCCCTGATCTCTTATACAGAGAGTTGCCTATTGGGCAGGTGGTCTTAACCCTCTAGAAAGGGGAGACCCCCTTACCATTACTGGGACAGTAGATCAATTAGTCGAAAGTGTTCAAAAGGCTGCTTGTTTGCAAACGATGTATGATAGAAAGCTGCAGCCACACCATGAATCCCCTATGATGATGCCTGTTGATCCTGAGAGAATGACCCCTCTTATCAGGGGGCTTCCAGAATCGCTGAAACCCATAGGCATACAATTGCAAGGAATGATACAGGATATGTCTCAAGGAGAAGGAACCCGGGCAGCGTTAGAAGGAACTGCAACCTCTATCGTGTGCAGTCAGGATACAAAGTGTGGACGTGGGGGAAGGTTGCCCAAGAATTAATTAACTATGGGAGAAAATATGGACCAGTGATTTCTTCCACCAGCAAATTTGAGACAAAGGGAATGAGGCGTGCGGAGGCCAATTCGACCCCTCCCCTATCTAATCGGGAGAACAACAGATCTAAAAGGGTCTCATTTTCAGTGAAACCAAGCGGGCGAAATATAGATCGTAAACGTAATAGTTTTTGGATGCTGGGCCGGCAGAAGGGCATTCCATGAGAACTAATGGATGGATTATTGTAAGAGACTATTATTATACCATTGCCTCAAAGTTTGCTGATGAACATGTCCGAACATGTCCAAGCTAGCCCTGGACAAGGTTGTGAAATCCTTGGTCTAAGGGATGGTCAAGCAGATGGGCACATCCTGGGGCAACGAAAGAGAGATAAGCTGCAGCTCAGTGGCCACTGAACACTCTTTTGTTTGGTACTCATCTCCGTAGGGAGATAGCCATCTCAGGAGATGCTTGCCTGGCACACTAGCACGGGATTTGTCACGTAGACTGGAGGAATCTGGAAGATAAATAGAGGGGTCCTGCAGCCACGATGTTGGGGGGTTTTCTCTGCTGCTGCCAGGAGTTTCTCTTCGGAGAGACTTCCCGAGCTGATCACTGCTGCTGCCTGGAGAAGTCTTCTCTTAGGAGAGACCTCATGAGCTGATCACTGTTCGCTGCTGCCTTCCTCGGGGTTGCTTCCCTCGCTGCTTCTCCAGTGCTGACCCCTCACTGCTTCTCCGGTGCGGACCCCTCGCTGTTTCTCGCTGTTTTTGACTGCTTGCTGCTCAAGGCTGCCCGTCGCTGCTGCTGTTCTCCCCGCTTCTGCCACCCCTGCTCTTCGGCCTCGGTCCGTCAGATCCGCTTGCAACCAGACCGCCCCTAGGATCCTGGCTGGTGACTTTCCCTGCGTTATACAAACCCTTGCTTCTTTCCTTTCTTTCTTATCGCTCGCCTTCCCTTCCCCATCAACCTTAACAGTGTCTGCCTTCCCCTTCCCCATGTCCCTGGTCAGTATTTGTAATAAACTGGTCGGACCGACATCTGAACCGTTGTTTCTTAATCTCACGCTGGGTATACGCATAATCTTAAAGAACCTCGTCTCCCTCCTTTATATTGGAGCGTGACAATTATCTACAGACAAGTTAGAGGAGTTAGTTAACAGGTGGCCGCAACAAAAGTCCGAAAGTAGTGACGCTCCATCTCCGAGTGCCCCCGACTTTGGAATCAGCAAGGGCACTAGGACACAAGGACACTATCACTCACACACATGAGTCATGGAACAGGGCTGAACTGGCCCGTAACCAATTGACAGCACTGCTACCAATTATCTGAGAGCGTATTGTCAGCGAATCAGAAATGAGAGCACAGGACTATATATCCTGTATGAAACTCATCCTTTTCATCTTTATGATTCAGGAACAGATGCCTTGGAGCTCACAGGCCCGTGAGCAAGACAGCTGCCAAGCTGACAGCGAGTCTTCGTCTTTCCCCCTCTGTCCTGCTGCAGCTGTCTCTGACCTCACAGCAGAAGCACGAGGACCTGGGCAGTCTGGCTACCCTTGCAAAGCTTTCTGGGGAAGCAGGGGCACACATCCCTCCCGCTGGGGAACTTTGGTCTGAGCCATTTCAACCCGGGGCCCGGAACCAGCCCCGCCCAGGCGGGGCAGCGTGTCACAGCGAGGCCCTTTGTGACCCAATCCTGTGACACCCAGGGTTCGCTGGCACGGACACGGAGGCCCCGCAGTGTCCGGCAGGACAGCGAGGGGACAGGGCAGGAGTGTGCGGGTCAGGCGAGGAGCCCCCGAGCGCAGCCCAAGTCGTTTCCCTCTACCCCCGGCAGCCCCGCGGCTGCCCCTTCCCAACTTCAGTCCTCATCCCTCAGGATGGAGGAGAGACGCCCCAGCCAACCCAGCACGGCCTGGGAGGAGAGTGGGGCTCCCCAGCAGAGAGAACCTCCACCGGAGCCCTACGAGGTGACCGAGGTGCAGCCGCTGCATGCCGGTGAGCGAGGGTCCCCAGAATTGGCAGGCAGGGCTGGGGCAGCGAGTGCCCCCTGCTCGACACCAGGGCCCCTTGTCCTGACAGCCACGGGTACACTGAGCCAGGCGAGCAGGCACAGGGCTGCGGAGGGCACAGCTCCACAGCTCCTTCCTCTGCTCGCGCCTGCTTTCGGCCGCTCTACAGCGCTGCTCACTCTTCTCCTTGGTTAGATGCTGACTGGCTGCCTGTGTCTGTAGAAGAAAAGGAGGCTTTAGATTGTATCGAGGCCTACATCAAGAGTACAGAAAAGGTAACGGCAGCCGTCTCCATCTCAGCTGTGACTGCAACTCCTGACAGTCCCTCCGGCTCTGCTGCCAGGCTGCAGGAGGGCTGCTGGCTAGATGGAGCTGCTGCCTTCCAGACATGCCGCGCTGCTCCTCACCCTGCAGTGCTCTGGGCCTGCAGGACACGGCTCTCCCAACTCACGCTTCCTCCTTGTCTCTCTGTGGTGGCCAGGACGGGATGCTAACAAATATGTTCCTGGAGAACATCTGCAACATTTGCAAATTCAGGAAAGAGAAGGCCTTGAGTGAGAGCCCGTCTATTTTCTGCCATCGAAAAGGCTTGACAGAGAAAATACAGGTGAGGGGACAATACAAAGGGTTGTGGGAGGAGCAGAGCCGCTCAGGCTGGCGCTGTGTGAGGCAGGGGTGGCTGGAGGACTGTGGGTGCCATGGAGATCTCAGCAGCGGGACACAGAGTGGCTCTGAGTTCCAGTGCTGGGTTGGGAGTACTGGGGCTTTTCTGGCCCTGGCGACCAGCGCCAGGTCTGCTGGTGCTGGTGACTACCAGGTCTCATCCCGGTTATTCCCTACAGAAACTGGTGGAAAATGAGCCCATAGAGCAGATGTGCACGGCCATGCTTGCGATCGCCGCCTTGAGGTACCTGCCCAACCCTGCTTTTGCCCACGCATCCCCAGATCACGATCCTGGTGACCCTGACCCTAGCCTGGAGGCATCCCCCAGTGTGTGCTGGGAGGCTCTCAGCTCTCCACTTCTCTGCGCTTCTTATGAGGTTGGAGGAAGCCCTGAAGCTTCCTGCAGGTTCTCAGCTGTGGCCCCACAGCAGGAGGCATCAGGACTGTCCTTCTGCCGGGGCCAGCCCCATGGTGGAGGTGCCTCACAGCAGGGCTCCACTTCCCTTTCAGGGAACCCTGCCCAGGGGAGGACCTGTTCCAACCCTGCTCTGGCATCGAGGCACTGCTCCCCAACATCAGATTCTCTCTATTTGCAGTGAATTGAAGGCAGTTTCCGAGGACAAAATAATACCTCTTTTAAATGCGTGCTGCAAATCCGTCTTCTACCTTCCTCCAAAAGAGGACTTGAACATTGAACTTTACAATTACGTAAGTACTGGGTATACTACTGGAGATCCCATTATTCATGTGCAGAAATTACTAAGGATCCTTGCAGGCAGGGTCTTGGCCTTGCTTACCACACCCCTTTTCTCTCGCTCTTGCCATGGGTCTGACAACAGCCAACACTGACCATCTGGTCTGCGCGCAGCATCTTTGTGGCAATGGAGCCTGTCCCTGGCTGGACATGAATCTGCCAGTGTCCTTCCCTATAGTCAAGGGGCTCCCAGAAGCTTCCTCAGGGTGAGAGGGCCCTCTGAAAGACTCTCACAACCTGTTGCTGTCTTTACAGACCCTGTATGCTATGGACAGAATGCTGCAGGTATGGCTGCTCAGCAGTTGCACCTCTGACGGAGAGGAGCTGCAGAATATCCTGGAGGTCTGTCTATTGCACAGCTCTGCCCCCAGAGCACTCTTTGGTAGAATTGGAGCCCTCTCTGTTGGAATGCCATGGGCAGGAGCAGGAGCCTCCAAGTGACCTCGTTGGCAGTAGCCCCGTAAAGGGCTTGGCTCCAGCCCGGGGAAAGCCTGGATGGAGGCTGTGATTCCAGCTGGAGCTCAGCAGTTCTGCTCCTGCTCGAAAGGGCATCAGCAGCTCCCAGGCTAACCAAACCAGCATCTGCTCTCCTCACAGGTGCTGCTGCCCTTCACCACCTCCGAAAGCAAAATTGTGCGTGAGAGGGCCATTGAGCAGACCTGGAAGCTTTGTGGTTTCTTGGCCAGCAGTTTCTGTCTGAAGGTAAGGACCAGGCCACACTGTCTCCCATACTCTGCATCCCAGAGCTGCCTGCAGCTCAGAGGTACCTGCAAGACAAGCTTGGGTACAGCTGGGAACCCTCAGCATGTTTCTGCCCTGAAGGGAGGATCTTAATCCTTCCTTTCTCTCTGACAGCGTTCTCTCTCTCAATTTGACATGTCTTCCCTCTCTTTTTCCTTCCTACCACAGCCATTAAAAGAATTCCTTCAACCATCTCAAAGGACAGACATAGTCCTCATGACACTTGAAAAGACCGCTGGAAACTGCAGCATTGAGGACAAGGAGTATGCCAGGATTATACTAGAGATGGTTCTGAAAGACCCCGTCACCTGGCTGATGGATGTAAGCAGACTGAGGCTGGATTGCCGTGCCCTGCCCTCCACAGCTCTTGCGCATCCAAAGCCATTTAAAGGCAGCAAAGAGCAATGGGATTGGGAAAAATATCAGTGGCAGCAGGGTAAACGGCTGCAGTACAGTTGCAGTAATATTCTTCCTGTGTCCTCCCAACAGGTGCCAGAGATTCTGGGTTCCATCCACAGAAACCTGAAAAAAAATCAAGGATCACTTCAGCAGACTGCCCTAACATTGCTGGATATACTGACCAGCCATTTTCCCAGGGATGTGCTGCTGAGTGTGTTGGTGGACCTTCCAGAGAGTGACAGGTACCAGCCCTGATAGCCCCACATGCTTGTTCCATGTGAAAACAGGGGCTCAGAGACACTCTGTCTGCTGCAGAAAATCCCTGAGCAGCAAGCTCTCCACTCCACTGTGCTTTCCAGTGCTGGTGGGCAGCAGCCAAAGCCAACAAAGGAGGCCGAGAGCTCCCCATCAGGCTCCAGCCCTGTGCCCCGGGGAAGGCCATCTCAGCCCCTGCTGCTCACCCATACAGGGTTCCCAGGCCTCCCCAAGCATGCTCAGCTGCAGGGCCAGGGCTGCTGTACAGCCTCCCAGGCCTTGTGGGCCTGCCTGAGCAAAGGTGCTGTTGCTGAGGCAGACCTGCTGACACAGCATTTCTCTTCCTTTGCAGCACTACTCTGGAGATCTGGAAGGGTATGCTTTCTTCCCCAGAGTCATCAGGCAGGGTCTTAGAAGAGCTGTTCCTCATTCTGAAAGTGGAAAATTTCTGCTGGATCCTTACAAAGACCAGTCTCCTTCAGCAGACAGTGAGTTACCAGACCATGCCCCTTGCTGTCCTTCAGGGCTCTTTTTCTGCAGCTCCCTGCCTCTTCCTGCCTTGCCTTGCCCCCAAGACAGGAAAACTGATGCAGGGGAGGGGCAGAGTCGAGGCCACATGCCTGGCTCCAGGAGAGCCGTGGCCTCCACACAGACGGAGCAGGCTGGAGGGCTGGGGAGAAGAGCCTGTGGCCGCACATGTCTGGTACCAACTTTGTGCCAGCTCCAGCAGGTCAATCTCTTTTCAAAGATAGGAGAGCAAGAGGCTGTGCTGGCCCAAGGGCAGGAGGAGCAGGCCTTGTCCCTGGTAGCTTTGTTGTTCTTAGTGATGTGTGCCCCCTGTGCTGGGGACCTGCTCAGCCTCTGCACAACACCGCATCTGCTGCGTAGGGTTACTTTCTGACCCTCCACTGCTCCCTTTACTTCCACCACTGGGCATTCTCGCCACGTCCCACAGCAGAGAGGTGGAGGCTAAGCAGGCAGCAAGTGCCTCAGAGGCAGTGCTGAGGGCCAGCCCTGTTTCCTCCTAGGCCTGGAGCCAGGGGAGCTCTGCTTTGCTATGGTAGGGTGGCCGGGGAAGTACTGTGAGGCACAGGCACCCCGTGCTGGAAACCTGCTGCACTGATTTGCTTGAATCCACAGAGAATTTGTGCAGCGTGTGACCCTGAAGCATCTCCCTTTCATCATCCATGCTAATGCTATGGCCTGCTCTCCACAGCTCTTGGGCATCTGACACCATTATAGGCCAGCATAGAGCAATGGGAAAGGCAGTAATATCACTGGAGGCAGAGCAGATGACTGCAGTACAACAGAAGCAATATTCTTCCTGTGTTCTCCCAACAGGTGCCAGAGATTCTGGGGTCCATCCGCAGAAATCTGAAAGAAAATCACAGATCGCTTCATAAGACTCTCTTTGCATTGCTGGATATACTGACCTGCCAGTTTCCCAGAGATGTGCTGAAGAGCGTGTTGATGGACCTCACTAAGCGTGGCAGGTATCAGCTCTGACAGCCCCATGAGCTCGTTACATTGGAAGAGTATGGCTCGGACACTCTGTTTGGCTGATCCAAAAAGTTCTGCAGGACACCTCCAAGCAGCAATCCTTTCACTCCACTGTGCTTTCCAGTGCTGGTGGGCTGCTCAGGACTGCAGCAGCCAAAGCCAACAAAGGCGGCCGAGAGCTCCCCATCAGGCTCCAGCCCTGTGCCTCGGGGAAGGCCATCTCAGCCCCTGCTGCTCACCCACGCAGGGTTCCCAGGCCTCCCCAAGCATGCTCAGCTGCAGGGCCAGGGCTGCTGTACAGCCTCCCAGGCCTTGTGGGCCTGCCTGAGCCATGCTGCAGTTGGTGGGGCAGACCTGCTGACACAACATTTCTCTTCTTTTGCAGAACTACTCTGAAGATCTGGAAGAGTATGCTTTCTTCCCCAGAGTCATCAGGCAGGGTCTTAGAAGAGCTGCTCTTATTCCTCGAGAATAAAGATTACCACAGGATACCCAGAGTGGCCATCAGACTCCTTCGCCGGACGGTGAGTTACCAGACCATGCCCCTTGCTGTCCTTCAGGGCTCTTTTTCTGCAGCTCCCTGCCTCTTCCTGCCTTGCCTTGCCCCCAAGACAGGAAAACTGATGCAGGGGAGGGGCAGAGTCGAGGCCACATGCCTGGCTCCAGGAGAGCCGTGGCCTCCACACAGACGGAGCAGGCTGCAGGGCTGGGGAGAAGAGCCTGTGGCCGCACATGTCTGGTACCAACTTTGTGCCAGCGCCAGCAGGTCAATCTCTTTTCAAAGATAGGAGAGCAAGAGGCTGTGCTGGCCCAAGGGCAGGAGGAGCAGGCCTTGTCCCTGGTAGCTTTGTTGTTCTTAGTGATGTGTGCCCCCTGTGCTGGGGACCTGCTCAGCCTCTGCACAACACCGCATCTGCTGCGTAGGGTTACTTTCTGACCCTCCACTGCTCCCTTTACTTCCACCACTGGGCATTCTCGCCACGTCCCACAGCAGAGAGGTGGAGGCTAAGCAGGCAGCAAGTGCCTCAGAGGCAGTGCTGAGGGCCAGCCCTGTTTCCTCCTAGGCCTGGAGCCAGGGGAGCTCTGCTTTACTGTGGTAGGGTGGCCGGGGAAGTACTGTGAGGCACAGGCACCCCGTGCTGGAAACCTGCTGCACTGATTTGCTTGAATCCACAGAGAATTTGTGCAGAGTGTGACCCTGGAGCATCTCCCTTTCATCACCCATGCTAATGCTATGGCCTGCTCTCCACAGCTCTTGGGCATATGACACCATTTTAGGCCAGCATAGAACAATGGGAAAGGCAGTAATATCACTGGAGGCAGAGCAAACGACTGCAGTACAGCAGCAGTAATATTCTTCCCGTGTCCTCCCAACAGGTGCCAGAGATTCTGGGGTCCATCTGCAGAAATCTGAAAGAAAATCACAGATCGCTTCATAAGACTCTCTTTGCATTGCTGGATATACTGACCTGCCAGTTTCCCAGAGATGTGCTGGAGAGTGTGTTGATGGATCTTCCTCAGTGTGACAGGTACCTGTCAGCCCTGACTGCCCCGCACTATAGTTCCGCATGAAGAGTGTGACTCAGAAGTGCTCTGGCTGCCACAGCCAAGGAAAGCTGCAGGTCATTCCCGAGGAGCAATTCTGCTGCAACAGTATCAATCTTCATTTGCAGTATTACTCTGGACACGTGGAAGAGACTACTTACCCTGAGAGAGACATCAGCGAGAAACTTCTACGAACTGCGATGTGTTCTAGGGGACCAACGGTTGTGTGAGATACTTAAGATCACCTCAGTGGAGCTGAAACTCCTTCAACTGACTGTGAGTTACAGGACATGGTAGCCTGCTCTCCTACAGGACTCTCTTTCCCCTGTTCCCTGTCTCCCCTTGCCTTACTCCCCTCCCTGGTGCAGGGCCGTAGCAGAGGCAGAGCCACGGCTGGGGCTGGGGAGAGCCACTGCCTCCACGCAGGCAGAGCAGGCTGAAAAGTGTCTGTGGCCACCCATGTCCAGAGCCTTTGTTGTGCCAGCTTCTGCTGGGCAGGTGCTCCTCGAAGGCTTTAGAATGTCAGAGGGCAGGATGTGCAGACTAAAAAATTCATCCTGCATAGTGCTAGGCCTGGGGCACAGAGGGACCGTTGTGCCTTCCAGAGGCGCTGCTGCCCCAGGCCAGGCTGTGCTGCCCCAATGCTTTGCCCTGAGCTGACAGAGGAGCCAGGAGCTGCAGGGTGCAGGGAGTCCTGCTGCCTGTGTCTGGCTCTCACCGCTGCCTTTGTTTCAGGTGATGCCTCCCACTGAAGAGAACCTGAAAGAGCTGTGTAAGCCAGCGGTGCTCCAGAGGCTTCTGAAGACTAGAAGCCTGCCGATACTCTGGCTGGTGCTCAGAGGCCTTGACCTGCTGTCACAGAGACCTGAGACGGTGAGCAGGACCTAGTCAAGCGAAGCCCTGTTGGCAGCCTGGCGGTGGGGCGGTGGGCATCCTTGTGCTGTGGCCTTGCCTGAGACTCAGGAGCTGGGGTGATGGCCGTGGTGGGGCCTGGGGAGATTTCCAGGAGCTTTCCAGATGGGTTACTTGGGGACCGGTTGGAACAAAGGGTGGCTGAGCAGGGGACACGTAGTCCTTGTTCTCCTGCCCTCCTTTCTCCTTTCTCCCCATGTCCTTATCGGTACAGTCATGGCCACCACCTACCTAGAGTCTGCTACTGCAGCTGCCAGGAAGGAAGATGTGTGGCTGGTTTTCTGTAACTTGAGCTTTGACTCCAGGGTGGCCAGTGCTCTCTTGATGGAAAGGAAATTGTATGTTTTGGACAGGCAAAAGAAATTCGGGCCCTGGTTCCAAACACATTTACCGTGCTGTTTGACAACGTGAACATTGCTCTGAAGCTGCTGGCTGTCTTCAGAAACATGCTGAATCATCTGGGGAAGAGAGAGGCCAGTTCCTTTGCTCTGGAGCTGTCTGAGAATCTCCTGCCTCTTTTTAATCATGTAAGTCTGCTGCACGTTTCGGTGCTCAGCAAAAGACCCTTCTCCTTTCTTTGTTCCTCTGGGCTCTCGCGGGATGTCTTCTGGGCTCCACAGCCTAGCAGGCCTTGTCCCTGACAGCTTGATTGTTCTTGGCACTGTGAGGCCCCTGTGCTGGGAACCTGCTTAGCCACAGGTGCCTGCTTAGCACCTGCTGCCTCGGGTTACTTTCTGACCCTCCACTGCTCCCTTTACTTCAGCACCGGGCATTCTTCCTGTGTGCCACAGCAGGGAAGTGGAGGCTAAGCAGGCAGCATGTGCCCAGAGGCATTGCTGTTTCCTCCCTCGCCCAATACGTGGCGACCTGTCTGGACCTGGTGGGGTGTCTGGGGGAGCACTCTGAGACACAGGCACCTCATGCTGGAAACCTGTTGCACTGCTTTGTATGGCGGCACAGCGTCCTTATGCAGAATGGGACTTCAAAGCATCTCCCTCATCAGCCATGCTCACCTTGAGCAGCAAGAACGTGGTGCTGAGCTCCTCCTGTTCTTCTCCCTCAGGTGTCAAGCGAAGTGCGAGAGTGTTCCATCCACCTCTTCAAAGATCTGATGGAGGCTGTGGTGTTGTGGCACTGGGGAAACATGAAGGAGAACGTGCGCATGGGCCTGCTCCCTCTGCTCTTTCGGTTGAGCGATGAGACCCCGAGCGTTGCACAGGTACAAACTTCAGGCCTGACCAGAATGCAGGCTAGGGTGTGTTGACACCTCAGGAGCGGTGCGAGAATTGAGGGCAGGGCAGAAAGCGTCTCAGCTCTTGGGATGTGTGTCTGTGGTGCCATCTCCCAGCATCTGTTGTTCTGTAGGCTTCAAGGGAAGCCCTCGTGGCTTGTGCAAAGTTCCTGAAGTGGAAGAAGCTCAAGCACCAGGCCCGGGAGGAGAACAAAGAGGGGATCATGAAGTGCTTGGTAAGGACACTTTAACAGCCCCCACCTTTTTGCTGGCTGAAGGGGACGCTGGCTGAAGGAGCTGCGCCAGCATCTGGGGAGGGTCTGCAAGTCTCATGGCTCTGTGTTCTTCTCCAGATGCAGCAGGGCAGGAAGGCAGTGGAGAGATACCTGTGGCAGAGCCTGCCATACCTGAGGGATTCTCAGTCCTCTGTGCGATGCGAGGCTGTCAAATTCATCGGTGAGCCCAATCCCTGGCTCCCTCTTTTGGCCCTGTCCTGGCAGCAAGGCGCAGCCCTGCACCCCCCACAGATACATCCTGACCATGGCGATAGCCCCGATGGGTGCCTTGCTCAAGTCTGCACTCGGGCACCCTCCCTGCCTGGTGCACAGCAGGGGAAGCAGCTGGGTTGGCTTGGAAGGAGTCTGAGCTCCTAGGAGCATGTTGGGGAACTGGGGTCTGATGGGATCTCTCTACCTAGGGCTGGCTGTGCAGCACTGCCGGGACCAAAGTGAGGAAAATCTGAATAAAATCTGCAATGGTGAGTGAGGGCAGCGCTGCGTGTGCTGGTGCTGAGGGCAGGGGGCAGAGTGTGGGCAGTGTGCAACTGTGCCTTGCCCTGCTGCATGGAAATGCTGCAGGGGCAGGTGGGACACTCCTGAGCAGTGGCTTTCAGTTGATCCCTCAGTTTGTGTGCTCCTCCTGATCTAGAAAATCAATGAGTGGGGCTGGCATGGTCCAGAGGTAATGCTGGTGCGTCTCTGCAGGTCGGTGGGTTTCACCTCTGTTTCCTTCTGTTGCAGCCCTCAAGCCTTTGGAAGATGATGTCAGTCTTGCAGTCCGTTCCCTGTCAGACAGGACAGCTCTGATGCTGAGAGAGCAAAGACAGCAGGCAGTATCTGCACGGCATTGGCTTTCAGCTCTGTGCTGCTGGCCCTGATTTGAGCTACATATCGGCTCATTTTGCCAGGCCTTAGACAGAGACACTGCAAGAAATTCTGCGTTCTTCTAACTTCTTGCAAAGGTGAAGTACCAGTAAGCAATGCTCCTGCTTGCTCAGTAGTGCTGTGTGCCTGGGCGTGACTGTCGTGTGCAATAAGACAAATGGGTTTTCATTTCAAGGGAAAAAAACAAAACCATCTTGCTTTCTATCTTGGAGACCCAGAAATCTGGACTCAAAGATCTTCCATTTTGAGTTTGCATTTCAAATCTGGGAAAGGAATGATTCTCCTAATCTTTTTTGCTGACATGTAAGTTCTAACAAGGGAACAGCACAAAAACAGCAAAATAGATCTTGAAGAAAGGTGGAAGAAATCGTAGGGAGAATCACAGAGTCACAGCGCTTGGAATGGTCCTCATGAGCTTGTTGAGTCCAATCTCCCTTCTAAAGCAGGTACCCTACAGTAGGGTAGGAATCCAGACGGGTCTTGAATATGTCCACAGCAGGAGACTCCACCACATCACTGGGCAACCTGTTCCTGTGCACTGTCACCGTTAACATTTAGAAGGTTTCCTGCGTGTTAGTATGGAACTTCCTATGCACAAGCTTTAGGCCAGTTCTCCTACTCCTGTTGCTTCACAGCACCAAGAAGAGCCTGGCCTCCTCCGTTTGCCTCCCACCTCCCTGTAGACATTTTTAAGCTTTGTTCAGCTCCCCTCTCAGTCTTCTATTCTTCAGGCTAAACAGTCTCATATGGGAGATGCTCCACACCCTTTATCTCTGAAGTTCATGGAGTGTCACCAACAGGGAATTTTGCCTTGCAGCCTTATCTGTAATGACGGATTCCCATTACTGCATTTCAGCTGACACCTCCCACACCTGGTTTTCATCACTACATTTAGTTATCCTCAGATTACAAACATATAGCTGTGCTCTAAAGCAAGCACTGAAGTAATATTGATATTGAAGAGAAAAATGCACTGTTTTTTTACAGTGGAGAATGGAGGCTGACAGTACATTACCGTGGCCTGAATGAAGTCACACCCCACTGAGTGCTTCTGTGCCAGATATGTTAGAGCTGCAGTATGAACTGGAGTCGAAAGCAGTCAAATGGAATGCCACCAATGACATCGTGAATGCATTCTTTTCCATTCCTTTGGCCACAGATTGCAGGCCACAGTTTGCTTTTACCTGGAAGGGTGTTCAGTACACATGGAACCATATGCCCCAGGGGTAGAAGCACAGCCTAACCATTTGCCATGGGTTGATCCAAACCGCACTGGAACACGGCGTGGCTCCCAAGCACCTCCATAACTTTGATGACGTTGTGTGGGGCGACACAGCAGAGGAAGTTTTTGAGAAAGGAGAGCAAATAATCCAAATTCTTCTGGGTGCTGGTTTTGCTACTAAACAGAACAAAGCGAATGGATCTGCCCAAGAAATTCAGTTCCTAGGAGTAGAATGGCAAGATTGGCACTGTCACGTCCCAGGAGATGTGGTCGATAAAATCACCAGGATGTTTCCACCTGTGAAAGACGGAAACTGTTTCCCTTTCTTTTGTCTCAAAGCTTGCTTTGTAAGGCCTTTTCTGTTGACAAGACTCTGACTGATAACTGCCGGTTATCTAGATGGGTGTCATAGTGCCTCAGTGTCTCTGCTGGTGGTTGTAAAGACAAGCAGAAATAGGGGCAAACAGTCTTTTCTGGGGGGGTATGGCTTGGAGAAGCTGACCACCACAAAAAGACAACAATACTGCTGCATGGCAATGCAGGTGACATTCTCTGTTGGATTATCTGTTGGGTCAGGCACGTCACACAAACAAAGAGAAAAGAAAAAAGCCCTGAGAAGTGTGAGAATAAAAGGCCGTCACTGAACCAAGGATTTTAGAGAAGAATTCCTGGAGAAGAATTCCTGGAGAAGAACTCTTAGAGAAGAACTTTCAGAAAAGAACTTTGGAGAAGAGCTCCCAAAGAAAAAAATCTTTGACGGAGAACTGCCGAAGAGAAAAACCTTGGGCAGAGAATTCCCTGAGGGGAAAACCTCTTTGGAAGAACCCCTTGGCCTGCTTGCTGCGAAGCTTCCTAGCTTTCTCCCATCCCCCGCCGTGACTAGACAAGTTCCTGAGACCAGCGGACCTACTATGAACCTCGCTGGATCCATGATGGTGATTATATCATTTTTGCTTTCTGCCAAAGTGTCTTTATCCCTTTTCTATCGTTCACCTTCCCTTCGCCATATCCCTAAGCAACTAGTATTTGAAATAAACTGGTCGGGTTAACATTTGACGCGCTGTGTCTTAATCTCACGCCAGGTATACACATAATCAAAGAAGACAGCGAGCTCAGATGGGGAACCTCAGTCATTCAGGAATCCTAGAGGTGATCATGGACTGGCCTGCAGGCAAGAAATTTGGGACATCAGCAGCAGAGGAGGTATCATGTGCTAAAGAGGCCCCACCATATAATGAACTACCGGAAAATGAAAAGAGATGTGCCCTGTTCACAGACAGACTGGGTTGTATTGTTGGGAAGCTCGGCAGTTGGAAGGCTGCTGGGTGGGAGCCCCACATGACAAGTTGCAGAGGCCACTGAAGGAGAAGGAGAATCAAGTCAATTTGCAGAGGTAGAGGCTGTCCTTAGATGGGCTGGCCTTGGATGAGGCGGAATGGGAGAGGTGGCCAATGCTGTATCTTTGTACTGACTCGTGGATGCTGGCAAATGCTCTATGGGGGTGGTTGCAGCAGTGGGAACAAAACAACTGGCAAGAGATGGGTAAACCTATCTATGCTGCTGAACTGTGGAAAGACATCGCTGCCCGAGCAAAAAATATGGTATTAAAGGTGCATCATGTAGATGCTCATGTGCCCAAGAGTTGAGCTTCTGAAGAACAGACAAATAACCATTAGGTAGATTGAGCTGCCGAAATGGAGGTGGTTCAGGTAGGCTTGGACTGGCAGAACAAGGGAGAGTTATTTTTATCTCGGTGGGCACATGAGGCCACCAAGGAAGGGACGTGACCTATAAGTGCACTGGAGACCGAGGGGTGGACTTAACTATGAACGCTATTGCACAGGATATCCATGACTGAGACAAATGTGCCAGAACTAAACAAACCAAGAGGATGAAACCACTCTGGCAGGAAGGGCAATGGCAAAAGTATAAATAAGGGGAGGCGTGGCAGGTTGATTATATCATCTTGCCACAAACTTGCGATGGTAATTGTTACGTGCTTACCATGGTGGAGGAGTCAACTGGGTGGCTTGAAGCACGTGCAGTGCCCCATGCTACTGCCCGTAACACCATCTTAGGCTTTGAGAAGCAAATCCTGTGGTGACACGGCACTCCAGAAAGAATGGAGTCCAATAATGGGACTCATTTCAAAAATTCCCTTGTGGATATTTGAGCCAAGGAACACGGCACCGAGTGGATCCATCATATCCCCTACTGTGCACCAGCGGCTCCTAAGATTGCGTGCTGCAGTGGGTTGTTAGAAACCACATTAAAAGCAATGAGTGGGGGAACATTTAAGCATTGGGAGAAAAATCTGGCAGAATTCATCTGGTTGGTCAACACTAGAGACTGGGTCAGTCGAAATGGTCCTACACAATCCAGCTCCCTACATACCGTAGAGGACTTAAGGTCCCTGTGGTACACGTAAAGAACATGTTGGGAAAAGCGGTGTGGGTCCTTCCAGCCTCTGGAAAGGGCAAACCCCTCCAAGAAACCATTTTTGCACGAGGACCTGGATCCACCTGGTGGGATGGAGGAAAATGGGACGTCCAGTGTGTACCACAAGGGAATTTGATGCTGGGGGAGTGCAGTCTGCTATTCCATGAATATATATATACAGATACATTTGTATGTAATCCATGTTAATTACTGTTTTGTTCGTATATAGGGGTATGATAAGGCTGATGTGATGGTGTGGAATCTTGTGGTTTTGATGCCGGCATTCCACGTCAGAACGTGATGCAGGGAGTTAAGGATTTAATGCTGCGGCAGGGAGCGTCTGAGGGGCAGAGCTCCACACCAGACGCCAGGTCCTCGCTCTCAGCTGCAGATTCAGCACGTGTGTTTCTTCTGCAGTTTCTTCCCTACTGTAAGCTCTCAGATTTGGTTTGGAAACTTTGTTTCTCTCAAATGTATGATTTCATTGCATTTTATAAAGTTACCATTCCTCCTCAAGTTGTGTCGTTGTTTTCTATTCCTCCTCAAGTAGCGTCGTTGTTTTATTGTAGACCCATATGTTATCTGTCTGTCCCTCCATCCTTCCCCCCGCCCCCCGTGTGCACGACTCTGCTTGGATGGCCACGTGGCCATCAACGGTGCTGTTTTTTTTCTTCCTCTCTCCCTTCTTTGTTTCCCTTATGTCCCTGTCACAGATAACACCGTGACAGTTGCCCAGATGCCACGTCCTTGGAGACGTTCAAGATCAGGCTGGACTGGGATCTGTGCACCTGATCCAGCTGTAGGTGTCCGTATTCATTGCAAGGCAGTTGGACTAGGTGTCGTTTAAGGGTCCCATCCGTCTTGAATGATTCTATGAATCTCTGCAGCCTTTCTTTCTCAGTCATCTTTACTACAGTCATGGTTATAATAAAGCCTAACGGCAGCAGCCATTTTGGCTACCGACACCGGTCATGCGCTGCACGCCTCTCTTTTCCGCTACATTTTCTTTCTTCAGTCAGGAGAAAGACAAGAGAAAAATGCCTCTGTAACATTCTTTCTGAGGCATACCACCTCAGGCATACCTGAGGGATTCTCAGTCCTCTGTGCGATGCGAGGCCATCGAATTCATCGGTGAGCCCAATCCCTGGCTTCCTCTTTGGGCCCTGTCCTGGCAGCAAGGCGCAGCCCTGCACCCCCCACAGATACACCCTGACCATGGCGGTAGCCCTGATGGGTGCCTTGCTCAAGTCCCCCCATCGAGCCCTGTCCCTGCCTGGGGCACAGCAGGGCAAGCAGCTGGGTTGGCCGGGATGGAGTCTTTTCTCCTGGGAGCATGTTGGGGAACTGGGGTCTGATGGGATCTCTCTACCTAGGGCTGGCTGTGCAGCACTGCCGGGAACAAAGTGAGGAAAGGCTGAATGAAATCTACAGTGGTGAGTGAGGGCAGCGCTATGTGTGCTGGGGCTGAGGGCAGGGGGCAGTTTGTGGGCAGTGTGCAACTGTGCCTTGCCCTGCTGCATGGAAATGCTGCAGAAGGAGGGGAACAATCCTGGAGCAGGTGGGACACTCCTGAGCAGTGGTTTCCAGCTGATCCCTCAGTCTACGTGCTTCTTCTGGTATGGAAAAGTGATGGGTGGTGCTGGCATGGGCCAGAGGGGATGCTGGTGGTTATCACTTCTGCTGTTTCCCTCTGTTACAGCCCTCAGGTCTTTGGAAGATGATGTCCATCCGAGAGTCTGTTCCCTGGCAGAAGAGATAATGCTGATACTGAGAGAGCAAAGACAGCAGGCAGTATCTGCACGGCACTGGCTTTCAGCTCTGTGCTGCTGGCCCTGATGTGAGCTACGTATCGGCACATTTTGCCAGACCTTTGACTGATACACTGCAAGAAATTCTGCGTTCTTCTAACTTCTTGCGAAGGTGAAGTACCAGTAAGCAATGCTCCTGCTTGCTCAGTAGTGCTGTGTGCCTGGGCGTGACTGTCGTGTGCAATAAGACAAATGGGTTTTCATTTCAAGGGAAAAAAACAAAACCATCTTGCTTTCTATCTTGGAGACCCAAAAATCCAGACTCAAAGATATCCATTTTGAGTTTGCATTTCAAAAAGGTGAAAGAAATCGTAGGGAGAATCACAGAGTCACAGCGCTTGGAATGGTCCTCATGAGCTTGTTGAGTCTAATCTCCCTTCTAAAGCAGGTACCCTACAGTAGGGTAGGAATCCAGACGGGTCTTGAATATGTCCACAGCAAGAGACTCCACCACACCACTGGGCAACCTGTTCCAGTGCACTGTCACTGTTACCGTTTAGAAGGTTTCCTGCGTGTTAGTATGGAACTTCCTATGCACAAGCTTTAGGCCAGTTCTCCTACTCCTGTTGCTTCACAGCACCAAGAAGAGCCTGGCCTCCTCCATTTGCCTCTCACCTCCCTTTTAGATATTTGTAAACATCAGTCAGCTCCCCTCTCAGTCTTCTATTCCCCAGGCTGAACAGACCCAGGTTACTCTATCTTTTCACATGTGGGAGATGCTCCACACCCTTTAACTCTGAAGTACGTGGAGTGACACCAACAGGGAATTTTGCCTTGCAGCCTTACCTGTAATGACTGATTCTCTTTACTGCATTTCAGCTGACACATCCCCAGAGAAGCTGTGTGCTCCTTGCATTGCAAATCACACCTATGGTTTTTGTCACAGTCTCCTTTTTGCTGTGACTTTCACCCTTCTCAGGACTCTAGGTCTAAAGTGTTGCTTTCTAACCTCCTATGAACATGCTGCTACTTTGCATACTCTCATGACAGGGGTTTTGTTGGCCCTCTCATCACTTCCTATAAGCACGTAAGAGAAGAAGAACCAGTCTGTTGTGGTGGATCGGAGTGATCTTGGGAGCAAGTGAAATGCAAGCAGTTGTCATGGATGAAGTGCAGAAGCATTCTGTGCCCAATTCAGCTGCAGCTGAGCCAACATTAATGGCTCTGGAGCTCCCTATCTTTTTTATTGTTGTTGTTGACCCCGAGCTCACGGCTCTTATTGGGTGGCCGCGTGGCCACCGATGGTGCCGTTGTTTTGTTCTTTTTTATCTCTCTCTCTTCTCTGTTTCCCTTGTGTCACTGTGGTGGAGAAAGCGGGCAATGCAGGATTTATACTCCATTGTAAAATTGGTGCTAAGAGGACTAAGGGTCTTCATGTACCTTAGAGCATGTTAGTGTCTT
Organism: Oreortyx pictus; assembly: GCA_036925125.1. Classification (NCBI taxonomy): domain Eukaryota; kingdom Metazoa; phylum Chordata; class Aves; order Galliformes; family Odontophoridae; genus Oreortyx; species Oreortyx pictus. The sequence goes on from JAUPFR010000004.1 coordinate 18,274,359, forward strand.
TTTAAGCTCGCTATGTTCAGCACCGGAGTCATATCTGTGTACAGCTACTTTAGTGCACTGATGAGGTTATCTGCCTCGTGCCTGAACACCCTGGCTAGCGTGGCAGATTATACGGCATTTGGATTGGTTTCCAGGTACTCAGGTCTTTACCTATGTTCAGGATGCCAGCCTAGCAACTGTGTTATCCATTATTCTGCATGTAATCTCTGCAATAGTAATTTACATCATGTGGAGGAAGCCTTCCTCAAAACCAGAGAGTACTGAATGGCAGGGAAGGTGGGAAAAATTAGGAAAGAAATTAGAAGCATGGGGACCCCCGGTTTTATGCAGTTTTGATCTTGAGCACCTGTGGGATCCTGAGAAATTCAGTGAGTATTTAGGTAAGGGATCGTGTGGCCCAGGAAGATCTCAGAAGGAACAGTCTGTTTGGGGTTTGGTTTGTGCTTATCGAGCTATAATTAATATTCTGGTGAGAAATGGTTTTCTAAACCGAGTTCCAAAGCAAAAATGGACACCTCAAAGTCAGACCTGACCTATCACAGGAAGCACCGGCATCAATGTCGGTTGCCCCTGTGGAAGGCCAGAAATGGAAACGGGTGTCCTTGCTCCTAGAACGGAAAGAAGAAGAAGCAGAGAAAGAAGAGGAAGATCCAGGCAAGGGGCCCTTCTCAGCACCACCACCACCTAGAATCCAAGGCTCAAGGAAGGAGTTTGTACGGTGCTCGGATGAATCTGTTGTCACATGGTTGCTGCAGTGCAGGGACAACGGTGCCATGTCTGAATGGAGTCACCACCCTCTGGGAACAAGTACTAGTGGCTGTAAAGGAGAGACACTCCTATAAAGACGATCTGGAGCCTAAGGTGAAAGATGGGATACTGTGGAGAAAGGCATCCAATTTTGAGAGAAACAGCAGTAGTGGAGATGCTGTATGGTTCCAAGTTTGTCCCTAACGATCCACGCCAGGACCATGATCCTGAGAAAGTAAGGTGTACACCTGATGTGTGTCAGACGCTCTCAAAAACAGCACCAGAAAGGTACTCGAGTACACTGGTAGCAACGTTTTGTAGATAAGAAGACCAAGACAGAAGACCCTCAGTTTTTTGAATTGACTATTACAGTTCAAAATTTTGAACAACAGCTTCCGCCATCACGTTTCCATTTCAGCTGTATCAACGGCAGCAGAACAAGTAGGTGAAATGAAGAAGACACAGGAAAGTATGCTGGAGGAATTGTCCCTAGTGATTAAAAGGGATGAACCTGTGTCGGTATCAGAAACACCTGATGAAGACGATTATGATCCAGAGATCCTTCTGATGAAGGAACTGATACAACTGATGGAAGTCTCAGCCATCAAAGGCAACCGCCTCACTGCTCAAGCAAATGACAGCAGTAACTCCATGTCGCGTGCAGCCATGTGGAGCTTGTTACACGCAAATCCAGAGGACATTAAGAAGTGGCTTAAAATCCCACTCCTGCACTGCAAGCACGGGTGAGAGAATTACAGCAAAGATCAGCCACTAACAAAATTGCTCCAGTCACTGCAGGTAACCAATAGAGGGGCCCTGCACCCAGCCAGGGGAGGAAAGGGATAATAGAGTGTTTTGGACTGTGTGGATTAGATAGCCTGGCACATCAGAGCCACGAAAATATAAGGCACTGGTGGACACTGGAGCACAGTGCACTCTAATGCCCTCAAGTTATAAAAGGACAGAATTGATTTATATTTCTAGGGTGAGTGGGGGCTCTCAGGAATTGTCTGTGTTGGAGGCAGAAGTAAGCCTCACTAGTAAAAACTGTCAGAAGCATCCCATAGTGACTGGGCAGGGGGCTCCATGCATACTCAATATAGATTATCTCAGAAGAGGACATTTCAAGGATCCCAAGGGATACCGATGGGCTTTTGGAATAGCTGCTGTGGATGCAGACAATATTAAACAGCTGCTGATTTACCTGGCCTGTTGGAAGATCCGTCTGTTGTGGGGGTACTGTGGGGGTAAAAGAGCAGCAAGTACCAATTGCTACAAAAACAGTGGTACACAGACGGCAGTACCGCACCAAGTGGGATTCTCTGCTCCCCATTCATCACTTGATCTGTCAGCTAGAGAGCCAGGGAGTGATCAACAAAACTCACTCACTTTTTAACAGCCCCATATGGCCGGTGCGTAAAGCCAGTGGAGAATGGAGGCTGACGGTACATTACCGTGGCCTGAATGAAGTCACACCCCCACTGAGTGCTGCTGTGCCAGATATTTTAGAGCTGCAATATGAACTGGAGTCAAAAGCAGCCAAATGGATCTCGGATTTCTCTTCCAGTTTTTCAACATGCATCCTAAAGGACTTACAGCAGGCGCTGCCATGGGAGCTGTCTCTCTGTCCCCCGCCCTGGAATTTATGCAGAAATAATAACAACTTCTCAAAATTAGCATTTGTGTGGGCTGTGATGTGGAGTGGAATGCAGCTATGAGGCTACATCTGAGCAAACTCAAGTGGAAGAAGAGTGTCTACCGATCACAGAAGGAGGGGCTGGCCACCTGTCATGTTTTATGATTTTTGTTACTGGTATATTCCGTATCATAGCATCATGCAGTGCACTGGGAGTTAAGGAGTTAATGCTCCAACCCCACGGATCATCGATAGCTCCGGGTACATCTGTCTCAGAAGAGAAGAACTACGTACGCCAGGGGACTTTGCTTTGCTTTGCATTTTTCTCTTTTCTGCTCAGTGGGAAAGATAAAAACTGTTTGCGTGTCATGAGACGCAGGCTCTTTCCCTCTCACATTAACCCAGCAGCAGGTGCTCACTAGCCATCTTGCCTTCAGCATTTATCATAAGGCCTCTGGTTTGTGGGTGCTCTCTCTCTCTTATTGCATTTGATTTATTAGCTTCAACTCCAATTATATTGTGTTGTTTTGCATTCCGATATCTTACTCAGTACATTAGCTTCCCTCCTCAGATCATGGCCACTGTTTTGTTTTTAGGCCTATCTCCCTTTTCTTTTTCCCCTTTTCCACTTTCCCTTTCCCGGGATGTGGGTCCGCCCAGATTGTCACAGACCTGGACCAAACCAGCCCACTAACAATTGGCATTTTTGGCACCTAACCTGGGGCAAGGTTGGGTGCAAAAGAGTGAAATACTTTCTGAGTGAATCTCTCTCTGCCCTCAAAGAGCTTACTTAGGAAGCTTATCTGTACTGCAGTTGCTGTACTCTGCGGATCCAGAAAGAGAGTCTCCTAGCCAAGAAACAGAATGTCCAGTCCAACTTCAACACTCTCCAATGCAACTTGGATGCCCTCCAGCCTCAACAAGACACCCTCCCAGTGGAGCTAGAAAGAAAGAGCATTGAAACTGACCAATCTGATCAATTACAGACAGCACCAGAATCTATGTCAGTTACCCCTGTAAGAGGACAGAAAATGAAAAGAATCTCAACTCCCTTGGAAGAGAAGAAAGAGGAGGAGGAGAAAGTAGAGGAAGCAGACAGTGTAAGAGAAGAGGAGAAAAGAGGCCCATGTGAAAGACAGAAACTGTTTTCTTTTATTTATTGTCTCAAAGCTTGCTTCGTGAGGCCTTTCTGGTGATGAGACTCTAAGTGAGAACTGCAGGTTATCTGGGTGGGTGTCACCGTGCCACAGTGCCTCTGCTTATTGTTGTAAAGATAAGCAGAAGCAGGGCCAAGCCTGTTTTTTTGGGGGGTTCGGCTTGGAGAAGCTGATCACTGCAAAAGACAATAATGCTTGTGCCTGGCAATGAAGGTACCACTCCCTGCTGGCTTATCTGTTGGGCCAGGTATGTCACACTAACAGAGAAAAAAGAAAAAAAACTGAGAAATGGTGGATAAAAGGCCTTCACTAAACTTAGGACTTTGGAAAAGAACTCCCCAAGAAAACATCTTTGATGGAGAACTCCCGCAGAGCACACAGAGAATTCCCTGAGAGGGGGAAACTGTTCGGATGAACCCTGAGGCCTGCTTGCTGCCAAGCTTCCCGGCTTTCTCCCATCCCCCGTGGTGACCAGACGAGTTCCTGAGATCAACGGACCTACTATGAACTTCGCTGGACCCACGGTGCTGATTATACCTCTCTTGCTTTCTATCAAGACTCCTTGCTTTTTATCCCTTTTCTATCGCTTCCCTTCACCATATCCCTAAGCAACCAGTAATTGTAATATACTGGTTGGGCTAACATTTGACCCGCTGTGTCTTAATCTCACCATCGGGTATACACATACATACAAAGAACCTCGTCTCCCTCCTTTATATTGGAGCGTGACATCTTTAATGGCGTAGTCGGCAGGATACCCGACAGTGAGAGTGTTGCCCTTCCAGGTATAGTTGATGTGTGTACCTTCTGGAGTTGCACGGAGTGTTATTTTTGATAATTTAGATGTGAGTGCCTCTCCAGAAAGAATCACTCTGAATATTGAGTTTTAAGTGTGAAATTTGAACCTCTTTCCTGTGTGTGCCTCCTGGAGTTGTGAGGAGTGATAACTGTGATAACTTAGACGTCTGTACCTCTCCAGGAAGAATCACTCCGCATATTGAACCATAGCTGCGTTTGCGGGAACTTTAAGTAAAGTTGATCCTTTTCCTGTGTGCACCTCCTGGAGTTGCAAGGAGTGATAATTTGATAATTGATTAACGTGAGCACCACTCCAGGAAGATCACTCCACATATTGAAACTTAACTGTGTCTTTGGAACTTTTTATGTGTGTGTCTCTCAGGAACCTATTAAGGAACTTCGGGACCTGTGAAGATTATTGTGTATTTTTGAAACTTAAGGGTACTTCCTTACTTAGGTGTGGTGTTTGAAGTTTTTTTTCTCTGTGTGTGGCTTCACAGGGAAGTGAGAAGTGCTTTACGTATTAGCATTTTCTTTGATCTTCTTTGACTTTGGCATGCTGCTCTCAGTAAACAGAGGAGTGATTTGAGTATTTGCATTTGTTTTACTCAAAGTTTTGGATACTGTACTCTTTCTCTTTCTCCGTGTAGCTCTTTCTGCATATTGAGAAATGAGCGACAGTGTAGTCGCAATGAAAGGTGAAGATGTGTTATTTGACCTTTTAGAAAAGCATGGTGCCAGACCCTCGTTAACAGGGGTAGACTGGGCACAGCAGAACTGGCATAACTTGCAGAGTGTTTCAGACCGTATTAGTGTTCTGCAAAAGAATGCTCATGCCCGAGCTGGAAAAGGAAAGGCACTTATTTGTGCAGTATTGGGTTCGGCTCTGGTTGCAGCCATAGAATTCCGTGACCAGCAGCTTAAAGCAGAGAGCCAAGCTTTACAAGCGCTGCAGGAATCAGTTAAAGTAAGTCAGGAATTGATAAAAGCTTTGCGAAATCAAATTGTAAACCTAGAGGAGCAATTAGAAAGGGAAAAGCATAATTCTGATCTGTTGCAAATGGCTTTAAGGGAAGTGTTAACGGGTAAGGATGCCAGTGGTACTAGTGCACCTCAAAAGAAAACTTATCCAAGGGAGGAATTGCAAGGTATAAAGGCAAATGTTGACAAATTAGAAGCCCTCCCATCTCTCTTGCGTCCTTCAATAAAAACTGAGATTTCAAACAACAATGGCAAGGATTTAGATCCTCAAATGAATACTGAAGAAATCCCTTTCTCTGCTACTGAGCTAGCAACCTTGAAAAGAGATTTTGGCCGCTCTCCTAAAGAATCAGAAACAGAGTACGTATGGAGAGTCAGCCTCACAGGTGGAGATCAGATACTTTTATCTGAAAAAGAGGCTAACGGTTATTGGGGACCAGGAGTATTTTTAACTACAGGTAACAATTGTGCTCCCTGATCTCTTATACAGAGAGTTGCCTATTGGGCAGGTGGTCTTAACCCTCTAGAAAGGGGAGACCCCCTTACCATTACTGGGACAGTAGATCAATTAGTCGAAAGTGTTCAAAAGGCTGCTTGTTTGCAAACGATGTATGATAGAAAGCTGCAGCCACACCATGAATCCCCTATGATGATGCCTGTTGATCCTGAGAGAATGACCCCTCTTATCAGGGGGCTTCCAGAATCGCTGAAACCCATAGGCATACAATTGCAAGGAATGATACAGGATATGTCTCAAGGAGAAGGAACCCGGGCAGCGTTAGAAGGAACTGCAACCTCTATCGTGTGCAGTCAGGATACAAAGTGTGGACGTGGGGGAAGGTTGCCCAAGAATTAATTAACTATGGGAGAAAATATGGACCAGTGATTTCTTCCACCAGCAAATTTGAGACAAAGGGAATGAGGCGTGCGGAGGCCAATTCGACCCCTCCCCTATCTAATCGGGAGAACAACAGATCTAAAAGGGTCTCATTTTCAGTGAAACCAAGCGGGCGAAATATAGATCGTAAACGTAATAGTTTTTGGATGCTGGGCCGGCAGAAGGGCATTCCATGAGAACTAATGGATGGATTATTGTAAGAGACTATTATTATACCATTGCCTCAAAGTTTGCTGATGAACATGTCCGAACATGTCCAAGCTAGCCCTGGACAAGGTTGTGAAATCCTTGGTCTAAGGGATGGTCAAGCAGATGGGCACATCCTGGGGCAACGAAAGAGAGATAAGCTGCAGCTCAGTGGCCACTGAACACTCTTTTGTTTGGTACTCATCTCCGTAGGGAGATAGCCATCTCAGGAGATGCTTGCCTGGCACACTAGCACGGGATTTGTCACGTAGACTGGAGGAATCTGGAAGATAAATAGAGGGGTCCTGCAGCCACGATGTTGGGGGGTTTTCTCTGCTGCTGCCAGGAGTTTCTCTTCAGAGAGACTTCCCGAGCTGATCACTGCTGCTGCCTGGAGAAGTCTTCTCTTAGGAGAGACCTCATGAGCTGATCACTGTTCGCTGCTGCCTTCCTCGGGGTTGCTTCCCTCGCTGCTTCTCCAGTGCTGACCCCTCGCTGCTTCTCCGGAGCGGACCCCTCGCTGTTTCTCGCTGTTTTTGACTGCTTGCTGCTCAAGGCTGCCCGTCGCTGCTGCTGTTCTCCCCGCTTCTGCCACCCCTGCTCTTCGGCCTCGGTCCGTCAGATCCGCTTGCAACCAGACCGCCCCTAGGATCCTGGCTGGTGACTTTCCCTGCGTTATACAAACCCTTGCTTCTTTCCTTTCTTTCTTATCGCTCGCCTTCCCTTCCCCATCAACCTTAACAGTGTCTGCCTTCCCCTTCCCCATGTCCCTGGTCAGTATTTGTAATAAACTGGTCGGACCGACATCTGAACCGTTGTTTCTTAATCTCACGCTGGGTATACGCATAATCTTAAAGAACCTCGTCTCCCTCCTTTATATTGGAGCGTGACAATTATCTACAGACAAGTTAGAGGAGTTAGTTAACAGGTGGCCGCAACAAAAGTCCGAAAGTAGTGACGCTCCATCTCCGAGTGCCCCCGACTTTGGAATCAGCAAGGGCACTAGGACACAAGGACACTATCACTCACACACATGAGTCATGGAACAGGGCTGAACTGGCCCGTAACCAATTGACAGCACTGCTACCAATTATCTGAGAGCGTATTGTCAGCGAATCAGAAATGAGAGCACAGGACTATATATCCTGTATGAAACTCATCCTTTTCATCTTTATGATTCAGGAACGGATGCCTTGGAGCTCACAGGCCCGTGAGCAAGACAGCTGCCAAGCTGACAGCGAGTCTTCGTCTTTCCCCCTCTGTCCTGCTGCAGCTGTCTCTGACCTCACAGCAGAAGCACGAGGACCTGGGCAGTCTGGCTACCCTTGCAAAGCTTTCTGGGGAAGCAGGGGCACACATCCCTCCCGCTGGGGAACTTTGGTCTGAGCCATTTCAACCCGGGGCCCGGAACCAGCCCCGCCCAGGCGGGGCAGCGTGTCACAGCGAGGCCCTTTGTGACCCAATCCTGTGACACCCAGGGTTCGCTGGCACGGACACGGAGGCCCCGCAGTGTCCGGCAGGACAGCGAGGGGACAGGGCAGGAGTGTGCGGGTCAGGCGAGGAGCCCCCGAGCGCAGCCCAAGTCGTTTCCCTCTACCCCCGGCAGCCCCGCGGCTGCCCCTTCCCAACTTCAGTCCTCATCCCTCAGGATGGAGGAGAGACGCCCCAGCCAACCCAGCACGGCCTGGGAGGAGAGTGGGGCTCCCCAGCAGAGAGAACCTCCACCGGAGCCCTACGAGGTGACCGAGGTGCAGCCGCTGCATGCCGGTGAGCGAGGGTCCCCAGAATTGGCAGGCAGGGCTGGGGCAGCGAGTGCCCCCTGCTCGACACCAGGGCCCCTTGTCCTGACAGCCACGGGTACACTGAGCCAGGCGAGCAGGCACAGGGCTGCGGAGGGCACAGCTCCACAGCTCCTTCCTCTGCTCGCGCCTGCTTTCGGCCGCTCTACAGCGCTGCTCACTCTTCTCCTTGGTTAGATGCTGACTGGCTGCCTGTGTCTGTAGAAGAAAAGGAGGCTTTAGATTGTATCGAGGCCTACATCAAGAGTACAGAAAAGGTAACGGCAGCCGTCTCCATCTCAGCTGTGACTGCAACTCCTGACAGTCCCTCCGGCTCTGCTGCCAGGCTGCAGGAGGGCTGCTGGCTAGATGGAGCTGCTGCCTTCCAGACATGCCGCGCTGCTCCTCACCCTGCAGTGCTCTGGGCCTGCAGGACACGGCTCTCCCAACTCACGCTTCCTCCTTGTCTCTCTGTGGTGGCCAGGACGGGATGCTAACAAATATGTTCCTGGAGAACATCTGCAACATTTGCAAATTCAGGAAAGAGAAGGCCTTGAGTGAGAGCCCGTCTATTTTCTGCCATCGAAAAGGCTTGACAGAGAAAATACAGGTGAGGGGACAATACAAAGGGTTGTGGGAGGAGCAGAGCCGCTCAGGCTGGCGCTGTGTGAGGCAGGGGTGGCTGGAGGACTGTGGGTGCCATGGAGATCTCAGCAGCGGGACACAGAGTGGCTCTGAGTTCCAGTGCTGGGTTGGGAGTACTGGGGCTTTTCTGGCCCTGGCGACCAGCGCCAGGTCTGCTGGTGCTGGTGACTACCAGGTCTCATCCCGGTTATTCCCTACAGAAACTGGTGGAAAATGAGCCCATAGAGCAGATGTGCACGGCCATGCTTGCGATCGCCGCCTTGAGGTACCTGCCCAACCCTGCTTTTGCCCACGCATCCCCAGATCACGATCCTGGTGACCCTGACCCTAGCCTGGAGGCATCCCCCAGTGTGTGCTGGGAGGCTCTCAGCTCTCCACTTCTCTGCGCTTCTTATGAGGTTGGAGGAAGCCCTGAAGCTTCCTGCAGGTTCTCAGCTGTGGCCCCACAGCAGGAGGCATCAGGACTGTCCTTCTGCCGGGGCCAGCCCCATGGTGGAGGTGCCTCACAGCAGGGCTCCACTTCCCTTTCAGGGAACCCTGCCCAGGGGAGGACCTGTTCCAACCCTGCTCTGGCATCGAGGCACTGCTCCCCAACATCAGATTCTCTCTATTTGCAGTGAATTGAAGGCAGTTTCCGAGGACAAAATAATACCTCTTTTAAATGCGTGCTGCAAATCCGTCTTCTACCTTCCTCCAAAAGAGGACTTGAACATTGAACTTTACAATTACGTAAGTACTGGGTATACTACTGGAGATCCCATTATTCATGTGCAGAAATTACTAAGGATCCTTGCAGGCAGGGTCTTGGCCTTGCTTACCACACCCCTTTTCTCTCGCTCTTGCCATGGGTCTGACAACAGCCAACACTGACCATCTGGTCTGCGCGCAGCATCTTTGTGGCAATGGAGCCTGTCCCTGGCTGGACATGAATCTGCCAGTGTCCTTCCCTATAGTCAAGGGGCTCCCAGAAGCTTCCTCAGGGTGAGAGGGCCCTCTGAAAGACTCTCACAACCTGTTGCTGTCTTTACAGACCCTGTATGCTATGGACAGAATGCTGCAGGTATGGCTGCTCAGCAGTTGCACCTCTGACGGAGAGGAGCTGCAGAATATCCTGGAGGTCTGTCTATTGCACAGCTCTGCCCCCAGAGCACTCTTTGGTAGAATTGGAGCCCTCTCTGTTGGAATGCCATGGGCAGGAGCAGGAGCCTCCAAGTGACCTCGTTGGCAGTAGCCCCGTAAAGGGCTTGGCTCCAGCCCGGGGAAAGCCTGGATGGAGGCTGTGATTCCAGCTGGAGCTCAGCAGTTCTGCTCCTGCTCGAAAGGGCATCAGCAGCTCCCAGGCTAACCAAACCAGCATCTGCTCTCCTCACAGGTGCTGCTGCCCTTCACCACCTCCGAAAGCAAAATTGTGCGTGAGAGGGCCATTGAGCAGACCTGGAAGCTTTGTGGTTTCTTGGCCAGCAGTTTCTGTCTGAAGGTAAGGACCAGGCCACACTGTCTCCCATACTCTGCATCCCAGAGCTGCCTGCAGCTCAGAGGTACCTGCAAGACAAGCTTGGGTACAGCTGGGAACCCTCAGCATGTTTCTGCCCTGAAGGGAGGATCTTAATCCTTCCTTTCTCTCTGACAGCGTTCTCTCTCTCAATTTGACATGTCTTCCCTCTCTTTTTCCTTCCTACCACAGCCATTAAAAGAATTCCTTCAACCATCTCAAAGGACAGACATAGTCCTCATGACACTTGAAAAGACCGCTGGAAACTGCAGCATTGAGGACAAGGAGTATGCCAGGATTATACTAGAGATGGTTCTGAAAGACCCCGTCACCTGGCTGATGGATGTAAGCAGACTGAGGCTGGATTGCCGTGCCCTGCCCTCCACAGCTCTTGCGCATCCAAAGCCATTTAAAGGCAGCAAAGAGCAATGGGATTGGGAAAAATATCAGTGGCAGCAGGGTAAACGGCTGCAGTACAGTTGCAGTAATATTCTTCCTGTGTCCTCCCAACAGGTGCCAGAGATTCTGGGTTCCATCCACAGAAACCTGAAAAAAAATCAAGGATCACTTCAGCAGACTGCCCTAACATTGCTGGATATACTGACCAGCCATTTTCCCAGGGATGTGCTGCTGAGTGTGTTGGTGGACCTTCCAGAGAGTGACAGGTACCAGCCCTGATAGCCCCACATGCTTGTTCCATGTGAAAACAGGGGCTCAGAGACACTCTGTCTGCTGCAGAAAATCCCTGAGCAGCAAGCTCTCCACTCCACTGTGCTTTCCAGTGCTGGTGGGCAGCAGCCAAAGCCAACAAAGGAGGCCGAGAGCTCCCCATCAGGCTCCAGCCCTGTGCCCCGGGGAAGGCCATCTCAGCCCCTGCTGCTCACCCATACAGGGTTCCCAGGCCTCCCCAAGCATGCTCAGCTGCAGGGCCAGGGCTGCTGTACAGCCTCCCAGGCCTTGTGGGCCTGCCTGAGCAAAGGTGCTGTTGCTGAGGCAGACCTGCTGACACAGCATTTCTCTTCCTTTGCAGCACTACTCTGGAGATCTGGAAGGGTATGCTTTCTTCCCCAGAGTCATCAGGCAGGGTCTTAGAAGAGCTGTTCCTCATTCTGAAAGTGGAAAATTTCTGCTGGATCCTTACAAAGACCAGTCTCCTTCAGCAGACAGTGAGTTACCAGACCATGCCCCTTGCTGTCCTTCAGGGCTCTTTTTCTGCAGCTCCCTGCCTCTTCCTGCCTTGCCTTGCCCCCAAGACAGGAAAACTGATGCAGGGGAGGGGCAGAGTCGAGGCCACATGCCTGGCTCCAGGAGAGCCGTGGCCTCCACACAGACGGAGCAGGCTGGAGGGCTGGGGAGAAGAGCCTGTGGCCGCACATGTCTGGTACCAACTTTGTGCCAGCTCCAGCAGGTCAATCTCTTTTCAAAGATAGGAGAGCAAGAGGCTGTGCTGGCCCAAGGGCAGGAGGAGCAGGCCTTGTCCCTGGTAGCTTTGTTGTTCTTAGTGATGTGTGCCCCCTGTGCTGGGGACCTGCTCAGCCTCTGCACAACACCGCATCTGCTGCGTAGGGTTACTTTCTGACCCTCCACTGCTCCCTTTACTTCCACCACTGGGCATTCTCGCCACGTCCCACAGCAGAGAGGTGGAGGCTAAGCAGGCAGCAAGTGCCTCAGAGGCAGTGCTGAGGGCCAGCCCTGTTTCCTCCTAGGCCTGGAGCCAGGGGAGCTCTGCTTTGCTATGGTAGGGTGGCCGGGGAAGTACTGTGAGGCACAGGCACCCCGTGCTGGAAACCTGCTGCACTGATTTGCTTGAATCCACAGAGAATTTGTGCAGCGTGTGACCCTGAAGCATCTCCCTTTCATCATCCATGCTAATGCTATGGCCTGCTCTCCACAGCTCTTGGGCATCTGACACCATTATAGGCCAGCATAGAGCAATGGGAAAGGCAGTAATATCACTGGAGGCAGAGCAGATGACTGCAGTACAACAGAAGCAATATTCTTCCTGTGTTCTCCCAACAGGTGCCAGAGATTCTGGGGTCCATCCGCAGAAATCTGAAAGAAAATCACAGATCGCTTCATAAGACTCTCTTTGCATTGCTGGATATACTGACCTGCCAGTTTCCCAGAGATGTGCTGAAGAGCGTGTTGATGGACCTCACTAAGCGTGGCAGGTATCAGCTCTGACAGCCCCATGAGCTCGTTACATTGGAAGAGTATGGCTCGGACACTCTGTTTGGCTGATCCAAAAAGTTCTGCAGGACACCTCCAAGCAGCAATCCTTTCACTCCACTGTGCTTTCCAGTGCTGGTGGGCTGCTCAGGACTGCAGCAGCCAAAGCCAACAAAGGCGGCCGAGAGCTCCCCATCAGGCTCCAGCCCTGTGCCTCGGGGAAGGCCATCTCAGCCCCTGCTGCTCACCCACGCAGGGTTCCCAGGCCTCCCCAAGCATGCTCAGCTGCAGGGCCAGGGCTGCTGTACAGCCTCCCAGGCCTTGTGGGCCTGCCTGAGCCATGCTGCAGTTGGTGGGGCAGACCTGCTGACACAACATTTCTCTTCTTTTGCAGAACTACTCTGAAGATCTGGAAGAGTATGCTTTCTTCCCCAGAGTCATCACGCAGGGTCTTAGAAGAGCTGCTCTTATTCCTCGAGAATAAAGATTACCACAGGATACCCAGAGTGGCCATCAGACTCCTTCGCCGGACGGTGAGTTACCAGACCATGCCCCTTGCTGTCCTTCAGGGCTCTTTTTCTGCAGCTCCCTGCCTCTTCCTGCCTTGCCTTGCCCCCAAGACAGGAAAACTGATGCAGGGGAGGGGCAGAGTCGAGGCCACATGCCTGGCTCCAGGAGAGCCGTGGCCTCCACACAGACGGAGCAGGCTGCAGGGCTGGGGAGAAGAGCCTGTGGCCGCACATGTCTGGTACCAACTTTGTGCCAGCGCCAGCAGGTCAATCTCTTTTCAAAGATAGGAGAGCAAGAGGCTGTGCTGGCCCAAGGGCAGGAGGAGCAGGCCTTGTCCCTGGTAGCTTTGTTGTTCTTAGTGATGTGTGCCCCCTGTGCTGGGGACCTGCTCAGCCTCTGCACAACACCGCATCTGCTGCGTAGGGTTACTTTCTGACCCTCCACTGCTCCCTTTACTTCCACCACTGGGCATTCTCGCCACGTCCCACAGCAGAGAGGTGGAGGCTAAGCAGGCAGCAAGTGCCTCAGAGGCAGTGCTGAGGGCCAGCCCTGTTTCCTCCTAGGCCTGGAGCCAGGGGAGCTCTGCTTTACTGTGGTAGGGTGGCCGGGGAAGTACTGTGAGGCACAGGCACCCCGTGCTGGAAACCTGCTGCACTGATTTGCTTGAATCCACAGAGAATTTGTGCAGAGTGTGACCCTGGAGCATCTCCCTTTCATCACCCATGCTAATGCTATGGCCTGCTCTCCACAGCTCTTGGGCATATGACACCATTTTAGGCCAGCATAGAACAATGGGAAAGGCAGTAATATCACTGGAGGCAGAGCAAACGACTGCAGTACAGCAGCAGTAATATTCTTCCCGTGTCCTCCCAACAGGTGCCAGAGATTCTGGGGTCCATCTGCAGAAATCTGAAAGAAAATCACAGATCGCTTCATAAGACTCTCTTTGCATTGCTGGATATACTGACCTGCCAGTTTCCCAGAGATGTGCTGGAGAGTGTGTTGATGGATCTTCCTCAGTGTGACAGGTACCAGCCCTGACTGCCCCGCACTATAGTTCCGCATGAAGAGTGTGACTCAGAAGTGCTCTGGCTGCCACAGCCAAGGAAAGCTGCAGGTCATTCCCGAGGAGCAATTCTGCTGCAACAGTATCAATCTTCATTTGCAGTATTACTCTGGACACGTGGAAGAGAATACTTACCCTGAGAGAGACATCAGCGAGAAACTTCTACGAACTGCGATGTGTTCTAGGGGACCAACGGTTGTGTGAGATACTTAAGATCACCTCAGTGGAGCTGAAACTCCTTCAACTGACTGTGAGTTACAGGACATGGTAGCCTGCTCTCCTACAGGACTCTCTTTCCCCTGTTCCCTGTCTCCCCTTGCCTTACTCCCCTCCCTGGTGCAGGGCCGTAGCAGAGGCAGAGCCACGGCTGGGGCTGGGGAGAGCCACTGCCTCCACGCAGGCAGAGCAGGCTGAAAAGTGTCTGTGGCCACCCATGTCCAGAGCCTTTGTTGTGCCAGCTTCTGCTGGGCAGGTGCTCCTCGAAGGCTTTAGAATGTCAGAGGGCAGGATGTGCAGACTAAAAAATTCATCCTGCATAGTGCTAGGCCTGGGGCACAGAGGGACCGTTGTGCCTTCCAGAGGCGCTGCTGCCCCAGGCCAGGCTGTGCTGCCCCAATACTTTGCCCTGAGCTGACAGAGGAGCCAGGAGCTGCAGGGTGCAGGGAGTCCTGCTGCCTGTGTCTGGCTCTCACCGCTGCCTTTGTTTCAGGTGATGCCTCCCACTGAAGAGAACCTGAAAGAGCTGTGTAAGCCAGCGGTGCTCCAGAGGCTTCTGAAGACTAGAAGCCTGCCGATACTCTGGCTGGTGCTCAGAGGCCTTGACCTGCTGTCACAGAGACCTGAGACGGTGAGCAGGACCTAGTCAAGCGAAGCCCTGTTGGCAGCCTGGCGGTGGGGCGGTGGGCATCCTTGTGCTGTGGCCTTGCCTGAGACTCAGGAGCTGGGGTGATGGCCGTGGTGGGGCCTGGGGAGATTTCCAGGAGCTTTCCAGATGGGTTACTTGGGGACCGGTTGGAACAAAGGGTGGCTGAGCAGGGGACACGTAGTCCTTGTTCTCCTGCCCTCCTTTCTCCTTTCTCCCCATGTCCTTATCGGTACAGTCATGGCCACCACCTACCTAGAGTCTGCTACTGCAGCTGCCAGGAAGGAAGATGTGTGGCTGGTTTTCTGTAACTTGAGCTTTGACTCCAGGATGGCCAGTGCTCTCTTGATGGAAAGGAAATTGTATGTTTTGGACAGGCAAAAGAAATTCGGGCCCTGGTTCCAAACACATTTACCGTGCTGTTTGACAACGTGAACATTGCTCTGAAGCTGCTGGCTGTCTTCAGAAACATGCTGAATCATCTGGGGAAGAGAGAGGCCAGTTCCTTTGCTCTGGAGCTGTCTGAGAATCTCCTGCCTCTTTTTAATCATGTAAGTCTGCTGCACGTTTCGGTGCTCAGCAAAAGACCCTTCTCCTTTCTTTGTTCCTCTGGGCTCTCGCGGGATGTCTTCTGGGCTCCACAGCCTAGCAGGCCTTGTCCCTGACAGCTTGATTGTTCTTGGCACTGTGAGGCCCCTGTGCTGGGAACCTGCTTAGCCACAGGTGCCTGCTTAGCACCTGCTGCCTCGGGTTACTTTCTGACCCTCCACTGCTCCCTTTACTTCAGCACCGGGCATTCTTCCTGTGTGCCACAGCAGGGAAGTGGAGGCTAAGCAGGCAGCATGTGCCCAGAGGCATTGCTGTTTCCTCCCTCGCCCAATACGTGGCGACCTGTCTGGACCTGGTGGGGTGTCTGGGGGAGCACTCTGAGACACAGGCACCTCATGCTGGAAACCTGTTGCACTGCTTTGTATGGCGGCACAGCGTCCTTATGCAGAATGGGACTTCAAAGCATCTCCCTCATCAGCCATGCCTACGCTCATGCTCACCTTGAGCAGCAAGAACGTGGTGCTGAGCTCCTCCTGTTCTTCTCCCTCAGGTGTCAAGCGAAGTGCGAGAGTGTTCCATCCACCTCTTCAAAGATCTGATGGAGGCTGTGGTGTTGTGGCACTGGGGAAACATGAAGGAGAACGTGCGCATGGGCCTGCTCCCTCTGCTCTTTCGGTTGAGCGATGAGACCCCGAGCGTTGCACAGGTACAAACTTCAGGCCTGACCAGAATGCAGGCTAGGGTGTGTTGACACCTCAGGAGCGGTGCGAGAATTGAGGGCAGGGCAGAAAGCATCTCAGCTCTTGGGATGTGTGTCTGTGGTGCCATCTCCCAGCATCTGTTGTTCTGTAGGCTTCAAGGGAAGCCCTCGTGGCTTGTGCAAAGTTCCTGAAGTGGAAGAAGCTCAAGCACCAGGCCCGGGAGGAGAACAAAGAGGGGATCATGAAGTGCTTGGTAAGGACACTTTAACAGCCCCCACCTTTTTGCTGGCTGAAGGGGACGCTGGCTGAAGGAGCTGCGCCAGCATCTGGGGAGGGTCTGCAAGTCTCATGGCTCTGTGTTCTTCTCCAGATGAAGCAGGGCAGGAAGGCAGTGGAGAGATACCTGTGGCAGAGCCTGCCATACCTGAGGGATTCTCAGTCCTCTGTGCGATGCGAGGCTGTCAAATTCATCGGTGAGCCCCATCCCTGGCTCCCTCTTTTGGCCCTGTCCTGGCAGCAAGGCGCAGCCCTGCACCCCCCACAGATACATCCTGACCATGGCGATAGCCCCGATGGGTGCCTTGCTCAAGTCTGCACTCGGGCACCCTCCCTGCCTGGTGCACAGCAGGGGAAGCAGCTGGGTTGGCTTGGAAGGAGTCTGAGCTCCTAGGAGCATGTTGGGGAACTGGGGTCTGATGGGATCTCTCTACCTAGGGCTGGCTGTGCAGCACTGCCGGGACCAAAGTGAGGAAAATCTGAATAAAATCTGCAATGGTGAGTGAGGGCAGCGCTGCGTGTGCTGGTGCTGAGGGCAGGGGGCAGAGTGTGGGCAGTGTGCAACTGTGCCTTGCCCTGCTGCATGGAAATGCTGCAGGGGCAGGTGGGACACTCCTGAGCAGTGGCTTTCAGTTGATCCCTCAGTTTGTGTGCTCCTCCTGATCTAGAAAATCAATGAGTGGGGCTGGCATGGTCCAGAGCTAATGCTGGTGCGTCTCTGCAGGTCGGTGGGTTTCACCTCTGTTTCCTTCTGTTGCAGCCCTCAAGCCTTTGGAAGATGATGTCAGTCTTGCAGTCCGTTCCCTGTCAGACAGGACAGCTCTGATGCTGAGAGAGCAAAGACAGCAGGCAGTATCTGCACGGCATTGGCTTTCAGCTCTGTGCTGCTGGCCCTGATTTGAGCTACATATCGGCTCATTTTGCCAGGCCTTAGACAGAGACACTGCAAGAAATTCTGCGTTCTTCTAACTTCTTGCAAAGGTGAAGTACCAGTAAGCAATGCTCCTGCTTGCTCAGTAGTGCTGTGTGCCTGGGCGTGACTGTCGTGTGCAATAAGACAAATGGGTTTTCATTTCAAGGGAAAAAAACAAAACCATCTTGCTTTCTATCTTGGAGACCCAGAAATCTGGACTCAAAGATCTTCCATTTTGAGTTTGCATTTCAAATCTGGGAAAGGAATGATTCTCCTAATCTTTTTTGCTGACATGTAAGTTCTAACAAGGGAACAGCACAAAAACAGCAAAATAGATCTTGAAGAAAGGTGGAAGAAATCGTAGGGAGAATCACAGAGTCACAGCGCTTGGAATGGTCCTCATGAGCTTGTTGAGTCCAATCTCCCTTCTAAAGCAGGTACCCTACAGTAGGGTAGGAATCCAGACGGGTCTTGAATATGTCCACAGCAGGAGACTCCACCACATCACTGGGCAACCTGTTCCTGTGCACTGTCACCGTTAACATTTAGAAGGTTTCCTGCGTGTTAGTATGGAACTTCCTATGCACAAGCTTTAGGCCAGTTCTCCTACTCCTGTTGCTTCACAGCACCAAGAAGAGCCTGGCCTCCTCCGTTTGCCTCCCACCTCCCTGTAGACATTTTTAAGCTTTGTTCAGCTCCCCTCTCAGTCTTCTATTCTTCAGGCTAAACAGTCTCATATGGGAGATGCTCCACACCCTTTATCTCTGAAGTTCATGGAGTGTCACCAACAGGGAATTTTGCCTTGCAGCCTTATCTGTAATGACGGATTCCCATTACTGCATTTCAGCTGACACCTCCCACACCTGGTTTTCATCACTACATTTAGTTATCCTCAGATTACAAACATATAGCTGTGCTCTAAAGCAAGCACTGAAGTAATATTGATATTGAAGAGAAAAATGCACTGTTTTTTTACAGTGGAGAATGGAGGCTGACAGTACATTACCGTGGCCTGAATGAAGTCACACCCCACTGAGTGCTTCTGTGCCAGATATGTTAGAGCTGCAGTATGAACTGGAGTCGAAAGCAGTCAAATGGAATGCCACCACTTACATCGTGAATGCATTCTTTTCCATTCCTTTGGCCACAGATTGCAGGCCACAGTTTGCTTTTACCTGGAAGGGTGTTCAGTACACATGGAACCATATGCCCCAGGGGTAGAAGCACAGCCTAACCATTTGCCATGGGTTGATCCAAACCGCACTGGAACACGGCGTGGCTCCCAAGCACCTCCATAACTTTGATGACGTTGTGTGGGGCGACACAGCAGAGGAAGTTTTTGAGAAAGGAGAGCAAATAATCCAAATTCTTCTGGGTGCTGGTTTTGCTACTAAACAGAACAAAGCGAATGGATCTGCCCAAGAAATTCAGTTCCTAGGAGTAGAATGGCAAGATTGGCACTGTCACGTCCCAGGAGATGTGGTCGATAAAATCACCAGGATGTTTCCACCTGTGAAAGACGGAAACTGTTTTCCTTTCTTTTGTCTCAAAGCTTGCTTTGTAAGGCCTTTTCTGTTGACAAGACTCTGACTGATAACTGCCGGTTATCTAGATGGGTGTCATAGTGCCTCAGTGTCTCTGCTGGTGGTTGTAAAGACAAGCAGAAATAGGGGCAAACAGTCTTTTCTGGGGGGGTATGGCTTGGAGAAGCTGACCACCACAAAAAGACAACAATACTGCTGCATGGCAATGCAGGTGACATTCTCTGTTGGATTATCTGTTGGGTCAGGCACGTCACACAAACAAAGAGAAAAGAAAAAAGCCCTGAGAAGTGTGGGAATAAAAGGCCGTCACTGAACCAAGGATTTTAGAGAAGAATTCCTGGAGAAGAATTCCTGGAGAAGAACTCTTAGAGAAGAACTTTCAGAAAAGAACTTTGGAGAAGAGCTCCCAAAGAAAAAAATCTTTGACGGAGAACTGCCGAAGAGAAAAACCTTGGGCAGAGAATTCCCTGAGGGGAAAACCTCTTTGGAAGAACCCCTTGGCCTGCTTGCTGCGAAGCTTCCTAGCTTTCTCCCATCCCCCGCCGTGACTAGACAAGTTCCTGAGACCAGCGGACCTACTATGAACCTCGCTGGATCCATGATGGTGATTATATCATTTTTGCTTTCTGCCAAAGTGTCTTTATCCCTTTTCTATCGTTCACCTTCCCTTCGCCATATCCCTAAGCAACTAGTATTTGAAATAAACTGGTCGGGTTAACATTTGACGCGCTGTGTCTTAATCTCACGCCAGGTATACACATAATCAAAGAAGACAGCGAGCTCAGATGGGGAACCTCAGTCATTCAGGAATCCTAGAGGTGATCATGGACTGGCCTGCAGGCAAGAAATTTGGGACATCAGCAGCAGAGGAGGTATCATGTGCTAAAGAGGCCCCACCATATAATGAACTACCGGAAAATGAAAAGAGATGTGCCCTGTTCACAGACAGACTGGGTTGTATTGTTGGGAAGCTCGGCAGTTGGAAGGCTGCTGGGTGGGAGCCCCACATGACAAGTTGCAGAGGCCACTGAAGGAGAAGGAGAATCAAGTCAATTTGCAGAGGTAGAGGCTGTCCTTAGATGGGCTGGCCTTGGATGAGGCGGAATGGGAGAGGTGGCCAATGCTGTATCTTTGTACTGACTCGTGGATGCTGGCAAATGCTCTATGGGGGTGGTTGCAGCAGTGGGAACAAAACAACTGGCAAGAGATGGGTAAACCTATCTATGCTGCTGAACTGTGGAAAGACATCGCTGCCCGAGCAAAAAATATGGTATTAAAGGTGCATCATGTAGATGCTCATGTGCCCAAGAGTTGAGCTTCTGAAGAACAGACAAATAACCATTAGGTAGATTGAGCTGCCGAAATGGAGGTGGTTCAGGTAGGCTTGGACTGGCAGAACAAGGGAGAGTTATTTTTATCTCGGTGGGCACATGAGGCCACCAAGGAAGGGACGTGACCTATAAGTGCACTGGAGACCGAGGGGTGGACTTAACTATGAACGCTATTGCACAGGATATCCATGACTGAGACAAATGTGCCAGAACTAAACAAACCAAGAGGATGAAACCACTCTGGCAGGAAGGGCAATGGCAAAAGTATAAATAAGGGGAGGCGTGGCAGGTTGATTATATCATCTTGCCACAAACTTGCGATGGTAATTGTTACGTGCTTACCATGGTGGAGGAGTCAACTGGGTGGCTTGAAGCACGTGCAGTGCCCCATGCTACTGCCCGTAACACCATCTTAGGCTTTGAGAAGCAAATCCTGTGGTGACACGGCACTCCAGAAAGAATGGAGTCCAATAATGGGACTCATTTCAAAAATTCCCTTGTGGATATTTGAGCCAAGGAACACGGCACCGAGTGGATCCATCATATCCCCTACTGTGCACCAGCGGCTCCTAAGATTGCGTGCTGCAGTGGGTTGTTAGAAACCACATTAAAAGCAATGAGTGGGGGAACATTTAAGCATTGGGAGAAAAATCTGGCAGAATTCATCTGGTTGGTCAACACTAGAGACTGGGTCAGTCGAAATGGTCCTACACAATCCAGCTCCCTACATACCGTAGAGGACTTAAGGTCCCTGTGGTACACGTAAAGAACATGTTGGGAAAAGCGGTGTGGGTCCTTCCAGCCTCTGGAAAGGGCAAACCCCTCCAAGAAACCATTTTTGCACGAGGACCTGGATCCACCTGGTGGGATGGAGGAAAATGGGACGTCCAGTGTGTACCACAAGGGAATTTGATGCTGGGGGAGTGCAGTCTGCTATTCCATGAATATATATATACAGATACATTTGTATGTAATCCATGTTAATTACTGTTTTGTTCGTATATAGGGGTATGATAAGGCTGATGTGATGGTGTGGAATCTTGTGGTTTTGATGCCGGCATTCCACGTCAGAACGTGATGCAGGGAGTTAAGGATTTAATGCTGCGGCAGGGAGCGTCTGAGGGGCAGAGCTCCACACCAGACGCCAGGTCCTCGCTCTCAGCTGCAGATTCAGCACGTGTGCTTCTTCTGCAGTTTCTTCCCTACTGTAAGCTCTCAGATTTGGTTTGGAAACTTTGTTTCTCTCAAATGTATGATTTCATTGCATTTTATAAAGTTACCATTCCTCCTCAAGTTGTGTCGTTGTTTTCTATTCCTCCTCAAGTAGCGTCGTTGTTTTATTGTAGACCCATATGTTATCTGTCTGTCCCTCCATCCTTCCCCCCGCCCCCCGTGTGCACGACTCTGCTTGGATGGCCACGTGGCCATCAACGGTGCTGTTTTTTTTCTTCCTCTCTCCCTTCTTTGTTTCCCTTATGTCCCTGTCACAGATAACACCGTGACAGTTGCCCAGATGCCACGTCCTTGGAGACGTTCAAGATCAGGCTGGACTGGGATCTGTGCACCTGATCCAGCTGTAGGTGTCCGTATTCATTGCAAGGCAGTTGGACTAGGTGTCGTTTAAGGGTCCCATCCGTCTTGAATGATTCTATGAATCTCTGCAGCCTTTCTTTCTCAGTCATCTTTACTACAGTCATGGTTATAATAAAGCCTAACGGCAGCAGCCATTTTGGCTACCGACACCGGTCATGCGCTGCACGCCTCTCTTTTCCGCTACATTTTCTTTCTTCAGTCAGGAGAAAGACAAGAGAAAAATGCCTCTGTAACATTCTTTCTGAGGCATACCACCTCAGGCATACCTGAGGGATTCTCAGTCCTCTGTGCGATGCGAGGCCATCGAATTCATCGGTGAGCCCAATCCCTGGCTTCCTCTTTGGGCCCTGTCCTGGCAGCAAGGCGCAGCCCTGCACCCCCCACAGATACACCCTGACCATGGCGGTAGCCCTGATGGGTGCCTTGCTCAAGTCCCCCCATCGAGCCCTGTCCCTGCCTGGGGCACAGCAGGGCAAGCAGCTGGGTTGGCCGGGATGGAGTCTTTTCTCCTGGGAGCATGTTGGGGAACTGGGGTCTGATGGGATCTCTCTACCTAGGGCTGGCTGTGCAGCACTGCCGGGAACAAAGTGAGGAAAGGCTGAATGAAATCTACAGTGGTGAGTGAGGGCAGCGCTATGTGTGCTGGGGCTGAGGGCAGGGGGCAGTTTGTGGGCAGTGTGCAACTGTGCCTTGCCCTGCTGCATGGAAATGCTGCAGAAGGAGGGGAACAATCCTGGAGCAGGTGGGACACTCCTGAGCAGTGGTTTCCAGCTGATCCCTCAGTCTACGTGCTTCTTCTGGTATGGAAAAGTGATGGGTGGTGCTGGCATGGGCCAGAGGGGATGCTGGTGGTTATCACTTCTGCTGTTTCCCTCTGTTACAGCCCTCAGGTCTTTGGAAGATGATGTCCATCCGAGAGTCTGTTCCCTGGCAGAAGAGATAATGCTGATACTGAGAGAGCAAAGACAGCAGGCAGTATCTGCACGGCACTGGCTTTCAGCTCTGTGCTGCTGGCCCTGATGTGAGCTACGTATCGGCACATTTTGCCAGACCTTTGACTGATACACTGCAAGAAATTCTGCGTTCTTCTAACTTCTTGCGAAGGTGAAGTACCAGTAAGCAATGCTCCTGCTTGCTCAGTAGTGCTGTGTGCCTGGGCGTGACTGTCGTGTGCAATAAGACAAATGGGTTTTCATTTCAAGGGAAAAAAACAAAACCATCTTGCTTTCTATCTTGGAGACCCAAAAATCCAGACTCAAAGATATCCATTTTGAGTTTGCATTTCAAAAAGGTGAAAGAAATCGTAGGGAGAATCACAGAGTCACAGCGCTTGGAATGGTCCTCATGAGCTTGTTGAGTCTAATCTCCCTTCTAAAGCAGGTACCCTACAGTAGGGTAGGAATCCAGACGGGTCTTGAATATGTCCACAGCAAGAGACTCCACCACACCACTGGGCAACCTGTTCCAGTGCACTGTCACTGTTACCGTTTAGAAGGTTTCCTGCGTGTTAGTATGGAACTTCCTATGCACAAGCTTTAGGCCAGTTCTCCTACTCCTGTTGCTTCACAGCACCAAGAAGAGCCTGGCCTCCTCCATTTGCCTCTCACCTCCCTTTTAGATATTTGTAAACATCAGTCAGCTCCCCTCTCAGTCTTCTATTCCCCAGGCTGAACAGACCCAGGTTACTCTATCTTTTCACATGTGGGAGATGCTCCACACCCTTTAACTCTGAAGTACGTGGAGTGACACCAACAGGGAATTTTGCCTTGCAGCCTTACCTGTAATGACTGATTCTCTTTACTGCATTTCAGCTGACACATCCCCAGAGAAGCTGTGTGCTCCTTGCATTGCAAATCACACCTATGGTTTTTGTCACAGTCTCCTTTTTGCTGTGACTTTCACCCTTCTCAGGACTCTAGGTCTAAAGTGTTGCTTTCTAACCTCCTATGAACATGCTGCTACTTTGCATACTCTCATGACAGGGGTTTTGTTGGCCCTCTCATCACTTCCTATAAGCACGTAAGAGAAGAAGAACCAGTCTGTTGTGGTGGATCGGAGTGATCTTGGGAGCAAGTGAAATGCAAGCAGTTGTCATGGATGAAGTGCAGAAGCATTCTGTGCCCAATTCAGCTGCAGCTGAGCCAACATTAATGGCTCTGGAGCTCCCTATCTTTTTTATTGTTGTTGTTGACCCCGAGCTCACGGCTCTTATTGGGTGGCCGCGTGGCCACCGATGGTGCCGTTGTTTTGTTCTTTTTTATCTCTCTCTCTTCTCTGTTTCCCTTGTGTCACTGTGGTGGAGAAAGCGGGCAATGCAGGATTTATACTCCATTGTAAAATTGGTGCTAAGAGGACTAAGGGTCTTCATGTACCTTAGAGCATGTTAGTGTCTTTTTAAGCTCGCTATGTTCAGCACCGGAGTCATATCTGTGTACAGCTACTTTAGTGCACTGATGAGGTTATCTGCCTCGTGCCTGAACACCCTGGCTAGCGTGGCAGATTATACGGCATTTGGATTGGTTTCCAGGTACTCAGGTCTTTACCTATGTTCAGGATGCCAGCCTAGCAACTGTGTTATCCATTATTCTGCATGTAATCTCTGCAATAGTAATTTACATCATGTGGAGGAAGCCTTCCTCAAAACCAGAGAGTACTGAATGGCAGGGAAGGTGGGAAAAATTAGGAAAGAAATTAGAAGCATGGGGACCCCCGGTTTTATGCAGTTTTGATCTTGAGCACCTGTGGGATCCTGAGAAATTCAGTGAGTATTTAGGTAAGGGATCGTGTGGCCCAGGAAGATCTCAGAAGGAACAGTCTGTTTGGGGTTTGGTTTGTGCTTATCGAGCTATAATTAATATTCTGGTGAGAAATGGTTTTCTAAACCGAGTTCCAAAGCAAAAATGGACACCTCAAAGTCAGACCTGACCTATCACAGGAAGCACCGGCATCAATGTCGGTTGCCCCTGTGGAAGGCCAGAAATGGAAACGGGTGTCCTTGCTCCTAGAACGGAAAGAAGAAGAAGCAGAGAAAGAAGAGGAAGATCCAGGCAAGGGGCCCTTCTCAGCACCACCACCACCTAGAATCCAAGGCTCAAGGAAGGAGTTTGTACGGTGCTCGGATGAATCTGTTGTCACATGGTTGCTGCAGTGCAGGGACAACGGTGCCATGTCTGAATGGAGTCACCACTCTCTGGGAACAAGTACTAGTGGCTGTAAAGGAGAGACACTCCTATAAAGACGATCTGGAGCCTAAGGTGAAAGATGGGATACTGTGGAGAAAGGCATCCAATTTTGAGAGAAACAGCAGTAGTGGAGATGCTGTATGGTTCCAAGTTTGTCCCTAACGATCCACGCCAGGACCATGATCCTGAGAAAGTAAGGTGTACACCTGATATGTGTCAGACGCTCTCAAAAACAGCACCAGAAAGGTACTCGAGTACACTGGTAGCAACGTTTTGTAGATAAGAAGACCAAGACAGAAGACCCTCAGTTTTTTGAATTGACTATTACAGTTCAAAATTTTGAACAACAGCTTCCGCCATCACGTTTCCATTTCAGCTGTATCAACGGCAGCAGAACAAGTAGGTGAAATGAAGAAGACACAGGAAAGTATGCTGGAGGAATTGTCCCTAGTGATTAAAAGGGATGAACCTGTGTCGGTATCAGAAACACCTGATGAAGACGATTATGATCCAGAGATCCTTCTGATGAAGGAACTGATACAACTGATGGAAGTCTCAGCCATCAAAGGCAACCGCCTCACTGCTCAAGCAAATGACAGCAGTAACTCCATGTCGCGTGCAGCCATGTGGAGCTTGTTACACGCAAATCCAGAGGACATTAAGAAGTGGCTTAAAATCCCACTCCTGCACTGCAAGCACGGGTGAGAGAATTACAGCAAAGATCAGCCACTAACAAAATTGCTCCAGTCACTGCAGGTAACCAATAGAGGGGCCCTGCACCCAGCCAGGGGAGGAAAGGGATAATAGAGTGTTTTGGACTGTGTGGATTAGATAGCCTGGCACATCAGAGCCACGAAAATATAAGGCACTGGTGGACACTGGAGCACAGTGCACTCTAATGCCCTCAAGTTATAAAAGGACAGAATTGATTTATATTTCTAGGGTGAGTGGGGGCTCTCAGGAATTGTCTGTGTTGGAGGCAGAAGTAAGCCTCACTAGTAAAAACTGTCAGAAGCATCCCATAGTGACTGGGCAGGGGGCTCCATGCATACTCAATATAGATTATCTCAGAAGAGGACATTTCAAGGATCCCAAGGGATACCGATGGGCTTTTGGAATAGCTGCTGTGGATGCAGACAATATTAAACAGCTGCTGATTTACCTGGCCTGTTGGAAGATCCGTCTGTTGTGGGGGTACTGTGGGGGTAAAAGAGCAGCAAGTACCAATTGCTACAAAAACAGTGGTACACAGACGGCAGTACCGCACCAAGTGGGATTCTCTGCTCCCCATTCATCACTTGATCTGTCAGCTAGAGAGCCAGGGAGTGATCAACAAAACTCACTCACTTTTTAACAGCCCCATATGGCCGGTGCGTAAAGCCAGTGGAGAATGGAGGCTGACGGTACATTACCGTGGCCTGAATGAAGTCACACCCCCACTGAGTGCTGCTGTGCCAGATATTTTAGAGCTGCAATATGAACTGGAGTCAAAAGCAGCCAAATGGATCTCGGATTTCTCTTCCAGTTTTTCAACATGCATCCTAAAGGACTTACAGCAGGCGCTGCCATGGGAGCTGTCTCTCTGTCCCCCGCCCTGGAATTTATGCAGAAATAATAACAACTTCTCAAAATTAGCATTTGTGTGGGCTGTGATGTGGAGTGGAATGCAGCTATGAGGCTACATCTGAGCAAACTCAAGTGGAAGAAGAGTGTCTACCGATCACAGAAGGAGGGGCTGGCCACCTGTCATGTTTTATGATTTTTGTTACTGGTATATTCCGTATCATAGCATCATGCAGTGCACTGGGAGTTAAGGAGTTAATGCTCCAACCCCACGGATCATCGATAGCTCCGGGTACATCTGTCTCAGAAGAGAAGAACTACGTACGCCAGGGGACTTTGCTTTGCTTTGCATTTTTCTCTTTTCTGCTCAGTGGGAAAGATAAAAACTGTTTGCGTGTCATGAGACGCAGGCTCTTTCCCTCTCACATTAACCCAGCAGCAGGTGCTCACTAGCCATCTTGCCTTCAGCATTTATCATAAGGCCTCTGGTTTGTGGGTGCTCTCTCTCTCTTATTGCATTTGATTTATTAGCTTCAACTCCAATTATATTGTGTTGTTTTGCATTCCGATATCTTACTCAGTACATTAGCTTCCCTCCTCAGATCATGGCCACTGTTTTGTTTTTAGGCCTATCTCCCTTTTCTTTTTCCCCTTTTCCACTTTCCCTTTCCCGGGATGTGGGTCCGCCCAAATTGTCACAGACCTGGACCAAACCAGCCCACTAACAATTGGCATTTTTGGCACCTAACCTGGGGCAAGGTTGGGTGCAAAAGAGTGAAATACTTTCTGAGTGAATCTCTCTCTGCCCTCAAAGAGCTTACTTAGGAAGCTTATCTGTACTGCAGTTGCTGTACTCTGCGGATCCAGAAAGAGAGTCTCCTAGCCAAGAAACAGAATGTCCAGTCCAACTTCAACACTCTCCAATGCAACTTGGATGCCCTCCAGCCTCAACAAGACACCCTCCCAGTGGAGCTAGAAAGAAAGAGCATTGAAACTGACCAATCTGATCAATTACAGACAGCACCAGAATCTATGTCAGTTACCCCTGTAAGAGGACAGAAAATGAAAAGAATCTCAACTCCCTTGGAAGAGAAGAAAGAGGAGGAGGAGAAAGTAGAGGAAGCAGACAGTGTAAGAGAAGAGGAGAAAAGAGGCCCATGTGAAAGACAGAAACTGTTTTCTTTTATTTATTGTCTCAAAGCTTGCTTCGTGAGGCCTTTCTGGTGATGAGACTCTAAGTGAGAACTGCAGGTTATCTGGGTGGGTGTCACCGTGCCACAGTGCCTCTGCTTATTGTTGTAAAGATAAGCAGAAGCAGGGCCAAGCCTGTTTTTTTGGGGGGTTCGGCTTGGAGAAGCTGATCACTGCAAAAGACAATAATGCTTGTGCCTGGCAATGAAGGTACCACTCCCTGCTGGCTTATCTGTTGGGCCAGGTATGTCACACTAACAGAGAAAAAAGAAAAAAAACTGAGAAATGGTGGATAAAAGGCCTTCACTAAACTTAGGACTTTGGAAAAGAACTCCCCAAGAAAACATCTTTGATGGAGAACTCCCGCAGAGCACACAGAGAATTCCCTGAGAGGGGGAAACTGTTCGGATGAACCCTGAGGCCTGCTTGCTGCCAAGCTTCCCGGCTTTCTCCCATCCCCCGTGGTGACCAGACGAGTTCCTGAGATCAACGGACCTACTATGAACTTCGCTGGACCCACGGTGCTGATTATACCTCTCTTGCTTTCTATCAAGACTCCTTGCTTTTTATCCCTTTTCTATCGCTTCCCTTCACCATATCCCTAAGCAACCAGTAATTGTAATATACTGGTTGGGCTAACATTTGACCCGCTGTGTCTTAATCTCACCATCGGGTATACACATACATACAAAGAACCTCGTCTCCCTCCTTTATATTGGAGCGTGACATCTTTAATGGCGTAGTCGGCAGGATACCCGACAGTGAGAGTGTTGCCCTTCCAGGTATAGTTGATGTGTGTACCTTCTGGAGTTGCACGGAGTGTTATTTTTGATAATTTAGATGTGAGTGCCTCTCCAGAAAGAATCACTCTGAATATTGAGTTTTAAGTGTGAAATTTGAACCTCTTTCCTGTGTGTGCCTCCTGGAGTTGTGAGGAGTGATAACTGTGATAACTTAGACGTCTGTACCTCTCCAGGAAGAATCACTCCGCATATTGAACCATAGCTGCGTTTGCGGGAACTTTAAGTAAAGTTGATCCTTTTCCTGTGTGCACCTCCTGGAGTTGCAAGGAGTGATAATTTGATAATTGATTAACGTGAGCACCACTCCAGGAAGATCACTCCACATATTGAAACTTAACTGTGTCTTTGGAACTTTTTATGTGTGTGTCTCTCAGGAACCTATTAAGGAACTTCGGGACCTGTGAAGATTATTGTGTATTTTTGAAACTTAAGGGTACTTCCTTACTTAGGTGTGGTGTTTGAAGTTTTTTTTCTCTGTGTGTGGCTTCACAGGGAAGTGAGAAGTGCTTTACGTATTAGCATTTTCTTTGATCTTCTTTGACTTTGGCATGCTGCTCTCAGTAAACAGAGGAGTGATTTGAGTATTTGCATTTGTTTTACTCAAAGTTTTGGATACTGTACTCTTTCTCTTTCTCCGTGTAGCTCTTTCTGCATATTGAGAAATGAGCGACAGTGTAGTCGCAATGAAAGGTGAAGATGTGTTATTTGACCTTTTAGAAAAGCATGGTGCCAGACCCTCGTTAACAGGGGTAGACTGGGCACAGCAGAACTGGCATAACTTGCAGAGTGTTTCAGACCGTATTAGTGTTCTGCAAAAGAATGCTCATGCCCGAGCTGGAAAAGGAAAGGCACTTATTTGTGCAGTATTGGGTTCGGCTCTGGTTGCAGCCATAGAATTCCGTGACCAGCAGCTTAAAGCAGAGAGCCAAGCTTTACAAGCGCTGCAGGAATCAGTTAAAGTAAGTCAGGAATTGATAAAAGCTTTGCGAAATCAAATTGTAAACCTAGAGGAGCAATTAGAAAGGGAAAAGCATAATTCTGATCTGTTGCAAATGGCTTTAAGGGAAGTGTTAACGGGTAAGGATGCCAGTGGTACTAGTGCACCTCAAAAGAAAACTTATCCAAGGGAGGAATTGCAAGGTATAAAGGCAAATGTTGACAAATTAGAAGCCCTCCCATCTCTCTTGCGTCCTTCAATAAAAACTGAGATTTCAAACAACAATGGCAAGGATTTAGATCCTCAAATGAATACTGAAGAAATCCCTTTCTCTGCTACTGAGCTAGCAACCTTGAAAAGAGATTTTGGCCGCTCTCCTAAAGAATCAGAAACAGAGTACGTATGGAGAGTCAGCCTCACAGGTGGAGATCAGATACTTTTATCTGAAAAAGAGGCTAACGGTTATTGGGGACCAGGAGTATTTTTAACTACAGGTAACAATTGTGCTCCCTGATCTCTTATACAGAGAGTTGCCTATTGGGCAGGTGGTCTTAACCCTCTAGAAAGGGGAGACCCCCTTACCATTACTGGGACAGTAGATCAATTAGTCGAAAGTGTTCAAAAGGCTGCTTGTTTGCAAACGATGTATGATAGAAAGCTGCAGCCACACCATGAATCCCCTATGATGATGCCTGTTGATCCTGAGAGAATGACCCCTCTTATCAGGGGGCTTCCAGAATCGCTGAAACCCATAGGCATACAATTGCAAGGAATGATACAGGATATGTCTCAAGGAGAAGGAACCCGGGCAGCGTTAGAAGGAACTGCAACCTCTATCGTGTGCAGTCAGGATACAAAGTGTGGACGTGGGGGAAGGTTGCCCAAGAATTAATTAACTATGGGAGAAAATATGGACCAGTGATTTCTTCCACCAGCAAATTTGAGACAAAGGGAATGAGGCGTGCGGAGGCCAATTCGACCCCTCCCCTATCTAATCGGGAGAACAACAGATCTAAAAGGGTCTCATTTTCAGTGAAACCAAGCGGGCGAAATATAGATCGTAAACGTAATAGTTTTTGGATGCTGGGCCGGCAGAAGGGCATTCCATGAGAACTAATGGATGGATTATTGTAAGAGACTATTATTATACCATTGCCTCAAAGTTTGCTGATGAACATGTCCGAACATGTCCAAGCTAGCCCTGGACAAGGTTGTGAAATCCTTGGTCTAAGGGATGGTCAAGCAGATGGGCACATCCTGGGGCAACGAAAGAGAGATAAGCTGCAGCTCAGTGGCCACTGAACACTCTTTTGTTTGGTACTCATCTCCGTAGGGAGATAGCCATCTCAGGAGATGCTTGCCTGGCACACTAGCACGGGATTTGTCACGTAGACTGGAGGAATCTGGAAGATAAATAGAGGGGTCCTGCAGCCACGATGTTGGGGGGTTTTCTCTGCTGCTGCCAGGAGTTTCTCTTCGGAGAGACTTCCCGAGCTGATCACTGCTGCTGCCTGGAGAAGTCTTCTCTTAGGAGAGACCTCATGAGCTGATCACTGTTCGCTGCTGCCTTCCTCGGGGTTGCTTCCCTCGCTGCTTCTCCAGTGCTGACCCCTCACTGCTTCTCCGGTGCGGACCCCTCGCTGTTTCTCGCTGTTTTTGACTGCTTGCTGCTCAAGGCTGCCCGTCGCTGCTGCTGTTCTCCCCGCTTCTGCCACCCCTGCTCTTCGGCCTCGGTCCGTCAGATCCGCTTGCAACCAGACCGCCCCTAGGATCCTGGCTGGTGACTTTCCCTGCGTTATACAAACCCTTGCTTCTTTCCTTTCTTTCTTATCGCTCGCCTTCCCTTCCCCATCAACCTTAACAGTGTCTGCCTTCCCCTTCCCCATGTCCCTGGTCAGTATTTGTAATAAACTGGTCGGACCGACATCTGAACCGTTGTTTCTTAATCTCACGCTGGGTATACGCATAATCTTAAAGAACCTCGTCTCCCTCCTTTATATTGGAGCGTGACAATTATCTACAGACAAGTTAGAGGAGTTAGTTAACAGGTGGCCGCAACAAAAGTCCGAAAGTAGTGACGCTCCATCTCCGAGTGCCCCCGACTTTGGAATCAGCAAGGGCACTAGGACACAAGGACACTATCACTCACACACATGAGTCATGGAACAGGGCTGAACTGGCCCGTAACCAATTGACAGCACTGCTACCAATTATCTGAGAGCGTATTGTCAGCGAATCAGAAATGAGAGCACAGGACTATATATCCTGTATGAAACTCATCCTTTTCATCTTTATGATTCAGGAACGGATGCCTTGGAGCTCACAGGCCCGTGAGCAAGACAGCTGCCAAGCTGACAGCGAGTCTTCGTCTTCCCCCTCTGTCCTGCTGCAGCTGTCTCTGACCTCACAGCAGAAGCACGAGGACCTGGGCAGTCTGGCTACCCTTGCAAAGCTTTCTGGGGAAGCAGGGGCACACATCCCTCCCGCTGGGGAACTTTGGTCTGAGCCATTTCAACCCGGGGCCCGGAACCAGCCCCGCCCAGGCGGGGCAGCGTGTCACAGCGAGGCCCTTTGTGACCCAATCCTGTGACACCCAGGGTTCGCTGGCACGGACACGGAGGCCCCGCAGTGTCCGGCAGGACAGCGAGGGGACAGGGCAGGAGTGTGCGGGTCAGGCGAGGAGCCCCCGAGCGCAGCCCAAGTCGTTTCCCTCTACCCCCGGCAGCCCCGCGGCTGCCCCTTCCCAACTTCAGTCCTCATCCCTCAGGATGGAGGAGAGACGCCCCAGCCAACCCAGCACGGCCTGGGAGGAGAGTGGGGCTCCCCAGCAGAGAGAACCTCCACCGGAGCCCTACGAGGTGACCGAGGTGCAGCCGCTGCATGCCGGTGAGCGAGGGTCCCCAGAATTGGCAGGCAGGGCTGGGGCAGCGAGTGCCCCCTGCTCGACACCAGGGCCCCTTGTCCTGACAGCCACGGGTACACTGAGCCAGGCGAGCAGGCACAGGGCTGCGGAGGGCACAGCTCCACAGCTCCTTCCTCTGCTCGCGCCTGCTTTCGGCCGCTCTACAGCGCTGCTCACTCTTCTCCTTGGTTAGATGCTGACTGGCTGCCTGTGTCTGTAGAAGAAAAGGAGGCTTTAGATTGTATCGAGGCCTACATCAAGAGTACAGAAAAGGTAACGGCAGCCGTCTCCATCTCAGCTGTGACTGCAACTCCTGACAGTCCCTCCGGCTCTGCTGCCAGGCTGCAGGAGGGCTGCTGGCTAGATGGAGCTGCTGCCTTCCAGACATGCCGCGCTGCTCCTCACCCTGCAGTGCTCTGGGCCTGCAGGACACGGCTCTCCCAACTCACGCTTCCTCCTTGTCTCTCTGTGGTGGCCAGGACGGGATGCTAACAAATATGTTCCTGGAGAACATCTGCAACATTTGCAAATTCAGGAAAGAGAAGGCCTTGAGTGAGAGCCCGTCTATTTTCTGCCATCAAAAAGGCTTGACAGAGAAAATACAGGTGAGGGGACAATACAAAGGGTTGTGGGAGGAGCAGAGCCGCTCAGGCTGGCACTGTGTGAGGCAGGGGTGGCTGGAGGACTGTGGGTGCCATGGAGATCTCAGCAGCGGGACACAGAGTGGCTCTGCGTTCCAGTGCTGGGTTGGGAGTACTGGGGCTTTTCTGGCCCTGGCGACCAGCGCCAGGTCTGCTGGTGCTGGTGACTACCAGGTCTCATCCCGGTTATTCCCTACAGAAACTGGTGGAAAATGAGCCCATAGAGCAGATGTGCACGGCCATGCTTGCGATCGCCGCCTTGAGGTACCTGCCCAACCCTGCTTTTGCCCACGCATCCCCAGATCACGATCCTGGTGACCCTGACCCTAGCCTGGAGGCATCCCCCAGTGTGTGCTGGGAGGCTCTCAGCTCTCCACTTCTCTGCGCTTCTTATGAGGTTGGAGGAAGCCCTGAAGCTTCCTGCAGGTTCTCAGCTGTGGCCCCACAGCAGGAGGCATCAGGACTGTCCTTCTGCCGGGGCCAGCCCCATGGTGGAGGTGCCTCACAGCAGGGCTCCACTTCCCTTTCAGGGAACCCTGCCCAGGGGAGGACCTGTTCCAACCCTGCTCTGGCATCGAGGCACTGCTCCCCAACATCAGATTCTCTCTATTTGCAGTGAATTGAAGGCAGTTTCCGAGGACAAAATAATACCTCTTTTAAATGCGTGCTGCAAATCCGTCTTCTACCTTCCTCCAAAAGAGGACTTGAACATTGAACTTTACAATTACGTAAGTACTGGGTATACTACTGGAGATCCCATTATTCATGTGCAGAAATTACTAAGGATCCTTGCAGGCAGGGTCTTGGCCTTGCTTACCACACCCCTTTTCTCTCGCTCTTGCCATGGGTCTGACAACAGCCAACACTGACCATCTGGTCTGCGCGCAGCATCTTTGTGGCAATGGAGCCTGTCCCTGGCTGGACATGAATCTGCCAGTGTCCTTCCCTATAGTCAAGGGGCTCCCAGAAGCTTCCTCAGGGTGAGAGGGCCCTCTGAAAGACTCTCACAACCTGTTGCTGTCTTTACAGACCCTGTATGCTATGGACAGAATGCTGCAGGTATGGCTGCTCAGCAGTTGCACCTCTGACGGAGAGGAGCTGCAGAATATCCTGGAGGTCTGTCTATTGCACAGCTCTGCCCCCAGAGCACTCTTTGGTAGAATTGGAGCCCTCTCTGTTGGAATGCCATGGGCAGGAGCAGGAGCCTCCAAGTGACCTCGTTGGCAGTAGCCCCGTAAAGGGCTTGGCTCCAGCCCGGGGAAAGCCTGGATGGAGGCTGTGATTCCAGCTGGAGCTCAGCAGTTCTGCTCCTGCTCGAAAGGGCATCAGCAGCTCCCAGGCTAACCAAACCAGCATCTGCTCTCCTCACAGGTGCTGCTGCCCTTCACCACCTCCGAAAGCAAAATTGTGCGTGAGAGGGCCATTGAGCAGACCTGGAAGCTTTGTGGTTTCTTGGCCAGCAGTTTCTGTCTGAAGGTAAGGACCAGGCCACACTGTCTCCCATACTCTGCATCCCAGAGCTGCCTGCAGCTCAGAGGTACCTGCAAGACAAGCTTGGGTACAGCTGGGAACCCTCAGCATGTTTCTGCCCTGAAGGGAGGATCTTAATCCTTCCTTTCTCTCTGACAGCGTTCTCTCTCTCAATTTGACATGTCTTCCCTCTCTTTTTCCTTCCTACCACAGCCATTAAAAGAATTCCTTCAACCATCTCAAAGGACAGACATAGTCCTCATGACACTTGAAAAGACCGCTGGAAACTGCAGCATTGAGGACAAGGAGTATGCCAGGATTATACTAGAGATGGTTCTGAAAGACCCCGTCACCTGGCTGATGGATGTAAGCAGACTGAGGCTGGATTGCCGTGCCCTGCCCTCCACAGCTCTTGCGCATCCAAAGCCATTTAAAGGCAGCAAAGAGCAATGGGATTGGGAAAAATATCAGTGGCAGCAGGGTAAACGGCTGCAGTACAGTTGCAGTAATATTCTTCCTGTGTCCTCCCAACAGGTGCCAGAGATTCTGGGTTCCATCCACAGAAACCTGAAAAAAAATCAAGGATCACTTCAGCAGACTGCCCTAACATTGCTGGATATACTGACCAGCCATTTTCCCAGGGATGTGCTGCTGAGTGTGTTGGTGGACCTTCCAGAGAGTGACAGGTACCAGCCCTGATAGCCCCACATGCTTGTTCCATGTGAAAACAGGGGCTCAGAGACACTCTGTCTGCTGCAGAAAATCCCTGAGCAGCAAGCTCTCCACTCCACTGTGCTTTCCAGTGCTGGTGGGCAGCAGCCAAAGCCAACAAAGGAGGCCGAGAGCTCCCCATCAGGCTCCAGCCCTGTGCCCCGGGGAAGGCCATCTCAGCCCCTGCTGCTCACCCATACAGGGTTCCCAGGCCTCCCCAAGCATGCTCAGCTGCAGGGCCAGGGCTGCTGTACAGCCTCCCAGGCCTTGTGGGCCTGCCTGAGCAAAGGTGCTGTTGCTGAGGCAGACCTGCTGACACAGCATTTCTCTTCCTTTGCAGCACTACTCTGGAGATCTGGAAGGGTATGCTTTCTTCCCCAGAGTCATCAGGCAGGGTCTTAGAAGAGCTGTTCCTCATTCTGAAAGTGGAAAATTTCTGCTGGATCCTTACAAAGACCAGTCTCCTTCAGCAGACAGTGAGTTACCAGACCATGCCCCTTGCTGTCCTTCAGGGCTCTTTTTCTGCAGCTCCCTGCCTCTTCCTGCCTTGCCTTGCCCCCAAGACAGGAAAACTGATGCAGGGGAGGGGCAGAGTCGAGGCCACATGCCTGGCTCCAGGAGAGCCGTGGCCTCCACACAGACGGAGCAGGCTGGAGGGCTGGGGAGAAGAGCCTGTGGCCGCACATGTCTGGTACCAACTTTGTGCCAGCTCCAGCAGGTCAATCTCTTTTCAAAGATAGGAGAGCAAGAGGCTGTGCTGGCCCAAGGGCAGGAGGAGCAGGCCTTGTCCCTGGTAGCTTTGTTGTTCTTAGTGATGTGTGCCCCCTGTGCTGGGGACCTGCTCAGCCTCTGCACAACACCGCATCTGCTGCGTAGGGTTACTTTCTGACCCTCCACTGCTCCCTTTACTTCCACCACTGGGCATTCTCGCCACGTCCCACAGCAGAGAGGTGGAGGCTAAGCAGGCAGCAAGTGCCTCAGAGGCAGTGCTGAGGGCCAGCCCTGTTTCCTCCTAGGCCTGGAGCCAGGGGAGCTCTGCTTTGCTATGGTAGGGTGGCCGGGGAAGTACTGTGAGGCACAGGCACCCCGTGCTGGAAACCTGCTGCACTGATTTGCTTGAATCCACAGAGAATTTGTGCAGCGTGTGACCCTGAAGCATCTCCCTTTCATCATCCATGCTAATGCTATGGCCTGCTCTCCACAGCTCTTGGGCATCTGACACCATTATAGGCCAGCATAGAGCAATGGGAAAGGCAGTAATATCACTGGAGGCAGAGCAGATGACTGCAGTACAACAGAAGCAATATTCTTCCTGTGTTCTCCCAACAGGTGCCAGAGATTCTGGGGTCCATCCGCAGAAATCTGAAAGAAAATCACAGATCGCTTCATAAGACTCTCTTTGCATTGCTGGATATACTGACCTGCCAGTTTCCCAGAGATGTGCTGAAGAGCGTGTTGATGGACCTCACTAAGCGTGGCAGGTATCAGCTCTGACAGCCCCATGAGCTCGTTACATTGGAAGAGTATGGCTCGGACACTCTGTTTGGCTGATCCAAAAAGTTCTGCAGGACACCTCCAAGCAGCAATCCTTTCACTCCACTGTGCTTTCCAGTGCTGGTGGGCTGCTCAGGACTGCAGCAGCCAAAGCCAACAAAGGCGGCCGAGAGCTCCCCATCAGGCTCCAGCCCTGTGCCTCGGGGAAGGCCATCTCAGCCCCTGCTGCTCACCCACGCAGGGTTCCCAGGCCTCCCCAAGCATGCTCAGCTGCAGGGCCAGGGCTGCTGTACAGCCTCCCAGGCCTTGTGGGCCTGCCTGAGCCATGCTGCAGTTGGTGGGGCAGACCTGCTGACACAACATTTCTCTTCTTTTGCAGAACTACTCTGAAGATCTGGAAGAGTATGCTTTCTTCCCCAGAGTCATCAGGCAGGGTCTTAGAAGAGCTGCTCTTATTCCTCGAGAATAAAGATTACCACAGGATACCCAGAGTGGCCATCAGACTCCTTCGCCGGACGGTGAGTTACCAGACCATGTTCCTTGCTGTCCTTCAGGGCTCTTTTTCTGCAGCTCCCTGCCTCTTCCTGCCTTGCCTTGCCCCCAAGACAGGAAAACTGATGCAGGGGAGGGGCAGAGTCGAGGCCACATGCCTGGCTCCAGGAGAGCCGTGGCCTCCACACAGACGGAGCAGGCTGCAGGGCTGGGGAGAAGAGCCTGTGGCCGCACATGTCTGGTACCAACTTTGTGCCAGCGCCAGCAGGTCAATCTCTTTTCAAAGATAGGAGAGCAAGAGGCTGTGCTGGCCCAAGGGCAGGAGGAGCAGGCCTTGTCCCTGGTAGCTTTGTTGTTCTTAGTGATGTGTGCCCCCTGTGCTGGGGACCTGCTCAGCCTCTGCACAACACCGCATCTGCTGCGTAGGGTTACTTTCTGACCCTCCACTGCTCCCTTTACTTCCACCACTGGGCATTCTCGCCACGTCCCACAGCAGAGAGGTGGAGGCTAAGCAGGCAGCAAGTGCCTCAGAGGCAGTGCTGAGGGCCAGCCCTGTTTCCTCCTAGGCCTGGAGCCAGGGGAGCTCTGCTTTACTGTGGTAGGGTGGCCGGGGAAGTACTGTGAGGCACAGGCACCCCGTGCTGGAAACCTGCTGCACTGATTTGCTTGAATCCACAGAGAATTTGTGCAGAGTGTGACCCTGGAGCATCTCCCTTTCATCACCCATGCTAATGCTATGGCCTGCTCTCCACAGCTCTTGGGCATATGACACCATTTTAGGCCAGCATAGAACAATGGGAAAGGCAGTAATATCACTGGAGGCAGAGCAAACGACTGCAGTACAGCAGCAGTAATATTCTTCCCGTGTCCTCCCAACAGGTGCCAGAGATTCTGGGGTCCATCTGCAGAAATCTGAAAGAAAATCACAGATCGCTTCATAAGACTCTCTTTGCATTGCTGGATATACTGACCTGCCAGTTTCCCAGAGATGTGCTGGAGAGTGTGTTGATGGATCTTCCTCAGTGTGACAGGTACCAGCCCTGACTGCCCCGCACTATAGTTCCGCATGAAGAGTGTGACTCAGAAGTGCTCTGGCTGCCACAGCCAAGGAAAGCTGCAGGTCATTCCCGAGGAGCAATTCTGCTGCAACAGTATCAATCTTCATTTGCAGTATTACTCTGGACACGTGGAAGAGAATACTTACCCTGAGAGAGACATCAGCGAGAAACTTCTACGAACTGCGATGTGTTCTAGGGGACCAACGGTTGTGTGAGATACTTAAGATCACCTCAGTGGAGCTGAAACTCCTTCAACTGACTGTGAGTTACAGGACATGGTAGCCTGCTCTCCTACAGGACTCTCTTTCCCCTGTTCCCTGTCTCCCCTTGCCTTACTCCCCTCCCTGGTGCAGGGCCGTAGCAGAGGCAGAGCCACGGCTGGGGCTGGGGAGAGCCACTGCCTCCACGCAGGCAGAGCAGGCTGAAAAGTGTCTGTGGCCACCCATGTCCAGAGCCTTTGTTGTGCCAGCTTCTGCTGGGCAGGTGCTCCTCGAAGGCTTTAGAATGTCAGAGGGCAGGATGTGCAGACTAAAAAATTCATCCTGCATAGTGCTAGGCCTGGGGCACAGAGGGACCGTTGTGCCTTCCAGAGGCGCTGCTGCCCCAGGCCAGGCTGTGCTGCCCCAATACTTTGCCCTGAGCTGACAGAGGAGCCAGGAGCTGCAGGGTGCAGGGAGTCCTGCTGCCTGTGTCTGGCTCTCACCGCTGCCTTTGTTTCAGGTGATGCCTCCCACTGAAGAGAACCTGAAAGAGCTGTGTAAGCCAGCGGTGCTCCAGAGGCTTCTGAAGACTAGAAGCCTGCCGATACTCTGGCTGGTGCTCAGAGGCCTTGACCTGCTGTCACAGAGACCTGAGACGGTGAGCAGGACCTAGTCAAGCGAAGCCCTGTTGGCAGCCTGGCGGTGGGGCGGTGGGCATCCTTGTGCTGTGGCCTTGCCTGAGACTCAGGAGCTGGGGTGATGGCCGTGGTGGGGCCTGGGGAGATTTCCAGGAGCTTTCCAGATGGGTTACTTGGGGACCGGTTGGAACAAAGGGTGGCTGAGCAGGGGACACGTAGTCCTTGTTCTCCTGCCCTCCTTTCTCCTTTCTCCCCATGTCCTTATCGGTACAGTCATGGCCACCACCTACCTAGAGTCTGCTACTGCAGCTGCCAGGAAGGAAGATGTGTGGCTGGTTTTCTGTAACTTGAGCTTTGACTCCAGGATGGCCAGTGCTCTCTTGATGGAAAGGAAATTGTATGTTTTGGACAGGCAAAAGAAATTCGGGCCCTGGTTCCAAACACATTTACCGTGCTGTTTGACAACGTGAACATTGCTCTGAAGCTGCTGGCTGTCTTCAGAAACATGCTGAATCATCTGGGGAAGAGAGAGGCCAGTTCCTTTGCTCTGGAGCTGTCTGAGAATCTCCTGCCTCTTTTTAATCATGTAAGTCTGCTGCACGTTTCGGTGCTCAGCAAAAGACCCTTCTCCTTTCTTTGTTCCTCTGGGCTCTCGCGGGATGTCTTCTGGGCTCCACAGCCTAGCAGGCCTTGTCCCTGACAGCTTGATTGTTCTTGGCACTGTGAGGCCCCTGTGCTGGGAACCTGCTTAGCCACAGGTGCCTGCTTAGCACCTGCTGCCTCGGGTTACTTTCTGACCCTCCACTGCTCCCTTTACTTCAGCACCGGGCATTCTTCCTGTGTGCCACAGCAGGGAAGTGGAGGCTAAGCAGGCAGCATGTGCCCAGAGGCATTGCTGTTTCCTCCCTCGCCCAATACGTGGCGACCTGTCTGGACCTGGTGGGGTGTCTGGGGGAGCACTCTGAGACACAGGCACCTCATGCTGGAAACCTGTTGCACTGCTTTGTATGGCGGCACAGCGTCCTTATGCAGAATGGGACTTCAAAGCATCTCCCTCATCAGCCATGCCTACGCTCATGCTCACCTTGAGCAGCAAGAACGTGGTGCTGAGCTCCTCCTGTTCTTCTCCCTCAGGTGTCAAGCGAAGTGCGAGAGTGTTCCATCCACCTCTTCAAAGATCTGATGGAGGCTGTGGTGTTGTGGCACTGGGGAAACATGAAGGAGAACGTGCGCATGGGCCTGCTCCCTCTGCTCTTTCGGTTGAGCGATGAGACCCCGAGCGTTGCACAGGTACAAACTTCAGGCCTGACCAGAATGCAGGCTAGGGTGTGTTGACACCTCAGGAGCGGTGCGAGAATTGAGGGCAGGGCAGAAAGCATCTCAGCTCTTGGGATGTGTGTCTGTGGTGCCATCTCCCAGCATCTGTTGTTCTGTAGGCTTCAAGGGAAGCCCTCGTGGCTTGTGCAAAGTTCCTGAAGTGGAAGAAGCTCAAGCACCAGGCCCGGGAGGAGAACAAAGAGGGGATCATGAAGTGCTTGGTAAGGACACTTTAACAGCCCCCACCTTTTTGCTGGCTGAAGGGGACGCTGGCTGAAGGAGCTGCGCCAGCATCTGGGGAGGGTCTGCAAGTCTCATGGCTCTGTGTTCTTCTCCAGATGAAGCAGGGCAGGAAGGCAGTGGAGAGATACCTGTGGCAGAGCCTGCCATACCTGAGGGATTCTCAGTCCTCTGTGCGATGCGAGGCTGTCAAATTCATCGGTGAGCCCCATCCCTGGCTCCCTCTTTTGGCCCTGTCCTGGCAGCAAGGCGCAGCCCTGCACCCCCCACAGATACATCCTGACCATGGCGATAGCCCCGATGGGTGCCTTGCTCAAGTCTGCACTCGGGCACCCTCCCTGCCTGGTGCACAGCAGGGGAAGCAGCTGGGTTGGCTTGGAAGGAGTCTGAGCTCCTAGGAGCATGTTGGGGAACTGGGGTCTGATGGGATCTCTCTACCTAGGGCTGGCTGTGCAGCACTGCCGGGACCAAAGTGAGGAAAATCTGAATAAAATCTGCAATGGTGAGTGAGGGCAGCGCTGCGTGTGCTGGTGCTGAGGGCAGGGGGCAGAGTGTGGGCAGTGTGCAACTGTGCCTTGCCCTGCTGCATGGAAATGCTGCAGGGGCAGGTGGGACACTCCTGAGCAGTGGCTTTCAGTTGATCCCTCAGTTTGTGTGCTCCTCCTGATCTAGAAAATCAATGAGTGGGGCTGGCATGGTCCAGAGCTAATGCTGGTGCGTCTCTGCAGGTCGGTGGGTTTCACCTCTGTTTCCTTCTGTTGCAGCCCTCAAGCCTTTGGAAGATGATGTCAGTCTTGCAGTCCGTTCCCTGTCAGACAGGACAGCTCTGATGCTGAGAGAGCAAAGACAGCAGGCAGTATCTGCACGGCATTGGCTTTCAGCTCTGTGCTGCTGGCCCTGATTTGAGCTACATATCGGCTCATTTTGCCAGGCCTTAGACAGAGACACTGCAAGAAATTCTGCGTTC
This sequence comes from Oreortyx pictus, assembly GCA_036925125.1. Taxonomy (NCBI): domain Eukaryota; kingdom Metazoa; phylum Chordata; class Aves; order Galliformes; family Odontophoridae; genus Oreortyx; species Oreortyx pictus. The sequence goes on from JAUPFR010000004.1 coordinate 18,315,997, forward strand.
TTCTAACTTCTTGCAAAGGTGAAGTACCAGTAAGCAATGCTCCTGCTTGCTCAGTAGTGCTGTGTGCCTGGGCGTGACTGTCGTGTGCAATAAGACAAATGGGTTTTCATTTCAAGGGAAAAAAACAAAACCATCTTGCTTTCTATCTTGGAGACCCAGAAATCTGGACTCAAAGATCTTCCATTTTGAGTTTGCATTTCAAATCTGGGAAAGGAATGATTCTCCTAATCTTTTTTGCTGACATGTAAGTTCTAACAAGGGAACAGCACAAAAACAGCAAAATAGATCTTGAAGAAAGGTGGAAGAAATCGTAGGGAGAATCACAGAGTCACAGCGCTTGGAATGGTCCTCATGAGCTTGTTGAGTCCAATCTCCCTTCTAAAGCAGGTACCCTACAGTAGGGTAGGAATCCAGACGGGTCTTGAATATGTCCACAGCAGGAGACTCCACCACATCACTGGGCAACCTGTTCCTGTGCACTGTCACCGTTAACATTTAGAAGGTTTCCTGCGTGTTAGTATGGAACTTCCTATGCACAAGCTTTAGGCCAGTTCTCCTACTCCTGTTGCTTCACAGCACCAAGAAGAGCCTGGCCTCCTCCGTTTGCCTCCCACCTCCCTGTAGACATTTTTAAGCTTTGTTCAGCTCCCCTCTCAGTCTTCTATTCTTCAGGCTAAACAGTCTCATATGGGAGATGCTCCACACCCTTTATCTCTGAAGTTCATGGAGTGTCACCAACAGGGAATTTTGCCTTGCAGCCTTATCTGTAATGACGGATTTCCATTACTGCATTTCAGCTGACACCTCCCACACCTGGTTTTCATCACTACATTTAGTTATCCTCAGATTACAAACATATAGCTGTGCTCTAAAGCAAGCACTGAAGTAATATTGATATTGAAGAGAAAAATGCACTGTTTTTTTACAGTGGAGAATGGAGGCTGACAGTACATTACCGTGGCCTGAATGAAGTCACACCCCACTGAGTGCTTCTGTGCCAGATATGTTAGAGCTGCAGTATGAACTGGAGTCGAAAGCAGTCAAATGGAATGCCACCACTTACATCGTGAATGCATTCTTTTCCATTCCTTTGGCCACAGATTGCAGGCCACAGTTTGCTTTTACCTGGAAGGGTGTTCAGTACACATGGAACCATATGCCCCAGGGGTAGAAGCACAGCCTAACCATTTGCCATGGGTTGATCCAAACCGCACTGGAACACGGCGTGGCTCCCAAGCACCTCCATAACTTTGATGACGTTGTGTGGGGCGACACAGCAGAGGAAGTTTTTGAGAAAGGAGAGCAAATAATCCAAATTCTTCTGGGTGCTGGTTTTGCTACTAAACAGAACAAAGCGAATGGATCTGCCCAAGAAATTCAGTTCCTAGGAGTAGAATGGCAAGATTGGCACTGTCACGTCCCAGGAGATGTGGTCGATAAAATCACCAGGATGTTTCCACCTGTGAAAGACGGAAACTGTTTTCCTTTCTTTTGTCTCAAAGCTTGCTTTGTAAGGCCTTTTCTGTTGACAAGACTCTGACTGATAACTGCCGGTTATCTAGATGGGTGTCATAGTGCCTCAGTGTCTCTGCTGGTGGTTGTAAAGACAAGCAGAAATAGGGGCAAACAGTCTTTTCTGGGGGGGTATGGCTTGGAGAAGCTGACCACCACAAAAAGACAACAATACTGCTGCATGGCAATGCAGGTGACATTCTCTGTTGGATTATCTGTTGGGTCAGGCACGTCACACAAACAAAGAGAAAAGAAAAAAGCCCTGAGAAGTGTGGGAATAAAAGGCCGTCACTGAACCAAGGATTTTAGAGAAGAATTCCTGGAGAAGAATTCCTGGAGAAGAACTCTTAGAGAAGAACTTTCAGAAAAGAACTTTGGAGAAGAGCTCCCAAAGAAAAAAATCTTTGACGGAGAACTGCCGAAGAGAAAAACCTTGGGCAGAGAATTCCCTGAGGGGAAAACCTCTTTGGAAGAACCCCTTGGCCTGCTTGCTGCGAAGCTTCCTAGCTTTCTCCCATCCCCCGCCGTGACTAGACAAGTTCCTGAGACCAGCGGACCTACTATGAACCTCGCTGGATCCATGATGGTGATTATATCATTTTTGCTTTCTGCCAAAGTGTCTTTATCCCTTTTCTATCGTTCACCTTCCCTTCGCCATATCCCTAAGCAACTAGTATTTGAAATAAACTGGTCGGGTTAACATTTGACGCGCTGTGTCTTAATCTCACGCCAGGTATACACATAATCAAAGAAGACAGCGAGCTCAGATGGGGAACCTCAGTCATTCAGGAATCCTAGAGGTGATCATGGACTGGCCTGCAGGCAAGAAATTTGGGACATCAGCAGCAGAGGAGGTATCATGTGCTAAAGAGGCCCCACCATATAATGAACTACCGGAAAATGAAAAGAGATGTGCCCTGTTCACAGACAGACTGGGTTGTATTGTTGGGAAGCTCGGCAGTTGGAAGGCTGCTGGGTGGGAGCCCCACATGACAAGTTGCAGAGGCCACTGAAGGAGAAGGAGAATCAAGTCAATTTGCAGAGGTAGAGGCTGTCCTTAGATGGGCTGGCCTTGGATGAGGCGGAATGGGAGAGGTGGCCAATGCTGTATCTTTGTACTGACTCGTGGATGCTGGCAAATGCTCTATGGGGGTGGTTGCAGCAGTGGGAACAAAACAACTGGCAAGAGATGGGTAAACCTATCTATGCTGCTGAACTGTGGAAAGACATCGCTGCCCGAGCAAAAAATATGGTATTAAAGGTGCATCATGTAGATGCTCATGTGCCCAAGAGTTGAGCTTCTGAAGAACAGACAAATAACCATTAGGTAGATTGAGCTGCCGAAATGGAGGTGGTTCAGGTAGGCTTGGACTGGCAGAACAAGGGAGAGTTATTTTTATCTCGGTGGGCACATGAGGCCACCAAGGAAGGGACGTGACCTATAAGTGCACTGGAGACCGAGGGGTGGACTTAACTATGAACGCTATTGCACAGGATATCCATGACTGAGACAAATGTGCCAGAACTAAACAAACCAAGAGGATGAAACCACTCTGGCAGGAAGGGCAATGGCAAAAGTATAAATAAGGGGAGGCGTGGCAGGTTGATTATATCATCTTGCCACAAACTTGCGATGGTAATTGTTACGTGCTTACCATGGTGGAGGAGTCAACTGGGTGGCTTGAAGCACGTGCAGTGCCCCATGCTACTGCCCGTAACACCATCTTAGGCTTTGAGAAGCAAATCCTGTGGTGACACGGCACTCCAGAAAGAATGGAGTCCAATAATGGGACTCATTTCAAAAATTCCCTTGTGGATATTTGAGCCAAGGAACACGGCACCGAGTGGATCCATCATATCCCCTACTGTGCACCAGCGGCTCCTAAGATTGCGTGCTGCAGTGGGTTGTTAGAAACCACATTAAAAGCAATGAGTGGGGGAACATTTAAGCATTGGGAGAAAAATCTGGCAGAATTCATCTGGTTGGTCAACACTAGAGACTGGGTCAGTCGAAATGGTCCTACACAATCCAGCTCCCTACATACCGTAGAGGACTTAAGGTCCCTGTGGTACACGTAAAGAACATGTTGGGAAAAGCGGTGTGGGTCCTTCCAGCCTCTGGAAAGGGCAAACCCCTCCAAGAAACCATTTTTGCACGAGGACCTGGATCCACCTGGTGGGATGGAGGAAAATGGGACGTCCAGTGTGTACCACAAGGGAATTTGATGCTGGGGGAGTGCAGTCTGCTATTCCATGAATATATATATACAGATACATTTGTATGTAATCCATGTTAATTACTGTTTTGTTCGTATATAGGGGTATGATAAGGCTGATGTGATGGTGTGGAATCTTGTGGTTTTGATGCCGGCATTCCACGTCAGAACGTGATGCAGGGAGTTAAGGATTTAATGCTGCGGCAGGGAGCGTCTGAGGGGCAGAGCTCCACACCAGACGCCAGGTCCTCGCTCTCAGCTGCAGATTCAGCACGTGTGCTTCTTCTGCAGTTTCTTCCCTACTGTAAGCTCTCAGATTTGGTTTGGAAACTTTGTTTCTCTCAAATGTATGATTTCATTGCATTTTATAAAGTTACCATTCCTCCTCAAGTTGTGTCGTTGTTTTCTATTCCTCCTCAAGTAGCGTCGTTGTTTTATTGTAGACCCATATGTTATCTGTCTGTCCCTCCATCCTTCCCCCCGCCCCCCGTGTGCACGACTCTGCTTGGATGGCCACGTGGCCATCAACGGTGCTGTTTTTTTTCTTCCTCTCTCCCTTCTTTGTTTCCCTTATGTCCCTGTCACAGATAACACCGTGACAGTTGCCCAGATGCCACGTCCTTGGAGACGTTCAAGATCAGGCTGGACTGGGATCTGTGCACCTGATCCAGCTGTAGGTGTCCGTATTCATTGCAAGGCAGTTGGACTAGGTGTCGTTTAAGGGTCCCATCCGTCTTGAATGATTCTATGAATCTCTGCAGCCTTTCTTTCTCAGTCATCTTTACTACAGTCATGGTTATAATAAAGCCTAACGGCAGCAGCCATTTTGGCTACCGATGCGCTGCACGCCTCTCTTTTCCGCTACATTTTCTTTCTTCAGTCAGGAGAAAGACAAGAGAAAAATGCCTCTGTAACATTCTTTCTGAGGCATACCACCTCAGGCATACCTGAGGGATTCTCAGTCCTCTGTGCGATGCGAGGCCATCGAATTCATCGGTGAGCCCAATCCCTGGCTTCCTCTTTGGGCCCTGTCCTGGCAGCAAGGCGCAGCCCTGCACCCCCCACAGATACACCCTGACCATGGCGGTAGCCCTGATGGGTGCCTTGCTCAAGTCCCCCCATCGAGCCCTGTCCCTGCCTGGGGCACAGCAGGGCAAGCAGCTGGGTTGGCCGGGATGGAGTCTTTTCTCCTGGGAGCATGTTGGGGAACTGGGGTCTGATGGGATCTCTCTACCTAGGGCTGGCTGTGCAGCACTGCCGGGAACAAAGTGAGGAAAGGCTGAATGAAATCTACAGTGGTGAGTGAGGGCAGCGCTATGTGTGCTGGGGCTGAGGGCAGGGGGCAGTTTGTGGGCAGTGTGCAACTGTGCCTTGCCCTGCTGCATGGAAATGCTGCAGAAGGAGGGGAACAATCCTGGAGCAGGTGGGACACTCCTGAGCAGTGGTTTCCAGCTGATCCCTCAGTCTACGTGCTTCTTCTGGTATGGAAAAGTGATGGGTGGTGCTGGCATGGGCCAGAGGGGATGCTGGTGGTTATCACTTCTGCTGTTTCCCTCTGTTACAGCCCTCAGGTCTTTGGAAGATGATGTCCATCCGAGAGTCTGTTCCCTGGCAGAAGAGATAATGCTGATACTGAGAGAGCAAAGACAGCAGGCAGTATCTGCACGGCACTGGCTTTCAGCTCTGTGCTGCTGGCCCTGATGTGAGCTACGTATCGGCACATTTTGCCAGACCTTTGACTGATACACTGCAAGAAATTCTGCGTTCTTCTAACTTCTTGCGAAGGTGAAGTACCAGTAAGCAATGCTCCTGCTTGCTCAGTAGTGCTGTGTGCCTGGGCGTGACTGTCGTGTGCAATAAGACAAATGGGTTTTCATTTCAAGGGAAAAAAACAAAACCATCTTGCTTTCTATCTTGGAGACCCAAAAATCCAGACTCAAAGATATCCATTTTGAGTTTGCATTTCAAAAAGGTGAAAGAAATCGTAGGGAGAATCACAGAGTCACAGCGCTTGGAATGGTCCTCATGAGCTTGTTGAGTCTAATCTCCCTTCTAAAGCAGGTACCCTACAGTAGGGTAGGAATCCAGACGGGTCTTGAATATGTCCACAGCAAGAGACTCCACCACACCACTGGGCAACCTGTTCCAGTGCACTGTCACTGTTACCGTTTAGAAGGTTTCCTGCGTGTTAGTATGGAACTTCCTATGCACAAGCTTTAGGCCAGTTCTCCTACTCCTGTTGCTTCACAGCACCAAGAAGAGCCTGGCCTCCTCCATTTGCCTCTCACCTCCCTTTTAGATATTTGTAAACATCAGTCAGCTCCCCTCTCAGTCTTCTATTCCCCAGGCTGAACAGACCCAGGTTACTCTATCTTTTCACATGTGGGAGATGCTCCACACCCTTTAACTCTGAAGTACGTGGAGTGACACCAACAGGGAATTTTGCCTTGCAGCCTTACCTGTAATGACTGATTCTCTTTACTGCATTTCAGCTGACACATCCCCAGAGAAGCTGTGTGCTCCTTGCATTGCAAATCACACCTATGGTTTTTGTCACAGTCTCCTTTTTGCTGTGACTTTCACCCTTCTCAGGACTCTAGGTCTAAAGTGTTGCTTTCTAACCTCCTATGAACATGCTGCTACTTTGCATACTCTCATGACAGGGGTTTTGTTGGCCCTCTCATCACTTCCTATAAGCACGTAAGAGAAGAAGAACCAGTCTGTTGTGGTGGATCGGAGTGATCTTGGGAGCAAGTGAAATGCAAGCAGTTGTCATGGATGAAGTGCAGAAGCATTCTGTGCCCAATTCAGCTGCAGCTGAGCCAACATTAATGGCTCTGGAGCTCCCTATCTTTTTTATTGTTGTTGTTGACCCCGAGCTCACGGCTCTTATTGGGTGGCCGCGTGGCCACCGATGGTGCCGTTGTTTTGTTCTTTTTTATCTCTCTCTCTTCTCTGTTTCCCTTGTGTCACTGTGGTGGAGAAAGCGGGCAATGCAGGATTTATACTCCATTGTAAAATTGGTGCTAAGAGGACTAAGGGTCTTCATGTACCTTAGAGCATGTTAGTGTCTTTTTAAGCTCGCTATGTTCAGCACCGGAGTCATATCTGTGTACAGCTACTTTAGTGCACTGATGAGGTTATCTGCCTCGTGCCTGAACACCCTGGCTAGCGTGGCAGATTATACGGCATTTGGATTGGTTTCCAGGTACTCAGGTCTTTACCTATGTTCAGGATGCCAGCCTAGCAACTGTGTTATCCATTATTCTGCATGTAATCTCTGCAATAGTAATTTACATCATGTGGAGGAAGCCTTCCTCAAAACCAGAGAGTACTGAATGGCAGGGAAGGTGGGAAAAATTAGGAAAGAAATTAGAAGCATGGGGACCCCCGGTTTTATGCAGTTTTGATCTTGAGCACCTGTGGGATCCTGAGAAATTCAGTGAGTATTTAGGTAAGGGATCGTGTGGCCCAGGAAGATCTCAGAAGGAACAGTCTGTTTGGGGTTTGGTTTGTGCTTATCGAGCTATAATTAATATTCTGGTGAGAAATGGTTTTCTAAACCGAGTTCCAAAGCAAAAATGGACACCTCAAAGTCAGACCTGACCTATCACAGGAAGCACCGGCATCAATGTCGGTTGCCCCTGTGGAAGGCCAGAAATGGAAACGGGTGTCCTTGCTCCTAGAACGGAAAGAAGAAGAAGCAGAGAAAGAAGAGGAAGATCCAGGCAAGGGGCCCTTCTCAGCACCACCACCACCTAGAATCCAAGGCTCAAGGAAGGAGTTTGTACGGTGCTCGGATGAATCTGTTGTCACATGGTTGCTGCAGTGCAGGGACAACGGTGCCATGTCTGAATGGAGTCACCACCCTCTGGGAACAAGTACTAGTGGCTGTAAAGGAGAGACACTCCTATAAAGACGATCTGGAGCCTAAGGTGAAAGATGGGATACTGTGGAGAAAGGCATCCAATTTTTGAGAGAAACAGCAGTAGTGGAGATGCTGTATGGTTCCAAGTTTGTCCCTAACGATCCACGCCAGGACCATGATCCTGAGAAAGTAAGGTGTACACCTGATGTGTGTCAGACGCTCTCAAAAACAGCACCAGAAAGGTACTCGAGTACACTGGTAGCAACGTTTTGTAGATAAGAAGACCAAGACAGAAGACCCCCAGTTTTTGAATTGACTATTACAGTTCAAAATTTTGAACAACAGCTTCTGCCATCACGTTTCCATTTCAGCTGTATCAACGGCAGCAGAACAAGTAGGTGTAATGAAGAAGACACAGGAAAGTATGCTGGAGGAATTGTCCCTAGTGATTAAAAGGGATGAACCTGTGTCGGTATCAGAAACACCTGATGAAGACGATTATGATCCAGAGATCCTTCTGATGAAGGAACTGATACAACTGATGGAAGTCTCAGCCATCAAAGGCAACCGCCTCACTGCTCAAGCAAATGACAGCAGTAACTCCATGTCGCGTGCAGCCATGTGGAGCTTGTTACACGCAAATCCAGAGGACATTAAGAAGTGGCATAAAAAACCCACTCCTGCACTGTAAGCACGGGTGAGAGAATTACAGCAAAGATCAGCCACTAACAAAATTGCTCCAGTCACTGCAGGTAACCAATAGAGGGGCCCTACACCCAGCCAGGGGAGGAAAGGGATAATAGAGTGTTTTGGACTGTGTGGATTAGATAGCCTGGCACATCAGAGCCACGAAAATATAAGGCACTGGTGGACACTGGAGCACAGTGCACTCTAATGCCCTCAAGTTATAAAAGGACAGAATTGATTTATATTTCTAGGGTGAGTGGGGGCTCTCAGGAATTGTCTGTGTTGGAGGCAGAAGTAAGCCTCACTAGTAAAAACTGTCAGAAGCATCCCATAGTGACTGGGCAGGGGGCTCCATGCATACTCAATATAGATTATCTCAGAAGAGGACATTTCAAGGATCCCAAGGGATACCGATGGGCTTTTGGAATAGCTGCTGTGGATGCAGACAATATTAAACAGCTGCTGATTTACCTGGCCTGTTGGAAGATCCGTCTGTTGTGGGGGTACTGTGGGGGTAAAAGAGCAGCAAGTACCAATTGCTACAAAAACAGTGGTACACAGACGGCAGTACCGCACCAAGTGGGATTCTCTGCTCCCCATTCATCACTTGATCTGTCAGCTAGAGAGCCAGGGAGTGATCAACAAAACTCACTCACTTTTTAACAGCCCCATATGGCCGGTGCGTAAAGCCAGTGGAGAATGGAGGCTGACGGTACATTACCGTGGCCTGAATGAAGTCACACCCCCACTGAGTGCTGCTGTGCCAGATATTTTAGAGCTGCAATATGAACTGGAGTCAAAAGCAGCCAAATGGATCTCGGATTTCTCTTCCAGTTTTTCAACATGCATCCTAAAGGACTTACAGCAGGCGCTGCCATGGGAGCTGTCTCTCTGTCCCCCGCCCTGGAATTTATGCAGAAATAATAACAACTTCTCAAAATTAGCATTTGTGTGGGCTGTGATGTGGAGTGGAATGCAGCTATGAGGCTACATCTGAGCAAACTCAAGTGGAAGAAGAGTGTCTACCGATCACAGAAGGAGGGGCTGGCCACCTGTCATGTTTTATGATTTTTGTTACTGGTATATTCCGTATCATAGCATCATGCAGTGCACTGGGAGTTAAGGAGTTAATGCTCCAACCCCACGGATCATCGATAGCTCCGGGTACATCTGTCTCAGAAGAGAAGAACTACGTACGCCAGGGGACTTTGCTTTGCTTTGCATTTTTCTCTTTTCTGCTCAGTGGGAAAGATAAAAACTGTTTGCGTGTCATGAGACGCAGGCTCTTTCCCTCTCACATTAACCCAGCAGCAGGTGCTCACTAGCCATCTTGCCTTCAGCATTTATCATAAGGCCTCTGGTTTGTGGGTGCTCTCTCTCTCTTATTGCATTTGATTTATTAGCTTCAACTCCAATTATATTGTGTTGTTTTGCATTCCGATATCTTACTCAGTACATTAGCTTCCCTCCTCAGATCATGGCCACTGTTTTGTTTTTAGGCCTATCTCCCTTTTCTTTTTCCCCTTTTCCACTTTCCCGGGATGTGGGTCCGCCCAAATTGTCACAGACCTGGACCAAACCAGCCCACTAACAATTGGCATTTTTGGCACCTAACCTGGGGCAAGGTTGGGTGCAAAAGAGTGAAATACTTTCTGAGTGAATCTCTCTCTGCCCTCAAAGAGCTTACTTAGGAAGCTTATCTGTACTGCAGTTGCTGTACTCTGCGGATCCAGAAAGAGAGTCTCCTAGCCAAGAAACAGAATGTCCAGTCCAACTTCAACACTCTCCAATGCAACTTGGATGCCCTCCAGCCTCAACAAGACACCCTCCCAGTGGAGCTAGAAAGAAAGAGCATTGAAACTGACCAATCTGATCAATTACAGACAGCACCAGAATCTATGTCAGTTACCCCTGTAAGAGGACAGAAAATGAAAAGAATCTCAACTCCCTTGGAAGAGAAGAAAGAGGAGGAGGAGAAAGTAGAGGAAGCAGACAGTGTAAGAGAAGAGGAGAAAAGAGGCCCATGTGAAAGACAGAAACTGTTTTCTTTTATTTATTGTCTCAAAGCTTGCTTCGTGAGGCCTTTCTGGTGATGAGACTCTAAGTGAGAACTGCAGGTTATCTGGGTGGGTGTCACCGTGCCACAGTGCCTCTGCTTATTGTTGTAAAGATAAGCAGAAGCAGGGCCAAGCCTGTTTTTTTGGGGGGTTCGGCTTGGAGAAGCTGATCACTGCAAAAGACAATAATGCTTGTGCCTGGCAATGAAGGTACCACTCCCTGCTGGCTTATCTGTTGGGCCAGGTATGTCACACTAACAGAGAAAAAAGAAAAAAAACTGAGAAATGGTGGATAAAAGGCCTTCACTAAACTTAGGACTTTGGAAAAGAACTCCCCAAGAAAACATCTTTGATGGAGAACTCCCGCAGAGCACACAGAGAATTCCCTGAGAGGGGGAAACTGTTCGGATGAACCCTGAGGCCTGCTTGCTGCCAAGCTTCCCGGCTTTCTCCCATCCCCCGTGGTGACCAGACGAGTTCCTGAGATCAACGGACCTACTATGAACTTCGCTGGACCCACGGTGCTGATTATACCTCTCTTGCTTTCTATCAAGACTCCTTGCTTTTTATCCCTTTTCTATCGCTTCCCTTCACCATATCCCTAAGCAACCAGTAATTGTAATATACTGGTTGGGCTAACATTTGACCCGCTGTGTCTTAATCTCACCATCGGGTATACACATACATACAAAGAACCTCGTCTCCCTCCTTTATATTGGAGCGTGACATCTTTAATGGCGTAGTCGGCAGGATACCCGACAGTGAGAGTGTTGCCCTTCCAGGTATAGTTGATGTGTGTACCTTCTGGAGTTGCACGGAGTGTTATTTTTGATAATTTAGATGTGAGTGCCTCTCCAGAAAGAATCACTCTGAATATTGAGTTTTAAGTGTGAAATTTGAACCTCTTTCCTGTGTGTGCCTCCTGGAGTTGTGAGGAGTGATAACTGTGATAACTTAGACGTCTGTACCTCTCCAGGAAGAATCACTCCGCATATTGAACCATAGCTGCGTTTGCGGGAACTTTAAGTAAAGTTGATCCTTTTCCTGTGTGCACCTCCTGGAGTTGCAAGGAGTGATAATTTGATAATTGATTAACGTGAGCACCACTCCAGGAAGATCACTCCACATATTGAAACTTAACTGTGTCTTTGGAACTTTTTATGTGTGTGTCTCTCAGGAACCTATTAAGGAACTTCGGGACCTGTGAAGATTATTGTGTATTTTTGAAACTTAAGGGTACTTCCTTACTTAGGTGTGGTGTTTGAAGTTTTTTTTCTCTGTGTGTGGCTTCACAGGGAAGTGAGAAGTGCTTTACGTATTAGCATTTTCTTTGATCTTCTTTGACTTTGGCATGCTGCTCTCAGTAAACAGAGGAGTGATTTGAGTATTTGCATTTGTTTTACTCAAAGTTTTGGATACTGTACTCTTTCTCTTTCTCCGTGTAGCTCTTTCTGCATATTGAGAAATGAGCGACAGTGTAGTCGCAATGAAAGGTGAAGATGTGTTATTTGACCTTTTAGAAAAGCATGGTGCCAGACCCTCGTTAACAGGGGTAGACTGGGCACAGCAGAACTGGCATAACTTGCAGAGTGTTTCAGACCGTATTAGTGTTCTGCAAAAGAATGCTCATGCCCGAGCTGGAAAAGGAAAGGCACTTATTTGTGCAGTATTGGGTTCGGCTCTGGTTGCAGCCATAGAATTCCGTGACCAGCAGCTTAAAGCAGAGAGCCAAGCTTTACAAGCGCTGCAGGAATCAGTTAAAGTAAGTCAGGAATTGATAAAAGCTTTGCGAAATCAAATTGTAAACCTAGAGGAGCAATTAGAAAGGGAAAAGCATAATTCTGATCTGTTGCAAATGGCTTTAAGGGAAGTGTTAACGGGTAAGGATGCCAGTGGTACTAGTGCACCTCAAAAGAAAACTTATCCAAGGGAGGAATTGCAAGGTATAAAGGCAAATGTTGACAAATTAGAAGCCCTCCCATCTCTCTTGCGTCCTTCAATAAAAACTGAGATTTCAAACAACAATGGCAAGGATTTAGATCCTCAAATGAATACTGAAGAAATCCCTTTCTCTGCTACTGAGCTAGCAACCTTGAAAAGAGATTTTGGCCGCTCTCCTAAAGAATCAGAAACAGAGTACGTATGGAGAGTCAGCCTCACAGGTGGAGATCAGATACTTTTATCTGAAAAAGAGGCTAACGGTTATTGGGGACCAGGAGTATTTTTAACTACAGGTAACAATTGTGCTCCCTGATCTCTTATACAGAGAGTTGCCTATTGGGCAGGTGGTCTTAACCCTCTAGAAAGGGGAGACCCCCTTACCATTACTGGGACAGTAGATCAATTAGTCGAAAGTGTTCAAAAGGCTGCTTGTTTGCAAACGATGTATGATAGAAAGCTGCAGCCACACCATGAATCCCCTATGATGATGCCTGTTGATCCTGAGAGAATGACCCCTCTTATCAGGGGGCTTCCAGAATCGCTGAAACCCATAGGCATACAATTGCAAGGAATGATACAGGATATGTCTCAAGGAGAAGGAACCTGGGCAGCGTTAGAAGGAACTGCAACCTCTATCGTGTGCAGTCAGGATACAAAGTGTGGACGTGGGGGAAGGTTGCCCAAGAATTAATTAACTATGGGAGAAAATATGGACCAGTGATTTCTTCCACCAGCAAATTTGAGACAAAGGGAATGAGGCGTGCGGAGGCCAATTCGACCCCTCCCCTATCTAATCGGGAGAACAACAGATCTAAAAGGGTCTCATTTTCAGTGAAACCAAGCGGGCGAAATATAGATCGTAAACGTAATAGTTTTTGGATGCTGGGCCGGCAGAAGGGCATTCCATGAGAACTAATGGATGGATTATTGTAAGAGACTATTATTATACCATTGCCTCAAAGTTTGCTGATGAACATGTCCGAACATGTCCAAGCTAGCCCTGGACAAGGTTGTGAAATCCTTGGTCTAAGGGATGGTCAAGCAGATGGGCACATCCTGGGGCAACGAAAGAGAGATAAGCTGCAGCTCAGTGGCCACTGAACACTCTTTTGTTTGGTACTCATCTCCGTAGGGAGATAGCCATCTCAGGAGATGCTTGCCTGGCACACTAGCACGGGATTTGTCACGTAGACTGGAGGAATCTGGAAGATAAATAGAGGGGTCCTGCAGCCACGATGTTGGGGGGTTTTCTCTGCTGCTGCCAGGAGTTTCTCTTCGGAGAGACTTCCCGAGCTGATCACTGCTGCTGCCTGGAGAAGTCTTCTCTTAGGAGAGACCTCATGAGCTGATCACTGTTCGCTGCTGCCTTCCTCGGGGTTGCTTCCCTCGCTGCTTCTCCAGTGCTGACCCCTCGCTGCTTCTCCGGTGCGGACCCCTCGCTGTTTCTCGCTGTTTTTGACTGCTTGCTGCTCAAGGCTGCCCGTCGCTGCTGCTGTTCTCCCCGCTTCTGCCACCCCTGCTCTTCGGCCTCGGTCCGTCAGATCCGCTTGCAACCAGACCGCCCCTAGGATCCTGGCTGGTGACTTTCCCTGCGTTATACAAACCCTTGCTTCTTTCCTTTCTTTCTTATCGCTCGCCTTCCCTTCCCCATCAACCTTAACAGTGTCTGCCTTCCCCTTCCCCATGTCCCTGGTCAGTATTTGTAATAAACTGGTCGGACCGACATCTGAACCGTTGTTTCTTAATCTCACGCTGGGTATACGCATAATCTTAAAGAACCTCGTCTCCCTCCTTTATATTGGAGCGTGACAATTATCTACAGACAAGTTAGAGGAGTTAGTTAACAGGTGGCCGCAACAAAAGTCCGAAAGTAGTGACGCTCCATCTCCGAGTGCCCCCGACTTTGGAATCAGCAAGGGCACTAGGACACAAGGACACTATCACTCACACACATGAGTCATGGAACAGGGCTGAACTGGCCCGTAACCAATTGACAGCACTGCTACCAATTATCTGAGAGCGTATTGTCAGCGAATCAGAAATGAGAGCACAGGACTATATATCCTGTATGAAACTCATCCTTTTCATCTTTATGATTCAGGAACGGATGCCTTGGAGCTCACAGGCCCGTGAGCAAGACAGCTGCCAAGCTGACAGCGAGTCTTCGTCTTCCCCCTCTGTCCTGCTGCAGCTGTCTCTGACCTCACAGCAGAAGCACGAGGACCTGGGCAGTCTGGCTACCCTTGCAAAGCTTTCTGGGGAAGCAGGGGCACACATCCCTCCCGCTGGGGAACTTTGGTCTGAGCCATTTCAACCCGGGGCCCGGAACCAGCCCCGCCCAGGCGGGGCAGCGTGTCACAGCGAGGCCCTTTGTGACCCAATCCTGTGACACCCAGGGTTCGCTGGCACGGACACGGAGGCCCCGCAGTGTCCGGCAGGACAGCGAGGGGACAGGGCAGAAGTGTGCGGGTCAGGCGAGGAGCCCCCGAGCGCAGCCCAAGTCGTTTCCCTCTACCCCCGGCAGCCCCGCGGCTGCCCCTTCCCAACTTCAGTCCTCATCCCTCAGGATGGAGGAGAGACGCCCCAGCCAACCCAGCACGGCCTGGGAGGAGAGTGGGGCTCCCCAGCAGAGAGAACCTCCACCGGAGCCCTACGAGGTGACCGAGGTGCAGCCGCTGCATGCCGGTGAGCGAGGGTCCCCAGAATTGGCAGGCAGGGCTGGGGCAGCGAGTGCCCCCTGCTCGACACCAGGGCCCCTTGTCCTGACAGCCACGGGTACACTGAGCCAGGCGAGCAGGCACAGGGCTGCGGAGGGCACAGCTCCACAGCTCCTTCCTCTGCTCGCGCCTGCTTTCGGCCGCTCTACAGCGCTGCTCACTCTTCTCCTTGGTTAGATGCTGACTGGCTGCCTGTGTCTGTAGAAGAAAAGGAGGCTTTAGATTGTATCGAGGCCTACATCAAGAGTACAGAAAAGGTAACGGCAGCCGTCTCCATCTCAGCTGTGACTGCAACTCCTGACAGTCCCTCCGGCTCTGCTGCCAGGCTGCAGGAGGGCTGCTGGCTAGATGGAGCTGCTGCCTTCCAGACATGCCGCGCTGCTCCTCACCCTGCAGTGCTCTGGGCCTGCAGGACACGGCTCTCCCAACTCACGCTTCCTCCTTGTCTCTCTGTGGTGGCCAGGACGGGATGCTAACAAATATGTTCCTGGAGAACATCTGCAACATTTGCAAATTCAGGAAAGAGAAGGCCTTGAGTGAGAGCCCGTCTATTTTCTGCCATCAAAAAGGCTTGACAGAGAAAATACAGGTGAGGGGACAATACAAAGGGTTGTGGGAGGAGCAGAGCCGCTCAGGCTGGCACTGTGTGAGGCAGGGGTGGCTGGAGGACTGTGGGTGCCATGGAGATCTCAGCAGCGGGACACAGAGTGGCTCTGCGTTCCAGTGCTGGGTTGGGAGTACTGGGGCTTTTCTGGCCCTGGCGACCAGCGCCAGGTCTGCTGGTGCTGGTGACTACCAGGTCTCATCCCGGTTATTCCCTACAGAAACTGGTGGAAAATGAGCCCATAGAGCAGATGTGCACGGCCATGCTTGCGATCGCCGCCTTGAGGTACCTGCCCAACCCTGCTTTTGCCCACGCATCCCCAGATCACGATCCTGGTGACCCTGACCCTAGCCTGGAGGCATCCCCCAGTGTGTGCTGGGAGGCTCTCAGCTCTCCACTTCTCTGCGCTTCTTATGAGGTTGGAGGAAGCCCTGAAGCTTCCTGCAGGTTCTCAGCTGTGGCCCCACAGCAGGAGGCATCAGGACTGTCCTTCTGCCGGGGCCAGCCCCATGGTGGAGGTGCCTCACAGCAGGGCTCCACTTCCCTTTCAGGGAACCCTGCCCAGGGGAGGACCTGTTCCAACCCTGCTCTGGCATCGAGGCACTGCTCCCCAACATCAGATTCTCTCTATTTGCAGTGAATTGAAGGCAGTTTCCGAGGACAAAATAATACCTCTTTTAAATGCGTGCTGCAAATCCGTCTTCTACCTTCCTCCAAAAGAGGACTTGAACATTGAACTTTACAATTACGTAAGTACTGGGTATACTACTGGAGATCCCATTATTCATGTGCAGAAATTACTAAGGATCCTTGCAGGCAGGGTCTTGGCCTTGCTTACCACACCCCTTTTCTCTCGCTCTTGCCATGGGTCTGACAACAGCCAACACTGACCATCTGGTCTGCGCGCAGCATCTTTGTGGCAATGGAGCCTGTCCCTGGCTGGACATGAATCTGCCAGTGTCCTTCCCTATAGTCAAGGGGCTCCCAGAAGCTTCCTCAGGGTGAGAGGGCCCTCTGAAAGACTCTCACAACCTGTTGCTGTCTTTACAGACCCTGTATGCTATGGACAGAATGCTGCAGGTATGGCTGCTCAGCAGTTGCACCTCTGACGGAGAGGAGCTGCAGAATATCCTGGAGGTCTGTCTATTGCACAGCTCTGCCCCCAGAGCACTCTTTGGTAGAATTGGAGCCCTCTCTGTTGGAATGCCATGGGCAGGAGCAGGAGCCTCCAAGTGACCTCGTTGGCAGTAGCCCCGTAAAGGGCTTGGCTCCAGCCCGGGGAAAGCCTGGATGGAGGCTGTGATTCCAGCTGGAGCTCAGCAGTTCTGCTCCTGCTCGAAAGGGCATCAGCAGCTCCCAGGCTAACCAAACCAGCATCTGCTCTCCTCACAGGTGCTGCTGCCCTTCACCACCTCCGAAAGCAAAATTGTGCGTGAGAGGGCCATTGAGCAGACCTGGAAGCTTTGTGGTTTCTTGGCCAGCAGTTTCTGTCTGAAGGTAAGGACCAGGCCACACTGTCTCCCATACTCTGCATCCCAGAGCTGCCTGCAGCTCAGGGGTACCTGCAAGACAAGCTTGGGTACAGCTGGGAACCCTCAGCATGTTTCTGCCCTGAAGGGAGGATCTTAATCCTTCCTTTCTCTCTGACAGCGTTCTCTCTCTCAATTTGACATGTCTTCCCTCTCTTTTTCCTTCCTACCACAGCCATTAAAAGAATTCCTTCAACCATCTCAAAGGACAGACATAGTCCTCATGACACTTGAAAAGACCGCTGGAAACTGCAGCATTGAGGACAAGGAGTATGCCAGGATTATACTAGAGATGGTTCTGAAAGACCCCGTCACCTGGCTGATGGATGTAAGCAGACTGAGGCTGGATTGCCGTGCCCTGCCCTCCACAGCTCTTGCGCATCCAAAGCCATTTAAAGGCAGCAAAGAGCAATGGGATTGGGAAAAATATCAGTGGCAGCAGGGTAAACGGCTGCAGTACAGTTGCAGTAATATTCTTCCTGTGTCCTCCCAACAGGTGCCAGAGATTCTGGGTTCCATCCACAGAAACCTGAAAAAAAATCAAGGATCACTTCAGCAGACTGCCCTAACATTGCTGGATATACTGACCAGCCATTTTCCCAGGGATGTGCTGCTGAGTGTGTTGGTGGACCTTCCAGAGAGTGACAGGTACCAGCCCTGATAGCCCCACATGCTTGTTCCATGTGAAAACAGGGGCTCAGAGACACTCTGTCTGCTGCAGAAAATCCCTGAGCAGCAAGCTCTCCACTCCACTGTGCTTTCCAGTGCTGGTGGGCAGCAGCCAAAGCCAACAAAGAAGGCCGAGAGCTCCCCATCAGGCTCCAGCCCTGTGCCCCGGGGAAGGCCATCTCAGCCCCTGCTGCTCACCCATACAGGGTTCCCAGGCCTCCCCAAGCATGCTCAGCTGCAGGGCCAGGGCTGCTGTACAGCCTCCCAGGCCTTGTGGGCCTGCCTGAGCAAAGGTGCTGTTGCTGAGGCAGACCTGCTGACACAGCATTTCTCTTCCTTTGCAGCACTACTCTGGAGATCTGGAAGGGTATGCTTTCTTCCCCAGAGTCATCAGGCAGGGTCTTAGAAGAGCTGTTCCTCATTCTGAAAGTGGAAAATTTCTGCTGGATCCTTACAAAGACCAGTCTCCTTCAGCAGACAGTGAGTTACCAGACCATGCCCCTTGCTGTCCTTCAGGGCTCTTTTTCTGCAGCTCCCTGCCTCTTCCTGCCTTGCCTTGCCCCCAAGACAGGAAAACTGATGCAGGGGAGGGGCAGAGTCGAGGCCACATGCCTGGCTCCAGGAGAGCCGTGGCCTCCACACAGACGGAGCAGGCTGGAGGGCTGGGGAGAAGAGCCTGTGGCCGCACATGTCTGGTACCAACTTTGTGCCAGCTCCAGCAGGTCAATCTCTTTTCAAAGATACGAGAGCAAGAGGCTGTGCTGGCCCAAGGGCAGGAGGAGCAGGCCTTGTCCCTGGTAGCTTTGTTGTTCTTAGTGATGTGTGCCCCCTGTGCTGGGGACCTGCTCAGCCTCTGCACAACACCGCATCTGCTGCGTAGGGTTACTTTCTGACCCTCCACTGCTCCCTTTACTTCCACCACTGGGCATTCTCGCCACGTCCCACAGCAGAGAGGTGGAGGCTAAGCAGGCAGCAAGTGCCTCAGAGGCAGTGCTGAGGGCCAGCCCTGTTTCCTCCTAGGCCTGGAGCCAGGGGAGCTCTGCTTTGCTATGGTAGGGTGGCCGGGGAAGTACTGTGAGGCACAGGCACCCCGTGCTGGAAACCTGCTGCACTGATTTGCTTGAATCCACAGAGAATTTGTGCAGCGTGTGACCCTGAAGCATCTCCCTTTCATCATCCATGCTAATGCTATGGCCTGCTCTCCACAGCTCTTGGGCATCTGACACCATTATAGGCCAGCATAGAGCAATGGGAAAGGCAGTAATATCACTGGAGGCAGAGCAGATGACTGCAGTACAACAGAAGCAATATTCTTCCTGTGTTCTCCCAACAGGTGCCAGAGATTCTGGGGTCCATCCGCAGAAATCTGAAAGAAAATCACAGATCGCTTCATAAGACTCTCTTTGCATTGCTGGATATACTGACCTGCCAGTTTCCCAGAGATGTGCTGAAGAGTGTGTTGATGGACCTCACTAAGCGTGGCAGGTATCAGCTCTGACAGCCCCATGAGCTCGTTACATTGGAAGAGTATGGCTCGGACACTCTGTTTGGCTGATCCAAAAAGTTCTGCAGGACACCTCCAAGCAGCAATCCTTTCACTCCACTGTGCTTTCCAGTGCTGGTGGGCTGCTCAGGACTGCAGCAGCCAAAGCCAACAAAGGCGGCCGAGAGCTCCCCATCAGGCTCCAGCCCTGTGCCTCGGGGAAGGCCATCTCAGCCCCTGCTGCTCACCCACGCAGGGTTCCCAGGCCTCCCCAAGCATGCTCAGCTGCAGGGCCAGGGCTGCTGTACAGCCTCCCAGGCCTTGTGGGCCTGCCTGAGCCATGCTGCAGTTGGTGGGGCAGACCTGCTGACACAACATTTCTCTTCTTTTGCAGAACTACTCTGAAGATCTGGAAGAGTATGCTTTCTTCCCCAGAGTCATCACGCAGGGTCTTAGAAGAGCTGCTCTTATTCCTCGAGAATAAAGATTACCACAGGATACCCAGAGTGGCCATCAGACTCCTTCGCCGGACGGTGAGTTACCAGACCATGCCCCTTGCTGTCCTTCAGGGCTCTTTTTCTGCAGCTCCCTGCCTCTTCCTGCCTTGCCTTGCCCCCAAGACAGGAAAACTGATGCAGGGGAGGGGCAGAGTCGAGGCCACATGCCTGGCTCCAGGAGAGCCGTGGCCTCCACACAGACGGAGCAGGCTGCAGGGCTGGGGAGAAGAGCCTGTGGCCGCACATGTCTGGTACCAACTTTGTGCCAGCGCCAGCAGGTCAATCTCTTTTCAAAGATAGGAGAGCAAGAGGCTGTGCTGGCCCAAGGGCAGGAGGAGCAGGCCTTGTCCCTGGTAGCTTTGTTGTTCTTAGTGATGTGTGCCCCCTGTGCTGGGGACCTGCTCAGCCTCTGCACAACACCGCATCTGCTGCGTAGGGTTACTTTCTGACCCTCCACTGCTCCCTTTACTTCCACCACTGGGCATTCTCGCCACGTCCCACAGCAGAGAGGTGGAGGCTAAGCAGGCAGCAAGTGCCTCAGAGGCAGTGCTGAGGGCCAGCCCTGTTTCCTCCTAGGCCTGGAGCCAGGGGAGCTCTGCTTTACTGTGGTAGGGTGGCCGGGGAAGTACTGTGAGGCACAGGCACCCCGTGCTGGAAACCTGCTGCACTGATTTGCTTGAATCCACAGAGAATTTGTGCAGAGTGTGACCCTGGAGCATCTCCCTTTCATCACCCATGCTAATGCTATGGCCTGCTCTCCACAGCTCTTGGGCATATGACACCATTTTAGGCCAGCATAGAACAATGGGAAAGGCAGTAATATCACTGGAGGCAGAGCAAACGACTGCAGTACAGCAGCAGTAATATTCTTCCCGTGTCCTCCCAACAGGTGCCAGAGATTCTGGGGTCCATCTGCAGAAATCTGAAAGAAAATCACAGATCGCTTCATAAGACTCTCTTTGCATTGCTGGATATACTGACCTGCCAGTTTCCCAGAGATGTGCTGGAGAGTGTGTTGATGGATCTTCCTCAGTGTGACAGGTACCAGCCCTGACTGCCCCGCACTATAGTTCCGCATGAAGAGTGTGACTCAGAAGTGCTCTGGCTGCCACAGCCAAGGAAAGCTGCAGGTCATTCCCGAGGAGCAATTCTGCTGCAACAGTATCAATCTTCATTTGCAGTATTACTCTGGACACGTGGAAGAGACTACTTACCCTGAGAGAGACATCAGCGAGAAACTTCTATGAACTGCGATGTGTTCTAGGGGACCAACGGTTGTGTGAGATACTTAAGATCACCTCAGTGGAGCTGAAACTCCTTCAACTGACTGTGAGTTACAGGACATGGTAGCCTGCTCTCCTACAGGACTCTCTTTCCCCTGTTCCCTGTCTCCCCTTGCCTTACTCCCCTCCCTGGTGCAGGGCCGTAGCAGAGGCAGAGCCACGGCTGGGGCTGGGGAGAGCCACTGCCTCCACGCAGGCAGAGCAGGCTGAAAAGTGTCTGTGGCCACCCATGTCCAGAGCCTTTGTTGTGCCAGCTTCTGCTGGGCAGGTGCTCCTCGAAGGCTTTAGAATGTCAGAGGGCAGGATGTGCAGACTAAAAAATTCATCCTGCATAGTGCTAGGCCTGGGGCACAGAGGGACCGTTGTGCCTTCCAGAGGCGCTGCTGCCCCAGGCCAGGCTGTGCTGCCCCAATACTTTGCCCTGAGCTGACAGAGGAGCCAGGAGCTGCAGGGTGCAGGGAGTCCTGCTGCCTGTGTCTGGCTCTCACCGCTGCCTTTGTTTCAGGTGATGCCTCCCACTGAAGAGAACCTGAAAGAGCTGTGTAAGCCAGCGGTGCTCCAGAGGCTTCTGAAGACTAGAAGCCTGCCGATACTCTGGCTGGTGCTCAGAGGCCTTGACCTGCTGTCACAGAGACCTGAGACGGTGAGCAGGACCTAGTCAAGCGAAGCCCTGTTGGCAGCCTGGCGGTGGGGCGGTGGGCATCCTTGTGCTGTGGCCTTGCCTGAGACTCAGGAGCTGGGGTGATGGCCGTGGTGGGGCCTGGGGAGATTTCCAGGAGCTTTCCAGATGGGTTACTTGGGGACCGGTTGGAACAAAGGGTGGCTGAGCAGGGGACACGTAGTCCTTGTTCTCCTGCCCTCCTTTCTCCTTTCTCCCCATGTCCTTATCGGTACAGTCATGGCCACCACCTACCTAGAGTCTGCTACTGCAGCTGCCAGGAAGGAAGATGTGTGGCTGGTTTTCTGTAACTTGAGCTTTGACTCCAGGGTGGCCAGTGCTCTCTTGATGGAAAGGAAATTGTATGTTTTGGACAGGCAAAAGAAATTCGGGCCCTGGTTCCAAACACATTTACCGTGCTGTTTGACAACGTGAACATTGCTCTGAAGCTGCTGGCTGTCTTCAGAAACATGCTGAATCATCTGGGGAAGAGAGAGGCCAGTTCCTTTGCTCTGGAGCTGTCTGAGAATCTCCTGCCTCTTTTTAATCATGTAAGTCTGCTGCACGTTTCGGTGCTCAGCAAAAGACCCTTCTCCTTTCTTTGTTCCTCTGGGCTCTCGCGGGATGTCTTCTGGGCTCCACAGCCTAGCAGGCCTTGTCCCTGACAGCTTGATTGTTCTTGGCACTGTGAGGCCCCTGTGCTGGGAACCTGCTTAGCCACAGGTGCCTGCTTAGCACCTGCTGCCTCGGGTTACTTTCTGACCCTCCACTGCTCCCTTTACTTCAGCACCGGGCATTCTTCCTGTGTGCCACAGCAGGGAAGTGGAGGCTAAGCAGGCAGCATGTGCCCAGAGGCATTGCTGTTTCCTCCCTCGCCCAATACGTGGCGACCTGTCTGGACCTGGTGGGGTGTCTGGGGGAGCACTCTGAGACACAGGCACCTCATGCTGGAAACCTGTTGCACTGCTTTGTATGGCGGCACAGCGTCCTTATGCAGAATGGGACTTCAAAGCATCTCCCTCATCAGCCATGCTCACCTTGAGCAGCAAGAACGTGGTGCTGAACTCCTCCTGTTCTTCTCCCTCAGGTGTCAAGCGAAGTGCGAGAGTGTTCCATCCACCTCTTCAAAGATCTGATGGAGGCTGTGGTGTTGTGGCACTGGGGAAACATGAAGGAGAACGTGCGCATGGGCCTGCTCCCTCTGCTCTTTCGGTTGAGCGATGAGACCCCGAGCGTTGCACAGGTACAAACTTCAGGCCTGACCAGAATGCAGGCTAGGGTGTGTTGACACCTCAGGAGCGGTGCGAGAATTGAGGGCAGGGCAGAAAGCATCTCAGCTCTTGGGATGTGTGTCTGTGGTGCCATCTCCCAGCATCTGTTGTTCTGTAGGCTTCAAGGGAAGCCCTCGTGGCTTGTGCAAAGTTCCTGAAGTGGAAGAAGCTCAAGCACCAGGCCCGGGAGGAGAACAAAGAGGGGATCATGAAGTGCTTGGTAAGGACACTTTAACAGCCCCCACCTTTTTGCTGGCTGAAGGGGACGCTGGCTGAAGGAGCTGCGCCAGCATCTGGGGAGGGTCTGCAAGTCTCATGGCTCTGTGTTCTTCTCCAGATGCAGCAGGGCAGGAAGGCAGTGGAGAGATACCTGTGGCAGAGCCTGCCATACCTGAGGGATTCTCAGTCCTCTGTGCGATGCGAGGCTGTCAAATTCATCGGTGAGCCCAATCCCTGGCTCCCTCTTTTGGCCCTGTCCTGGCAGCAAGGTGCAGCCCTGCACCCCCCACAGATACACCCTGACCATGGCGGTAGCCCTGATGGGTGCCTTGCTCAAGTCTGCACTCGGGCACCCTCCCTGCCTGGTGCACAGCAGGGGAAGCAGCTGGGTTGGCTTGGAAGGAGTCTGAGCTCCTAGGAGCATGTTGGGGAACTGGGGTCTGATGGGATCTCTCTCCCTAGGGCTGGCTGTGCAGCACTGCCGGGACCAAAGTGAGGAAAATCTGAATAAAATCTGCAATGGTGAGTGAGGGCAGCGCTGCGTGTGCTGGTGCTGAGGGCAGGGGGCAGAGTGTGGGCAGTGTGCAACTGTGCCTTGCCCTGCTGCATGGAAATGCTGCAGGGGCAGGTGGGACACTCCTGAGCAGTGGCTTCCAGTTGATCCCTCAGTTTGTGTGCTCATCCTGATCTAGAAAATCAATGGGTGGGGCTGACATGGTCCAGAGGTAATGCTGGTGGGTCTCTGCAGGTCGGTGGGTTTCACCTCTGTTTCCTTCTGTTGCAGCCCTCAAGCCTTTGGAAGATGATGTCAGTCTTGCAGTCCGTTCCCTGTCAGACAGGACAACTCTGATGCTGAGAGAGCAAAGACAGCAGGCAGTATCTGCACGGCACGGGCTTTCAGCTCTGTGCTGCTGGCCCTGATTTGAGCTACATATCGGCTCATTTTGCCAGGCCTTAGACAGAGACACTGCAAGAAATTCTGCGTTCTTCTAACTTCTTGCAAAGGTGAAGTACCAGTAAGCAATGCTCCTGCTTGCTCAGTAGTGCTGTGTGCCTGGGCGTGACTGTCGTGTGCAATAAGACAAATGGGTTTTCATTTCAAGGGAAAAAAACAAAACCATCTTGCTTTCTATCTTGGAGACCCAGAAATCTGGACTCAAAGATCTTCCATTTTGAGTTTGCATTTCAAATCTGGGAAAGGAATGATTCTCCTAATCTTTTTTGCTGACATGTAAGTTCTAACAAGGGAACAGCACAAAAACAGCAAAATAGATCTTGAAGAAAGGTGGAAGAAATCGTAGGGAGAATCACAGAGTCACAGCGCTTGGAATGGTCCTCATGAGCTTGTTGAGTCCAATCTCCCTTCTAAAGCAGGTACTCTACAGTAGGGTAGGAATCCAGACGGGTCTTGAATATGTCCACAGCAGGAGACTCCACCACATCACTGGGCAACCTGTTCCTGTGCACTGTCACCGTTAACATTTAGAAGGTTTCCTGCGTGTTAGTATGGAACTTCCTATGCACAAGCTTTAGGCCAGTTCTCCTACTCCTGTTGCTTCACAGCACCAAGAAGAGCCTGGCCTCCTCCGTTTGCCTCCCACCTCCCTGTAGACATTTTTAAGCTTCGTTAAGCTCCCCTCTCAGTCTTCCTTTCCCCACGCTAAACAGTCTCATATGGGAGATGCTCCACACCCTTTATCTCTGAAGTTCATGGAGTGTCACCAACAGGGAATTTTGCCTTGCAGCCTTATCTGTAATGACGGATTCCCATTACTGCATTTCAGCTGACACCTCCCACACCTGGTTTTCATCACTACATTTAATTATCCTCAGATTACAAACATATAGCTGTGCTCAAAGGCAAGCACTGAAGTAATATTGATATTGAAGAGAAAAATGCACTGTTTTTTTACAGTGGAGAATGGAGGCTGACAGTACATTACCGTGGCCTGAATGAAGTCACACCCCACTGAGTGCTTCTGTGCCAGATATGTTAGAGCTGCAGTATGAACTGGAGTCGAAAGCAGTCAAATGGAATGCCACCAATGACATCGTGAATGCATTCTTTTCCATTCCTTTGGCCACAGATTGCAGGCCACAGTTTGCTTTTACCTGGAAGGGTGTTCAGTACACATGGAACCATATGCCCCAGGGGTAGAAGCACAGCCTAACCATTTGCCATGGGTTGATCCAAACCGCACTGGAACACGGCGTGGCTCCCAAGCACCTCCATAACTTTGATGACGTTGTGTGGGGCGACACAGCAGAGGAAGTTTTTGAGAAAGGAGAGCAAATAATCCAAATTCTTCTGGGTGCTGGTTTTGCTACTAAACAGAACAAAGCGAATGGATCTGCCCAAGAAATTCAGTTCCTAGGAGTAGAATGGCAAGATTGGCATTGTCACGTCCCGGGAGATGTGATAAATAAAAACAACAGGTTGTCTCCACCTGTGAAGGACGGAAACTTTCCCTTTCTTTTGTCTCAAAGCTTGCTTTGTAAGGCCTTTTCTGTTGACAAGACTCTGACTGATAACTGTCGGTTATCTAGATGGCTGTCATAGTGCCTCAGTGTCTCTGCTGGTGGTTGTAAAGACAAGCAGAAATAGGGGCAAACAGTCTTTTCTGGGGGAGTATGGCTTGGAGAAGCTGACCACCACAAAAAGACAACAATACTGCTGCATGGCAATGCAGGTGCCATTCTCTGCTGGATTATCTGTTGGGTCAGACACGTCACACAAACAAAGAGAAAAGAAAAAAACCCTGAGAAATGTGGGAATAAAAGGCCTTCACTGAACCAAGGATTTTAGAGAAGAATTCCTGGAGAAAAATTCCTGGAGAAGAACTCTTAGAGAAGAACTTTCAGAAAAGAACTTTGGAGAAGAGCTCCCAAAGAAAAAAATCTTTGACGGAGAACTGCCGAAGAGAAAAACCTTAGGCAGAGAATTCCCTGAGGGGAAAACCTCTTTGGAAGAACCCCTTGGCCTGCTTGCTGCGAAGCTTCCTAGCTTTCTCCCATCCCCCGCCGTGACTAGACAAGTTCCTGAGATCAGCGGACCTACTATGAACCTCGCTGGATCCATGATGGTGATTATATCACTTTTGCTTTCTGCCAAGGTGTCTTTATCCCTTTTCTATCGTTCACCTTCCCTTCCCTATATCCCTAAGCAACTAGTATTGGAAATAAACTGGTCGGGCTAACATTTGACCCGCTGTGTCTTAATCTCACGCCAGGTATACACATAATCAAAGAAGACAGCGAGCTCAGATGGGGAACCTCAGTCATTCAGGAATCCTAGAGGTGATCATGGACTGGCCTGCAGGCAAGAAATTTGGGACATCAGCAGCAGAGGAGGTATCATGTGCTAAAGAGGCCCCACCATATAATGAACTACCGGAAAATGAAAAGAGATGTGCCCTGTTCACAGACAGACTGGGTTGTATTGTTGGGAAGCTCGGCAGTTGGAAGGCTGCTGGGTGGGAGCCCCACATGACAAGTTGCAGAGGCCACTGAAGGAGAAGGAGAATCAAGTCAATTTGCAGAGGTAGAGGCTGTCCTTAGATGGGCTGGCCTTGGATGAGGCGGAATGGGAGAGGTGGCCAATGCTGTATCTTTCTACTGACTCATGGATGCTGGCAAATGCTCTATGGGGGTGGTTGCAGCAGTGGGAACAAAACAACTGGCAAGAGATGGGTAAACCTATCTATGCTGCTGAACTGTGGAAAGACATCGCTGCCCGAGCAAAAAATATGGTATTAAAGGTGCATCATGTAGATGCTCATGTGCCCAAGAGTTGAGCTTCTGAAGAACAGACAAATAACCATTAGGTAGATTGAGCTGCCAAAATGGAGGTGGTTCAGGTAGGCTTGGACTGGCAGAACAAGGGAGAGTTATTTTTATCTCGGTGGGCACATGAGGCCACCAAGGAAGGGAGAGCCAAGGAACACGGCACCGAGTGGTTCCATCATATCCCCTACTGTGCACCAGCGGCTCCTAAGATTCCGTGCTGCAGTGGGTTGTTAGAAACCACATTAAAAGCAATGAGTGGGGGAACATTTAAGCATTGGGAGAAAAATCTGGCAGAATTCATCTGGTTGGTCAACACTAGAGACTGGGTCAGTCGAAATGGTCCTACACAATCCAGCTCCCTACATATCGTAGAGGACTTAAGGTCCCTGTGGTACACGTAAAGAACATGTTGGGAAAAGCGGTGTGGGTCCTTCTAGCCTCTGGAAAGGGCAAACCCCTCCAAGAAACCATTTTTGCACGAGGACCTGGATCCACCTGGTGGGATGGAGGAAAATGGGACGTCCAGTGTGTACCACAAGGGAATTTGATGCTGGGGGAGTGCAGTCTGCTATTCCATGAATATATATATACAGATACGTTTGTATGTAATCCATGTTAATTACTGTTTTGTTCGTATATAGGGGTATGATAAGGCTGATGTGATGGTGTGGAATCTTGTGGTTTTGATGCCGGCATTCCACGTCAGAACGTGATGCAGGGAGTTAAGGATTTAATGCTGCGGCAGGGAGCGTCTGAGGGGCAGAGCTCCACACCAGACGCCAGGTCCTCGCTCTCAGCTGCAGATTCAGCACGTGTGCTTCTTCTGCAGTTTCTTCCCTACTGTAAGCTCTCAGATTTGGTTTGGAAACTTTGTTTCTCTCAAATGTGTGATTTCATTGCATTTTATAAAGTTACCATTCCTCCTCAAGTCGTGTCGTTGTTTTCTATTCCTCCTCAAGTAGCATCGTTGTTTTATTGTAGACCCATATGTTATCTGTCTGTCCCTCCATCCTTCCCCCCGCCCCCCGTGTGCACGACTCTGCTTGGATGGCCACGTGGCCATCAACGGTGCTGTTTTTTTTCTTCCTCTCTCCCTTCTTTGTTTCCCTTATGTCCCTGTCACAGATAACACCGTGACAGTTGCCCAGATGCCACGTCCTTGGAGACGTTCAAGATCAGGCTGGACTGGGATCTGTGCACCTGATCCAGCTGTAGGTGTCCGTATTCATTGCAAGGCAGTTGGACTAGGTGTCCTTTAAGGGTCCCATCCGTCTTGAATGATTCTATGAATCTCTGCAGCCTTTCTTTCTCAGTCATCTTTACTACAGTCATGGTTATAATAAAGCCTAACGGCAGCAGCCATTTTGGCTACCAACACCGGTCATGCGCTGCACGCCTTTCTATTCCGCTACATTTTCTTTCTTCAGTCAGGAGAAAGACAAGAGAAAAATGCCTCTGTAACATTCTTTCTGAGGCATATCACGGCAAGTTGGTTTAGAATGTACGCAACCGATTCATTTACTATTTAAAGTCATGAGTAGTTTTGCAGAAAGTATACTTTTTTAATAAATAAATAGCATATGAGTATACGTTAACTATGGATTTCTCATTTTATTTGTGAATAATAAGTTCAAACTGTCTTAATTACTGTCTGGGCTGTTGCCCTAGCGGTGGGGTAGGCCTCCACAAAATCTGTTAAATGGTCTACTATCACTAATAGGTATTTATATCTTCCAACCTTTGGGAGATCTGTGAAGTCTATCTGTATTTTAGCAAAAGGTCTAACAGCCAATTCCCTTCCTCCCTGTATTTTTTTCCTCAGTTGTTGTTTATTTACTTTCCTACAAATCATACAATTATCTACAATTCGTTTGGCTATACTATAAATGCCTATACACATATATTTAATTGCGAATTGGTCCACCAAGGCCTGAACACCCCAGTGAGTCTGTTCATGAAATTCTCCTAGTATTCTCCAAGCTAGTCCTTTAGGGATTACCTCTCTTCCATCAGGTAATGGCCATTTTCCCTCCTTTTCCTTAGCCTTCATTTGTCGGAGCCTTTCTCTTGTGTAGTAAAGTATAGCCCCGCTTGTTTCTTTTCGGGGACTATCAGCCTGTATTTCCTTTAGGATCAGTAAGACCGCTCTTTTCGCTGCTTCATCAGCTAAATTATTTCCCCTGATTTGAGCCGACATTCCCCTCTGGTGGCCTTTTGCGTGTACTACTGCGATTTTCTCTGGTTCTCTTATTGCCCTTAGAGTTTGTCTTATTAACCACTCGTGAATTAACCCTTTCCCGTGTGAGGTTACCAATCCTCTTTCCTCCCCTATTTTTCCAAAGGTGTGGACTACCCCATACGCATATCTAGAATCTGTATAGCTGGTCCCAGTTTTTCTTTTTAACATCTCTAGGGCTCTAAGAACTGCATATAATTCACAGGCCTGAGCTGACCACGTTTTATCCAATGGTCCCGATTCAATTACTGTAAATGTTTTCCCGTTTATTATAGCATACCCTTATTTTCATTTTTTTTCTACCACCGGGAGGAGCCATCTACAAATAATTTTTCCCCTTCTAATAACTCCTCCTCTTCTGAGTCCTCCCGTACTTTAGCCTGATACTCTATACACTGAATACAATCATGGGTTAAATCTTCATCTGGTTCTGCATATAAAAATAGAGCAGGATTTTGTAAACTTGTCGTTTCTATTTCTAATTTAGGTGAATGTATTAGGATCCCTTCATATTTCAATAGTCTAGCATCTGTAATCCATTTATCTGCTCTTTGTTGTAGTACTCCCCTTATGTTATGTGGAGTATAAACTTTAATTCACCCCCGAAAGTAATCTTCCCTGCTTCTTCTACTAATAGAGCTACAGAAACTATTGCTTGGAAACAGGTAGGCCACCCACAGCTAATAGGATCTAAGAGTTTCAAAAAGTATCCTACTGGCTTCTTCTTCCCGGCCCATTCCTGGGTCAGTACTCCAAAAGCAGTCCCTTTGTCTGTATTTACAGAAAGGTAAAATGGTCTTTTTATATCAGGTAAGCTTAACACTGGTGCGTGAACAAGATCTACCTTCAAATCTTCTAATCTTTGCTCATCCTCCTGACTCCACTTTACTAATCCATCTTGTACTAGTTTCTGGTATAAGAACTTTACCTTACTACTATTATTCTCAATCCATTGTCGACAGTATCCTAGCAGCCTTAAGATCTGCCTCTTGCTTCTTGGGGCTTTTAAAGATAAAATCCCATTTACTCATTCTGGATCTAATTTCTTATTTCCCTTGCTTAACCAGTGTCCCAAATATTTCACTTCCTCTTCTGTAAATTGTAATTTTGCCTTTGAAACTTTCAACCCCTTTAAACTTAAGAAATTTAATAGTTTAATGCTCTCCTGTCTAACCTTCTCCTCGCCTGTTCCAGCTAATAGTAAGTCATCTACATACTGTACTAAGGTTACCTGTGGGTTTGATTCATACGTTTTCAATACTTGCTCACGGGCTTGTCCAAACAAGTTAGGGGATTTGGGGAATCCCCGCGGAAGCACTGTCCATCTAAGTTGTTGTTTTCTGTGGGTGTTTGGATCTTCCCACTCAAAGGCAAAGTAGTCTCTGCATTCTGCCTTCAGGGAGCAGGTCCAAAAAGCGTCCTTTAAATCAATTACACTATACCACTTAGATTCTGGCTTTAATTGACTGAGCAGGGTATAGGGGTTTGCAACTACTGGGAAACAGGTAATTGTTCTCTTAATATGGTCCACGACTTAAGGGAAATATCTGTATGTACCATCAGTTTTTTTTTTTTTTTTACAGGGAGTATAGGAGTATTATAGGGAGACATACGGAGCTCTAATAGCCCTTTAGATATTAATCTCTCAGTTTCAGGTTGTAGCCCTAATTTACCTTCCTGTGAAATGGGGTATTGTTGTATCCTCACCGGGATCTCTGGGTCCTATATAGTCACTCAAAGGGTTCTAAGTCTAACTTCCCTACTGATACTGGAGTATACCACACTTCTGGGTTAATTCTAGCCTCATCTTCTATCGTTAGAGTACATGGCTTAACAGTTAACTCTCTCTCTTTTACTTCCAAATTTATTCCTAACTCCACAATTAAATCTCTTCCTAGCAAATTATGTTCTGCTTCAGGTACCAATAAAAAAGACCCAATTCCATAGGTACTAGGTGATTCTATTTCTACCTGCTTTATAACAGGTACCGTAGAAGGTTCCCCTTCTGCTCCAATTACTAGTAGCTTTTCCGAGGATAAAGAACATCCTCGAGGTAAATATTGAACAGTCGATCTTTCTGCCCCAGCGTCTACCAAAAATTCAATTTCCTGACGCTGAGGACCCAGTTTCCCTTTTATTAACGGCTCTTTTCTTTCCCGGGTCCCCAGCACATAGAGCCCCTGACCCCCTCAGTCCTCCTTTAACATTTTCTCATCCTGGATTCTCTTTCTACAGTTTTTCTTCATGTGTCCCCTTTTTCTGAGAGTGGAAGCATTCTACTGTCCTCATTCTCTGGGTCTCGCCTGGTTAGGTTGAAGTGCGTTCTCTGCCTGAGGAATATTCCCTCTTCTCCTTGCCTGAAAAGCCCCCTCTGTCCTCCTCTTACCGTGGCCGCCAGAATTCTAGCATGCCTCTTCTGAGTCTCCTCCTCTCTCCTTACGTATACTTTCTGAGCCGCTCTTAGCAATTCATCTAATCCTCCCTCCTGCCAATACTCCAGCTTCTCTAGTTTCCTTCCAATATCTATCTAGGACCTAGCCACAAACAGCGTTTTCAGGAGAGCTTGCCCCAAGGGGGTAGCAGGATCTAATCCTGAATATAACTGTAAATTTTTGTGTAGTCTCTATAACCACTCGATAGGAGTTTCATCTTCTTTCTGTTGGTCTCTAAGAGCCTTATTAATATTCTGTCCCCGAGGGACAGATTCTCTAATCCCTTGAATAATAATAACTCGCAAATCTGCCATGTGAGTACGATGTTCCTGGTTCTGATTATCCCAATTGGGCCGCTGTAAGGGCCACTTTATATCTGCTCCTGGACCAGCCTGGTGTTGCTGATCCCAAACTCGCATACCTGCCCTCCTGATCATAACCCTTTCTTCTGCTCTAAATAGTATGCCCAAAATTGCCTGTATTTCATTCCAGGTATAAAGGCTATCCATTCCAGGTATAAATTCATCTAGCCTCTCAGAGACCCCTAAAGGATCCTCTAGCAAATTCCCCATCTCCTTTTTAAATTCCCTTACATCTCATGAATTTAACGGAACTGAAACATATCCAGCTCCAGATTCTACCCATAATTTGGCATACTCGCTCTCTTCTAGATTAAAAGGCTGTTTTTCATTCACATGATCATTTAGAGCCTCACAGATCCGGTCCTCAAAGGACCCGAATACTGGCCAGAACAACTGATCTGCCCTTATCTGCTTTCCTCCTCACACCTCCATAAAATAATGTACCATTTCCACCTTACTCTTTCCTTGTCTAGAGGGAGAATCGCCCCAGTGTTTTAACATTAAACCTGGGGGGCTTTCTAGTGGTATGTCTGGTAGCTTTACCTGCAAGCCACCCATGGGGTCAGAGGGCTTACTCTGCCTCTGTCCCATCTTCCGGAGCACTCTCACACACACACAGACTCGTGCCCCTCGGTCAAGACCCACGCCCTCACGGGCAATGGGAACTGCACTACTAGAGGGTCCATCGATTCGTAGATTCATTAGGTTGGAAAGGACCTACAAGATCATCTAGTCAAACCATCCTCCCACCACCATCCCTACCCACCAAGCTACTAAATGAAATCCCTTAGCACCTCATCTAAACGCTTCTTGAACAGTGCTCGGGACAGTGCCTCAGCCACCTCCCTAGGCAGGCCATTCCAGTGCCTGACCACTCTTTCAGAGAAAAATTTTTTTCTCAAATCTAATCTAAATCTTCCCCAGAGCAACTTGTGGCCATTCCCTCTCTTTCTATTAAAGGCAGATGCAAAGAAGGCATTGAGAACCTCAGCCTTTTCCTTATCCTTATGGTTACGTTCCCTGCCGCTTCAAGTAAAGGAGGGAAATTCTCCTTAGTTCTTCTTTTACTGTTAATATATTTGTAAAAGGATTTTTTGCTCTCTTTTACTGCAGTAGCCAGTCTTAAGTTCAAGCTGGGCTTTTGCATTTCTAACTTCCTGCCTGCAAATCTTGGCAAATTCTCCGTAGTCTCCCCAAGTAGCCTGTCCCATCTTCCAGAGGACATAGACTCTCTTTTTCTCCCAGCGTCTCAACAAGAGATCCCGGTTCATCCACACTGGCCTTATTCCTCTCCAGCTTGACTTATGGGACTCAGCGACAGCCTGCACCTGTGCCTTTAAGATTTCCATCTTGAGGAGGACCCAGGCTTCCTGGACCCCTTTACCCCTCAGGAGCGAGTCCCAAGGGACCCTTGCAACAAGCTTCCTGAGCACGTCAGAGTCTGCCCTCCGGAAGTCCAAGGTAGCAGTTTTGCTAGTCACCCTCTTGACATCACAAAGTTTAAAGCTCTCTCGATGAGTCCAGCTAACTCCTGTGCTAGAATTCGTTTCCCCCTTTGAGACAGGTGCATTCTATCAGCAGATAGTGTTTTCCTAGCCCATTCCGTGTCCTTCACCACCCCAGAAGGTATGGAAGCAAACACCACTTGTGCTCTCACCCCTTGAACTAATCGCCCTAAATCCCTGAAATGTCTTTTCATAGTTCGCAGGCTTCTTTGAGTTATTTCACTGCTGTCTGCTTGAACTATGAGTAACAGATAGTAGTCAGTGGGGTGTATCAGATCTGGGAGTCTTCTAGTTATGTCCCTGACCCGGGCCCCAGGGAGACAGCACACTTCCCTACAGCTTGGATCTGGTCTGCAAATGGGACCCTCAGTACCCTTAAGAAGGGAGCCACCCACCACGATCACCTTTCTTTCTTTCTTGGCAGCGGCAGATTGGTGACTTCCTGGGAGAATCTTCCCATACCTCCCCCTTATTTCTCCTTCAACGTCCAACACTGCAAACCTATTGCTTAGAGGGACTTGAGGACACGAGGTAGGCAGAGGGGGAGATCGCCTACGGTACCGAGCAGGGACTCTCTGCCAGCCCTCTCCATCCCTCAGATACTCCCCCTCAGCCTGACGGGGGCAGGTCAGGGAGTCCACCACCAAATTCGGGGTATCTCCCCGGCACCTTTCTCTCTGGCACTCGAGGGAGCTACTCCACCAGTCAATCTCCTGCTCGCAGTCCCTTACGGCCCTCAGTCTCTCAACCTCCTCTTTCAGCTCTGTCACCATGTTAAGCAGATCTTCAACCTGTTCACACCTCACACAACAGATCTGCTTGCCACCTTCCTCCAGCAGCAGCAGGCTCTGGCACGCACTGCAACCAGAGACCTGTGTAGCCACGTTTCTAGGCAGGCCTTCTGCCTGGGTCACCACAGCCTTTCTACGGCAAGCCCTCTGTCTAGTAGAGACCATGGCACAAAAATAAAAGAATAATAAATAAAAAAGAACAAATAAATAAATAAATATGTATGAATGATAATAAGAAGAAAATAAAAATAAAATAAAGGGGAAAAAAAAGTAGAACACAACTCTGAGAACACAGAGACCAGTAATAAATAGGATGAATTTGCAAGAGAGGAGGGATAGAAATCCTACACCCTGCTACACAAGCTCCCACACTTAGCACCTAGCTTCAGTATAATAGAGAGGGGTGGTACCCACACGTAGTTTGCTCCTCCTTGTGCCTGGTGGGCAGCAACACGTCCTCCCTGAGGCCTTTTCAGAGCTGAAGGTGTGGGTGGGGGTGCCATTTCCCGGGCAACGCCTACACCACATCAGCCTCTCGGGAGAGAGCTGAAGGGACTACCCGCTCTCCCTCGGTTCCCCTGAGACAGGAACCTCTCGAAAAACCCCTCTGTACCTCAAAATCTGTCACTGCAGCTCCGGCTGTGCCGATTCCAAAGCAGTAGATCTCGAGGACTGAGGCACTCGCTTCGCCCCTATGGGACATCTCAGTCAGGTGTGCTCCGGGATACCTGGAGGGAAAATAACCCCCAAAAATAGCACCCAAAAGAAATAGTGCCAAAGCTGGTATATTTTTGATGGGCTTAAGTAGATGATGTACAGATGGTTAATAAGAAAAGAGTGGCTCACCTTTAAAGATGGTTGAGGCTCGCCAATAACTCCACTAGGGAGGGATCTCCAACCAGAGATCCTTCCCTGTTGGTGGTCAGCCCTTAAATGGGGTCTTGGGAGAGGTGGAGTCAAACTCCACCCCTTCCAATCACACTCACTTGTGCCCCTGCGGCTGACCCAGTGTTCGCCTCAGGTGATCAATCAGTGGTTCAGGCCGTGATTCAACAGTTCCCATACACTCTACCCCTTCACGACATGAACCACTGATTAAGGAACTATAGGGTGAGCCCTCCTTAATACAGAGACCCAATACATCGCGATGCTTTACATAATAACCCGTCACAATGCATATCGATGTAATCTGGGATGAGTGATGATCAGCGTATCGCTCGTGTTCTTCCTTGGGCCAGTGTTTGGTGGTGTCTACTGGAAGCATGCGGTCACGTTGTACAGGTCCGTCCTACTCTTCATCAGTCCCGGGTAGACCATCACCGGATGTTGCACATGATGTTATTGCAACTCTGGAACACTGCAGCATCATTTGGTTCCCTCCGGTGACTCATAGACTCACGGGGAGTAATATAGATGTTTCAAAGGTACCAAGAGGGGGAGGTCTGCCCTCCAGGGTAAGATACAGGCTGTATTCCTGTCTTGGGTCAACACTTCAGCTTGTACAGGGGCATGCCCTGGCCGCCTGTACCAAACCTTTTGTCCAGATGTCTGCGGCTGCACGATTATATCAGGCACCAAAGGGGGTGTCCTGATCTGCCACAGAGACATGATAGGGGTTCCTTTAGCAATAAAGACTGGAGTGTTGACCACAATATCAGTAGGCCATGTACCAATTACCGGAGGGACTACCAAACCCCCCACCTCCTTTAATCTCCCCCAAGGTGCAAGTAGGCCACACCATCGTGGCCCTACCTGCACCTTCCAAGGCCATCTTATTTTATTGGTGCCTGGTTTCAGGTTCTCGGGCAGGGAGCAGAAGATTGTTCTCACGGCCGGTCTGAGGTCTTACCTCATTATCTGTACCTGTAATTTGGATCCTAAGTGGGGAGGCCCATGTTGTTTGTAACATTTTCAAGGCACTGGGTCTGCCATCTCTAGGTCTTTCATTCAGATCTCACAGGGTTTCGTGGACTCTCTTCGTCCACCCCTGCAGAGACTGAGAGTCTGTCTTCAGGGCAGCCTTGAGAATACCATTATAACGCTCAATCAGGCCTGCCCCCATTGGATTGTATGGCAGGTGGAATCGCCATTCAATATTGTTCTCTTCTGCCCAGCGTTGTATCATTGCACCCATGAAATGAGTCCCTTGGTCATTCTCAATGACTTGTGGGGTCCCGTAGGCAGCCATCAATCTCGTGAGCACCTTGATGGTATATGCCTGGTTGGCTTTTGGTACTGGATAGGCCTGCATTAGCCCACTCATGGTGTCAACACAACCTGCCATTGCTGTAGAGGATTGTGTCCTCTAGCAAGATGGGCTGTTGTTTCAGGCAACGACCTCGGTCTCATTCTGGAGCAGGCATCACAGTCTCGGCATGCTTGAGCTATGTCCGATAGTTGTATGGGCAGTCCCCATGCTTTGGCAGCTGCCCACATGGTCTTCTGTCCAGGATGCCGCAGCTTTTGATGTAACCAGTAGGCAATGTTCTCAGATGGTGAGTTCTCAACCCATCTAACTCGGGCCAGTGTGTCGGCTTCATCATTTCCTGGTGACTGTAGGGGTCGGTGACCAGAAACGTGGTAGACACGTACAGTTCTGTGTTTGACTGTATTCCATATGTCAAACCACATATCTTTGCCCCAGATCGGTCGGGAGAGGATAGTCCAGTCCTGGGTAGCCCACTGTGCGATCCACAGA
This sequence comes from Oreortyx pictus, assembly GCA_036925125.1. NCBI lineage: Eukaryota > Metazoa > Chordata > Aves > Galliformes > Odontophoridae > Oreortyx > Oreortyx pictus. The sequence goes on from JAUPFR010000004.1 coordinate 18,353,018, forward strand.
GTGAGCCCCTGGTACACAGCCCAACTATCTGTGCAGATATTCAGGACACCGTCATCACGTTCTTTGGTTATGACCATCCACACGGCCCACAGCTCTGCCCACTGGCTGCTTTGACCATCCCCCTCTTCAAACCATATTGTATCTGTAGCAGGATGGTATGCTACTGCTCTCCACTTACTTGGGTTGCCCTTGCTGGACCCATCCGTGTGCCAGGCATCTTCAGGAATGGGATATTTTCCTTCCTGGACGGGACTCTTCTGTGGCGGAGCAACCAAGGTTTGTTTTGGTGCATCACTGTGACACGTCACTGGGCCTAGAATCTTTTGGAGTTCTTCTTTCAGCGGTGAGGAAGACAGACTACTCCTCTGGCTGAGATAGGCGACCCATCGTGCCACCGTCTGTGCCTGGGCCACCCCTGTCTTAGGAAGGTGGGTCAGATCTCTTCCCCACTCCTGAATTGGAAGAGTGGTCTTAACTATGACTTCAGCCGTCTGGGTTATTGGCTCTACCGCTTGTAATGCAGTATAGGCAGCCAATAGCTGTTTTTCAATCATACTATATCTTTCTTCTGCTCCGTGCCAGACCTGAGACCAAAATCCAATGGGGGTCCGAACAGAACTCTGACGTTGCCACAGGCCCCAGCCAAAGCCATCCTGAGTAACATGAACATCCAATTCAGCTGGGAGGGTAGGATCGAATATACCCAATGCCTGGGCTTGTTTCACCGCCTGTTTTGCTTGCTGGAAAGCATCCTGTTCTGTTCTCCCTCAGTCCCATGATTGGCTCTTTTTTGTGAGTCTATACAAAGGTCTCAGCAGCTGCGCCAAATGAGGTATAAAGGAACGCCAGTATCCCAATATACCTAGAAATTCCTGCAGCTGCTTTGGTGTTGTAGGGACTGGGAATGCCTGAACCTTATCTATGATGGCACTGGGTGGCACTTTGGTCTTTCCTGACCAGACTACCCCCAGAAATTTTACCGACAGGCCTGGACCTTGCACCTTTTGAGGATTGATAGCCCATCCTCTTTCATTTAGGTAGGAGGTTAATGAATCTGCTGCCTCTCCTACTGCTTCCAGTGAGTAGGATGTTAACAGGAGATCATCAGTGTAGTGATATAGGTTGACGTTATTATTAGGTTTCCTCCAATTAGCTAGGTCACGCACCACCAAGTTATGACAGTATGTTGGTGAGTGCACGTACCCCTGTGGCAGGACCTGAAAGGTCCACTGCCTGCCTCCCCATGTGAATGCAAATTGATCTTGCGATTCTTTGGCAATCGGGATACTAAAAAATGCATTTGCCAAATCCAGGACACAATGGTAGGTCTTAATTTCCCTACTAAGTGTGCCCATTAGGGAAGCAATATTGGGTACAGCCGCATGGATGGGCGGTGTGACCTTATTTAATTCCCTATAATCTACCGTCATTCTCCATGTTCCATCCGACTTCCGTACTGGCCATATGGGGGAATTATATGGACTATGTGCAGGTCTTATAATACCTACTTTTTCTAGTTCCTGCACCATTTTTGATATTTCTTCCCGCCCCCCCGGGAGTCTATACTGTCTTACATTAGTAATCCGGCGTGGTTTTGGCAAACAAATGGGCTCATGTTTCGCATGGCCCCTCAATACTGCCTTTATCGCCCGGATACTAATGTACCTCTGTCGAAGTCTGAACTCTCCCACAGTCGTCTGGAGAGCCAGACCCCATAAAATGTCTATGCCCAAGATATATTCTGGGATTGGGGCAATCGACACTTTATACTCCCGGGGTGGGAGATGGCCAACCCCCAATTTCAGCTATGTTTGGGTGACTGGAATGGTCTGTCCCCCAAACCCACCAATCATCACTCTACTGCCCTTAAACTTTGTTGGGTCTCCATATATAATTGATGTTTCCGCACCAGTGTCTACTAGAGCTTTTGAACATTCTACTATCACCTTTTGAACATTCTTCTCTGACCAAAATATGTCTAATTCTACATAGGGCCTCCGGTCACATCTGGAGGCCCTAAGGGGACCAAAGTCCTTCGTTACTCCATGAAGTTGGCTAAATCTAAGTCTTTTACCGCAGGTGGTTCAGGCATTGTATCCCGTGACACCTGTGGATGTTTCTTCCTTCTATTTGGGACTATAAAGTCAGCCAAATTCCAGGTTGTCGTTGGTGCTGCCTGTATCATTTGTACTCCCGATTTTCTGGGAGTACTCTGAAATTTTTGATCGTTTCTAAGTTGTTTCCATAGTTGTAACAAAACATGGTTGGGTTGCCCATCGATTTTAGCAAAGGCAACCCCGGCCCGTATAAGATCATTGAACATGGACTTCCAGGATACCTGTATGGGGCCCGATCGGGGTATCCATGGGACAGGCTTCTTAGTTTTAATCGGGAAGGCCTCAGCTTCTTCTACCATACGGACATTGCGCCTAGTTCTTATGCGCTCCGTTTCCCCAAGGTCTGCCACCAACTGGGCTGCCTGTTGGACGATAGCCTCCAAAGCCACCAAGGGGTTTAGTATGGAGACCAAAGTCCCATAAAGGTGAGAGGGGGCTTGCTGTAGTATTAGGTCTCGCACACCTGCTGTAAATTTTTCCGTATCAGGACTTTCAAAGGTCTCTGAATACATAGCCTCCCTCATACCCAGTTCCCGGATGTATGTTTGGAGGTCCTCCATAGAGGACCATAAACCGGTATTGAGTGGAATGTCAGATTTGTTAGGCCACGTTAAGCGGCACGCTGCCAGCAACCAATCTATAATAGAATGATTCTCATTAGTATAGTGGATGGCAGCATATAATCTTTGCCTCAGGGCTGGGTGTATAGTTATGGATGCTAGTTCTGACATCTCTGTCCCGCTGACTAACACGCTTTCAGCTCCTGCATCCCATAACCTCAGGAGCCATGATGGTATGCTCTCTCTTGGTTTTTGATGGAACCGTTGTACTAGGTCCATCAACTCATTTGCTGCATACGGGCGAGCTGTCACATGCAAGCATGTTTCAGCAGGGGGCCATTGGTCAGGAGGCACTCCCGCTTGTCTATCTTGCATTTTTTTTGTTTTTTGAGTTATGATTGGTCGGATCTCAAATGGATCCTCCAGAGATGGAGCTTCGAGATCCGATTTAGAAATCTTTTTTTCTGAAACATCTAGGTCTGCTACTTCAGGGACCTGGGTGTCCTCCACTGATATGGTACTAATTTGTCTTGTTGGCACATCTAGTCCAGGTTTTTTGGCTACTAATGTGCCCAGCTGTTGTTCCAACTTTTCAATTCGATCTCTTAACAATCGATTTTCGGATTCTATGTTTGTATTTGTTATTTCCAGCTTATGTAAGGCCATTATTAGAGGCCAAGCCACAACAGAAGCAGCTAGCCAACATTCTTTTGTAACTAGTATGTCCTTATCTAGACCTTGAAAATAATCTGTCAGCCGGGCTGGAGAAGGAGAAACAGTCCCTGTAACCCGCAGGGGTCCCCATTTTTCAATAACAGTGGCAAGACCATAATAGGATGACCCCATAAATCCTGGAATTTGACCAGGAATTGATTGGTCTAGGGGAGTAACGTTCTCCCCCCTGACCCATTTGAAAATGTTCCAAATGGGAGACATGGTTAATTACGGTATACATATAACATATATATAAGATATATATATATATCTTTTATATATATATAAGATATCTATCTATCTATCTATATATAACTTATATATATATATATATCTTTTTTTAAGCCTGCCTGGCTCGCCAATTGTAGGGCAAATAACCCCCAAAAATAGCACCCAAAAGAAATAGTGCCAAAGCTGGTATATTTTTGATGGGCTTAAGTAGATGATGTACAGATGGTTGATAAGAAAAAGAGATAAGAAAAGAGTGGCTCACCTTTAAAGATGGTTGAGGCTCGCCAATAACTCCACTAGGGAGGGATCTCCAACCAGAGATCCTTCCCTGGTGGTGGTCAGCCCTTAAATGGGGTCTTGGGAGAGGTGGAGTCAAACGCCACCCCTTCCAATCACACTCACTTGTGCCCCTGCGGCTGACCCAGTGCTCGCCTCAGGTGATTAATCAGTGGTTCAGGCCGTGATTCAACAGTTCCCATACAATACCCTCCCCAACCGAACAGTTTCATGCAAATGCTTACTGAATCCTGAGTCTCCGTTGGGGTCCTCATGCACAAAAATTACGGGGTACTGCAGTTTCTTTTGCTCGTTTACCAAATTTAGAGTTCACAGCTACAGGTCTCTGCACAGGAATTACCCAGCCCAGGGGTGTCCGGAGACGGGCTCCCCCCCTAGAGTGGGAATTCCGTAGCAGAGTCGCCTGGATCCAAGTCACAGCACCGAAGTGTTATAGGTGTGAAGAGAATGATACACACCAGTCATTGTAAGAAATCTATTGAGCAAGCAATAAACGAGCGAAACAGTGCTGGGCGGCCGGGAGTCTCTGCTCCACCAGAGGCGTGCAATGCGGGCCTCCCATCCCCTCTTTTTATTGTCTCTTATCTCTGCATTCATGTCTTATCTTTCTCTCTCTGGGCTGTGCCGGCTGTTATTAGGGGGTTGTTGTCTGACATATCTGTCTCGAGTCAGTTTGGTTAACAAGTACAGAACTTATTTTTACCACCATTTATACTTTTTCCTTCCTTCCCTCCCTCCTTCCCTCCCTCTCTCCCTCCCTCCCTCCCTTTGCTTTTTCCCACAGACATTAGCCATGAATGTGGACTAGATAGTTAGAACCACAGATTATAATTTAGCATTAAAATAAGTTTTATTTAAGTTTAGAGAAAATAGAAGTTTAAGATTTGGAGATGATCACTGATTTCTTCTCTCTTTTCTTTGGCTGATGAATCTCAGTAGAAAATAGAATTGTTCCCTGTTCATGATAAATATAACTATTTTATACAAGATACTAATTTAGCGGGTAGTTTTAGTAAACAACTTGCTTTCAGCAGGTGGTGCCTTATTTCTTAAGCTTAATGCATAAACTAAGGTGATTAACCATCTTGCAGTTAAAATAAGCCTGATAAAAACACATATGTCAGGACATTGATTCTGCTTCCGTTGGTTAAGAATCATTTCCAGTGTATCTTTTGTCTAAACGACTTTAATGCATTTCAAGACCTTATCGTGTACAGTAGCAATCAGTAATACATGAAAGGTGCATTAAAACTCCAGAGGGAGATACAGTCTACTTAGTAGTGGAAAAAAAATGAACGTTAGGCTCTATCAGAAGTAATGTGTTGTCTTGTAATAATAGTGTGCATCCTATTCTGTCCTTAAAAGGCAGAAGTGCTTCTGTACTGTACAGCTAAGCATTACATAACTTTGCTTTGGAATGAATCTGATATAAATATATGTGTATATATATATATTATATATATATATTTACAAAAATTATTATTGTTTTGCAAACAAGAATTGTTTTAAAGTAAGCAAGTCGTTTACGATTTTCTTTTTCTTCATCTATGTGAGATGATGCGCTCTTGTACAGGTTACAGGAGTCTCTGTCCACTGTTAGTTAAAAATCTCTTGCCTTCCTTTTTATTTCTTCTGACTCTAATTTTTATTTTTTCACCCTTAGTTAATTTCTCATCCCTTCTTGAAGGAATTGTCATGTTGTCCTGGCTGGACAATGAGCAAAAGGAGAGAAGTAGGATGCATACATTTGTCAAGGGACTGTTAACAGAACTGGGAAGAGGCTGAGATGAGGAATGGCAGAATGACACATGAAGAATTCATTTATGTGTAAAGTGAATTAAAGCTTGAAACAAGTAATGATCTTTTAAACTCTTTTTCCACACCATTCTTCTGAGACAGAGAAAATAAGTTGAAGTTTTCAACCTCCGGTGTTTCGCCATGTGTTAGTCTTCAACTGTGATGGCTGCTCTGAAAGTAGAGCCTCCTATTTTATTTTATTTTATTTTATTTTATTTTATTTTATTTTATTTTATTTTATTTTATTTTATTTTATTTTATTTTATTTCATTTCATTTCATTTCATTTCATTTGTCCAAGAGGTCAGAGGTAGATTTTGGTGATATGGAAGTAGAAGCTTAACTTTACAGCCAATATTCCATTACAGTTTGCTGCTGTGTGACAGATGGCAGTAGAGGGGCAATCTGATAAAATGGTGTCTGACATGGAAGTGCAGATGAAGCAAAGGCGTGCCACTGAATTCCTCCATGTGGAAAAACTGCATCCACTGACATTCATCGATGCTTTCTGAATGTTTGTGGGGACCAAAGAGTGGATAAGAACATGGTGAGGCAGTGGGTGATGTGTTTTGGTAGTGGCAACAGTGATGTGAAAGATAAGGCGCATTCTAGATGACCATTCACAGCTGTCACACCATGAAATGAATGGCACCTTCGTCAGTTCACCCCTGTGAATCGGTGGATTATGATCATTGTACAGAGCTGAATATTAGCTTCAATACATTGTAAACAATGGTGTCAGAGCTGGAATATTGCCAAGTTTTTGCCAGTTGGGTCCTACAAATGTTCGCATGTCTGGTTTGAAGGTATCTAAGTGCAGACAGATAAACTTTGTTTGTTTGTGAAATTCTTGCAATAGACGGTACATACCTTTCTTGTGATTTTCTAGCTGGAGAAAAATGGAGCGTTTTAGTTGTATTTTAAATCTAAGGGATTTAGGGCCTTCCATCTGCATGGCAGGACCCGTAAGCTCACATTAATGTTAATTCTGAGACCCTGGATATCCAGGATAAAGATAATAATGGAGCTGATTTTTCACCTAATTTTCTTAAGAAAACACATGGAACATCAACATTCAGGAAACAATGGTTTCACATCACAGAAGGCTATAAACTTGATTGCAACAAATCTAATCAAAGGAACAACTCTCCAATTCTGTAGGTAATCGCTATAGTTTTTTGTAAAATAATTAGAAGTTGCAGTAGCCAAAAATTAAGAGGTAACTGTGTGATCAGAAAGATGTGATTACCTGATTAGTCATGAAAGTCAAACACCTGTGGTTTGTAGCAGTCATGCTCATTTCTTTCCATTGTTCCACATAAAAAACTTCTGTTCAAGTGTCTTTTAGGACTGTGAACGGTTTTCACAGAAACTAGCTACAAGCTGCTAAGAATAATTTATGGAATGAAGAGGGGAGGTATGAGGACAGTCTTGTCGTTAAAGTGTATGTTACTGTCAATAGCAAAATGATCAAGACCAACTAGTTTAAAATGGAAATCAAGCTTCACTAGGTAAGAAAAACCCTGAATAAACTTCTTTCAAGCTTTCAGGCTCTTTACTCAACAACATCTGTCGTCCAATAAATCGCCTTGAAAGACACTTCCTCCACAAGATAAATTAATAATGAGGATTCTAACTCTACTGGTTTGCACTGTGATCCAGTGCCAAAGGTCGTAACACATGTGATGTCTGGAAAGATTCTTAATAATTATTTTGCATTAAAGGTTTTCATAATGAAAACATCCTCCTTATATATATATTTACTAAAGACAGCTGACAAAAGAAAAGTTGCTAAGATAGATTATCTAAGAAGTTGTCAGTCTCAATGGCTTTCACTGAGAAGATATTCTATATGTGTATATAAACATATAAATCAATCAGCAGTATTCATATATATTCATATATATATGTATAGCAGCATAAACACTTGAATGAATTGAACTATTTCCTTAAAGCCCTAATAGTATAATATAGTATAAAAACTATAAAGTTTCTATAAATTACTGAAAAGCTTTGGCACTGAAAAGTTTACAAAGCCATATAGAAGTATTATCTTAGCAACTTTTTGTATGGTTTATTTTGGGTATGGTTTTTAAAGTTGTATTCATGGGGAGGTCCAACTCCCTGCAGCCTCTGTAGACTGAACATACTATGTACATCCAAATTCTTCAAGCAACTTTCTGTCAAAAACATTTATTTTAAACGTGTTTTAATGCCAATGCCTGTTTCTCTTTAATAGATCTTTCTTCCAACTTCTACTGACATGGTATTTCTAGCATCTATTCCAGAATTTATCCAGTTTCTTCGAGACATAAAACATTACTCAAGTTTTCTTAATATTTTCCCAGCTGTACCCAAAATGAGAGCTAGCAATAAAAGAACAAACTTATTTTTGATGGGTTAGAAGATCAATGAGGTAAAGTGAGCTTCAGAACTACAGCCATTTCCATATCCTCTAAACAAATGGTATTTATTGCCCCCCTTCTATACTCCTCTTCAAGTGCAGACCAATAACTGAGTGTCATGATTTTATGATTTTTGCTATCAGTATTCCACATCCTAACATCATGTACTGTGTGGGAAGTATCGCCTTGGGGCTCAGCAAATTCCATAGCTGGTGAGAATACTGGACTTCTGGCCATGAGGCCCTGGGATAAGTGAACAAGAAAAGGGGAAACAAAGGATATGGCAAAAGATCACTGAACACTTTGCAGTCGGGCACTGTTTTGTTTTGCACATGCTGTTAAGGAGTCACAAAACACTTGCTGTTGTATAGCAGAGTAGTTGACCAGTGAAATGTTAGTGGAAAAGTACTGTCTGTAAGCACAAGGGTATAAGAGGTCCTGTTCATAATAAACAAAAACCGTCTTTTCTCTCTCACTTCTTAATTGTACCCTGGCACCCATGTGGTTATTCCACCACAGTTCTGCACTGGCAGTAAGGGAGTTAATGCTTCAGTTCTGTGGATTGTTAATAGTTTCCAGGTACCCTTCTCAGCGGAGATCTACAAATCCCAGAAGACTTCACTCTTCCATTTCCATTTTCTGTTCTGAGGGAAAAACAAAAATGCTCTCCAGTCATGAGACTGTACCTTTGTATTTTCTGCTCATCTCTGTGGTGTATGCTCCCAAGCCACCTTGTCTTCAGTATTAGAGAAAGTCCCATGGTTTTGGACATTCTCTCTCATTTATTTGTTTTATTAGCTTCAATTCCAATTATATTGTATTATATTATGTTATCTCACATTCTACTATCATATTTAGTAATTAGTTTTCTCCCTGTCATGGTTTTATGATTTTTGGTATTGGTATTCCACATCATTACAACATGTAGTGCATTAAGAGTTAAAGAGTTAATACTCCAACTCCATAGATCATTGATATTTCCGGGTATACCTGTCTCAGAAGAGAAGAACTACATTCCCCAGAAGACTTTGCGATGCTTTGCATTTTTACGTATTTTCTGCTCAGAGGGAAAAGATAAAAACCCTCTGCGGTCACGGGACACTCTTTTTCCTTCGGGATCGACTCAGCAGTGGGTGCTCGCTGCCGTATCGCCTTTAGCGTTAGCGTAAGGCCTTCGGTTTATCAGACACTCTCTCTTGCTCATTTTATTTGATTTATTAGCTTCAATTCCAATTATATTGTATTATATTGTGTTATTTTGCTTTCTGGTATCTTATTTAGTAAATTAGCTTTCCTCCTCAGATCGTTGCCGCTGTTTTGTTTCTAGGCCCATCTCCCTTTTTCCTTTTCCCTTTCCCCCTTCCCCTTTCCTGGGGCGTGGGTCTGCGGGTCCCCCACACTAATCGTCACGGAACCGGGCCAATTCAGTCCGGTAAACCGTTGACACTCCCTTAGCTCACTGCTGCTCTTTTGTTCTTAGACCCATCTCCCTATCTTTCCCTTGCTGCAATGAAGGGACGGGAACCCAGCTTGATGCAAGCTAATGTTCATTTATTAAGCAACAACTCAAAGCTTATATACACAGAAAGGCAACGTGTGTTAAGATATGATTGGGCGAAGGTTACATTCCTTAAGGTTAAACATCATAACAGTACAAAGCACTCCTGGTCCTCTAAATGAGCAGTGCCTTCTGTTACAGTGTCCTGTTTCTTTTCACTCCTTAGACGTGGTTATCTCAACCTTATCAGCTTGTCTTTACACAGCCTGCATCCAAGGTTTATGGTTGAATTCCTGCTTAGCTAACAGTTCTGTCTGGCTCGCACTTTTGCCATCACCCACATCTCCCCCTTTCTGTTGCACTATGAATATTTTCTCTGTAGCATTGTCAATCATTTTTTACACACATTGTAAAATACAAGGAAGTAACAGCAAAAGCATTACAATAGTCATCACAGTATAGCACATCATTTTTAAGGTGTTGGGAAGCCATCCGTTGAGACCCCATTCCAAGAACAATTTGTCCAACCAGTCCCAATCCTTTTGTAGGTCTGGACGCCTACCTGTGTGACCTGGTGTAGGGAACCTGCTTTGGCAGGGGGGCTGTCCTCGATGATCTCTTTGAGGTCCCTTCCAACCACTATGATTCTATGATTCTATGATTTACTTTCTTTAGTAGATATATCTATAGCTTCAGATTGTTGTAGTTTTTATTTTTTATGTTTGAAGTTGGAGATTTCATGTATACATTACACATTTACACATATTTTTTATAAATACATTTGTGTATTTCTATACAATGCAGTTTAATAACTTTTAAATTAGAGTTTATTGGTTTGAAGTATAAACTGTATTTTCACATTAGTCTCTTTATTCACCTGCCACAACAAGTTTTTGGGATTGTATTCAGAGGTCAGAGTTTAAATCAAGATTTTCCAGTCCATACGTAGGTAAGGCTACTTGTGAAAATGCAGAGCTAATAGCGGTGACTATGTTGAAAAATAGCATTTTGTAGCTGGGAATTTGCTCTATCACAACATTGTTGTGCTCCTTGTATCTGCTGTAATTTAGGAGCAACCTACATAAAAAGCAGAAGATCTGTAAGCATTTTTTTCTAGAGAATTTGAACTGAACATAAATTATCATTTGATTTTATAAATTACTATTAAATATATATTAAAATACATAAATTTTCTTACATTGCATAAGGAGTAATGTAATTGTATAATTAAACTTCTAGGTTTAATAATTTGTCATACAGGAGTTAAAATATGAGCTGTTAATCAGCTATAATTTCATTATATTATTCAGACTAACTCAAATGGCAATTAATGCAGTTGAACAAAATAAACTGTAGAATCACTTCCTGCTTTGCTATTTTCCTGTGTCATTAGTACTCCAAGAGATGAAAATGAATGTATTCTTTTTATCTTTGCCACTTGCTGCTCCTTCCACATTCTTAATGGTGTTGAGATCAAATATGCTATTCTCCATGCCAAAGTTTATAATTATTCTTTTCATGAGTATCCTCACTTTATCATAAAAGTTTCTTTCTGACAGACTTGCATGGCATTTAGAACGTGGACTTGAATAGCTGTATGACAAACATGTATTCTGACTAGCTGACAGTGACGGGATCCGGTCATTTTAATATGTGTGTTTTTCATAGCTTTTCCTCTAAGAGTTAATAACCCTTTGACTCATTTATTTTCAAAAGCCACAATTTTTCTCTGGTGTTATGTTTGTTTGTTTTTTTTTTTTTTTTTTTACTTCGTCTTCACTGTCATTGACTTTCTGCTCAGATGTTTTATTCTTTAAATATTGTTGCGGCCTAGATGTTGGGAGAACTCTCTAGTCTGTAATATTCCTGTTGACTTTATGGATTTATTCAGAAGGCTGAATTACTGTAAATGGGTTCAGCAAAGGAAATCCTACTAAATAGCAAGGATTTGCTTATCATCCCTCAACTGAGATGGACAGAGTAGCCAGTGGGCTGAACTAAGAGCAGTGTGGATGGCTGTAACCCAGGAAAGAGGTGATGGCACATTGTACATCTGGATGGATAGCTGGGCGGCCTACCAACATCTTACACCATGGGTTGCACTGTGGGCCACTCAAGATTAAACTATGCTTGCCCAGCCAATCTGGTGTTGAGACAGGTGGTTGGATACCTGGAATGTGGTTATGCATAGAACAGTACACATCTACCATCATAGAATCATAGAATGGCATGGGTTGAAAAGATCATTTAGCTTAAACCCCCTTCCACGGGCTGAGTCAACAACCAGTAGACCAGTCTGCCCAGATCCACATTCAGCCTTGCCTTGGACAGCCTTTCTGGGCAACCTGTTCCACTGCATCACCATCTTCTGAGTGAAAAACTTCCTCCTAATATTTAACCTAAATCTCCCCTGTCTTAGTTTAAAACTATTCTCCCTTGTCCCATCACTATCAACCCATGTAAACAGTAGTTTCTCTTCCTGTGTATATGCTCCCTTCAAGTACTGGAAGGCCACACTAAAGTCTTCCCAGAGCCTTCTCCAAGCTAAACAAGCCCAGATCCCTCAACCTTTCCTCTTAGGAGAGGTGCTACAGCCCTCTGAGCATCTTAGTGGCCTGTTCCAAGAGTTCTGCTTCTTGCTTGTTCTGGGGGCCCCAGGCCTGTACAAAGTACTTCAGATGGAGCCTCACAAGAGCTGAGTAGAGGGGGACAGTCACCTCCTTCTCCACGCTGGCCGCCCCTTTTTTAATCCAGCCCAGGATATAGATGTCCCTCCAGGCTGCAGGTGCACACTGGTGGCTCATGTCCAGCTTCCCATACACCAGATTCCCCAAGTTCTCTTCCACAGGGCTACTCTTCAGGATTGCTTTCCCCAGACTGTATAAATAAGTGGGACTGCCCTAACCCAAGCGCAACAGCTTGCACTTGGCCTCGTTGAACCTCATTAGGTTCACATAGGCCCACTTCTCCAGCCTGTCCAGGTCCCTCTGGATGCCTTCCCTTCCCCTCCAGTGTATCAATTGTACTGGTCAGATTGGTGCCATCTGCAAACTTGCTGAAGGTACACTCAATTCGGCTGTCTATGTCTTATGATGTTGAAGAGCGCTGGTCCCAAGATCAACCCCTGGGGGACACCTCTTGTGACTGGCTTCCACCCAGACATGGAACCGTTGATCACAACCATTTGGCTGTGACCAGTTCTTAATCTATCAAACAGTCCATCTTTCAAATCCATACCTCTCCAATTTAGAGTAAAGGATGTGGTTAAGAACCACGTCAAAGGCTTTGCAGAGTCCAGATAGATGACATTCATTGCCCTTCCTCTGTCCACTGATGCTGTCACGTTGTCATAGAAGGCCACCAGAACGATGAGGCAAGATTTGCCCTTGGTGAAGCCATGCTGGCTGTCTCTCTGTCTCTTCTCTTTGTCTCATTTGTGCCCTAACAAGGTAACCAGAAGGATCTCCTCCATGATCTTCCCAGGCACAGAGGTGCAGCTCAGTGGCCTGTGGTTCCACAGGTCATCTTTCTCCCTTTCATAAAATTAGGAGTAATATTTCCCCTATTCCAGTCACTGGAGATTTCAACCTACAGTCAGGATATTTCAAATATGATGAAGAGTGGCTCAGCAACCACACCAGACATCTCTCTCAGAATCCTGGGTTGCATATCTTTCAGATTCATGGACTTATGTACACTCAGTTTCATGAAGAGGTCTTGGACTTATTCCACTGTTACAGCGGGACAGAACCCATTCCTCTCACTGTCACCTAGAGGTTCAGGGTCCTGGCAGACACGGGGAGCCTGACAAGCAGTGAAGACTGAGGCAGAGCACTTATTGAGCACTTCAGCTTTCCCCATGTCTGAAGAAGCCAGCTCTCTGTCCTCATTTATCAGAGAGGGAACACTCTCCTTCCTTGGTCTGTCTCCTCCTGCCTATGTACCTGCAGAACCTTTCCTTGTTATTTTTTGCACCCCTTGCCAAGTTCATCTCCATCTGTGCCTTGGCTTTCCTGATCTTCTCTCTGCACATGTAGACAACATACCTTTATTCTTCTCAGGCTACACAACCTTGCTTTCACTTCCTGCACATTTCTCCCCTTTCCCTCAATTTAAGCTGCACGTCCTTCTGTACTACTGTGTATCTGGACATGAGTCCGTGCTGACACCAGGGAATGATGAAGCTGACGCACTAGCTTGGATAACCTGGCTGGACAATTTGCAAGCAGACAACATTGCCCGGTGGCTACGTAAGATGTTTCGACGTGCCAGACAGTAGAGAATGTGTGCAGAACTATAAGCAATGGGGCTGCCCATCTGAATGTCAGGTATTGTTGGCTGAGGAAAACAACACTGAATAGTGGTTTCATCTGGCTTATAATTAGATGGGAGCAGGCCTGCTAGGGACGTGTAATAGCATTCTTAAGGCTGTTCTGAAGACCAACTCCCAGTCCCTCATATCCCAGCAGGGATAAAGTAACAACCTATATGACCTGAATGAAAGACCCAGAGACCCAGTGCCCTGCTATGTTACAAACAACTTGGGCCTCCCCACTTAGGATCCAAATTAAAGGAAGGGAAATATGACTAAAAGCCCAAGTTAGAACAATAAATAATTTTCTGCACCCTTCCCCTGAGAATTTAGAACCTGGAACCACAAGTAATTGGCACACGGCTATCTGAAATTATAATACATACCCCAATTTTTGTCATAAAGGACAGATCAGAGCCCCCTCTTTGGTACCTGATATAGTGAAACAATTGTCAATACCAGGACAAAGGCACGGTATAAAAAGAATGGACATGCCCCTCTCCAATAGGAAATTTTGATGCAGAGCAGTAACATGGCATGTATTCTATCATAGAGGGGAGATCTGACTCTCTCAGTGGCAATTAAACGCTTACCCTTAGATCTGTGGCCAACCAGGATGCCCAAACAGTGGCAGAAGCAGCAGGAGCTCTGGTGTCACTGAAGAATTTCCATGATATCTTATTCTTCAGTGACATTTAATGATGGACTTTTTGAATGTCTTCTGCAAAAGAAGCCAGAAGGAGATGTAACTGAAATCTACGGACTATTTATGGCATGATGGGCAAGAATGTATCTGCGTCGCAACACAATATCAGTGCCAAGGCATATTGTACCATGACTCAAATTGTGAACTAATTTGTAAAGGGTAGCATGACCCCAGAGTGCTCAATCATTGGTTCACACTGTGAAGGGGTGGACTGTATGGAAACTGTTAGGTCATGCCCTGAACCTTAGCGATTGAGCACTTAGCGAAGGGGTGTAGCCAGCCCTGGGAGACATACTGTGATACTTTGACATAGTGACACTGAGACATTGTGACGTAGTGACATTGTGGCAGTGTGAAACTGTGACACTGTGACATTGAGACACTGTGACACGGTGCCACTGTGCCATCGTGACACTGTGACATTGTGACGTAGTGACATTGTGACACAGTGACACTGTGACATTGTAGCATTGTGACACTGGGACATTTTTACACTGGGACAAGGTGAAACTGTGCCACTGTGACATTGTGACACTGTGAATGTTACATTGTGACATTCTGACACTGTGACATTCTGAAGTTGTGACATTGTGATATTGTAACACTGGTACACTGTGACATTGTGACACTGGTACACTGTGACACTGTAACATTGTAGCATTGTGACATTGTGTCATTGTGACACTGTGACTTTGTGACGTGACATTGTGACATTGTAGCATTCTGACATAGTGCCATTGTGACACTGTGAAACTGTGACATTGTGATGTTTAGACAATGTGACATTGTAGCATTGTGACATAGTGTGGACGGTTTGTGGGCTGGTTCGGCCCGGTTCCGTGACAACTAAGGAAGGAGACCCACAGGCCCACACCCCGGACAAGGGGAAGGGGGAAAGGGAAAAGGGAGATGAGCCCCCCCCAAAAAAAACCAAAACCCTTGGGGCAAACAGTTCCAGGTGTACTGAACGCCCCTCCAGGTGAAGGCAAACTGTGGCCTGCATTCTGTGGCCAAGGGAATTGAAAAGAAGGCATTGGCAATGTCAGTGGTGGCATACCACTTGGCTGCTTTTGACTCCAGTTCATACTGGAGTTGTAGCATGTCCGGCACAGCAGCACTCAGTGGAGGTGTGACTTCATTCAGGCCACGGTAATCTACCGTCAACCTCCATTCTCCACTGGCTTTACGCACCGGCCATATGGGGCTGTTAAAAGGCGAGTGAGTTTTACTGATCACTCCCTGGCTCTCTAGCTGACGAATCAGATTTTGAATGGGGAGCAAGGAATCCCTGTTAGTGCGGTACTGCCGTCTGTGCACCGTTTTTGTAGCAATTGGTACCTGCTGCTCTTTTACTTTCAGTACCCCCACAACAGATGGATCTTCTGACAGGCCAGGTAAAACAGATAGCTGCTTAATGTTATCTGTGTCCACAGCAGCTATTCCAAAAGCCCATCGATACCCCTTGGGATCCTTAAAGTGCCCCCTTCTGAGATAGTCTATACCAAGTATGCATGGGGCCCCCTGTCCGGTCACTATAGGATGCTTCTGCCAGTCTTTACCACTGAGGCTTATTTCTGCCTCCAACACAGACAATTCCTGAAAGCCCCCAGTCACTCCAGAGATATGAATCAATTCTGTCCCTTTATAACTTGAAGGCATTAGAGTACATTGTGCACCAGTATCCACCAGTGCCTCATATTTTTGTGGTTTTGATGTGCCAGGCCACCGAATCCACACAGTCCAGTACACTCTATTATCCCTCTCCCTCCTCTGGCTGAGGGCCGGGCCCCTCTATTCATTACCTGCAGTGATAGGTATAACTTCACTAGTAGTTGGTCTGTGTTGTAATTCTCTCACCCGTGCTCGCAGTGCAGGGGTGGGTTTTTGATGCCATTCCTTCATATCTTCTCCATTTGCACGTAAGTAACTCCAAAAAGCCACGCGTGACATGAAGTTAGTGAAGTTAGTGCTGTCATTTGCTCGAGCAGGACGGCGTTTGCTTCTGATAGCTGCAACCGATTCAACCCTATCAATCAGTCGGGATAATTTTCCCAATATATCTTCCATTTGTCCTTCTAACTTTGATATGGCTGAAATGGACGCGTATGGCGGCGGAAATTTTTGTTCGAAGTTTTGAAGTGTAAGAACTAGTTCAAAAACTGGGGGTTTTCTGTCTTGCTCCTCATATCTGTTGAACGTTGTCACTAGTGTACTGGCATACCTTTCTGGTGCTGTCTTTGAAAGCTTCTGACATATTTCAGGTGTACTCCTTACTTTCTCCGGATCATGGTCCCGATCATCAGGATCAAACGTGGGATCATACAGCATTTCCACCACAGCTGTTTCTCTCAAATACTGGATGCCTTCCTCAATAGTTTTCCATCTTTTCACTTTAGGTGCCAGGTCACTCTTGTAGGGATATCTTTCTCTCACAGCTACTAGCATTCGTTGCCAGAGGCTGGCGATTCCATCCATATACCTGCTGATCCCTCTGTCGACAGCCAGATCTCGGGCAATGTTTCCTAGTTGGCGAGCTTCGTTACTATCAAGGGACACACAGTTGGCCCCATTGTCCCAACACCGAAGCAACCAAGTGACAATACTCTCATCCGGACGTCGAACAAACTCCTTTCTTGAGCCTTGGATCTCAGACATTTTCATGGGCCGACGAAACGTGGTAACTTTGACTCTCTCCTCATCTTCATCATCATTATCTTCTCCGTGTCTCTCACTTTTCTTTGTTGCCTTTCTCGATGGTGGTGGGGTTGTGCCCTCTCCCTCGCCTGTATCTTCCTCTTCTTTCATCACCTCTTCTTTGCGTTCTAGGCGCGAGGACACACGTTTCCATTTCTGGCCTTCCACAGGGGCAACTGACTTTGATACTGGTGCTTCCTTTGGCTGGTCAGGTGTGACCGGGAGGTTTTCCTCTTTGGTTTGGGCCTCAGTTTGGACACTCTCTCTCTTCATAATAGTATATAAACCTCGGTAAGCATAAGCCAAGCCCCAAATAAGCTGTTCCACCTCAGATCTTTCTGAGCCGCAACATCCTTTACTCAGACACAGGCCTAGCTCCTCAGGATCCTGCAAGTGTTCAGGAGCGAAATCCCAGGGCATCGGTGGTCCCCATGCTTCTAATTTCTTCCCTAAAACTCTCCTACTCTCCCTGCCATTCAACATTCTCTGTTTTTGGGAGAAGCTTCCTGCACATGATGTAAAGTGCTATTACATGCAGGAGGACTAGTATCCCAATCATTAACACCATCCCTAAGCTGTAATCTTGAAAATTCATAGGAAACTGAGAGGGGAACCTGGACACACATTCAAACATCATATGGTCACAATGTCAGTATGTCACAATGTCAATATGTCACAATGCTAAAATATTACAACGTCACCATGTCAGAGTGTCACAGTGTCACAATATCACTCTGTCACAACGTCACAGTGTCACAATGTCACTGTGCCAGAATGTCAATATGTCACAATGCTAAAATGTCACAATGTCACAATGTCACAGTGTCACAGTGTCCTGGTGTAACTATGTCGTAAAATCACAGTGTCACAATGCACACTGTCACAGTTTTGCCTTGATATATCTTTGCAATGTCATAGTATAAAAATATCTCAGTTTCACAGTGTCACAGTGTCACAATGCCACAATGTCAAAATGTCACAAAGTCACAATGTCTCAACATTGCAATGTCACAGTTTCCCAGTGTAACAATGTCACTTTGTTACAGTGTCACTATGTCACAATGCTACAATGTCACAATTTGTCATGCTCCAATATAAAGGAGGAAGACGAGGTTCTTTATATGTATGTGTATACCCGATGTCGAGATTAAGACACAGCGGGTCAAATGTTAGCCCAACCAGTTTATTACAATAACTAGTTGCTTAGGGATATGGCGAAGGGAAGGTGGGCGATAGAAAAGAGATGAAAAGCGAGGAGACTTGGCAGAAAGCGAGAGAGAGAGAGAGAGAGCATCACCACCGTGGATCCGGCGAGGTCCATAGTGCGTTGATCTCAGGAACTAATCTGGTCACCACGGGGGTGGGAGAAAGACGGGAAGTTTTGCAGCAAGCAGGCACCATGTGTGGAGGGTTCTTCCAAAGAGGTTTTTCCCTCAGGAAAGTCTCTTCTTCAGAGTCTTTGGTTTAGTGGCACCGAGAAAACCAACAGAGCAACTCGACACACCAATGAGTTGTGTCAAGCAGCTGTTCCCCGCCCTGTTACAGTGCTGGGTACACGGGGGATCGCTCCACCAAACATGCACACCAAAGAGAGAAACGAATACATATTTAAAGGTATAGCACATGCATATTCATCACATTCCAAACTCTGGTTATTGAGGGGATTAAACCTAAGTGTCAATTTTGCTGTAAATTTTCAAACCTTGATGGGGGAGAGCTCCTCACCATTCCTGTGGGTGTTTTGTTTTAAGAGAGGCATCTGCTTGGTTATCTTGTTGGGACAACAGGATGTCTGTCCTGCTTTCTTTAGCTGCCTCCATGTTCTGGCATTAGTTCGATTTATGCCCACCCAACACATCTGGCCCAACAGATAAATCAACAGGGAGTAGCACATTCGGTGCCATGTACAAATATTATCGTCCTTTGCGGTGATCAGTTTCTCCAAGCCGTACCCCAAAAAAGACTACTTGCCCCTATTTCAGCTTATCTTTACAACCACAAACAAAGACATTGAGGCGCCACGACAACCATCTAGATGATTTGCAGTTGTCAATTAGAGTCTTACAGTCAGAAAGGCCACGTGAAGCAAGCTTTGAGACAACAAAAGTAAAAACAGTTTCTGTCCTTCACACCACCCGGTGGCTCAAAGATTGCTTGAAACCAATGCGTGAACATCCGTCCACAGTGGTGAAGGAGAGGAAAATAAAACAAAAAACAAGCATAAGGGAAAAGAGGAGGGGGAGGTGAGGGGGAGTTAAAAGTTACACAATTGCTATAACACATTTCTTGGGCTTAGTTACAAATGTTACTCTGACCTGTTGGATTTGTCCACCATCAGTTGGAGCGGTTACAAGGTGCATCAAAGATACAACATGTTGAGTAATTTGAATAAAACATGGAATCATACAAGGAATAAACAGAAGGGCTGCAGCAACACACAATAGATAAAATAGAATGCATTTCACCCATGGGCCTAGGCTTTTCCAGGTTTGGACAGGAACATGGACAATTTGTTTAACAACTTTGCCATTATCATCAATTTTTAGACAACAATTAAAGTTATTCACTTTGCCACAAACAACCTATTCCTTAACAACATACCAAGCACTAACTGGTTTTGCAATGCCGTTATCAGTACTTGTTGCATTTGTGATTTTAATTCTCAGAAAGCATATCTAGTCCAATTCAAAAATACGTGGATTTGCCAGGACCATAGATGAAACAAATATGTTTTCTAATAGGCTGAGGGAAGGTATGACTTCACCACACTGCAACACTGCATGTTGCTTCAAAGTTAAATGTGAACAGAATTGTCATTTGAGTATTTCAAAAGCAATTGAAATGCTGAGAGATATATATATATATACTAGATTGGCAAGTTCAAGTATTGTTATAGTCTGTATAGTGTTTTTAGGATATCCCATAATATAAAACATTAGGGAAACATACGCAGAAACATACACTTTACTTAAGAAAACATAGACACTTTCCAAAAACCATGTTTTGAATGGAGCGCCTGAACTGGTGTTACACTAAACATCTCTCTGACACTAAAAAGCATCAATAACATCATGGGTTTCTTTTTGTGACCACATCTGACAGATATTAGATGAGTCCCTTGGTTAATTTCCAAATTTATTAGGAAGTTGGAAACACCATAGCAGAGTTACATGCAAATCATAATCAGTTTGATAAAAAGAGGTAGAAGATGGGATCAAAAGGAATGGCATTACTGTGCAGGGAGTAGCCAGTAAGCCAGCAAAACCTGTGAAAACTCAAACCCAAGTATGAAGTTTAACAGACCAAAAGACAACACCCACACCCACAACAACCTGAAACATGAGACTATGCAACCAAAATACACAGTGTATTCAGCGTTCTAGTATGATCAGATCTTCAATATTTGTCCCAAAACACAAATGATTAAAGTCAGCTGTCTGCCTTTCTGTGTTCAGTCGAGGTCCAACGGGGGTTTTCCGTGAAACAAAACAGGACATTGGCTTGACCTTTTGGGGCTTGTTAATATGGTTAAAATGAGGGAATAATCCAGAGAGTGGTGCTTTTGTATTCCTTTTCCCAGGCACCCTTAGCCTTCTAAGCGTATTTAACAGGTCATTTCCTTTCGTTGTAAGTTTTCTAATGTACATCCACCCTCCTCCCCCCCACTCACTTGAGAGGGGCGAGGGAATTAGTTTTCCTGCAGTCCTAGTGCCCTTGCTGATTCCAAAGTCGGGGGCACTCGGAGATGGAGCGTCACTACTTTCGGACTTTTGTTGCGGCCACCTGTTAACTAACTCCTCTAACTTGTCTGTAGATAATTGTCACGCTCCAATATAAAGGAGGGAGACGAGGTTCTTTAAGATTATGCGTATACCCAGCGTGAGATTAAGAAACAACGGTTCAGAGGTCGGTCCGACCAGTTTATTACAAATACTGACCAGGGACATGGGGAAGGGGAAGGCGGACACTGTTAAGGTTGATGGGGAAGGGAAGGCGAGCGATAAGAAAGAAAGGAAAGAAGCAAGGGTTTGTATAACGCAGGGAAAGTCACCAGCCAGGATCCTAGGGGCGGTCCGGTTGCAAGCGGATCTGACGGACCGAGGCCGAAGAGCAGGGGTGGCAGAAGCGGGGAGAACAGCAGCAGCGACGGGCAGCCTTGAGCAGCAAGCAGTCAAAAACAGCGAGAAACAGCGAGGGGTCCGCACCGGAGAAGCAGCGAGGGGTCAGCACTGGAGAAGCAGCGAGGGAAGCAACCCCGAGGAGGGCAGCAGCGAACAGTGATCAGCTCATGAGGTCTCTCCTAAGAGAAGACTTCTCCAGGCAGCAGCAGTGATCAGCTCGGGAAGTCTCTCCGAAGAGAAACTCCTGGCAGCAGCAGAGAAAACCCCCCAACATCGTGGCTGCAGGACCCCTCTATTTATCTTCCAGATTCCTCCAGTCTACGTGACAAATCCCGTGCTAGTGTGCCAGGCAAGCATCTCCTGAGATGGCTATCTCCCCACGGAGATGAGTACCAAACAAAAGAGTGTTCAGTGGCCACTGAGCTGCAGCTTATCTCTCTTTCGTTGCCCCAGGATGTGCCCATCTGCTTGACCATCCCTTAGACCAAGGATTTCACAACCTTGTCCAGGGCTAGCTTGGACATGTTCGGACATGTTCATCAGCAAACTTTGAGGCAATGGTATAATAATAGTCTCTTACAATAATCCATCCATTAGTTCTCATGGAATGCCCTTCTGCCGGCCCAGCATCCAAAAACTATTACGTTTACGATCTATATTTCGCCCGCTTGGTTTCACTGAAAATGAGACCCTTTTAGATCTGTTGTTCTCCCGATTAGATAGGGGAGGGGTCGAATTGGCCTCCGCACGCCTCATTCCCTTTGTCTCAAATTTGCTGGTGGAAGAAATCACTGGTCCATATTTTCTCCCATAGTTAATTAATTCTTGGGCAACCTTCCCCCACGTCCACACTTTGTATCCTGACTGCACACGATAGAGGTTGCAGTTCCTTCTAACGCTGCCCGGGTTCCTTCTCCTTGAGACATATCCTGTATCATTCCTTGCAATTGTATGCCTATGGGTTTCAGCGATTCTGGAAGCCCCCTGATAAGAGGGGTCATTCTCTCAGGATCAACAGGCATCATCATAGGGGATTCATGGTGTGGCTGCAGCTTTCTATCATACATCGTTTGCAAACAAGCAGCCTTTTGAACACTTTCGACTAATTGATCTACTGTCCCAGTAATGGTAAGGGGGTCTCCCCTTTCTAGAGGGTTAAGACCACCTGCCCAATAGGCAACTCTCTGTATAAGAGACCAGGGAGCACAATTGTTACCTGTAGTTAAAAATACTCCTGGTCCCCAATAACCGTTAGCCTCTTTTTCAGATAAAAGTATCTGATCTCCACCTGTGAGGCTGACTCTCCATACGTACTCTGTTTCTGATTCTTTAGGAGAGCGGCCAAAATCTCTTTTCAAGGTTGCTAGCTCAGTAGCAGAGAAAGGGATTTCTTCAGTATTCATTTGAGGATCTAAATCCTTGCCATTGTTGTTTGAAATCTCAGTCTTTATTGAAGGACGCAAGAGAGATGGGAGGGCTTCTAATTTGTCAACATTTGCCTTTATACCTTGCAATTCCTCCCTTGGATAAGTTTTCTTTTGAGGTGCACTAGTACCACTGGCATCCTTACCCGTTAACACTTCCCTTAAAGCCATTTGCAACAGATCAGAATTATGCTTTTCCCTTTCTAATTGCTCCTCTAGGTTTACAATTTGATTTCGCAAAGCTTTTATCAATTCCTGACTTACTTTAACTGATTCCTGCAGCGCTTGTAAAGCTTGGCTCTCTGCTTTAAGCTGCTGGTCACGGAATTCTATGGCTGCAACCAGAGCCGAACCCAATACTGCACAAATAAGTGCCTTTCCTTTTCCAGCTCGGGCATGAGCATTCTTTTGCAGAACACTAATACGGTCTGAAACACTCTGCAAGTTATGCCAGTTCTGCTGTGCCCAGTCTACCCCTGTTAACGAGGGTCTGGCACCATGCTTTTCTAAAAGGTCAAATAACACATCTTCACCTTTCATTGCGACTACACTGTCGCTCATTTCTCAATATGCAGAAAGAGCTACACGGAGAAAGAGAAAGAGTACAGTATCCAAAACTTTGAGTAAAACAAATGCAAATACTCAAATCACTCCTCTGTTTACTGAGAGCAGCATGCCAAAGTCAAAGAAGATCAAAGAAAATGCTAATACGTAAAGCACTTCTCACTTCCCTGTGAAGCCACACACAGAGAAAAAAAACTTCAAACACCACACCTAAGTAAGGAAGTACCCTTAAGTTTCAAAAATACACAATAATCTTCACAGGTCCCGAAGTTCCTTAATAGGTTCCTGAGAGACACACACATAAAAAGTTCCAAAGACACAGTTAAGTTTCAATATGTGGAGTGATCTTCCTGGAGTGGTGCTCACGTTAATCAATTATCAAATTATCACTCCTTGCAACTCCAGGAGGTGCACACAGGAAAAGGATCAACTTTACTTAAAGTTCCCGCAAACGCAGCTATGGTTCAATATGCGGAGTGATTCTTCCTGGAGAGGTACAGACGTCTAAGTTATCACAGTTATCACTCCTCACAACTCCAGGAGGCACACACAGGAAAGAGGTTCAAATTTCACACTTAAAACTCAATATTCAGAGTGATTCTTTCTGGAGAGGCACTCACATCTAAATTATCAAAAATAACACTCCGTGCAACTCCAGAAGGTACACACATCAACTATACCTGGAAGGGCAACACTCTCACTGTCGGGTATCCTGCCGACTACGCCATTAAAGATGTCACGCTCCAATATAAAGGAGGGAGACGAGGTTCTTTGTATGTATGTGTATACCCGATGGTGAGATTAAGACACAGCGGGTCAAATGTTAGCCCAACCAGTATATTACAATTACTGGTTGCTTAGGGATATGGTGAAGGGAAGCGATAGAAAAGGGATAAAAAGCAAGGAGTCTTGATAGAAAGCAAGAGAGGTATAATCAGCACTGTGGGTCCAGCGAAGTTCATAGTAGGTCCGTTGATCTCAGGAACTCGTCTGGTCACCACGGGGGATGGGAGAAAGCCGGGAAGCTTGGCAGCAAGCAGGCCTCAGGGTTCATCCAAACAGTTTCCCCCTCTCAGGGAATTCTCTGTGTGCTCTGCGGGAGTTCTCCATCAAAGATGTTTTCTTGGGGAGTTCTTTTCCAAAGTCCTAAGTTTAGTGAAGGCCTTTTATCCACCATTTCTCAGTTTTTTTTCTTTTTTCTCTGTTAGTGTGACATACCTGGCCCAACAGATAAGCCAGCAGGGAGTGGTACCTTCATTGCCAGGCACAAGCATTATTGTCTTTTGCAGTGATCAGCTTCTCCAAGCCGAACCCCCCAAAAAAACAGGCTTGGCCCTGCTTCTGCTTATCTTTACAACAATAAGCAGAGGCACTGTGGCACGGTGACACCCACCCAGATAACCTGCAGTTCTCACTTAGAGTCTCATCACCAGAAAGGCCTCACGAAGCAAGCTTTGAGACAATAAATAAAAGAAAACAGTTTCTGTCTTTCACATGGGCCTCTTTTCTCCTCTTCTCTTACACTGTCTGCTTCCTCTACTTTCTCCTCCTCCTCTTTCTTCTCTTCCAAGGGAGTTGAGATTCTTTTCATTTTCTGTCCTCTTACAGGGGTAACTGACATAGATTCTGGTGCTGTCTGTAATTGATCAGATTGGTCAGTTTCAATGCTCTTTCTTTCTAGCTCCACTGGGAGGGTGTCTTGTTGAGGCTGGAGGGCATCCAAGTTGCATTGGAGAGTGTTGAAGTTGGACTGGACATTCTGTTTCTTGGCTAGGAGACTCTTTCTGGATCCGCAGAGTACAGCAACTGCAGTACAGATAAGCTTCCTAAGTAAGCTCTTTGAGGGCAGAGAGAGATTCACTCAGAAAGTATTTCACTCTTTTGCACCCAACCTTGCCCCAGGTTAGGTGCCAAAAATGCCAATTGTTAGTGGGCTGGTTTGGTCCAGGTCTGTGACAATTTGGGCGGACCCACATCCCGGGAAAGGGAAAGTGGAAAAGGGGAAAAAGAAAAGGGAGATAGGCCTAAAAACAAAACAGTGGCCATGATCTGAGGAGGGAAGCTAATGTACTGAGTAAGATATCGGAATGCAAAATAACACAATATAATTGGAGTTGAAGCTAATAAATCAAATGCAATAAGAGAGAGAGAGCACCCACAAACCAGAGGCCTTATGATAAATGCTGAAGGCAAGATGGCTAGTGAGCACCTGCTGCTGGGTTAATGTGAGAGGGAAAGAGCCTGCGTCTCATGACACGCAAACAGTTTTTATCTTTCCCACTGAGCAGAAAAGAGAAAAATGCAAAGCAAAGCAAAGTCCCCTGGCGTACGTAGTTCTTCTCTTCTGAGACAGATGTACCCGGAGCTATCGATGATCCGTGGGGTTGGAGCATTAACTCCTTAACTCCCAGTGCACTGCATGATGCTATGATACGGAATATACCAGTAACAAAAATCATAAAACATGACAGGTGGCCAGCCCCTCCTTCTGTGATCGGTAGACACTCTTCTTCCACTTGAGTTTGCTCAGATGTAGCCTCATAGCTGCATTCCACTCCACATCACAGCCCACACAAATGCTAATTTTGAGAAGTTGTTATTATTTCTGCATAAATTCCAGGGCGGGGGACAGAGAGACAGCTCCCATGGCAGCGCCTGCTGTAAGTCCTTTAGGGTGCATGTTGAAAAACTGGAAGAGAAATCCGAGATCCATTTGGCTGCTTTCGACTCCAGTTCATATTGCAGCTCTAAAATATCTGGCACAGCAGCACTCAGTGGGGGTGTGACTTCATTCAGGCCACGGTAATGTACCGTCAGCCTCCATTCTCCACTGGCTTTACGCACCGGCCATATGGGGCTGTTAAAAAGTGAGTGAGTTTTGTTGATCACTCCCTGGCTCTCTAGCTGACAGATCAAGTGATGAATGGGGAGCAGAGAATCCCACTTGGTGCGGTACTGCCGTCTGTGTACCACTGTTTTTGTAGCAATTGGTACTTGCTGCTCTTTTACCCCCACAGTACCCCCACAACAGACGGATCTTCCAACAGGCCAGGTAAATCAGCAGCTGTTTAATATTGTCTGCATCCACAGCAGCTATTCCAAAAGCCCATCGGTATCCCTTGGGATCCTTGAAATGTCCTCTTCTGAGATAATCTATATTGAGTATGCATGGAGCCCCCTGCCCAGTCACTATGGGATGCTTCTGACAGTTTTTACTAGTGAGGCTTACTTCTGCCTCCAACACAGACAATTCCTGAGAGCCCCCACTCACCCTAGAAATATAAATCAATTCTGTCCTTTTATAACTTGAGGGCATTAGAGTGCACTGTGCTCCAGTGTCCACCAGTGCCTTATATTTTCGTGGCTCTGATGTGCCAGGCTATCTAATCCACACAGTCCAAAACACTCTATTATCCCTTTCCTCCCCTGGCTGGGTGTAGGGCCCCTCTATTGGTTACCTGCAGTGACTGGAGCAATTTTGTTAGTGGCTGATCTTTGCTGTAATTCTCTCACCCGTGCTTACAGTGCAGGAGTGGGTTTTTTATGCCACTTCTTAATGTCCTCTGGATTTGCGTGTAACAAGCTCCACATGGCTGCACGCGACATGGAGTTACTGCTGTCATTTGCTTGAGCAGTGAGGCGGTTGCCTTTGATGGCTGAGACTTCCATCAGTTGTATCAGTTCCTTCATCAGAAGGATCTCTGGATCATAATCGTCTTCATCAGGTGTTTCTGATACCGACACAGGTTCATCCCTTTTAATCACTAGGGACAATTCCTCCAGCATACTTTCCTGTGTCTTCTTCATTTCACCTACTTGTTCTGCTGCCGTTGATACAGCTGAAATGGAAACGTGATGGCAGAAGCTGTTGTTCAAAATTTTGAACTGTAATAGTCAATTCAAAAACTGGGGGTCTTCTGTCTTGGTCTTCTTATCTACAAAACGTTGCTACCAGTGTACTCGAGTACCTTTCTGGTGCTGTTTTTGAGAGCGTCTGACACACATCAGGTGTACACCTTACTTTCTCAGGATCATGGTCCTGGCGTGGATCGTTAGGGACAAACTTGGAACCATACAGCATCTCCACTACTGCTGTTTCTCTCAAAAATTGGATGCCTTTCTCCACAGTATCCCATCTTTCACCTTAGGCTCCAGATCGTCTTTATAGGAGTGTCTCTCCTTTACAGCCACTAGTACTTGTTCCCAGAGGGTGGTGACTCCATTCAGACATGGCACCGTTGTCCCTGCACTGCAGCAACCATGTGACAACAGATTCATCCGAGCACCGTACAAACTCCTTCCTTGAGCCTTGGATTCTAGGTGGTGGTGGTGCTGAGAAGGGCCCCTTGCCTGGATCTTCCTCTTCTTTCTCTGCTTCTTCTTCTTTCCGTTCTAGGAGCAAGGACACCCGTTTCCATTTCTGGCCTTCCACAGGGGCAACCGACATTGATGCCGGTGCTTCCTGTGATAGGTCAGGTCTGACTTTGAGGTGTCCATTTTTGCTTTGGAACTCGGTTTAGAAAACCATTTCTCACCAGAATATTAATTATAGCTCGATAAGCACAAACCAAACCCCAAACAGACTGTTCCTTCTGAGATCTTCCTGGGCCACACGATCCCTTACCTAAATACTCACTGAATTTCTCAGGATCCCACAGGTGCTCAAGATCAAAACTGCATAAAACCGGGGGTCCCCATGCTTCTAATTTCTTTCCTAATTTTTCCCACCTTCCCTGCCATTCAGTACTCTCTGGTTTTGAGGAAGGCTTCCTCCACATGATGTAAATTACTATTGCAGAGATTACATGCAGAATAATGGATAACACAGTTGCTAGGCTGGCATCCTGAACATAGGTAAAGACCTGAGTACCTGGAAACCAATCCAAATGCCGTATAATCTGCCACGCTAGCCAGGGTGTTCAGGCACGAGGCAGATAACCTCATCAGTGCACTAAAGTAGCTGTACACAGATATGACTCCGGTGCTGAACATAGCGAGCTTAAAAAGACACTAACATGCTCTAAGGTACATGAAGACCCTTAGTCCTCTTAGCACCAATTTTACAATGGAGTATAAATCCTGCATTGCCCGCTTTCTCCACCACAGTGACACAAGGGAAACAGAGAAGAGAGAGAGATAAAAAAGAACAAAACAACGGCACCATCGGTGGCCACGCGGCCACCCAATAAGAGCCGTGAGCTCGGGGTCAACAACAACAATAAAAAAGATAGGGAGCTCCAGAGCCATTAATGTTGGCTCAGCTGCAGCTGAATTGGGCACAGAATGCTTCTGCACTTCATCCATGACAACTGCTTGCATTTCACTTGCTCCCAAGATCACTCCGATCCACCACAACAGACTGGTTCTTCTTCTCTTACGTGCTTATAGGAAGTGATGAGAGGGCCAACAAAACCCCTGTCATGAGAGTATGCAAAGTAGCAGCATGTTCATAGGAGGTTAGAAAGCAACACTTTAGACCTAGAGTCCTGAGAAGGGTGAAAGTCACAGCAAAAAGGAGACTGTGACAAAAACCATAGGTGTGATTTGCAATGCAAGGAGCACACAGCTTCTCTGGGGATGTGTCAGCTGAAATGCAGTAAAGAGAATCAGTCATTACAGGTAAGGCTGCAAGGCAAAATTCCCTGTTGGTGTCACTCCACGTACTTCAGAGTTAAAGGGTGTGGAGCATCTCCCACATGTGAAAAGATAGAGTAACCTGGGTCTGTTCAGCCTGGGGAATAGAAGACTGAGAGGGGAGCTGACTGATGTTTACAAATATCTAAAAGGGAGGTGAGAGGCAAATGGAGGAGGCCAGGCTCTTCTTGGTGCTGTGAAGCAACAGGAGTAGGAGAACTGGCCTAAAGCTTGTGCATAGGAAGTTCCATACTAACACGCAGGAAACCTTCTAAACGGTAACAGTGACAGTGCACTGGAACAGGTTGCCCAGTGGTGTGGTGGAGTCTCTTGCTGTGGACATATTCAAGACCCGTCTGGATTCCTACCCTACTGTAGGGTACCTGCTTTAGAAGGGAGATTAGACTCAACAAGCTCATGAGGACCATTCCAAGCGCTGTGACTCTGTGATTCTCCCTACGATTTCTTTCACCTTTTTGAAATGCAAACTCAAAATGGATATCTTTGAGTCTGGATTTTTGGGTCTCCAAGATAGAAAGCAAGATGGTTTTGTTTTTTTCCCTTGAAATGAAAACCCATTTGTCTTATTGCACACGACAGTCACGCCCAGGCACACAGCACTACTGAGCAAGCAGGAGCATTGCTTACTGGTACTTCACCTTCGCAAGAAGTTAGAAGAACGCAGAATTTCTTGCAGTGTATCAGTCAAAGGTCTGGCAAAATGTGCCGATACGTAGCTCACATCAGGGCCAGCAGCACAGAGCTGAAAGCCAGTGCCGTGCAGATACTGCCTGCTGTCTTTGCTCTCTCAGTATCAGCATTATCTCTTCTGCCAGGGAACAGACTCTCGGATGGACATCATCTTCCAAAGACCTGAGGGCTGTAACAGAGGGAAACAGCAGAAGTGATAACCACCAGCATCCCCTCTGGCCCATGCCAGCACCACCCATCACTTTTCCATACCAGAAGAAGCACGTAGACTGAGGGATCAGCTGGAAACCACTGCTCAGGAGTGTCCCACCTGCTCCAGGATTGTTCCCCTCCTTCTGCAGCATTTCCATGCAGCAGGGCAAGGCACAGTTGCACACTGCCCACAAACTGCCCCCTGCCCTCAGCCCCAGCACACATAGCGCTGCCCTCACTCACCACTGTAGATTTCATTCAGCCTTTCCTCACTTTGTTCCCGGCAGTGCTGCACAGCCAGCCCTAGGTAGAGAGATCCCATCAGACCCCAGTTCCCCAACATGCTCCCAGGAGAAAAGACTCCATCCCGGCCAACCCAGCTGCTTGCCCTGCTGTGCCCCAGGCAGGGACAGGGCTCGATGGGGGGACTTGAGCAAGGCACCCATCAGGGCTACCGCCATGGTCAGGGTGTATCTGTGGGGGGTGCAGGGCTGCGCCTTGCTGCCAGGACAGGGCCCAAAGAGGAAGCCAGGGATTGGGCTCACCGATGAATTCGATGGCCTCGCATCGCACAGAGGACTGAGAATCCCTCAGGTATGCCTGAGGTGGTATGCCTCAGAAAGAATGTTACAGAGGCATTTTTCTCTTGTCTTTCTCCTGACTGAAGAAAGAAAATGTAGCGGAAAAGAGAGGCGTGCAGCGCATCGGTAGCCAAAATGGCTGCTGCCGTTAGGCTTTATTATAACCATGACTGTAGTAAAGATGACTGAGAAAGAAAGGCTGCAGAGATTCATAGAATCATTCAAGACGGATGGGACCCTTAAACGACACCTAGTCCAACTGCCTTGCAATGAATACGGACACCTACAGCTGGATCAGGTGCACAGATCCCAGTCCAGCCTGATCTTGAACGTCTCCAAGGACGTGGCATCTGGGCAACTGTCACGGTGTTATCTGTGACAGGGACATAAGGGAAACAAAGAAGGGAGAGAGGAAGAAAAAAAACAGCACCGTTGATGGCCACGTGGCCATCCAAGCAGAGTCGTGCACACGGGGGGCGGGGGGAAGGATGGAGGGACAGACAGATAACATATGGGTCTACAATAAAACAACGACGCTACTTGAGGAGGAATAGAAAACAACGACACAACTTGAGGAGGAATGGTAACTTTATAAAATGCAATGAAATCATACATTTGAGAGAAACAAAGTTTCCAAACCAAATCTGAGAGCTTACAGTAGGGAAGAAACTGCAGAAGAAGCACACGTGCTGAATCTGCAGCTGAGAGCGAGGACCTGGCGTCTGGTGTGGAGCTCTGCCCCTCAGACGCTCCCTGCCGCAGCATTAAATCCTTAACTCCCTGCATCACGTTCTGACGTGGAATGCCGGCATCAAAACCACAAGATTCCACACCATCACATCAGCCTTATCATACCCCTATATACGAACAAAACAGTAATTAACATGGATTACATACAAACGTATCTGTATATATATATTAATGGAATAGCAGACTGCACTCCCCCAGCATCAAATTCCCTTGTGGTACACACTGGACGTCCCATTTTCCTCCATCCCACCAGGTGGATCCAGGTCCTCGTGCAAAAATGGTTTCTTGGAGGGGTTTGCCCTTTCCAGAGGCTGGAAGGACCCACACCGCTTTTCCCAACATGTTCTTTACGTGTACCACAGGGACCTTAAGTCCTCTACGGTATGTAGGGAGCTGGATTGTGTAGGACCATTTCGACTGACCCAGTCTCTAGTGTTGACCAACCAGATGAATTCTGCCAGATTTTTCTCCCAATGCTTAAATGTTCCCCCACTCATTGCTTTTAATGTGGTTTCTAACAACCCACTGCAGCACTCAATCTTAGGAGCCGCTGGTGCACAGTAGGGGATATGATGGATCCACTCGGTGCCGTGTTCCTTGGCTCAAATATCCACAAGGGAATTTTTGAAATGAGTCCCATTATTGGACTCCATTCTTTCTGGAGTGCCGTGTCACCACAGGATTTGCTTCTCAAAGCCTAAGATGGTGTTACGGGCAGTAGCATGGGGCACTGCACGTGCTTCAAGCCACCCAGTTGACTCCTCCACCATGGTAAGCACGTAACAATTACCATCGCAAGTTTGTGGCAAGATGATATAATCAACCTGCCACGCCTCCCCTTATTTATACTTTTGCCATTGCCCTTCCTGCCAGAGTGGTTTCATCCTCTTGGTTTGTTTAGTTCTGGCACATTTGTCTCAGTCATGGATATCCTGTGCAATAGCGTTCATAGTTAAGTCCACCCCTCGGTCTCCAGTGCACTTATAGGTCACGTCCCTTCCTTGGTGGCCTCATGTGCCCACCGAGATAAAAGTAACTCTCCCTTGTTCTGCCAGTCCAAGCCTACCTGAACCACCTCCATTTCGGCAGCTCAATCTACCTAATGGTTATTTGTCTGTTCTTCAGAAGCTCAACTCTTGGGCACATGAGCATCTACATGATGCACCTTTAATACCATATTTTTTGCTCGGGCAGCGATGTCTTTCCACAGTTCAGCAGCATAGATAGGTTTACCCATCTCTTGCCAGTTGTTTTGTTCCCACTGCTGCAACCACCCCCATAGAGCATTTGCCAGCATCCACGAGTCAGTACAAAGATACAGCATTGGCCACCTCTCCCATTCCGCCTCATCCAAGGCCAGCCCATCTAAGGACAGCCTCTACCTCTGCAAATTGACTTGATTCTCCTTCTCCTTCAGTGGCCTCTGCAACTTGTCATGTGGGGCTCCCACCCAGCAGCCTTCCAACTGCCGAGCTTCCCAACAATACAACCCAGTCTGTCTGTGAACAGGGCACATCTCTTTTCATTTTCCGGTAGTTCATTATATGGTGGGGCCTCTTTAGCACATGATACCTCCTCTGCTGCTGATGTCCCAAATTTCTTGCCTGCAGGCCAGTCCATGATCACCTCTAGGATTCCTGAATGACTGAGGTTCCCCATCTGAGCTCGCTGTCTTCTTTGATTATGTGTATACCTGGCGTGAGATTAAGACACAGCGCGTCAAATGTTAGCCCGACCAGTTTATTTCAAATACTAGTTGCTTAGGGATATGGCGAAGGGAAGGTGAACAATAGAAAAGGGATAAAGACACTTTGGCAGAAAGCAAAAATGATATAATCACCATCATGGATCCAGCGAGGTTCATAGTAGGTCCGCTGGTCTCAGGAACTTGTCTAGTCACGGCGGGGGATGGGAGAAAGCTAGGAAGCTTCGCAGCAAGCAGGCCAAGGGGTTCTTCCAAAGAGGTTTTCCCCTCAGGGAATTCTCTGCCCAAGGTTTTTCTCTTCGGCAGTTCTCCGTCAAAGATTTTTTTCTTTGGGAGCTCTTCTCCAAAGTTCTTTTCTGAAAGTTCTTCTCTAAGAGTTCTTCTCCAGGAATTCTTCTCCAGGAATTCTTCTCTAAAATCCTTGGTTCAGTGACGGCCTTTTATTCCCACACTTCTCAGGGCTTTTTTCTTTTCTCTTTGTTTGTGTGACGTGCCTGACCCAACAGATAATCCAGCAGAGAATGTCACCTGCATTGCCATGCAGCAGTATTGTTGTCTTTTTGTGGTGGTCAGCTTCTCCAAGCCATACCCCCCCAGAAAAGACTGTTTGCCCCGATTTCTGCTTGTCTTTACAACCACCAGCAGAGACACTGAGGCACTATGACACCCATCTAGATAACCGGCAGTTATCAGTCAGAGTCTTGTCAACAGAAAAGGCCTTACAAAGCAAGCTTTGAGACAAAAGAAAGGAAAACAGTTTCCGTCTTTCACAGGTGGAAACATCCTGGTGATTTTATCGACCACATCTCCTGGGACGTGACAGTGCCAATCTTGCCATTCTACTCCTAGGAACTGAATTTCTTGGGCAGATCCATTCGCTTTGTTCTGTTTAGTAGCAAAACCAGCACCCAGAAGAATTTGGATTATTTGCTCTCCTTTCTCAAAAACTTCCTCTGCTGTGTCGCCCCACACAACGTCATCAAAGTTATGGAGGTGCTTGGGAGCCACGCCGTGTTCCAGTGCGGTTTGGATCAACCCATGGCAAATGGTTAGGCTGTGCTTCTACCCCTGGGGCATATGGTTCCATGTGTACTGAACACCCTTCCAGGTAAAAGCAAACTGTGGCCTGCAATCTGTGGCCAAAGGAATGGAAAAGAATGCATTCACGATGTCATTGGTGGCATTCCATTTGACTGCTTTCGACTCCAGTTCATACTGCAGCTCTAACATATCTGGCACAGAAGCACTCAGTGGGGTGTGACTTCATTCAGGCCACGGTAATGCACTGTCAGCCTCCATTCTCCACTGTAAAAAAACAGTGCATTTTTCTCTTCAATATCAATATTACTTCAGTGCTTGCTTTAGAGCACAGCTATATGTTTGTAATCTGAGGATAATTAAATGTAGTGATGAAAACCAGGTGTGGGAGGTGTCAGCTGAAATGCAGTAATGGGAATCCGTCATTACAGATAAGGCTGCAAGGCAAAATTCCCTGTTGGTGACACTCCTTGAACTTCAGAGATAAAGGGTGTGGAGCATCTCCCATATGAGACTGTTTAGCCTGAAGAATAGAAGACTGAGAGGGGAGCTGAACAAAGCTTAAAAATGTCTACAGGGAGGTGGGAGGCAAACGGAGGAGGCCAGGCTCTTCTTGGTGCTGTGAAGCAACAGGAGTAGGAGAACTGGCCTAAAGCTTGTGCATAGGAAGTTCCATACTAACACGCAGGAAACCTTCTAAATGTTAACGGTGACAGTGCACAGGAACAGGTTGCCCAGTGATGTGGTGGAGTCTCCTGCTGTGGACATATTCAAGACCCGTCTGGATTCCTACCCTACTGTAGGGTACCTGCTTTAGAAGGGAGATTGGACTCAACAAGCTCATGAGGACCATTCCAAGCGCTGTGACTCTGTGATTCTCCCTACGATTTCTTCCACCTTTCTTCAAGATCTATTTTGCTGTTTTTGTGTTGTTCCCTTGTTAGAACTTACATGTCAGCAAAAAAGATTAGGAGAATCATTCCTTTCCCAGATTTGAAATGCAAACTCAAAATGGAAGATCTTTGAGTCCAGATTTCTGGGTCTCCAAGATAGAAAGCAAGATGGTTTTGTTTTTTTCCCTTGAAATGAAAACCCATTTGTCTTATTGCACACGACAGTCACGCCCAGGCACACAGCACTACTGAGCAAGCAGGAGCATTGCTTACTGGTACTTCACCTTTGCAAGAAGTTAGAAGAACGCAGAATTTCTTGCAGTGTCTCTGTCTAAGGCCTGGCAAAATGAGCCGATATGTAGCTCAAATCAGGGCCAGCAGCACAGAGCTGAAAGCCAATGCCGTGCAGATACTGCCTGCTGTCTTTGCTCTCTCAGCATCAGAGCTGTCCTGTCTGACAGGGAACGGACTGCAAGACTGACATCATCTTCCAAAGGCTTGAGGGCTGCAACAGAAGGAAACAGAGGTGAAACCCACCGACCTGCAGAGACGCACCAGCATTACCTCTGGACCATGCCAGCCCCACTCATTGATTTTCTAGATCAGGAGGAGCACACAAACTGAGGGATCAACTGAAAGCCACTGCTCAGGAGTGTCCCACCTGCCCCTGCAGCATTTCCATGCAGCAGGGCAAGGCACAGTTGCACACTGCCCACACTCTGCCCCCTGCCCTCAGCACCAGCACACGCAGCGCTGCCCTCACTCACCATTGCAGATTTTATTCAGATTTTCCTCACTTTGGTCCTGGCAGTGCTGCACAGCCAGCCCTAGGTAGAGAGATCCCATCAGACCCCAGTTCCCCAATATGCTCCTAGGAGCTCAGACTCCTTCCAAGCCAACCCAGCTGCTTCCCCTGCTGTGCACCAGGCAGGGAGGGTGCCCGAGTGCAGACTTGAGCAAGGCACCCATCGGGGCTATCGCCATGGTCAGGATGTATCTGTGGGGGGTGCAGGGCTGCGCCTTGCTGCCAGGACAGGGCCAAAAGAGGGAGCCAGGGATGGGGCTCACCGATGAATTTGACAGCCTCGCATCGCACAGAGGACTGAGAATCCCTCAGGTATGGCAGGCTCTGCCACAGGTATCTCTCCACTGCCTTCCTGCCCTGCTGCATCTGGAGAAGAACACAGAGCCATGAGACTTGCAGACCCTCCCCAGATGCTGGCGCAGCTCCTTCAGCCAGCGTCCCCTTCAGCCAGCAAAAAGGTGGGGGCTGTTAAAGTGTCCTTACCAAGCACTTCATGATCCCCTCTTTGTTCTCCTCCCGGGCCTGGTGCTTGAGCTTCTTCCACTTCAGGAACTTTGCACAAGCCACGAGGGCTTCCCTTGAAGCCTACAGAACAACAGATGCTGGGAGATGGCACCACAGACACACATCCCAAGAGCTGAGATGCTTTCTGCCCTGCCCTCAATTCTCGCACCGCTCCTAAGGTGTCAGCACACCCTAGCCTGCATTCTGGTCAGGCCTGAAGTTTGTACCTGTGCAACGCTCGGGGTCTCATCGCTCAACCGAAAGAGCAGAGGGAGCAGGCCCATGCGCACGTTCTCCTTCATGTTTCCCCAGTGCCA
The DNA here is from genome assembly GCA_036925125.1 of Oreortyx pictus. NCBI lineage: Eukaryota > Metazoa > Chordata > Aves > Galliformes > Odontophoridae > Oreortyx > Oreortyx pictus. Next base: position 18,389,587 of record JAUPFR010000004.1, read on the forward strand.
CAACACCACAGCCTCCATCAGATCTTTGAAGAGGTGGATGGAACACTCTCGCACTTCGCTTGACACCTGAGGGAGAAGAACAGGAGGAGCTCAGCACCACGTTCTTGCTGCTCAAGGTGAGCATGAGCGTAGGCATGGCTGATGAGGGAGATGCTTTGAAGTCCCATTCTGCATAAGGACGCTGTGCCGTCACACAAAGCAGTGCAACAGGTTTCCAGCATGAGGTGCCTGTGTCTCAGAGCGCTCCCCCAGACACCCCACCAGGTCCAGACAGGTCGCCACGTATTGGGTGAGGGAGGAAACAGCAATGCCTCTGGGGCACATGCTGCCTGCTTAGCCTCCACTTCCCTGCTGTGGCACACAGGAAGAATGCCCGGTGCTGAAGTAAAGAGAGCAGTGGAGGGTCAGAAAGTAACCCGAGGCAGCAGGTGCTAATCAGGCACCTGTGGCTAAGCAGGTTCCCAGCACAGGGGCCTCACAGTGCCAAGAACAATCAAGCTGTCAGGGACAAGGCCTGCCAGGCTGTGGAGCCCAGAAAATATCCCGCGAGAGCCCAGAGGAACAAAGAAAGGAGAAGGGACTTTTGCTGAGCACCGAAACGTGCAGCAGACTTACATGATTAAAAAGAGGCAGGAGATTCTCAGACAGCTCCAGAGCAAAGGAACTGGCCTCTCTCTTCCCCAGATGATTCAGCATGTTTCTGAAGACAGCCAGCAGCTTCAGAGCAATGTTCACGTTGTCAAACAGCACGGTAAATGTGTTTGGAACCAGGGCCCGAATTTCTTTTGCCTGTCCAAAACACACAATTTCCTTTCCATCAAGAGAGCACTGGCCACCCTGGAGTCAAAGCTCAAGTTACAGAAAACCAGCCACACGTCTTCCCTCCTGGCAGCTGCAGTAGCAGACTCTAGGTAGGTGGTGGCCATGACTGTACCGATAAGGACATGGGGAGAACGGAGAAAGGAGAGCAGGAGAACAAGGACTCCATGTCCCCTGCTCAGCCACCCATTGTTCCAACAGGTCCCCAAGTAACCCATCTGGAAAGCTCCTGGAAATCTCCGCAGGCCTCACCACAGCCATCACCCCAGCTCCTGAGTCTCAGGCAAGGCCACGGCACAAGGATGCCCACCGCCCCACCGCCCGTGCTTCACTTGACTAGGTCCTGCTCACCGTCTCAGGTCTCTGTGACAGCAGGTCAAGGCCTCTGAGCACCAGCCAGAGTATCGGCAGGCTTTTAGTCTTCAGAAGCCTCTGGAGCACCACTGGCTTACACAGCTCTTTCAGGTTCTCTTCAGTGGGAGGCATCACCTGAAACAAAGGCAGCGGTGAGAGCCAGACACAGGCAGCAGGACTCCCTGCACCCTGCAGCTCCTGGCTCCTCTGTCAGCTCAGGGCAAAGTATTGGGGCAGCACAGTCTGGCCTGGGGCAGCAGAGCCTCTGGAAGGCACAACGGCCCCACTGTGCCCCAGGCCTAGCACTATGCAGGATGACTTTTTTAGTCTGCACATCCTGCCCTCTGACATTCTAAAGCCTTCGAGGAGCGCCTGCCCAGCAGAAGCTGGCTCAACATAGGCTCTGGACATGGGTGGTCACAGACACTATTCAGCCTGCTCTGCCTGCGTGGAGGCAGTGGCTCTCCCCAGCCCCAGCCGTGGCTCTGCCTCTGCTACGGCCCTGCACCAGGGAGGGGAGTAAGGCAAGGGGAGACAGGGAACAGGGGAAAGAGAGTCCTGCAGGAGAGCAGGCTACCATGTCCTTTAACTCACAGTCAGTCGAAGGAGTTTCAGCTCCACTGTGGTGATGTTACGTATGTCACAAAACACTTGGTACCCTAGAACAATGAGCAGTTCATCAAAGTTTCCTGCTGATGTCTCTCTCAGAGTAAGTATTCTCTTCCACATGTCCAGAGTATTGCTGCAAATGAAGATTAATACCGTTACAGCAGGACTGCTCCTCAGGAATGACCTGCAGATTTCCTTGGCTGTGGTAGCCACAGCATTTTGAAGTCACACTCTCCACGTGGAACTATAGTGCGGGGCAGTCAGGGCTGGTACCTGTCGCACTGAGGAAGATACAACAACACACTCTTCAACACAGTTTTGGGAAACTGCCAGGTCAGTATATCCAGCAATGCAAAGAGAATCTGCTGAAGCGATCTGTGATTTTCTTTCAGGTGTCTGTGGATGCACCCCAGAATCTCTGGCACCTGTTGGGAGGACACAGGAAGAATATTACTGCTGCTGTACTGCAGTCATCTGCTCTGCCTCTAGTGATATTACTGCCTTTCCCATTGTTCTATGCTGGCCTAAAATGGTGTCAGATGCCCAAGAGCTGTGGAGAGCAGGCCATAGCATCAGCATGGGTGATGAAAGGGAAATGCTCCAGGGTCACACACTGCACAAATTCTCTGTGGATTCAAGCAAATCAGTGCAGCAGGTTTCCAGCACGGGGTGCCTGTGCCTCAAAGTGTTTCCCCGGCCACCCTACCACAGCAAAGCAGAGCTCCCCTGGCTCCAGGCCTAGGAGGAAACAGGGCTGGCCCTCAGCACTGCCTCTGAGGCACTTGCTGCCTGCTTAGCCTCCACCTCTCTGCTGTGGGACGTGGCGAGAATGCCCAGTGGTGGAAGTAAAGGGAGCAGTGGAGGGTCAGAAAGTAACCCTACGCAGCAGATGCGGTGTTGTGCAGAGGCTGAGCACGTCCCCAGCACAGGGGGCACACGCCACAAAGAACAACAAAGCTACCAGGGACAAGGCCTGCTCCTCCTGCCCTTGGGCCAGCACAGCCTCTTGCTCTCGTATCTTTGAAAAGAGATTGACCTGCTGGAACTGGAACAAAGTTGGTACCAGATATGTGTGGCCACAGGCTGATCTCCCCAGGCCTGTAGCCTGCTCCGTCTTTGTGGAGGCCACGGCTCTCCTGGAGCCAGGCATGTGGCCTCGACTCTGCCCCTCCCCTGCATCAGTTTTCCTGTCTTGGGGGCAAGGCAAGGCAGGAAGAGGCAGGGAGCTGCAGAAAAAGAGCCCTGAAGGACAGCAAGGGGCATGGTCTGGTAACTCACCGTCTGGCGAAGGAGTCTGATTGTCACCCTGGGTATCCTGTGGAAATCTTTATTCTCGAGGAATAAGAGCAGCTCTTCTAAGACGCTGCCAGATGACTCTGGGAAAGTAAGCATACTCTTCCATATCTTCAGAGTGGTTCTGCAAAAGAAGAGTAATGCTGTGTCAGCAGGTCTACCCCAGCAAAAGCACCATGGCTCAGGCAGGCCCACCAGGCCTGGGAGGTAGTACAGTAGACCTGTCCCTGCAGCCGTGCATGCTTGGGGAGGCCTGGGAACCCTGTATGGGTGAGCAGCAGGGGCTGAGATGGCCTTCCCCGAGGCACAGGACTGGAGCCTGATGGGGAGCTCTCGGCCGCCTTTGTTGGCTTTGGCTGCTGCAGCCCTGAGCAGCCCACCAGCATTGGAAAGCACAGTGGAGTGGAAGGATTGCTGCCTGGATGTGTCCTAAAGCTTTCCTTGGATCTGCCAACCAAGAGGGTGTCCGAGTCACACTCTTCAAATAAAACAATCTAATGGGGCTGTAAGGGCTGGTACCTGTCATACTGAGGGTGGTCCATCAACACACTCTCCAGCATATCTCTGGGAAACTGGCAGGTCAGTATATCCAGCAATGCAAAGAGAGTACGCTGAAGTGATCCTTGATTTTCTTTCAGGTGTCTGTGAATGGACCCCAGAATCTCTGGCATCTGTTGAGAGGACACAGGAAGAATATTACTGGTGCCGTACTGCAGTCGTTTGCTCTGCCTCCAGTGATATTACTGCCTTTCCCATTGTTCTATGCTGGCCTAAAATGGTGTCAGATGCCCAAGAGCTGTGGAGAGCAGGCCATATCATTAGCATGGGTGATGAAAGGGAAATGCTCTAGGGTCACACGCTGCACAAATTCTCTGTGGATTCAAGCAAATCAGTGCAGCAGGTTTCCAGCACGGGGTGCCTGTGCCTCAAAGTGTTTCCCCGGCCACCCTACCATAGCAAAGCAGAGCTCCCCTGGCTCCAGGCCTAGGAGGAAACAGGGCTTGCCCTCAGCACTGCCTCTGAGGCACTTGCTGCCTGCTTAGCCTCCACCTCTCTGCTGTGGGACGTGGTGAGAATGCCCAGTGGTGGAAGTAAAGGGAGCAGTGGAGGGTCAGAAAGTAACCCTACGCAGCAGATGCGGTGTTGTGCAGAGGCTGAGCAGGTCCCCAGCACAGGGGGCACACATCACTAAGAACAACAAAGCTACCAGGGACAAGGCCTGCTCCTCCTGCCCTTGGGCCAGCACAGCCTCTTGCTCTCGTATCTTTGAAAAGAGATTGACCTGCTGGAGCTGGCACAAAGTTGGTACCAGACATGTGCGGCCACAGGCTCTTCTCCCCAGCCCTGCAGCCTGCTCCGTCTGTGCGGAGGCCACGGCTCTCCTGGAGCCAGGCATGTGGCCTCGACTCTGCCCCTCCCCTGCATCAGTTTTCCTGTCTTGGGGGCAAGGCAAGGCAGGAAGAGGCAGGGAGCTGCAGAAAAAGAGCCCTGAAGGACAGCAAGGGGCATGGTCTGGTAACTCACCGTCTGGCGAAGGAGACTGATCTCCGTAAGGATTCTGCAGAAATTTTCCGCCTTCAGAATGAGGAACAGCTCTTCTAAGACCCTGCCTGATGACTCTGGGGAAGAAAGCATACCCTTCCAGATTTCCAGAGTAGTGCTGCAAAGGAAGAGAAATGCTGTGTCAGCAGGTCTGCCCCAGCAACAGCACCTTTGCTCAGGCAGGCCCACCAGGCCTGGGAGGCTGTACAGCAGCCCTGGCCCTGCAGCTGAGCATGCTTGGGGAGGCCTGGGAGCCCTGTATAGGTGAGCAGCAGGGGCTGAGATGGCCTTCTCCGGGGCACAGGGCTGGAGCCTGATGGGGAGCTCTCGGCCTCCTTTGTTGGCTTTGGCTGCTGCAGCCCTGAGCAGCCCACCAGCACTGGAAAGCACAGTGGAGTGGAGAGCTTGCTGCTCAGGGATTTTCTGCAGCAGACAGAGTGTCTCTGAGCCCCTGTTTTCACATGGAACAAGCGTGTGGGGCTATCAGGGCTGGTACCTGTCACTCTCTGGAAGGTCCACCAACACACTCAGCAGCACATCCCTGGGAAAATGGCTGGTCAGTATATCCAGCAATGTCAGGACAGTCTGCTGAAGTGATCCTTGATTTTCTTTCAGGTTTCTATGGATGTAAGCCAGAATCTCTGGCACCTGTTTGGGAGGACACAGGAAGAATATTACTGCAACTGTACTGCAGCCATTTACCCTGTTGCCACTGATATTTTTCCCAATCCCATTGCTCTTTGCTGCCTTTAAATGGCTTTAGATGTTCTAGAGCTGTGGAGGTCAGGGCATGGCAATCCAGCCTCAGTCTGCTTACATCCATCAGCCAGGTGACGGGGTCTTTCAGAACCATCTCTAGTATAATCCTGGCATACTCCTTGTCCTCAGTGCTGCAGTTTCCAGCGGTCTTTTCAAGTGTCATGAGGACTATGTCTGTCCTTTGAGATTTTTGGAGGAATTCTTTTAATGGCTGTGGTAGGAACGAAAAAGGGAGGGAAGACATGTCAAACTGAGAGAGAGAACGCTGTCAGAGGGAAAGGAAGGATTAAGATCCTCCCTTCAGGGCAGAAACATGCTGAGGGTTCCCAGCTGTACCCAAGCTTGTCTTGCAGGTACCCCTGAGCTGCAGGCAGCTCTGGGATGCAGAGGATGGGAGACAGCGCGGCTGGAAATTTCCTGGCTCCTTACCTTCAGACAGAAACTGCTGGCCAAGAAACCACAAAGCTTCCAGGTCCGCTCAATGGCCCTCTCACGCACAATTTTGCTCTCGGAGGTGGTGAAGGGCAGCAGCACCTGTGAGGAGAGCAGATGCTAGTTTGGTTAGCCTGGGAGCTGCTGATGCCCTTTCGAGCAGGAGCAGAACTGCTGAGCTCCAGCTGGAATCACAGCCTCCATCCAGGCTTTCCCCGGGCTGGAGCCAAGCCCTTTACGGGGCTACTGCCAACGAGGTCACTTGGAGGCTCCTGCTCCTGCCCATGGCATTCCAACAGAGAGGGCACAAATTCTACCAAAGAGTGCTCTGGGGGCAGAACTGTGCAATAGACAGACCTCCAGGATATTCTGCAGCTCCTCTCCGTCAGAGGTGCGATGGCTGACCAGCCATACCTGCAGCATTCTGTCCATAGTATACAGGGTCTGTAAAGACAGCAACAGGTTGTGAGAGTCTTTCAGAAGGCCCTCTCACCCAGGCCCATGGAAGGGCTGCAGGGCAACAAGGCCAAGACCCTGCCTGCAAGGATCCTTAGTAATGTCTGCACATGAATAATGCAGAGGCATGGGATCTCCAGTAGTTTACTCAGTACATACGTGATTGTAAAGGCCAATGTTCAAGTTCTCTTTCGGAGGAAGGTAGAGGACGAATTTGCAGCACGCATTTAAAAGTGGTATTATTTCATCCTCTGAAGCTGCCTTCACTTCACTGCAAATAAAGAGACCTAGATGTGGGGAGCAGTTCCTCAGTGCCATACCAGAGCTGAAACAGGTCCTCCCCTGGGTAGGGCTCCATGCAAGTGACATGGAGTCCCCTGGGAACCACCTCCACCACGGGGCTGGCCCAGGTTGGAGGACAGTCCTGATGCCTCCTGCTGTGGGGCCACAGCTGAGAGCCTTCAGAACTTCAGAGCTTCCTCCAAGCTCACGAGAAGCGCAGAGAAGGGGAGAACTGAGAGAGCTTCCCTGAACACATTGGGGGATGACTCCAGGCTAGGGTCAGGGCCACCAGGATCGTGATCTGGGGATGCGTGGGCAAAAGCAGGGTTGGGCAGTTACCTCAAGGCGGTGATCGCAAGCATGGCCGTGCATATCTGCTCTATGGGCTTATTTTCCAGCAGCTCCTGTAGGGAACAACCGGGATGAGACCTGGTAGTCACCAGCACCAGCAGACCTGGTGCTGGTCGCCGGGGCCAGAGGAGCCCCCGTGACCCCAGCCCAGCACCGGAACGCAGAACCTCCCCGTGTCCTCCTGCTGAGATCTCTATGGCACCTATCTCCCCCAGCCACCCCTGCCTCACAGCCCCTTAGCGGCTCTGCTTCTCCCAAAACCCTTTGTATTGTCCCCTCACCTGTATTTTTTCTGCCAAGTGTTTTCGATGGCAGAAAATAGCCAGGCTCTCACTCAAGGCCTTCTCTTTCCTGATTTTGCAAATGTTGCAGATGCTCTCCAGGAACATCATTGTTAGCATCCCGTCCTGGCCACCACAGAGAGACAAGGAGGAAGCGTGAGTTGGGAGAGCCGTGTCCTGCAGGCCCAGAGCACTGCAGGGTGAGGAGCAGCGCGGCATGTCTGGAAGGCAGCAGCTCCATCTAGCCAGCAGCCCTCCTGCAGCCTGGTAGCAGAGCCGGAGGGACTGTCAGGAGTTGCAGTCACAGCTGAGATGGAGACGGCTGCCGTTACCTTTTCTGTACTCTTGATGTAGGCCTCGATACAATCTAAAGCCTCCTTTTCTTCTACAGACACAGGCAGCCAGTCAGCATCTAACCAAGGAGAAGAATGAGCAGTGCTGTAGAGCGGCCTAAAGCAGGCGCGAGCAGAGGAAGGAGCTGTGGAGCTGTGCCCTCCGCAGCCCTGTGCCTGCTCGCCTGGCTCAGTGTACGCGTGGCTGTCAGGACAAGGGGCCCTGGTGTCGAGCAGGGGGCACTCGCTGCCCCAGCCCTGCCTGCCAATTCTGGGGACCCTCGCTCACCGGCATGCAGCGGCTGCACCTCGGTCACCTCGTAGGGCTCCGGTGGAGGTTCTCTCTGCTGGGGAGCCCCACTCTCCTCCCAGGCCGTGCTGGGTTGGCTGGGGCGTCTCTCCTCCATCCTGAGGGATGAGGACTGAAGTTGGGAAGGGGCAGCCGCGGGGCTGCCGGGGGTAGAGGGAAACGACGTGGGCTGCGCTCGGGGGCTCCTCGCCTGACCCGCACACTCCTGCCCTGTCCCCTCGCTGTCCTGCCGGACACTGCAGGGCCTCCGTGTCCGTGCCAGCGATCCCTGGGTGTCACAGGATTGGGTCACAAAGGGCCTCGCTGTGACACGTTGCCCCGCCTGGGCGGGGCTGGTTCCGGGCCCCGGGTTGAAATGGCTCAGACCAAAGTTCCCCAGCGGGAGGGATGTGTGCCCCTGCTTCCCCAGAAAGCTTTGCAAGGGTAGCCAGACTGCCCAGGTCCTCGTGCTTCTGCTGTGAGGTCAGAGACAGCTGCAGCAGGACAGAGGGGGAAGACGAAGACTCGCTGTCAGCTTGGCAGCTGTCTTGCTCACGGGCCTGTGAGCTCCAAGGCATCCGTTCCTGAATCATAAAGATGAAAAGGATGAGTTTCATACAGGATATATAGTCCTGTGCTCTCATTTCTGATTCGCTGACAATACGCTCTCAGATAATTGGTAGCAGTGCTGTCAATTGGTTACGGGCCAGTTCAGCCCGGTTCCGTGACTCATGGGGCAGGAGACACACAGACCCATGTCCCGGGAAAGGGAAACGGGAAAAGGGAAACGGCAGGGGGATGGGCCTAAGAACAAAACAGCGACAACGATCCGAAGGGGAAAAGTAATTATCTAAAGAACATATCGGAATGCAAAATGACAGAATGTAATACCGTGTAATGGAAACTGAAGCTAAGAAACCAAATAAAATGAGAGAGCGTCTGAAACTGAAGGCCTTAGGCTAACGCTGAAGGCGAGATGGCTAGGGAACTTCCACTGCTGAGATGAGCAGCGAAAGAGGAAGTCTCGGGACTTGCGTGCAGTCTTCTCTTTCCCTCAGGGTGGAAAATGGGAACGCAAAGTCCTCTGGGGTATGTAGTTTCCTGCACACTTTTGAGTTACTTAGCAGTTCTTTGAACTTAATTTCATTCCTGTTGCATGGCCTAGGATAGATATCAGTCACTACTTACTTACAACTTGTTTTAGCACTAGAAGGCAACAGGCCGAGGGAGACAGAAACAGAAGCACAGTAGCATGCAGAGTTGCTGTCCTTACCAATTGTTACACACTAAACTTATATATAAATCACAATTAGCATCCTGGTTGCCAGTTATTCTGAGCTGGCAATGCCCCTCCCAAATCAAGCACTCACAGAATCAGGGATTAATTAACAATAACGATAGCACAAGACAATTTTTCCACAGGTCATTCTTGCTGTCTGTGCTTATTTGATCACACATAGGGACAGCTTAAAGATTTTGAAGGGAACAGAGGAACTGCTTGCTCTTCTTCTCTAGAATAAAATCAGCCTGCAGTTATACAGCAAAGAGCTCTGGATAAACAGTTTGAAGGTGGAATACTTTCCAGATTTCTGGACCCTGTGAGCTGGAAATGCCACAGGCCCCAGAGTTGTTTTTCCTAACTGAAGTAGAGTAATTCTAACAGTAAGCAATACGCTTACATTATCTGTCTTCACGCATCAGCACATTTGTCCTCCTGTGCTTAAGACTGCCCTGTTCCTCGAAGGAAAACCGCATAGGATGCCTCCTTGCCTTGCTTCCCAGCCACAGGCCCAAATGTCCACGTGTGCTTCCCGCAGTGATCCTTTTCTGGTTAGTGAAGTCCTTTCCAGCACTGAGGGCTTCATCTTTTCAGGCTGCCCTCTTTACAGTCAGGTGGAGCGTGGGCATCCTCTTATCTGCGCATGAGAGAAAGGAGCCTTCTTCTCAGGGGGCAGTTTCAGTCACACCTGCTTGTACCTCGCTTTGGTTCATGCTATATAGCTGTCCTTGGTGAGGAACAGTCTGCACGCACAAGATCTTGAACGCCTACAAGTTTCTGACCGCCGCATCTCTGAGTCCTGTGAATATGATGACATGCATTCTAAAACCCAAGTGTAAGGATGTCGGTTCAGTCATGGAGGCAGAAAACAGACAGTTACATTCTGTGAGCAGCAGTGTGGAGATTCCGTTCCACCAAATTAGTCTCCAGGTTCTTGTGCTCTTATTGAGCTGCTTCACATTGCCTTCTAAGAGGAACTGGTTTCTTAACAAGAAGCAGTCAGCGAGAAGAAAGAACACCTTTCATGCAAATCATGAAAGTCAGTGATCTTATACAGGAAAACATTAATTTGTCTGGTGATGAGGTTCTGTGGCTGCGGAACACTCCCACTCATGCAGGAGACATTCTCCCACTGGAGGCTAGCCCTTAAGTGAGCCCAGGGAGGAGCGGACCCTTGGGTAACATCAACGGTGAGGGGAGACCAGGCTGCAACGCCCCCATGGGCTCTGTTACTGCGTTGAGAGCACGCAGATCCTGTAAAAGCCTCCACTTACCGCTCTTATTGAGAATAACAAAGACTGGAGTGTTCCAAGGGCTGGTAGTAGGCACTAAGTGACCAGCAGCCAGTTGTTCTTGAACTAGCATGCGTAAATGCAGCAACTTTTCCTTTGTTGGGGGCCACTGATCTGCCCAAACAGACTGCTCTTTTTTCCAAGTTAGGAGTATAAGTTGTTGCCTATCAATGGCCCCTATTGAAAATGCGTCTGCAAAACCATGTCCCATTGGCTTAAAAGACCTTGACCCCCACAGAGTACAGGAAATCGTTAAGATGGAAGGAGTAGCATGAGCAACGCAACCATTGGGCTCTTCAAGAGATAAAATTTGGGCACTTTGTTTGGGCTGCTGCAGACCCTCAACTCCTATAATAGCAGAATTAGGATCTTTCCGCAGCCATTCAGAGGGCCATTCACTTGACTTAATGATGGTATCCACAGGGCCTAATAGCTGTCGGCCATTTACTAAGTATGGTAATAACAGTTTGTCTTTTGACACTTGTGTAGTTCATAGCATGGCAGGTTTCTCCATGTTCCCAAATCCACCAGTTTGTTCCCCAATGCCAGGTTCAGCCATAGAATGAAAAGGGACTAACTGCGCTATTTTCTTGCCAGGTTTTTGGACTGTTTAGAAAATGCAGCATGTCTTTTCACTGCTACTTAAATGTTGATACCGACTCATTTGATATATTCTTTCTCAATCTTTAACACAGCTGCAGATCTTTTCAACTGCTTAGTGTCCAAGTGATATGATTGCATTTTGCTGTCAAAGCTCTAAACAAGAGAATACTGTCCTGTTTTACGTTTTACGTTACTTCTCCTTACCAGTCAAACTAATAATGTATTAAAATACAGCTAAGTATTTTATTACCCATTCAGAGTTCAGGCAACTGCGTCTTCATCTCTGGCAAGGAGTACTTGTGCTGTATGAGTCAGACAGAAAACACTCAGCTTTTTCTTAATGCCGCATTTCCCCATTATCGGTTGAGAATAGAGAGCATTACTGGAGCACTCCTTAGTTTGTGTGCTGTTGCGGCTACTGCTGCTTGAATTGTTCAGAGCTAAGAAAGCAATAGCAAGCAAGCTCGAGCAACAGAACAGAACAGTAAAGGATGTCAGTAAAATTCTGATCACAAAGTTGTGTCACTGATATGTCCTTATTTAGTAAAGCATGTATCTAACTTTATCTACATCTTTATGTAGATGTAGCTGCACTACCGAGCAGATGTAGCCACACTTTTACCTAAACCATGTATCGAACTTTAGGATATGAATAACCTACCCCTAAGCTTAGTCACATTCTGTCCCAAGAGTCACATTTGTTTTCACTACTATTTAAATGGTTATTAAACCGGTTAGTCGGCTCACTGGGAACTGGATCACAGTTGTGCGTATACAAGATGTGTATACTAACACCTGCTTTCTAAGGTCAAAAGAAAGCATACATGGCAAAATGACTTAACTGAAATTTCCACTGAATTCCCAGGCAGTGAGGAAGTAAGCCTACTTGGTTAAAAACAGGACATCAACACATTGCACAAGAGTCTGGCTCAAAATGGGGGGTGATGTCTGGGGTGTGGTGTGGGGAGAGATGGGGAATCTCAGGAGAGGGTGAGAGATTGTGGGGATGGAGAGTGGCTCTGAGGGAGGAGAGAACAGGCCTGAAGAGGGAGAGAGCAGGCCTGCGGTGCACAGTGCTCTGAGGAGAAGCACTAAGAGCACTCAGGATGGGAGTTAACGGCCTTACATTGTGCCAGAGGAGGTTCTGCTTGAATATAAGGAAAAAATTCTTCTCAGAAAGAGTGGTGGAGTCACCATCCCTGGAGGTGTTCAAGAAACGAGTAGTTAAGGCAAGGCACCAAAGGACACAGTAGGCATGGGGACGGATTGATGGTTGGACTAGACGATCTTAGAGGCCTTTTCCAATCTTAGTGGTTCTATGATTCTATGAAATCATGGGTGCAAAAATTTGCCTCCTGTGATAATTATGTGATCAGCTCTTGCCATCTCTTGAAAGCTTTGCTGTCCTTTCAGTTTACTAGAATAATATCCAAGTTTTATTTACCACAGTTTCTGTATTTTACATGTCATTCGGGTGCTGGTAGGTTTCACGAGAAGAAACAGTGTCAATTGTTTTATTTGCTCTCTGCTGATGATGCGTGAGAAGAAAAGAACCATATGCTTAGGAAATAAAACGGTTCTGTTGGTGGTAACTCAAAGTTGAGAATTTTAAGACCGGATGACCAAAAATTAGTCTAGGCATCGAACCCGGCTTCTCATGCATACTGAACATGTTACCCATTGGATCCTGTTTTCTTTCTGGTTTCTAAGAACTGAAATACAAACCTAGTCCAGAAGAGTTAGCATGAGTACTGCTGACTTTTGAAGGAAGTCCACTGATATTAAACACATTGTAGACTCTGTGTTAACAGGAGCCTTGCTTCTTTCCTCTTCTTTCCCAAACAAACAGTTAAGAGACAAATCTCTGCCCGTTACATGAAGTGTAAAATGGAAATTCCTCTATGCTCACAGACAGGACAGAATCAAGTAGGTTAGTAATCTGTTTCTAATAAAAATGTCCAGGATTTGCCATGTTACTGAACTGAACAGGGTAAAGGCTATGTACATACTCATCTTGATGTTGAAACCAAAAGAATCCTATCTTCAGTATAGCTCAGAGAGCTCCTGGCTTTATGATCTTAATGACAAAGGAAACGGAAGAGCTTCTGTTAAGAGGAGAAGAAAACTGTGTCTGAGCTTGACCATGGAACAGTACCTCTCTGTGCCTCTCTCGTGTCTCACAGTAAATAGCATTTGTAGTTTATAAAAAAATATGACCTCCATTTTACAGGTGGAACAGGACAAACACAGAGATGGGTCCCCAGATCCTCAGTGATGTTTTAGCTATCCAACTCTGTTTGATACCTGCTGATCACTGCCTGCACTTGACCATGCTCAACATCTGGAGTAAAATTAACTGATGAAGTTCCACCAGTAGATCAACACCAGAAGCAGGGGCAGGAGTTGCAGACCATCCTACCCTAAGGTTCAGCCCTCAGTGACGTGCCATATCCCCATCAGTAACCAAGATGCTCAAGCAAAGCGCGAGGTGTTTTGGTGTACGGACTGGATGCCTACCAGCGACACCGCCTCATGGAAGAGCATGACTTTGGCATCACATCTTCATAAAGCTGCCCTGAGCCCTGAGCTCACATCCCAGTGTTGTCACACAGGTGAATGCTTTGTTATGGGCATCAGGTGGCAAGTTCCTACGCAGTTCTGTGTTAGGGTTTTCACCTGGAAGAGTAATTAAGATGAGCATTCACTTTTTTAGCTGTCCTAAGTTTGAAGCAGAAACCTTTGCTGCAGTCACACGCTGCTTGCTGACTGGGCTGAGCACAGCAGCAGAAGGGACTTTTCCTTTATTTCTGACCAGTATCTATAAAGTTGATTACAATAGTTAATAGGCTCTTGGAGGAACAAGAACAGAATGACACAGAATAAAGCAGAATAAACTAAACATTAGAAAAAATCCATGTGGGGAATATATATCCTATAAGAATATACAAGTATATCTTGATACATAAAAGTCAATATGAAATCTTTTTTTATTTTTTTTTTTCCTAGACTTTGTATTCTAGAGTGTTTTTCTCCTTTTTTTCCTCTGTTCAAAAAATATAGTGAGCAGCAGTACCCCTTGGAACTTGGAGCAAGAATTGTCAGTTTGAGAATAAAGTACAAATAAATAAATCCTTCTGACTCACGAGGAGAGATCTGCGTTCTGCACAGAATGTCTGATGTGGTGATTCATTTATTTTTTCCCCGCAGTGTCTTAGAGATCATTATCATAAGCCATTAAAACAAACAAACAAACAAACAAAATAAATACATAGAAATTCAAGAGCATCCCAAAAGAAAAGCAATCAGTGTTTGTGGAACAGCCTATTCTGCAAATTAAAGGAAGAAAAATCTTCTCCTTGTTATCAACATTTTAACACAGCATACCATGCTTTAATAATAAAATAAAATGTTATACGTTTATTTCAGACTACTGGCAAGAGGGGCACGCAGCAAATACATTAAACATTTACTTACCTCGGTCCAGTTAGTAGCTGATAAGTGTGAAAACTGACAATATTTTCTTTCAGATAGTCAATGCACAATCAGAACAAATGAGTTCAATTACCTTGAAATTATTGGAAGCTTCCTCCCCACTTCTTGCTTGTGGTTGTTATCCGGTGCTTGCCTAATTCTACTCAAATTCACTGCATGTTCTCCTTGTCTTGTGCTTGTCTAGAGATGATTCATCTGATCCAAACTTTCTTTTTTCCACAATGGTTGTGCAAGGGCTGTTATAAGTTCAGTAAGGCCTACACTACATACAGAAAAACACTGGAAACTTCCACTGCAAAAACACAGTCAACCTCTCACAATTGCCCCTCTTTTTCTTTTTACACTTTGTTTTTTTTGCATCACACTATGAAGTACAGCTGTTGCAGTTAATCTATCAAAACTACTTGTTTCGCTAGTTTCCAAACTCTAATATATATGGTTATTATTAGAAGTATGCAGACCAGGCAGAAAATTTAAATAACTGCAGTAGGATGCAGCACTTTTTAAAGAGTTCTGTTGCAGTAGGTGACCATCCAAAGAGAACATCCCACCACTGATGTTCTCCCTCTTCCTTTATTCTTTCCATTGTACGGCGTATTTGATTCACATCGTGGCGTACCGTGATCAGAGTTCTCAGTCCATTCTCCTTGGATTGCTTCAGTGGTTGTTCCAAATCCTTACGCTGTAGTAACTCCTTCACCATGGTAATATTCATTCCAGTATGAACGGGTGGTACATTCTGGATCAGCGTGTAGTCAGACTGTAAGAACTGGTATGAGGTGACAGGTACAGTGAAAGTAAAATCACACCCTGTTACTGTGGGGAAGTTGCAAATATTAACCTGATCTCTTGTTGTGGGTAATGGCAAGAGTGCGAGCCAGACAGAGCTGCTAGCTATGCAACAATTTGACCACAAGCCTTGGATGCAGGCTGTGTAAGGACAAGCTGTCAAGGTCGAGATAACCACATTTGCGGAGTGGAAAGAAACAGGACACTGTAACAGAAGGCGATAGGGAACTGCTCATTTAGACAACCAGGAGTGCTTTGTACTGTTATGATGTTTATCCTTAAGGAATGTAACCTTCGCCCAATCATATCTTAACACACGTTGCCTTTCTGTGTATATAAGCTTTGAGTTGTTGCTTAATAAACAAACACTAGCTTGCATCAAGCTGGGTTCCTGTCCCTTCCCTGCAGCATCCTGTATCTACGATATCATCATTAATCATAATAAAACTACAGTGGGTCATCATACAGACACAGCCTTTTCCTATATATAACAGTTTCAATGGGACGGATTTCAAAATGGCATTCATTCTGTTCGGTTTCAAGACAAATGTCATATCTCCGTATCTGTGTTCCCAATCACAGATGGTGTCTGAAAATTTCCCTCCTTTAATTTCCATTCATCTCTAGATTATTATCTCTATTACTGTTTTTCAATACTACCGCAGACAAGATTGTCACCTGCCTTTCCTGGGCAACATAGACATCAGTCCATGGCCATCCAGTGGTACATGATTGCCATACATCTTGAGTATCAGTCATGAAATTGAATATTGGGTCCTGAAATTTTATATCCCCATTTGCAGTATATAAATAGTGGTTTGGTACAGGTGAAGATATACCAACAATCTTGTCCTTACTCTGTCATCTTGCAACAATAAAAGTCCTTTTATTGATGCAATGATGTTTAATTGATGTTCTGGTCTAACTGCATCAGTATACAAGGCTTCAGTTTCAATTGGTCTGCAATAAGTTGATCCATTAATCAGTCGGCAGCCAATTTGCACTTTCTCTCCCGGCACCGCGTGAAGTCTGGCTGTTTGATACTTATCATTCCACCCCCACTTTTGTTCCAACTTCTCTCATGGGCTTTGGGTACTATCGCTTGGGACGCAGCTTGAGAAAGGGGAAAGGCTGATAGCGGACAGGAGCTGACTGACTAGAAGGGCCGCAAATATTCTTGGGAACAAGCTGGGCGGACTGGTTAGCAGGGCTTTAAACTAGATATGATGGGGGAAGGGGGTGTACTCGGTGACAGAGAAGTGCATGGGAATGCTGTCACCCTGGGAGGCAGTAAGGGAAAACCCCAGTCATGTCCTGGAGGTACTAGGGAGGCCTCCTCTGAGAAGGCAACAGGGCCAATAGCTTAGCTGAAGTGCCTCTATACCAGTGTGCACAGAATGGGAAGTAAACAGGAGGAGCTAGAAACCGTGGGGGATTGGGAAAATATGACCTAATTGCTATCACAGAAACATGCTGGGATGGACCCCTTGACTGGAGTACCCTGATGGAGTACTACAGCCTTTTTGGAAGGGACAGACAGGGTAAGAGGGGTGGCAGAGTTGCCCTCCATGTCAGGAAGTTGATAGATTGCTGTGTCTGAGGAACAGCCACGACAAGGTCAAGAGCTTGTGGGTAAAAATCGAGGATTGGTCCAGTAGTGGTTGGGGTCTGCTACAGGCCACCTGATCAGAGGGAGCCTGTTGACGAGGTCTTCTTGCTTCAGCTGCAGGAGGTATCGTGCTCGTGGGCTCTTGTCCTGATGGGGGATTTCAACCACATGGAAATCTACTGGGATAGTGGCACGGTGGGTGGCAGACCATCCAGGAGATTCCTGGAGTCTGTCGAGGACAACTTCCTGGTCCAAGTAATAGATGGACCAACCCGAGGTGAAGTCTTACTGGACCTGGTGCTCACTAATGCAGAGGAGAGCACTCGAGAGGTTAAGATTGGAGGCAGCCTGGGCTGAAGTGATCATGCCTTGGTGGAGTTTGTGATCTTGAAGAATGTGGGTGGGCCTGGAAAAAAGCAGAGCTAGGACGCTGTTCTTCAGGAGAGCAAACTTCCAGCTGCATGAGGAACTGCTGAGTGGGGTCCCCTGGGAAACTGTTTGTAGAGGCATGGGCACAGAACAAAGCTGGCAGCTGCTTAAGGATGCCGTTTTGGGAGCACAGCGGTTCTCCAACCCCCAGCAGAGGAAGTCAAGCAGGGGATGTAAGCAACCACTGTGGCTGTGCAAGGACCTGCAGCTTAAACTGAGGGAGAAGAGGGAAATGTACAGGAGGTGAAAGCAGGGTTGTGTATCCTGGGAAAAATACAGGATAAAAAATAGGATTAGGAAAGCCAAGGCGCAGATGGAGCTGAACTTGGTGAGGGATGTGGAAGAGAACAAGAAGGGGTTCTGTTGTTGTCCTATGCGGTGAGCACCATTTGTCGCGGCGAAGGGAGCCAAGGACACCAGGTGGCCATCAGCAAGTCTCGCCTTTAATCAGAAAGCTGCGTACATTTACATTAGTGGTAATGAGGTTCATACATATTGCAAAACCCGGGCTCCTAATAGGTTAGTGATATCAGTGAGCAAAACTTTCAGTGTTAATTCTTACGGTTAAGCCGAAATTTCATTGGTCACTGCTTCCTTAATCCTTACTCCTACACCCTTCATGTTGCAGCAAGGTTCCTGTGCCCTAGTTTTGTGATTGGACGGTACCTCATTATGTTTCTACTTGAGTTGCAACAGTTGTAACATCCCTTTACTGCTTGGACAGCTGCAGCTAGTCCCTGTAAAGCCACTCTTGGCCTATCTCGGACATCTGCAAGAGGTTTTCCTTGCTGTGCCCCTTGCTCTTCAGCCAGTCTTGCATAAAATCCTCCACAGGGTTCTACAGGTACATAAGCAGGAAGAGACAGGCCAAGGAGAGTGTTCCCTTTCTGACAACAGGTAATGGGGAGGTGGCTTCCTCAGATGTAGAAAAAGCTGAGGTACTCAGTGAGTACTTGGCCACAGTCTTCATGGGTGGTCAGGCTTCCCATGTCTGCCAGGACCATGAGCCTCTAGGTGAGAGTGTGGGGAGTGGTTGTTGTCCCAGGGGAACAAGTCCGAGACGTCCTCGTGAAACTGAACGTGTATAAATCCATGGGTCTGGATGATATCCATCCTAGGTTTCTGAAAGAGATGGCTGATGTGGTTCTCCAGACGCTCTCCATCATATTTGAAAAATCATGGCTGTCTGGTGAATTCCCCAGTGACTGGAAAAAGGGAAACATTGCTCCCATTTTTAAGGAAGGGAGAAAGGATGGCCCGAGGAACTACAGGCCAGTGAGCCTCACCTGTGTGCCTGAGAAGGTCATGGAACAGATCCTCCTAGAAGCTATGCTAAGGCACATACAGGATCAAGAGCTGATTCGAGACAGCCAGCATGGCTTCACCAAGGGCAGATCTTGCCTGACCAACGTGGTGGCCTTCTATGACGGAGTGATGGTTTTGGTGGACAGGGGAAGGGCAGTGGATGTCATCTACCTGGACTTCTGCAAGGCCTTTGACATGGCCTCTCATCACATCCTTCTCTTTAAATTAGAGAGATGGGGATTTGAAGGATGGACTGTTCGATGGATTAGGAATGGGCTGGCTGGATGCAGCCAAAGAGTTGTGATCAACAGTTGTGTGTCAGGGTAGAGGCTGGTCACAAGCGGTGTCCCTCAGGGGCCGGTCTTGGGACTGGTGCTCTTCAACATCTTCACTAACGACATAGACAGCGGCATCGAGTACGCCCTCAGCAAGTTTGCTGACGGCACCAAGCTGAGTGGTGCAGTTGATACACTGGAAGGATGGGAAGCCATCCAGATGGACCTGGACAGGCTGGAGAAGTGAGCCCGTGAAAACCTAATGAGGTTCAGTAAGGCCAAGTGCAGGGTGCTGCACTTGGGTCAGGGCAATGCCAGGTATTTTTACAAACTGGGGGAAGATATCCTTGAGAGCAGCCCTGCGGAGAAGGACCTGGGGGTCCCGGTAGACGAGAATCTGGACATGAACCAGCAGTGTGCGTTTGCAGCCCGGAAGGCCAACTGTGTTCTGGGCTGCATTAAAAATTAGGGGTGACCAATAGGGAGAGGGAGGTGACTGCTGCCCTCTGCTCTGCTCTTGTGAGGCCCCATCTGGAGTACTGCGTCCAGGCCTTGGGATCCCAGTACACGAAGGACGTGGAACTCTTGGAGCTGGTCCAGAGAAAGGCCACTAAGATGATCAGAGGGCTGGAGCACCTCTCCTGTGAGAAAAGGTTGAAGGAACTGGGTTTGTTTAGCTTGGAGAAGAGAAGGCTCTGGGGAGACTTCATTGCAGCCTTCCAGTACTTGAAGGGAGCATGTAAACAGAAGGGGGAACAACTGTTTACAAGGGTGGATTGAGATAGGACAAGAGGGAACGGTCTTAAACTGAGACAGGGGAGGTTTAGGTTTGATATTAGGAGGAAGTTTTTTCACACAGAGGGTGCTGATGCACTGGAACAGGTTGCCCAAGAAGGCTGTGGTTGCTGCATCCCTGGAGGCATTCAAAACCAGACTGGATGTGACGCTGGGCAGTCTGCTGTAGTGGTTGGTGGCCCTGCACATTGTGGGGGGGTTGGAACTACGTGATCTTTGTGGTACTTTTCAACTCAGGCCATTCTATGATTCTACGATTCTCTCCTGGAGTTACAAGACTTAGCTCAGGACCAGAGTGGTAAGGGGGAGGACAGTGTTCCAGGTCTGAGCGGGGGTAGATTGGTTAAAGGACCCCATCGGGAATTTCTCTGTTCTTTCTAATCAGCAGAATCTTGTCTAGCCGTGATTAATTGCTGCACTTCCTGAGTCCAACAAGCAGTGTATTCAGATTCTTCCAGCAGAAAGAGTGTTTTACTATTTACGTTCACGTTCAAAGCCTGACATACCAAATCTTCGTCAGAGCTGTATCTCAGCCAAAAAACTGATTTCCCTACAATCGATTCTTTCGGCCATGTAACCACACGATATCTAATCATTTTCTGTTTATCCTTATCTCTGGTTCTCGGATTTCTCCTCCGATTTTTCAACATACTTCCTAAAGGACTTACAGCAGGTGCTGCCTTGGGGGCCGTCTCTCTGTCCCCCACCCTGGAACTCTTATTCCCCATTTCTCTCAGCAACCTACGGTCGTACTGCTGTGATCTGCAGCACTGCTCACACCCAATTCTCAGTTCTAGAGAATGAGGCGTGCCATCAAGCAACCCTTTTTGAAAGCCGTTCACATACAGCATGTGTTCCCAACCTTGACTGCCAAGGCAGTACTCAACCGCAAAGCAAACGAACAATTGTTCTTACCTTGGTCTGTCAGTCTCACAAAACCACAATGCCCGCTCTCTGTCCCTGTCCCCCAGTTGTTCACCGGTCTTTGCCTCTTAAAAGCATCCTCAGGTTCACAGATGGCTCCATGATGAACCACCGGGTCACTAACCACAGGGCTGCAGAAACAAGAGCAGGGTGCACCGTCCTGTGTTGTGGAGGTGGAGGTGGAGGTGGAGGTGCAGTGCAGGTGATGTTGGCTTACCAGGTTTCAACACCAAAAATTGTTAGAAATGCTCAAGTCAAGAATTTCTGGTCAGGCAAAGATCTCAGTGACAGCAGCAATTTTATTCATTATTGCAATAATGGGTGCACGCCAACCTGCTGTGTTATTTGTAAACAGAGAAGGTTTGGGGCATTCTGAACAATTCCTGAACACAGGGATTGTGAAATTATGGAGTTTTTGATCTTTAGTGAAGTAAGGAAGGCAGTTAGCAGAACTGCTACTTTGGATCTCCAGAGAGCAGACTTTGGCTTATTTAGAGACTTCGCTGACAGAGTCCCTAGGAGCAAAATTCTGAAAGGCTAAGATGTCCTGGAAGGCTGGACATTCTTCAGTAATTAAAGATTAAATGTGCAGGTGCAGGCAAGATACTGAAAGTGTGGCTAATGGAGGAGAAATCCAGCCTGGCTTAACAGAAAGCTTCTTCTGGAACTTGTGAATAAAAAAAAATTGATCAGCAGAAGTTGTATGGGGAGAAAACAGGAAGGAACAAAACTCAAGTAGAACTCAGTTTGGCTAGAACAATAAAAAGATGATAAAAATGCTTTTACAAACACATGATCAACAAAAGGAGGGTTAAAAAGGATCACCATTCTTTGTTGGATGTGGGGGGAAAACCAGTGATGATAGACGAGGATAGGACTGAGTGGCCTGGGTTGCAGCAGACCTCAAAGTTCATCTAGTTTCAACCCCCCTGCCAAAGGCAGGCTTGCAGACCCCTAGATCAGGCTGTCTAGAGCCACATCCGGCCTTGCCCTGAAGGCCTCCAGGGATGGGGCATCTACAACCTCTCTGGGCAACCTGTTCCATTGCATCACCGCTCACTGAGTGAAAAAACTAACACTCCATATTGAACCTGAATTTCCCCCGTCTTAGATTAAAACCTTTCCTCGTTGTTCTATCACTATCAGCCCATGTTATCAGTCACTGCTCCTCCAGATTATGTGATCCCTGGAAGTACCGGAAGGTCACAATGAGGTCTCCCTGGAGCCTTCTCTTGTCCAAGCTAAACAAACCCAGATCCCTCAACCTTCCTTTGTAGCAGAGGTGCTCCAGCGCTCTGATCATCTTAGTGGCTCTCCTTTGGACCCGTTCCAAGAGCCCTGCATCGAATCTTGTGCTGTGGGCCACAGGCCTGGACACAGAATCACAGAATGGCAGGGGCTGGAAGGGACCTCTAGAGATCATCTAGTCCAAACCCCCTGCCAAAGCAGCCCCCAAGAACATGCTGCACAGGTAGGCGTCCAAGCAGGTCTTGAATGTCTACAGAGGAGACTCCACTGGTGGGTGGGAAAGTCACAAGAGAAAACTTGTCAATGTATACAAGGGATGTTAGAACCTGTAATAAACAACTCGGATCATCCACATCTGAGACCGTGTCTCAGACACTGCACCTGGGCAGTGGGAAGGGGTTGGTAGGCTGTAGCTGTGATTGCCTAAGCAAAGAAGACTGCTATCAAAGGCATACAGAGCATACCGAATAACCAAATGAGCAAACTCAAGTTACATTGTATTGAACGGCAAAGTTTTATCATCACCAAACCTAAATAGCATGGACAGGTTACTAGCAAGAACTTCCAGACAAGAGCAGTCCCAAGACCATGTCGTCAAATGTAACAGCCAGAGTCATGACATACACCAACATGGTTAACTATACATGCTCTCTTTATTACCTGGACAGCCTCATTTTATAGCACTTATGACAGGGGTGTATAGAAAGTAGAGCAAAATCATTGGCAGAAAGCGAGAAAAACAACTCTAAAAAGCACTTCTGGCAGTTAACAGTTCTACAGAACAGGTCCCGGAGGAGGCAACTTTTTGATTGCAATATCATCCTAGTTCTGCAAAGTCTCTGCTGAAGGTCAACTCCATGAGTCATTCCAGGCCATGCACTCTTCCTCCAATTAGGGTCTGCCATCCCACAGCTTACTTGAACTTGTTTTCCTTTTCGTCTGGAAGTGTCCTTGGTTCCCAGTGTCCTTGGTTCCCAGCCTTCCTTTCTCATGCTGTTTATCTTGTTCTACAGCTCCTGCTTTAAATATACTTTCTTGTATTCCCACAATGTCTTCCTAAAGGATGGTGATCTGTCATCACAACTGCTAGTTCCCTTTCCCTTTGACATGCTCTTTAACCAGTTAGGTTAAGATCAGCCAACTCAGCTCTGTCTGGGGCAGCTCCGAAGCAGCAAACCTCAGTGATCAAGATTTACCATGAACCTTTGCCTTCATGACTTTTGTCATTAACCTCAAAAGTTTTACATCTAAGGAACAGAAGTTCTTTTACTTCAGAGTGCCGCATCCTTAGAGCTCCATTATCCATGTTTGATATAAATTATGCATTCCCATCTTACATTAGTTTATTAAATAATTCAAGCAGCTTGAATTCTTTCCAAATATATGTAATTTCATTTTAATCTATGAAATCTTGTGGAAGGCAATAAAAGGAAGCAAGCTAAGTGTTTGGGAAGAAATTCCCTTTTGAGGGGATATGGTAGATGTGGGAGATGGAGAGGTTAACTCAACTCGTCAAATGTTACCTTGCGGATAACAGGGTGCTGGGACAGACGACTGGATAGAAGAAATAGGGACGTTTTGTAGCTAGGTATAAGATTATCTTTCTGCTGTTTATGAAGACTTGTTTTGGAACTTGTTTGCTGTCTAGAAAAAAAAGATTGTTAGTAGAAAAGTACCCCAACAAAGGAAAAGTTGCTGCATTTACGCAAGCTAGTTCAAGAACAACTGGCTGCTGGTCACTTAGTGCCTACTACCAGCCCTTGGAACACTCCAGTCTTTGTTATTCTCAATAGGAGCGGTAAGTGGAGGCTTTTACAGGATCTGCGTGCTCTCAACGCAGTAACAGAGCCCATGGGGGCGTTGCAGCCTGGTCTCCCCTCACCGTTGATGTTACCCAAGGGTCCGCTCCTCCCTGGGCTCACTTAAGGGCTAGCCTCCAGTGGGAGAATGTCTCCTGCATGAGTGGGAGTGTTCCGCAGCCACAGAACCTCATCACCAGACAAATTAATGTTTTCCTGTATAAGATCACTGACTTTCATGATTTGCATGAAACGTGTTCTTTCTTCTCGCTGACTGCTTCTTGTTAAGAAACCAGTTCCTCTTAGAAGGCAATGTGAAGCAGCTCAATAAGAGCACAAGAACCTGGAGACTAATTTGGTGGAACGGAATCTCCACACTGCTGCTCACAGAATGTAACTGTCTGTTTTCTGCCTCCATGACTGAACCGACATCCTTACACTTGGGTTTTAGAATGCATGTCATCATATTCACAGGACTCAGAGATGCGGCGGTCAGAAACTTGTAGGCGTTCAAGATCTTGTGCGTGCAGACCGTTCCTCACCAAGGACAGCTATATAGCATGAACCAAAGCGAGGTACAAGCAGGTGTGACTGAAACTGCCCCCTGAGAAGAAGGCTCCTTTCTCTCATGCGCAGATAAGAGGATGCCCACGCTCCACCTGACTGTAAAGAGGGCAGCCTGAAAAGATGAAGCCCTCAGTGCTGGAAAGGACTTCACTAACCAGAAAAGGATCACTGCGGGAAGCACACGTGGACATTTGGGCCTGTGGCTGGGAAGCAAGGCAAGGAGGCATCCTATGCGGTTTTCCTTCGAGGAACAGGGCAGTCTTAAGCACAGGAGGACAAATGTGCTGATGCGTGAAGACAGATAATGTAAGCGTATTGCTTACTGTTAGAATTACTCTACTTCAGTTAGGAAAAACAACTCTGGGGCCTGTGGCATTTCCAGCTCACAGGGTCCAGAAATCTGGAAAGTATTCCACCTTCAAACTGTTTATCCAGAGCTCTTTGCTGTATAACTGCAGGCTGATTTTATTCTAGAGAAGAAGAGCAAGCAGTTCCTCTGTTCCCTTCAAAATCTTTAAGCTGTCCCTATGTGTGATCAAATAAGCACAGACAGCAAGAATGACCTGTGGAAAAATTGTCTTGTGCTATCGTTATTGTTAATTAATCCCTGATTCTGTGAGTGCTTGATTTGGGAGGGGCATTGCCAGCTCAGAATAACTGGCAACCAGGATGCTAATTGTGATTTATATATAAGTATTAGTGTGTAACAATTGGTAAGGACAGCAACTCTGCATGCTACTGTGCTTCTGTTTCTGTCTCCCTCGGCCTGTTGCCTTCTAGTGCTAAAACAAGTTGTAAGTAAGTAGTGACTGATATCTATCCTAGGCCATGCAACAGGAATGAAATTAAGTTCAAAGAACTGCTAAGTAACTCAAAAGTGTGCAGGAAACTACATACCCCAGAGGACTTTGCGTTCCCATTTTCCACCCTGAGGGAAAGAGAAGACTGCACGCAAGTCCCGAGACTTCCTCTTTCGCTGCTCATCTCAGCAGTGGAAGTTCCCTAGCCATCTCGCCTTCAGCTTTAGCCTAAGGCCTTCAGTTTCAGACGCTCTCTCATTTTATTTGGTTTCTTAGCTTCAGTTTCCATTACACGGTATTACATTCTGTCATTTTGCATTCCGATATGTTCTTTAGATAATTACTTTTCCCCTTCGGATCGTTGTCGCTGTTTTGTTCTTAGGCCCATCCCCCTGCCGTTTCCCTTTTCCCGTTTCCCTTTCCCGGGGCGTGGGTCTGTGTGTCTCCTGCCCCATGAGTCACGGAACAGGGCTGAACTGGCCCGTAACCAATTGACAGCACTGCTACCAATTATCTGAGAGCGTATTGTCAGCGAATCAGAAATGAGAGCACAGGACTATATATCCTGTATGAAACTCATCCTTTTCATCTTTATGATTCAGGAACGGATGCCTTGGAGCTCACAGGCCCGTGAGCAAGACAGCTGCCAAGCTGACAGCGAGTCTTCGTCTTCCCCCTCTGTCCTGCTGCAGCTGTCTCTGACCTCACAGCAGAAGCACGAGGACCTGGGCAGTCTGGCTACCCTTGCAAAGCTTTCTGGGGAAGCAGGGGCACACATCCCTCCCGCTGGGGAACTTTGGTCTGAGCCATTTCAACCCGGGGCCCGGAACCAGCCCCGCCCAGGCGGGGCAGCGTGTCACAGCGAGGCCCTTTGTGACCCAATCCTGTGACACCCAGGGATCGCTGGCACGGACACGGAGGCCCCGCAGTGTCCGGCAGGACAGCGAGGGGACAGGGCAGAAGTGTGCGGGTCAGGCGAGGAGCCCCCGAGCGCAGCCCAAGTCGTTTCCCTCTACCCCCGGCAGCCCCGCGGCTGCCCCTTCCCAACTTCAGTCCTCATCCCTCAGGATGGAGGAGAGACGCCCCAGCCAACCCAGCACGGCCTGGGAGGAGAGTGGGGCTCCCCAGCAGAGAGAACCTCCACCGGAGCCCTACGAGGTGACCGAGGTGCAGCCGCTGCATGCCGGTGAGCGAGGGTCCCCAGAATTGGCAGGCAGGGCTGGGGCAGCGAGTGCCCCCTGCTCGACACCAGGGCCCCTTGTCCTGACAGCCACGGGTACACTGAGCCAGGCGAGCAGGCACAGGGCTGCGGAGGGCACAGCTCCACAGCTCCTTCCTCTGCTCGCGCCTGCTTTCGGCCGCTCTACAGCGCTGCTCACTCTTCTCCTTGGTTAGATGCTGACTGGCTGCCTGTGTCTGTAGAAGAAAAGGAGGCTTTAGATTGTATCGAGGCCTACATCAAGAGTACAGAAAAGGTAACGGCAGCCGTCTCCATCTCAGCTGTGACTGCAACTCCTGACAGTCCCTCCGGCTCTGCTGCCAGGCTGCAGGAGGGCTGCTGGCTAGATGGAGCTGCTGCCTTCCAGACATGCCGCGCTGCTCCTCACCCTGCAGTGCTCTGGGCCTGCAGGACACGGCTCTCCCAACTCACGCTTCCTCCTTGTCTCTCTGTGGTGGCCAGGACGGGATGCTA
The DNA here is from genome assembly GCA_036925125.1 of Oreortyx pictus. NCBI lineage: Eukaryota > Metazoa > Chordata > Aves > Galliformes > Odontophoridae > Oreortyx > Oreortyx pictus. Next base: position 18,416,285 of record JAUPFR010000004.1, read on the forward strand.
ACAAATATGTTCCTGGAGAACATCTGCAACATTTGCAAATTCAGGAAAGAGAAGGCCTTGAGTGAGAGCCCGTCTATTTTCTGCCATCGAAAAGGCTTGACAGAGAAAATACAGGTGAGGGGACAATACAAAGGGTTGTGGGAGGAGCAGAGCCGCTCAGGCTGGCGCTGTGTGAGGCAGGGGTGGCTGGAGGACTGTGGGTGCCATGGAGATCTCAGCAGCGGGACACAGAGTGGCTCTGAGTTCCAGTGCTGGGTTGGGAGTACTGGGGCTTTTCTGGCCCTGGCGACCAGCGCCAGGTCTGCTGGTGCTGGTGACTACCAGGTCTCATCCCGGTTATTCCCTACAGAAACTGGTGGAAAATGAGCCCATAGAGCAGATGTGCACGGCCATGCTTGCGATCGCCGCCTTGAGGTACCTGCCCAACCCTGCTTTTGCCCACGCATCCCCAGATCACGATCCTGGTGACCCTGACCCTAGCCTGGAGGCATCCCCCAGTGTGTGCTGGGAGGCTCTCAGCTCTCCACTTCTCTGCGCTTCTTATGAGGTTGGAGGAAGCCCTGAAGCTTCCTGCAGGTTCTCAGCTGTGGCCCCACAGCAGGAGGCATCAGGACTGTCCTTCTGCCGGGGCCAGCCCCATGGTGGAGGTGCCTCACAGCAGGGCTCCACTTCCCTTTCAGGGAACCCTGCCCAGGGGAGGACCTGTTCCAACCCTGCTCTGGCATCGAGGCACTGCTCCCCAACATCAGATTCTCTCTATTTGCAGTGAATTGAAGGCAGTTTCCGAGGACAAAATAATACCTCTTTTAAATGCGTGCTGCAAATCCGTCTTCTACCTTCCTCCAAAAGAGGACTTGAACATTGAACTTTACAATTACGTAAGTACTGGGTATACTACTGGAGATCCCATTATTCATGTGCAGAAATTACTAAGGATCCTTGCAGGCAGGGTCTTGGCCTTGCTTACCACACCCCTTTTCTCTCGCTCTTGCCATGGGTCTGACAACAGCCAACACTGACCATCTGGTCTGCGCGCAGCATCTTTGTGGCAATGGAGCCTGTCCCTGGCTGGACATGAATCTGCCAGTGTCCTTCCCTATAGTCAAGGGGCTCCCAGAAGCTTCCTCAGGGTGAGAGGGCCCTCTGAAAGACTCTCACAACCTGTTGCTGTCTTTACAGACCCTGTATGCTATGGACAGAATGCTGCAGGTATGGCTGCTCAGCAGTTGCACCTCTGACGGAGAGGAGCTGCAGAATATCCTGGAGGTCTGTCTATTGCACAGCTCTGCCCCCAGAGCACTCTTTGGTAGAATTGGAGCCCTCTCTGTTGGAATGCCATGGGCAGGAGCAGGAGCCTCCAAGTGACCTCGTTGGCAGTAGCCCCGTAAAGGGCTTGGCTCCAGCCCGGGGAAAGCCTGGATGGAGGCTGTGATTCCAGCTGGAGCTCAGCAGTTCTGCTCCTGCTCGAAAGGGCATCAGCAGCTCCCAGGCTAACCAAACCAGCATCTGCTCTCCTCACAGGTGCTGCTGCCCTTCACCACCTCCGAAAGCAAAATTGTGCGTGAGAGGGCCATTGAGCAGACCTGGAAGCTTTGTGGTTTCTTGGCCAGCAGTTTCTGTCTGAAGGTAAGGACCAGGCCACACTGTCTCCCATACTCTGCATCCCAGAGCTGCCTGCAGCTCAGAGGTACCTGCAAGACAAGCTTGGGTACAGCTGGGAACCCTCAGCATGTTTCTGCCCTGAAGGGAGGATCTTAATCCTTCCTTTCTCTCTGACAGCGTTCTCTCTCTCAATTTGACATGTCTTCCCTCTCTTTTTCCTTCCTACCACAGCCATTAAAAGAATTCCTTCAACCATCTCAAAGGACAGACATAGTCCTCATGACACTTGAAAAGACCGCTGGAAACTGCAGCATTGAGGACAAGGAGTATGCCAGGATTATACTAGAGATGGTTCTGAAAGACCCCGTCACCTGGCTGATGGATGTAAGCAGACTGAGGCTGGATTGCCGTGCCCTGCCCTCCACAGCTCTTGCGCATCCAAAGCCATTTAAAGGCAGCAAAGAGCAATGGGATTGGGAAAAATATCAGTGGCAGCAGGGTAAACGGCTGCAGTACAGTTGCAGTAATATTCTTCCTGTGTCCTCCCAACAGGTGCCAGAGATTCTGGGTTCCATCCACAGAAACCTGAAAAAAAATCAAGGATCACTTCAGCAGACTGCCCTAACATTGCTGGATATACTGACCAGCCATTTTCCCAGGGATGTGCTGCTGAGTGTGTTGGTGGACCTTCCAGAGAGTGACAGGTACCAGCCCTGATAGCCCCACATGCTTGTTCCATGTGAAAACAGGGGCTCAGAGACACTCTGTCTGCTGCAGAAAATCCCTGAGCAGCAAGCTCTCCACTCCACTGTGCTTTCCAGTGCTGGTGGGCAGCAGCCAAAGCCAACAAAGGAGGCCGAGAGCTCCCCATCAGGCTCCAGCCCTGTGCCCCGGGGAAGGCCATCTCAGCCCCTGCTGCTCACCCATACAGGGTTCCCAGGCCTCCCCAAGCATGCTCAGCTGCAGGGCCAGGGCTGCTGTACAGCCTCCCAGGCCTTGTGGGCCTGCCTGAGCAAAGGTGCTGTTGCTGAGGCAGACCTGCTGACACAGCATTTCTCTTCCTTTGCAGCACTACTCTGGAGATCTGGAAGGGTATGCTTTCTTCCCCAGAGTCATCAGGCAGGGTCTTAGAAGAGCTGTTCCTCATTCTGAAAGTGGAAAATTTCTGCTGGATCCTTACAAAGACCAGTCTCCTTCAGCAGACAGTGAGTTACCAGACCATGCCCCTTGCTGTCCTTCAGGGCTCTTTTTCTGCAGCTCCCTGCCTCTTCCTGCCTTGCCTTGCCCCCAAGACAGGAAAACTGATGCAGGGGAGGGGCAGAGTCGAGGCCACATGCCTGGCTCCAGGAGAGCCGTGGCCTCCACACAGACGGAGCAGGCTGGAGGGCTGGGGAGAAGAGCCTGTGGCCGCACATGTCTGGTACCAACTTTGTGCCAGCTCCAGCAGGTCAATCTCTTTTCAAAGATAGGAGAGCAAGAGGCTGTGCTGGCCCAAGGGCAGGAGGAGCAGGCCTTGTCCCTGGTAGCTTTGTTGTTCTTAGTGATGTGTGCCCCCTGTGCTGGGGACCTGCTCAGCCTCTGCACAACACCGCATCTGCTGCGTAGGGTTACTTTCTGACCCTCCACTGCTCCCTTTACTTCCACCACTGGGCATTCTCGCCACGTCCCACAGCAGAGAGGTGGAGGCTAAGCAGGCAGCAAGTGCCTCAGAGGCAGTGCTGAGGGCCAGCCCTGTTTCCTCCTAGGCCTGGAGCCAGGGGAGCTCTGCTTTGCTATGGTAGGGTGGCCGGGGAAGTACTGTGAGGCACAGGCACCCCGTGCTGGAAACCTGCTGCACTGATTTGCTTGAATCCACAGAGAATTTGTGCAGCGTGTGACCCTGAAGCATCTCCCTTTCATCATCCATGCTAATGCTATGGCCTGCTCTCCACAGCTCTTGGGCATATGACACCATTTTAGGCCAGCATAGAACAATGGGAAGGGCAGTAATATCACTGGAGGCAGAGCAAACGACTGCAGTACAGCAGCAGTAATATTCTTCCCGTGTCCTCCCAACAGGTGCCAGAGATTCTGGGGTCCATCTGCAGAAATCTGAAAGAAAATCACAGATCGCTTCATAAGACTCTCTTTGCATTGCTGGATATACTGACCTGCCAGTTTCCCAGAGATGTGCTGGAGAGTGTGTTGATGGATCTTCCTCAGTGTGACAGGTACCAGCCCTGACTGCCCCGCACTATAGTTCCGCATGAAGAGTGTGACTCAGAAGTGCTCTGGCTGCCACAGCCAAGGAAAGCTGCAGGTCATTCCCGAGGAGCAATTCTGCTGCAACAGTATCAATCTTCATTTGCAGTATTACTCTGGACACGTGGAAGAGAATACTTACCCTGAGAGAGACATCAGCGAGAAACTTCTACGAACTGCGATGTGTTCTAGGGGACCAACGGTTGTGTGAGATACTTAAGATCACCTCAGTGGAGCTGAAACTCCTTCAACTGACTGTGAGTTACAGGACATGGTAGCCTGCTCTCCTACAGGACTCTCTTTCCCCTGTTCCCTGTCTCCCCTTGCCTTACTCCCCTCCCTGGTGCAGGGCCGTAGCAGAGGCAGAGCCACGGCTGGGGCTGGGGAGAGCCACTGCCTCCACGCAGGCAGAGCAGGCTGAAAAGTGTCTGTGGCCACCCATGTCCAGAGCCTTTGTTGTGCCAGCTTCTGCTGGGCAGGTGCTCCTCGAAGGCTTTAGAATGTCAGAGGGCAGGATGTGCAGACTAAAAAATTCATCCTGCATAGTGCTAGGCCTGGGGCACAGAGGGACCGTTGTGCCTTCCAGAGGCGCTGCTGCCCCAGGCCAGGCTGTGCTGCCCCAATACTTTGCCCTGAGCTGACAGAGGAGCCAGGAGCTGCAGGGTGCAGGGAGTCCTGCTGCCTGTGTCTGGCTCTCACCGCTGCCTTTGTTTCAGGTGATGCCTCCCACTGAAGAGAACCTGAAAGAGCTGTGTAAGCCAGCGGTGCTCCAGAGGCTTCTGAAGACTAGAAGCCTGCCGATACTCTGGCTGGTGCTCAGAGGCCTTGACCTGCTGTCACAGAGACCTGAGACGGTGAGCAGGACCTAGTCAAGCGAAGCCCTGTTGGCAGCCTGGCGGTGGGGCGGTGGGCATCCTTGTGCTGTGGCCTTGCCTGAGACTCAGGAGCTGGGGTGATGGCCGTGGTGGGGCCTGGGGAGATTTCCAGGAGCTTTCCAGATGGGTTACTTGGGGACCGGTTGGAACAAAGGGTGGCTGAGCAGGGGACACGTAGTCCTTGTTCTCCTGCCCTCCTTTCTCCTTTCTCCCCATGTCCTTATCGGTACAGTCATGGCCACCACCTACCTAGAGTCTGCTACTGCAGCTGCCAGGAAGGAAGATGTGTGGCTGGTTTTCTGTAACTTGAGCTTTGACTCCAGGATGGCCAGTGCTCTCTTGATGGAAAGGAAATTGTATGTTTTGGACAGGCAAAAGAAATTCGGGCCCTGGTTCCAAACACATTTACCGTGCTGTTTGACAACGTGAACATTGCTCTGAAGCTGCTGGCTGTCTTCAGAAACATGCTGAATCATCTGGGGAAGAGAGAGGCCAGTTCCTTTGCTCTGGAGCTGTCTGAGAATCTCCTGCCTCTTTTTAATCATGTAAGTCTGCTGCACGTTTCGGTGCTCAGCAAAAGACCCTTCTCCTTTCTTTGTTCCTCTGGGCTCTCGCGGGATGTCTTCTGGGCTCCACAGCCTAGCAGGCCTTGTCCCTGACAGCTTGATTGTTCTTGGCACTGTGAGGCCCCTGTGCTGGGAACCTGCTTAGCCACAGGTGCCTGCTTAGCACCTGCTGCCTCGGGTTACTTTCTGACCCTCCACTGCTCCCTTTACTTCAGCACCGGGCATTCTTCCTGTGTGCCACAGCAGGGAAGTGGAGGCTAAGCAGGCAGCATGTGCCCAGAGGCATTGCTGTTTCCTCCCTCGCCCAATACGTGGCGACCTGTCTGGACCTGGTGGGGTGTCTGGGGGAGCACTCTGAGACACAGGCACCTCATGCTGGAAACCTGTTGCACTGCTTTGTATGGCGGCACAGCGTCCTTATGCAGAATGGGACTTCAAAGCATCTCCCTCATCAGCCATGCTCACCTTGAGCAGCAAGAACGTGGTGCTGAGCTCCTCCTGTTCTTCTCCCTCAGGTGTCAAGCGAAGTGCGAGAGTGTTCCATCCACCTCTTCAAAGATCTGATGGAGGCTGTGGTGTTGTGGCACTGGGGAAACATGAAGGAGAACGTGCGCATGGGCCTGCTCCCTCTGCTCTTTCGGTTGAGCGATGAGACCCCGAGCGTTGCACAGGTACAAACTTCAGGCCTGACCAGAATGCAGGCTAGGGTGTGTTGACACCTCAGGAGCGGTGCGAGAATTGAGGGCAGGGCAGAAAGCGTCTCAGCTCTTGGGATGTGTGTCTGTGGTGCCATCTCCCAGCATCTGTTGTTCTGTAGGCTTCAAGGGAAGCCCTCGTGGCTTGTGCAAAGTTCCTGAAGTGGAAGAAGCTCAAGCACCAGGCCCGGGAGGAGAACAAAGAGGGGATCATGAAGTGCTTGGTAAGGACACTTTAACAGCCCCCACCTTTTTGCTGGCTGAAGGGGACGCTGGCTGAAGGAGCTGCGCCAGCATCTGGGGAGGGTCTGCAAGTCTCATGGCTCTGTGTTCTTCTCCAGATGCAGCAGGGCAGGAAGGCAGTGGAGAGATACCTGTGGCAGAGCCTGCCATACCTGAGGGATTCTCAGTCCTCTGTGCGATGCGAGGCTGTCAAATTCATCGGTGAGCCCAATCCCTGGCTCCCTCTTTTGGCCCTGTCCTGGCAGCAAGGCGCAGCCCTGCACCCCCCACAGATACATCCTGACCATGGCGATAGCCCCGATGGGTGCCTTGCTCAAGTCTGCACTCGGGCACCCTCCCTGCCTGGTGCACAGCAGGGGAAGCAGCTGGGTTGGCTTGGAAGGAGTCTGAGCTCCTAGGAGCATGTTGGGGAACTGGGGTCTGATGGGATCTCTCTACCTAGGGCTGGCTGTGCAGCACTGCCGGGACCAAAGTGAGGAAAATCTGAATAAAATCTGCAATGGTGAGTGAGGGCAGCGCTGCGTGTGCTGGTGCTGAGGGCAGGGGGCAGAGTGTGGGCAGTGTGCAACTGTGCCTTGCCCTGCTGCATGGAAATGCTGCAGGGGCAGGTGGGACACTCCTGAGCAGTGGCTTTCAGTTGATCCCTCAGTTTGTGTGCTCCTCCTGATCTAGAAAATCAATGAGTGGGGCTGGCATGGTCCAGAGGTAATGCTGGTGCGTCTCTGCAGGTCGGTGGGTTTCACCTCTGTTTCCTTCTGTTGCAGCCCTCAAGCCTTTGGAAGATGATGTCAGTCTTGCAGTCCGTTCCCTGTCAGACAGGACAGCTCTGATGCTGAGAGAGCAAAGACAGCAGGCAGTATCTGCACGGCATTGGCTTTCAGCTCTGTGCTGCTGGCCCTGATTTGAGCTACATATCGGCTCATTTTGCCAGGCCTTAGACAGAGACACTGCAAGAAATTCTGCGTTCTTCTAACTTCTTGCAAAGGTGAAGTACCAGTAAGCAATGCTCCTGCTTGCTCAGTAGTGCTGTGTGCCTGGGCGTGACTGTCGTGTGCAATAAGACAAATGGGTTTTCATTTCAAGGGAAAAAAACAAAACCATCTTGCTTTCTATCTTGGAGACCCAGAAATCTGGACTCAAAGATCTTCCATTTTGAGTTTGCATTTCAAATCTGGGAAAGGAATGATTCTCCTAATCTTTTTTGCTGACATGTAAGTTCTAACAAGGGAACAGCACAAAAACAGCAAAATAGATCTTGAAGAAAGGTGGAAGAAATCGTAGGGAGAATCACAGAGTCACAGCGCTTGGAATGGTCCTCATGAGCTTGTTGAGTCCAATCTCCCTTCTAAAGCAGGTACTCTACAGTAGGGTAGGAATCCAGATGGGTCTTGAGTATGTCCACAGCAGGAGACTCCACCACATCACTGGGCAACCTGTTCCAGTGCACTGTCACTGTTACCGTTTAGAAGGTTTCCTGCGTGTTAGTATGGAACTTCCTATGCACAAGCTTTAGGCCAGTTCTCCTACTCCTGTTGCTTCACAGCACCAAGAAGAGCCTGGCCTCCTCCGTTTGCCTCCCACCTCCCTGTAGACATTTTTAAGCTTTGTTCAGCTCCCCTCTCAGTCTTCTATTCTTCAGGCTAAACAGTCTCATATGGGAGATGCTCCACACCCTTTATCTCTGAAGTTCATGGAGTGTCACCAACAGGGAATTTTGCCTTGCAGCCTTATCTGTAATGACGGATTCCCATTACTGCATTTCAGCTGACACCTCCCACACCTGGTTTTCATCACTACATTTAATTATCCTCAGATTACAAACATATAGCTGTGCTCAAAGGCAAGCACTGAAGTAATATTGATATTGAAGAGAAAAATGCACTGTTTTTTTACAGTGGAGAATGGAGGCTGACAGTACATTACCGTGGCCTGAATGAAGTCACACCCCACTGAGTGCTTCTGTGCCAGATATGTTAGAGCTGCAGTATGAACTGGAGTCGAAAGCAGTCAAATGGAATGCCACCACTGACATCGTGAATGCATTCTTTTCCATTCCTTTGGCCACAGATTGCAGGCCACAGTTTGCTTTTACCTGGAAGGGTGTTCCGTACACATGGAACCATTTGCCCCAGGGGTAGAAGCACAGCCTAACCATTTGCCATGGGTTGATCCAAACTGCACTGGAACACGGCGTGGCTCCCAAGCACCTCCATAACTTTGATGACGTTGTGTGGGGCGACACAGCAGAGGAAGTTTTTGAGAAAGGAGAGCAAATAATCCAAATTCTTCTGGGTGCTGGTTTTGCTACTAAACAGAACAAAGCAAATGGATCTGCCCAAGAAATTCAGTTCCTAGGAGTAAAATGGCAAGACTGGCATTGTCACGTCCCGGGAGATGTGGTAAATAAAAACAACAGGATGTCTCCACCTGTGAAGGACGGAAACTCTTTTCCTTTCTTTTGTCTCAAAGCTTGCTTTGTAAGGCCTTTTCTGTTGACAAGACTCTGACTGATAACTGCCGGTTATCTAGATGGGTGTCATAGTGCCTCAGTGTCTCTGCTGGTGGTTGTAAAGACAAGCAGAAATAGGGGCAAACAGTCTTTTCTGGGGGGGTATGGCTTGGAGAAGCTGACCACCACAAAAAGACAACAATACTGCTGCATGGCAATGCAGGTGACATTCTCTGCTGGATTATCTGTTGGGTCAGGCACGTCACACAAACAAAGAGAAAAGAAAAAAGCCCTGAGAAGTGTGGGAATAAAAGGCCGTCACTGAACCAAGGATTTTAGAGAAGAATTCCTGGAGAAGAATTCCTGGAGAAGAACTCTTAGAGAAGAACTTTCAGAAAAGAACTTTGGAGAAGAGCTCCCAAAGAAAAATATCTTTGACGGAGAACTGCCGAAGAGAAAAACCTTTGGCAGAGAATTCCCTGAGGGGAAAACCTCTTTGGAAGAACCCCTTGGCCTGCTTGCTGCGAAGCTTCCTAGCTTTCTCCCATCCCCCGCCGTGACTAGACAAGTTCCTGAGACCAGCGGACCTACTATGAACCTCGCTGGATCCATGATGGTGATTATATCATTTTTGCTTTCTGCCAAAGTGTCTTTATCCCTTTTCTATCGTTCACCTTCCCTTCGCCATATCCCTAAGCAACTAGTATTTGAAATAAACTGGTCGGGTTAACATTTGACGCGCTGTGTCTTAATCTCACGCCAGGTATACACATAATCAAAGAAGACAGCGAGCTCAGATGGGGAACCTCAGTCATTCAGGAATCCTAGAGGTGATCATGGACTGGCCTGCAGGCAAGTAATTTGGGACATCAGCAGCAGAGGAGGTATCATGTGCTAAAGAGGCCCCACCATATAATGAACTACCGGAAAATGAAAAGAGATGTGCCCTGTTCACAGACAGACTGGGTTGTATTGTTGGGAAGCTCGGCAGTTGGAAGGCTGCTGGGTGGGAGCCCCACATGACAAGTTGCAGAGGCCACTGAAGGAGAAGGAGAATCAAGTCAATTTGCAGAGGTAGAGGCTGTCCTTAGATGGGCTGGCCTTGGATGAGGCGGAATGGGAGAGGTGGCCAATGCTGTATCTTTGTACTGACTCGTGGATGCTGGCAAATGCTCTATGGGGGTGGTTGCAGCAGTGGGAACAAAACAACTGGCAAGAGATGGGTAAACCTATCTATGCTGCTGAACTGTGGAAAGACATCGCTGCCCGAGCAAAAAATATGGTATTAAAGGTGCATCATGTAGATGCTCATGTGCCCAAGAGTTGAGCTTCTGAAGAACAGACAAATAACCATTAGGTAGATTGAGCTGCCGAAATGGAGGTGGTTCAGGTAGGCTTGGACTGGCAGAACAAGGGAGAGTTATTTTTATCTCGGTGGGCACATGAGGCCACCAAGGAAGGGACGTGACCTATAAGTGCACTGGAGACCGAGGGGTGGACTTAACTATGAACGCTATTGCACAGGATATCCATGACTGAGACAAATGTGCCAGAACTAAACAAACCAAGAGGATGAAACCACTCTGGCAGGAAGGGCAATGGCAAAAGTATAAATAAGGGGAGGCGTGGCAGGTTGATTATATCATCTTGCCACAAACTTGCGATGGTAATTGTTACGTGCTTACCATGGTGGAGGAGTCAACTGGGTGGCTTGAAGCACGTGCAGTGCCCCATGCTACTGCCCGTAACACCATCTTAGGCTTTGAGAAGCAAATCCTGTGGTGACACGGCACTCCAGAAAGAATGGAGTCCAATAATGGGACTCATTTCAAAAATTCCCTTGTGGATATTTGAGCCAAGGAACACGGCACCGAGTGGATCCATCATATCCCCTACTGTGCACCAGCGGCTCCTAAGATTGAGTGCTACAGTGGGTTGTTAGAAACCACATTAAAAGCAATGAGTGGGGGAACATTTAAGCATTGGGAGAAAAATCTGGCAGAATTCATCTGGTTGGTCAACACTAGAGACTGGGTCAGTCGAAATGGTCCTACACAATCCAGCTCCCTACATACCGTAGAGGACTTAAGGTCCCTGTGGTACACGTAAAGAACATGTTGGGAAAAGCGGTGTGGGTCCTTCCAGCCTCTGGAAAGGGCAGACCCCTCCAAGAAACCATTTTTGCACGAGGACCTGGATCCACCTGGTGGGATGGAGGAAAATGGGATGTCCAGTGTGTACCACAAGGGAATTTGATGCTGGGGGAGTGCAGTCTGCTATTCCATGAATATATATATACAGATACGTTTGTATGTAATCCATGTTAATTACTGTTTTGTTCGTATATAGGGGTATGATAAGGCTGATGTGATGGTGTGGAATCTTGTGGTTTTGATGCCGGCATTCCACGTCAGAACGTGATGCAGGGAGTTAAGGATTTAATGCTGCGGCAGGGAGCGTCTGAGGGGCAGAGCTCCACACCAGACGCCAGGTCCTCGCTCTCAGCTGCAGATTCAGCACGTGTGCTTCTTCTGCAGTTTCTTCCCTACTGTAAGCTCTCAGATTTGGTTTGGAAACTTTGTTTCTCTCAAATGTATGATTTCATTGCATTTTATAAAGTTACCATTCCTCCTCAAGTTGTGTCGTTGTTTTCTATTCCTCCTCAAGTAGCGTCGTTGTTTTATTGTAGACCCATATGTTATCTGTCTGTCCCTCCATCCTTCCCCCCGCCCCCCGTGTGCACGACTCTGCTTGGATGGCCACGTGGCCATCAACGGTGCTGTTTTTTTTCTTCCTCTCTCCCTTCTTTGTTTCCCTTATGTCCCTGTCACAGATAACACCGTGACAGTTGCCCAGATGCCACGTCCTTGGAGACGTTCAAGATCAGGCTGGACTGGGATCTGTGCACCTGATCCAGCTGTAGGTGTCCGTATTCATTGCAAGGCAGTTGGACTAGGTGTCGTTTAAGGGTCCCATCCGTCTTGAATGATTCTATGAATCTCTGCAGCCTTTCTTTCTCAGTCATCTTTACTACAGTCATGGTTATAATAAAGCCTAACGGCAGCATAGCCATTTTGGCTACCGATGCGCTGCACGCCTCTCTTTTCCGCTACATTTTCTTTCTTCAGTCAGGAGAAAGACAAGAGAAAAATGCCTCTGTAACATTCTTTCTGAGGCATACCACCTCAGGCATACCTGAGGGATTCTCAGTCCTCTGTGCGATGCGAGGCCATCGAATTCATCGGTGAGCCCAATCCCTGGCTTCCTCTTTGGGCCCTGTCCTGGCAGCAAGGCGCAGCCCTGCACCCCCCACAGATACACCCTGACCATGGCGGTAGCCCTGATGGGTGCCTTGCTCAAGTCCCCCCATCGAGCCCTGTCCCTGCCTGGGGCACAGCAGGGCAAGCAGCTGGGTTGGCCGGGATGGAGTCTTTTCTCCTGGGAGCATGTTGGGGAACTGGGGTCTGATGGGATCTCTCTACCTAGGGCTGGCTGTGCAGCACTGCCGGGAACAAAGTGAGGAAAGGCTGAATGAAATCTACAGTGGTGAGTGAGGGCAGCGCTATGTGTGCTGGGGCTGAGGGCAGGGGGCAGTTTGTGGGCAGTGTGCAACTGTGCCTTGCCCTGCTGCATGGAAATGCTGCAGAAGGAGGGGAACAATCCTGGAGCAGGTGGGACACTCCTGAGCAGTGGTTTCCAGCTGATCCCTCAGTCTACGTGCTTCTTCTGGTATGGAAAAGTGATGGGTGGTGCTGGCATGGGCCAGAGGGGATGCTGGTGGTTATCACTTCTGCTGTTTCCCTCTGTTACAGCCCTCAGGTCTTTGGAAGATGATGTCCATCCGAGAGTCTGTTCCCTGGCAGAAGAGATAATGCTGATACTGAGAGAGCAAAGACAGCAGGCAGTATCTGCACGGCACTGGCTTTCAGCTCTGTGCTGCTGGCCCTGATGTGAGCTACGTATCGGCACATTTTGCCAGACCTTTGACTGATACACTGCAAGAAATTCTGCGTTCTTCTAACTTCTTGCGAAGGTGAAGTACCAGTAAGCAATGCTCCTGCTTGCTCAGTAGTGCTGTGTGCCTGGGCGTGACTGTCGTGTGCAATAAGACAAATGGGTTTTCATTTCAAGGGAAAAAAACAAAACCATCTTGCTTTCTATCTTGGAGACCCAAAAATCCAGACTCAATGATATCCATTTTGAGTTTGCATTTCAAAAAGGTGAAAAGAAATCGTAGGGAGAATCACAGAGTCACAGCGCTTGGAATGGTCCTCATGAGCTTGTTGAGTCTAATCTCCCTTCTAAAGCAGGTACCCTACAGTAGGGTAGGAATCCAGACGGGTCTTGAATATGTCCACAGCAAGAGACTCCACCACACCACTGGGCAACCTGTTCCAGTGCACTGTCACTGTTACCGTTTAGAAGGTTTCCTGCGTGTTAGTATGGAACTTCCTATGCACAAGCTTTAGGCCAGTTCTCCTACTCCTGTTGCTTCACAGCACCAAGAAGAGCCTGGCCTCCTCCATTTGCCTCTCACCTCCCTTTTAGATATTTGTAAACATCAGTCAGCTCCCCTCTCAGTCTTCTATTCCCCAGGCTGAACAGACCCAGGTTACTCTATCTTTTCACATGTGGGAGATGCTCCACACCCTTTAACTCTGAAGTACGTGGAGTGACACCAACAGGGAATTTTGCCTTGCAGCCTTACCTGTAATGACTGATTCTCTTTACTGCATTTCAGCTGACACATCCCCAGAGAAGCTGTGTGCTCCTTGCATTGCAAATCACACCTATGGTTTTTGTCACAGTCTCCTTTTTGCTGTGACTTTCACCCTTCTCAGGACTCTAGGTCTAAAGTGTTGCTTTCTAACCTCCTATGAACATGCTGCTACTTTGCATACTCTCATGACAGGGGTTTTGTTGGCCCTCTCATCACTTCCTATAAGCACGTAAGAGAAGAAGAACCAGTCTGTTGTGGTGGATCGGAGTGATCTTGGGAGCAAGTGAAATGCAAGCAGTTGTCATGGATGAAGTGCAGAAGCATTCTGTGCCCAATTCAGCTGCAGCTGAGCCAACATTAATGGCTCTGGAGCTCCCTATCTTTTTTATTGTTGTTGTTGACCCCGAGCTCACGGCTCTTATTGGGTGGCCGCGTGGCCACCGATGGTGCCGTTGTTTTGTTCTTTTTTATCTCTCTCTCTTCTCTGTTTCCCTTGTGTCACTGTGGTGGAGAAAGCGGGCAATGCAGGATTTATACTCCATTGTAAAATTGGTGCTAAGAGGACTAAGGGTCTTCATGTACCTTAGAGCATGTTAGTGTCTTTTTAAGCTCGCTATGTTCAGCACCGGAGTCATATCTGTGTACAGCTACTTTAGTGCACTGATGAGGTTATCTGCCTCGTGCCTGAACACCCTGGCTAGCGTGGCAGATTATACGGCATTTGGATTGGTTTCCAGGTACTCAGGTCTTTACCTATGTTCAGGATGCCAGCCTAGCAACTGTGTTATCCATTATTCTGCATGTAATCTCTGCAATAGTAATTTACATCATGTGGAGGAAGCCTTCCTCAAAACCAGAGAGTACTGAATGGCAGGGAAGGTGGGAAAAATTAGGAAAGAAATTAGAAGCATGGGGACCCCCGGTTTTATGCAGTTTTGATCTTGAGCACCTGTGGGATCCTGAGAAATTCAGTGAGTATTTAGGTAAGGGATCGTGTGGCCCAGGAAGATCTCAGAAGGAACAGTCTGTTTGGGGTTTGGTTTGTGCTTATCGAGCTATAATTAATATTCTGGTGAGAAATGGTTTTCTAAACCGAGTTCCAAAGCAAAAATGGACACCTCAAAGTCAGACCTGACCTATCACAGGAAGCACCGGCATCAATGTCGGTTGCCCCTGTGGAAGGCCAGAAATGGAAACGGGTGTCCTTGCTCCTAGAACGGAAAGAAGAAGAAGCAGAGAAAGAAGAGGAAGATCCAGGCAAGGGGCCCTTCTCAGCACCACCACCACCTAGAATCCAAGGCTCAAGGAAGGAGTTTGTACGGTGCTCGGATGAATCTGTTGTCACATGGTTGCTGCAGTGCAGGGACAACGGTGCCATGTCTGAATGGAGTCACCACTCTCTGGGAACAAGTACTAGTGGCTGTAAAGGAGAGACACTCCTATAAAGACGATCTGGAGCCTAAGGTGAAAGATGGGATACTGTGGAGAAAGGCATCCAATTTTGAGAGAAACAGCAGTAGTGGAGATGCTGTATGGTTCCAAGTTTGTCCCTAACGATCCACGCCAGGACCATGATCCTGAGAAAGTAAGGTGTACACCTGATGTGTGTCAGACGCTCTCAAAAACAGCACCAGAAAGGTACTCGAGTACACTGGTAGCAACGTTTTGTAGATAAGAAGACCAAGACAGAAGACCCTCAGTTTTTTGAATTGACTATTACAGTTCAAAATTTTGAACAACAGCTTCCGCCATCACGTTTCCATTTCAGCTGTATCAACGGCAGCAGAACAAGTAGGTGAAATGAAGAAGACACAGGAAAGTGTGCTGGAGGAATTGTCCCTAGTGATTAAAAGGGATGAACCTGTGTCGGTATCAGAAACACCTGATGAAGACGATTATGATCCAGAGATCCTTCTGATGAAGGAACTGATACAACTGATGGAAGTCTCAGCCATCAAAGGCAACCGCCTCACTGCTCAAGCAAATGACAGCAGTAACTCCATGTCGCGTGCAGCCATGTGGAGCTTGTTACACGCAAATCCAGAGGACATTAAGAAGTGGCATAAAAAACCCACTCCTGCACTGTAAGCACGGGTGAGAGAATTACAGCAAAGATCAGCCACTAACAAAATTGCTCCAGTCACTGCAGGTAACCAATAGAGGGGCCCTACACCCAGCCAGGGGAGGAAAGGGATAATAGAGTGTTTTGGACTGTGTGGATTAGATAGCCTGGCACATCAGAGCCACGAAAATATAAGGCACTGGTGGACACTGGAGCACAGTGCACTCTAATGCCCTCAAGTTATAAAAGGACAGAATTGATTTATATTTCTAGGGTGAGTGGGGGCTCTCAGGAATTGTCTGTGTTGGAGGCAGAAGTAAGCCTCACTAGTAAAAACTGTCAGAAGCATCCCATAGTGACTGGGCAGGGGGCTCCATGCATACTCAATATAGATTATCTCAGAAGAGGACATTTCAAGGATCCCAAGGGATACCGATGGGCTTTTGGAATAGCTGCTGTGGATGCAGACAATATTAAACAGCTGCTGATTTACCTGGCCTGTTGGAAGATCCGTCTGTTGTGGGGGTACTGTGGGGGTAAAAGAGCAGCAAGTACCAATTGCTACAAAAACAGTGGTACACAGACGGCAGTACCGCACCAAGTGGGATTCTCTGCTCCCCATTCATCACTTGATCTGTCAGCTAGAGAGCCAGGGAGTGATCAACAAAACTCACTCACTTTTTAACAGCCCCATATGGCCGGTGCGTAAAGCCAGTGGAGAATGGAGGCTGACGGTACATTACCGTGGCCTGAATGAAGTCACACCCCCACTGAGTGCTGCTGTGCCAGATATTTTAGAGCTGCAATATGAACTGGAGTCAAAAGCAGCCAAATGGATCTCGGATTTCTCTTCCAGTTTTTCAACATGCATCCTAAAGGACTTACAGCAGGCGCTGCCATGGGAGCTGTCTCTCTGTCCCCCGCCCTGGAATTTATGCAGAAATAATAACAACTTCTCAAAATTAGCATTTGTGTGGGCTGTGATGTGGAGTGGAATGCAGCTATGAGGCTACATCTGAGCAAACTCAAGTGGAAGAAGAGTGTCTACCGATCACAGAAGGAGGGGCTGGCCACCTGTCATGTTTTATGATTTTTGTTACTGGTATATTCCGTATCATAGCATCATGCAGTGCACTGGGAGTTAAGGAGTTAATGCTCCAACCCCACGGATCATCGATAGCTCCGGGTACATCTGTCTCAGAAGAGAAGAACTACGTACGCCAGGGGACTTTGCTTTGCTTTGCATTTTTCTCTTTTCTGCTCAGTGGGAAAGATAAAAACTGTTTGCGTGTCATGAGACGCAGGCTCTTTCCCTCTCACATTAACCCAGCAGCAGGTGCTCACTAGCCATCTTGCCTTCAGCATTTATCATAAGGCCTCTGGTTTGTGGGTGCTCTCTCTCTCTTATTGCATTTGATTTATTAGCTTCAACTCCAATTATATTGTGTTATTTTGCATTCCGATATCTTACTCAGTACATTAGCTTCCCTCCTCAGATCATGGCCACTGTTTTGTTTTTAGGCCTATCTCCCTTTTCTTTTTCCCCTTTTCCACTTTCCCTTTCTCGGGATGTGGGTCCGCCCAAATTGTCACAGACCTGGACCAAACCAGCCCACTAACAATTGGCATTTTTGGCACCTAACCTGGGGCAAGGTTGGGTGCAAAAGAGTGAAATACTTTCTGAGTGAATCTCTCTCTGCCCTCAAAGAGCTTACTTAGGAAGCTTATCTGTACTGCAGTTGCTGTACTCTGCGGATCCAGAAAGAGAGTCTCCTAGCCAAGAAACAGAATGTCCAGTCCAACTTCAACACTCTCCAATGCAACTTGGATGCCCTCCAGCCTCAACAAGACACCCTCCCAGTGGAGCTAGAAAGAAAGAGCATTGAAACTGACCAATCTGATCAATTACAGACAGCACCAGAATCTATGTCAGTTACCCCTGTAAGAGGACAGAAAATGAAAAGAATCTCAACTCCCTTGGAAGAGAAGAAAGAGGAGGAGGAGAAAGTAGAGGAAGCAGACAGTGTAAGAGAAGAGGAGAAAAGAGGCCCATGTGAAAGACAGAAACTGTTTTCTTTTATTTATTGTCTCAAAGCTTGCTTCGTGAGGCCTTTCTGGTGATGAGACTCTAAGTGAGAACTGCAGGTTATCTGGGTGGGTGTCACCGTGCCACAGTGCCTCTGCTTATTGTTGTAAAGATAAGCAGAAGCAGGGCCAAGCCTGTTTTTTTGGGGGGTTCGGCTTGGAGAAGCTGATCACTGCAAAAGACAATAATGCTTGTGCCTGGCAATGAAGGTACCACTCCCTGCTGGCTTATCTGTTGGGCCAGGTATGTCACACTAACAGAGAAAAAAGAAAAAAAACTGAGAAATGGTGGATAAAAGGCCTTCACTAAACTTAGGACTTTGGAAAAGAACTCCCCAAGAAAACATCTTGCTCCCGCAGAGCACACAGAGAATTCCCTGAGAGGGGGAAACTGTTCGGATGAACCCTGAGGCCTGCTTGCTGCCAAGCTTCCCGGCTTTCTCCCATCCCCCGTGGTGACCAGACGAGTTCCTGAGATCAATGGACCTACTATGAACTTCGCTGGACCCACGGTGCTGATTATACCTCTCTTGCTTTCTATCAAGACTCCTTGCTTTTTATCCCTTTTCTATCGCTTCCCTTCACCATATCCCTAAGCAACCAGTAATTGTAATATACTGGTTGGGCTAACATTTGACCCGCTGTGTCTTAATCTCACCATCGGGTATACACATACATATAAAGAACCTCGTCTCCCTCCTTTATATTGGAGCGTGACATCTTTAATGGCGTAGTCGGCAGGATACCCGACAGTGTAGTGTAGAGAGTGTTGCCCTTCCAGGTATAGTTGATGTGTGTACCTTCTGGAGTTGCACGGAGTGTTATTTTTGATAATTTAGATGTGAGTGCCTCTCCAGAAAGAATCACTCTGAATATTGAGTTTTAAGTGTGAAATTTGAACCTCTTTCCTGTGTGTGCCTCCTGGAGTTGTGAGGAGTGATAACTGTGATAACTTAGACGTCTGTACCTCTCCAGGAAGAATCACTCCGCATATTGAACCATAGCTGCGTTTGCGGGAACTTTAAGTAAAGTTGATCCTTTTCCTGTGTGCACCTCCTGGAGTTGCAAGGAGTGATAATTTGATAATTGATTAACGTGAGCACTACTCCAGGAAGATCACTCCACATATTGAAACTTAACTGTGTCTTTGGAACTTTTTATGTGTGTGTCTCTCAGGAACCTATTAAGGAACTTCGGGACCTGTGAAGATTATTGTGTATTTTTGAAACTTAAGGGTACTTCCTTACTTAGGTGTGGTGTTTGAAGTTTTTTTTCTCTGTGTGTGGCTTCACAGGGAAGTGAGAAGTGCTTTACGTATTAGCATTTTCTTTGATCTTCTTTGACTTTGGCATGCTGCTCTCAGTAAACGGAGGAGTGATTTGAGTATTTGCATTTGTTTTACTCAAATTTTTGGATACTGTACTCTTTCTCTTTCTCCGTGTAGCTCTTTCTGCATATTGAGAAATGAGCGACAGTGTAGTCGCAATGAAAGGTGAAGATGTGTTATTTGACCTTTTAGAAAAGCATGGTGCCAGACCCTCGTTAACAGGGGTAGACTGGGCACAGCAGAACTGGCATAACTTGCAGAGTGTTTCAGACCGTATTAGTGTTCTGCAAAAGAATGCTCATGCCCGAGCTGGAAAAGGAAAGGCACTTATTTGTGCAATATTGGGTTCGGCTCTGGTTGCAGCCATAGAATTCCGTGACCAGCAGCTTAAAGCAGAGAGCCAAGCTTTACAAGCGCTGCAGGAATCAGTTAAAGTAAGTCAGGAATTGATAAAAGCTTTGCGAAATCAAATTGTAAACCTAGAGGAGCAATTAGAAAGGGAAAAGCATAATTCTGATCTGTTGCAAATGGCTTTAAGGGAAGTGTTAACGGGTAAGGATGCCAGTGGTACTAGTGCACCTCAAAAGAAAACTTATCCAAGGGAGGAATTGCAAGGTATAAAGGCAAATGTTGACAAATTAGAAGCCCTCCCATCTCTCTTGTGTCCTTCAATAAAAACTGAGATTTCAAACAACAATGGCAAGGATTTAGATCCTCAAATGAATACTGAAGAAATCCCTTTCTCTGTTACTGAGCTAGCAACCTTGAAAAGAGATTTTGGCCGCTCTCCTAAAGAATCAGAAACAGAGTACGTATGGAGAGTCAGCCTCACAGGTGGAGATCAGATACTTTTATCTGAAAAAGAGGCTAACGGTTATTGGGGACCAGGAGTATTTTTAACTACAGGTAACAGTTGTGCTCCCTGGTCTCTTATACAGAGAGTTGCCTATTGGGCAGGTGGTCTTAACCCTCTAGAAAGGGGAGAGCCCCTTACCATTACTGGGACAGTAGATCAATTAGTAGAAAGTGTTCAAAAGGCTGCTTGTTTGCAAACGATGTATGATAGAAAGCTGCAGCCACACCATGAATCCCCTATGATGATGCCTGTTGAGAGAATGACCCCTCTTATCAGGGGGCTTCCAGAATCGCTGAAACCCATAGGCATACAATTGCAAGGAATGATACAGGATATGTCTCAAGGAGAAGGAACCCGGGCAGCGTTAGAAGGAACTGCAACCTCTATCGTGTGCAGTCAGGATACAAAGTGTGGACGTGGGGGAAGGTTGCCCAAGAATTAATTAACTATGGGAGAAAATATGGACCAGTGATTTCTTCCACCAGCAAATTTGAGACAAAGGGAATGAGGCGTGCGGAGGCCAATTCGACCCCTCCCCTATCTAATCGGGAGAACAACAGATCTAAAAGGGTCTCATTTTCAGTGAAACAAAGCGGGCGAAATATAGATCGTAAACGTAATAGTTTTTGGATGCTGGGCCGGCAGAAGGGCATTCCATGAGAACTAATGGATGGATTATTGTAAGAGACTATTATTATACCATTGCCTCAAAGTTTGCTGATGAACATGTCCGAACATGTCCAAGCTAGCCCTGGACAAGGTTGTGAAATCCTTGGTCTAAGGGATGGTCAAGCAGATGGGCACATCCTGGGGCAACGAAAGAGAGATAAGCTGCAGCTCAGTGGCCACTGAACACTCTTTTGTTTGGTACTCATCTCCGTAGGGAGATAGCCATCTCAGGAGATGCTTGCCTGGCACACTAGCACGGGATTTGTCACGTAGACTGGAGGAATCTGGAAGATAAATAGAGGGGTCCTGCAGCCACGATGTTGGGGGGTTTTCTCTGCTGCTGCCAGGAGTTTCTCTTCGGAGAGACTTCCCGAGCTGATCACTGCTGCTGCCTGGAGAAGTCTTCTCTTAGGAGAGACCTCATGAGCTGATCACTGTTCGCTGCTGCCTTCCTCGGGGTTGCTTCCCTCACTGCTTCTCCAGTGCTGACCCCTCGCTGCTTCTCCGGAGCGGACCCCTCGCTGTTTCTCGCTGTTTTTGACTGCTTGCTGCTCAAGGCTGCCCGTCGCTGCTGCTGTTCTCCCCGCTTCTGCCACCCCTGCTCTTCGGCCTCGGTCCGTCAGATCCACTTGCAACCAGACCGCCCCTAGGATCCTGGCTGGTGACTTTCCCTGCGTTATACAAACCCTTGCTTCTTTCTTTCTTATCGCTCGCCTTCCCTTCCCCATCAACCTTAACAGTGTCTGCCTTCCCCTTCCCCATGTCCCTGGTCAGTATTTGTAATAAACTGGTCGGACCGACATCTGAACAGTTGTTTCTTAATCTCACGCTGGGTATACGCATAATCTTAAAGAACCTCGTCTCCCTCCTTTATATTGGAGCGTGACAATTATCTACAGACAAGTTAGAGGAGTTAGTTAACAGGTGGCCGCAACAAAAGTCCGAAAGTAGTGACGCTCCATCTCCGAGTGCCCCCGACTTTGGAATCAGCAAGGGCACTAGGACACAAGGACACTATCACTCACACACATGAGTCACGGAACAGGGCTGAACTGGCCCGTAACCAATTGACAGCACTGCTACCAATTATCTGAGAGCGTATTGTCAGCGAATCAGAAATGAGAGCACAGGACTATATATCCTGTATGAAACTCATCCTTTTCATCTTTATGATTCAGGAACGGATGCCTTGGAGCTCACAGGCCCGTGAGCAAGACAGCTGCCAAGCTGACAGCGAGTCTTCGTCTTCCCCCTCTGTCCTGCTGCAGCTGTCTCTGACCTCACAGCAGAAGCACGAGGACCTGGGCAGTCTGGCTACCCTTGCAAAGCTTTCTGGGGAAGCAGGGGCACACATCCCTCCCGCTGGGGAACTTTGGTCTGAGCCATTTCAACCCGGGGCCCGGAACCAGCCCCGCCCAGGCGGGGCAGCGTGTCACAGCGAGGCCCTTTGTGACCCAATCCTGTGACACCCAGGGTTCGCTGGCACGGACACGGAGGCCCCACAGTGTCCGGCAGGACAGCGAGGGGACAGGGCAGGAGTGTGCGGGTCAGGCGAGGAGCCCCCGAGCGCAGCCCAAGTCGTTTCCCTCTACCCCCGGCAGCCCCGCGGCTGCCCCTTCCCAACTTCAGTCCTCATCCCTCAGGATGGAGGAGAGACGCCCCAGCCAACCCAGCACGGCCTGGGAGGAGAGTGGGGCTCCCCAGCAGAGAGAACCTCCACCGGAGCCCTACGAGGTGACCGAGGTGCAGCCGCTGCATGCCGGTGAGCGAGGGTCCCCAGAATTGGCAGGCAGGGCTGGGGCAGCGAGTGCCCCCTGCTCGACACCAGGGCCCCTTGTCCTGACAGCCACGGGTACACTGAGCCAGGCGAGCAGGCACAGGGCTGCGGAGGGCACAGCTCCACAGCTCCTTCCTCTGCTCGCGCCTGCTTTCGGCCGCTCTACAGCGCTGCTCACTCTTCTCCTTGGTTAGATGCTGACTGGCTGCCTGTGTCTGTAGAAGAAAAGGAGGCTTTAGATTGTATCGAGGCCTACATCAAGAGTACAGAAAAGGTAACGGCAGCCGTCTCCATCTCAGCTGTGACTGCAACTCCTGACAGTCCCTCCGGCTCTGCTGCCAGGCTGCAGGAGGGCTGCTGGCTAGATGGAGCTGCTGCCTTCCAGACATGCCGCGCTGCTCCTCACCCTGCAGTGCTCTGGGCCTGCAGGACACGACTCTCCCAACTCACGCTTCCTCCTTGTCTCTCTGTGGTGGCCAGGACGGGATGCTAACAATGATGTTCCTGGAGAGCATCTGCAACATTTGCAAAATCAGGAAAGAGAAGGCCTTGAGTGAGAGCCTGGCTATTTTCTGCCATCGAAAAGGCTTGACAGAGAAAATACAGGTGAGGGGACAATACAAAGGGTTGTGGTTGAAGCAGAGCCGCTCAGGGGCTGTGAGGCAGGGGTGGCTGGGGGAGATAGGTGCCATAGAGATCTCAGCAGGAGGACACGGGGAGGCTCTGCATTCCGGTGCTGGGCTGGGGTCACGGGGGCTCCTCTGGCCCCGGCGACCAGCGCCAGGTCTGCTGGTGCTGGTGACTACCAGGTCTCATCCCGGTTGTTCCCTACAGGAGCTGCTGGAAAATAAGACCATAGAGCACATGTGCACAGCCATGCTTGCAATCGCCGCCTTGAGGTAACTGCCCAACCCTGCTTTTGCCCACGCATCCCCAGATCACGATCCTGGTGACCCTGACCCTAGCCTGGAGGCATCCCTCAGTATGTGCAGGGAAGCTCTCAGTTCTTCCCTTCTCTGCTCGTCTCGTGAGTTTGGAGGAAGCTCTGAAGCTCCCTGCAGGCTCTCGGCTGTATCCCCACAGCAGGAGGGATCAGGACTGTCCTCCAACCTGGGCCAGCCCCCTGGTAGAGGTGTCTCCACGTCACTCGCATGGAGCCCTGCCCAGGGGAGGATCTATTCCAACCCAGCTCTTGCATCGAGGCACTGCTCCCCACATCTAGGTCTCTTTATTTGCAGAGAAGTGAAGGCAGCTTCAGAGGATGAAATAATACCTCTTTTAAATGCGTGCTGCAAATCCGTCTTCTACCTTCCTCCGAAAGAGAACTTGAACATTGGCCTTTACAATCACGTATGTACTGGGTAAACTACTGGAGATCCCATGCCTCTGCATTATTCATGTGTAGACATTACTAAGGATCCTTGCAGGCAGGGTCTTGGCCTTGTTGCCCTGCAGCCCTTCCATGGGCCTGGGTGAGAGGGCCTTCTGAAAGACTCTCACAACCTGTTGCTGTCTTTACAGACCCTGTATACTATGGACAGAATGCTGCAGGTATGGCTGGTCAGCCATCGCACCTCTGACAGAAGGGAGCTGCAGAATATCCTGGAGGTCTGTCTATTGCACAGCTCTGCCACCAGAGCACACTTTGATAGAATTTGAGTCCTCTCTGTTGGAATGCCATGGGCATGAGCAGGAGCCTCCATGTGACCTCATTGGCAGTAGCCCCGTAAAGGGCTTGGCTCCAGCCCAGGGAAAGCCTGGATGGATGCTGTGAGTCCAGCTGGAGCTCAGCAGTTCTGCTCTGCTCGAATGGGCATCAGCAGCTCCCAGGCTAACCAAACCAGCATCTGCTCTCCTCACAGGTGCTGCTGCCCTTCACCACCTCCGAGAGCAAAACTGTGCGTGAGAGGGCCATTGAGCGGACCTGGAAGCTTTGTGGTTTCTTGGCCAGCAGTTTCTGTCTGAAGGTAAGGAGCCAGGAATTGTCCAGCCACACTGTCTCCCATTCTTTGCATCCCAGAGCTGCCTGCAGCTCAGGGGTACCTGCAAGACAAGCTTGGGTACAGCTGGGAACCCTCAGCATTTTTCTGTCCTGACGGGAGGATCTTAATCCTTCCTTTCCCTCTGACAACATTCCCTCTCTCAGTTTGACATGTCTTCCCTTCCTTTTTCCTTCCTACCACAGCCATTAAAAGAATTCCTCCAACCATCTCAAAGGACAGACATAGTCCTCATGACACTTGAAAAGACCGCTGGAAACTGCAGCATTGAGGACAAGGAGTATGCCAGGATTATACTAGAGATGGTTCTGAAAGACCCTGTCACCTGGCTGATGGATGTAAGCAGACTGAGGCTGGATTGCCATGCCCTGTCCTCCACAGCTCTTGAGCATCCAAAGCCATTTAAAGGCAGCAAAGAGCAATGGGATTGGGAAAAATATCAGTGGCAGCAGGGTAAACGGCTGCAGTACAGTTGCAGTAGTATTCTTCCTGTGTCCTCCCAAACAGGTGCCAGAGATTCTGGGTTCCATCCACAGAAACCTGAAAGAAAATCAAGGATCACTTCAGCAGACGGTCCTGACATTGCTGGATATACTCACCAGCCATTTTCCCAGGGATGTGCTGCTGAGTGTGTTGGAGGACCTTCCAGAGAGTGACAGGTACCAGCCCTGATAGCCCCACACGCTTGTTCCATGTGAAAACAGGGGCTCAGAGACACTCTGTCTGCTGCAGAAAATCCCTGAGCAGCAAGCTCTCCACTCCACTGTGCTTTCCAGTGCTGGTGGGCTGCTCAGGGCTGCAGCCAAAGCCAACAAAGGAGGCCGAGAGCTCTCCATCAGGCTCCAGCCCTGTGCCTCGGGGAAGGCCATCTCAGCCCCTGCTGCTCACCCGTACAGGGTTCCCAGGCCTCCCCAAGCATGCTCAGCTGCAGGGCCAGGGCTGCAGCACAGCCTCCCAGGCCTTGTGGGCCTGCCAGGGCAAAGGTGCTGTTGCTGAGGCAGACCTGCTGACACAACATTTCTCTTCTTTTGCAGCACTACTCTGGAGATCTGGAAGGGTATGCTTTCTTCCCCAGAGTCATCAGGCAGGGTCTTAGAAGAGCTGCTCTTCATTCTCAAGGTGGAAAATTTCTGCTGGATCCTTACAGAGACCAGTCTCCTTCGCCAGACGGTGAGTTACCAGACCATGCCCCTTGCTGTCCTTCAGGGCTCTTTTTCTGCAGCTCCCTGCCTCTTCCTGCCTTGCCTTGCCCCCCGCACAGGAGAACTGATGCAGGGGAGGGGCAGAGTCGAGGCCACATGCCTGGCTCCAGGAGAGCCGTGGCCTCCACACAGACGGAGCAGGCTGCAGGGCTGGGGAGAAGAGCCTGTGGCCGCACATGTCTGGTACCAACTTTGTGCCAGCTCCAGCAGGTCAATCTCTTTTCAAAGATAGGAGAGCAAGAGGCTGTGCTGGCCCAAGGGCAGGAGGAGCAGGCCTTGTCCCTGGTAGCTTTGTTGTTCTTAGTGATGTGTGCCCCCTGTGCTGGGGACCTGCTCAGCCTCTGCACAACACCGCATCTGCTGCGTAGGGTTACTTTCTGACCCTCCACTGCTCCCTTTACATTCAAACACTGGGCATTATCCCCATGTGCCCCAGCAGAAAGGTGGAGGCTAAGCAGGCAGCAAGTGCCTCAGAGGCAGTGCTGAGAGCCAGCCCTGTTTCCTCCTAGGCCTGGAGCCAGGGGAGCTCTGCTTTGCTGTGGTAGGGTGGCCGGGAAAGCACTCTGAGGCACAGTCACCCCGTACTGGAAACCTGCTGCACTGATTTGCTTGAACCCACAGAATCCTTGTACAGAGTGTGACCCTGAAGCATCTCCCTTTCATTACCCATGCTAATGCTATGGCCTGCTCTCCACAGCTCTTGGGCATCTGACACCATTTTAGGCCAGCATAGAACAATGGGAAAGGCAGTAGTATCACTGGAGGCAGAGCAAATGACTACAGTACAGCAGCAGTAATATTCTTTCTGTGTCCTCTCAACAGATGCCAGAGATTCTGGGGTCCATTCACAGAAACCTGAAAGAAGATCACAGTTCACTTCAGCAGACTCTCTTTGCATTGCTGGATATACTGACCTGCCAGTTTCCCAGAGATGTGCTGGAGAGTGTGTTGATGGACCACCCTCAGTGTGACAGGTACCAGCTTTGTCAGCCCCCATGGCCTTGTTCTGTTTGAAGAGTGTGGCTTGGACACTATCTTGGTTGGCAGATCCAAGGAAAGCTGCAGGACATCTCCAAGTAGCAAGCCTTCCACTCCACTGTGCTTTCCAATGCTGGTGGGCTGCTCAGGGCTGCAGCAGCCAAAGCCAACAAAGGCGGCCTAGAGCTCCCCATCGGGTTCCAGCCTTGTGCCTCGGGGAAGGCCATCTCAGCCCCTGCTGCTCACTCACACAGGGTTCCCAGGCCTCCCCAAGCATGCTCAGCTGCAGTGCCAGGGCTGCTGTACAACCTCCCAGGCCTGGTTGGCCTGCCTGAGCCATGGTGCTGTTGCTGGGGCAGACCTGCTGACACAGCATTACTCTTCTTTTGCAGAACCACTCTGGAGATCTTAAAGAGTATGCTTTCTTCTTCACAGTCATCAGGCAGCATCTTACAAGAGCTGTTCTTATTGCTCGAAAATAGATATTACCACAGGATACCCATTGAGGCCACGAGACTCATTTCCTGGACAGTGAGTTACCAGACCATATATTCACAGATTCATAGATTCATTAGGTTGGAAAGGACCTACAAGATCATCTAGTCCAACCATCCTCACACCACCATCCCTACCCACTAAGCTACTAAATCAAATCCATTAGCACCTCATCTAAATGCTTCTTGAACAGCCCTAGGGACGGTGCCTCAACCACCTACCTAGGCAGGCCATTCCAGTGCCGGACCACCCTCTCAGAGAAAAAATTTTTCCTCAAATCTAATCTAAATCTTCCCCAGCGCAACTTGTGGCCATTCCCTCTTGTCCTGTCATTAGTTACCAGGGAGAAGAGGCTGACCCCCTTCTCACCACAGCCTCCCTTCAGGAAGTGGTAGAGTGCAATGAGGTCTCAAGGAGCAGGCCTTGTCCCTGGTAGCTTTGTTGTTCTTAGTGATGCGTGCCCCTTGTGCTGGGGACCTGCTCAGCCTCTGCACAACACCGCATCTGCTGCATAGGGTTACTTTCTGACCCTCCACTGCTCCCTTTACATTCAAACACTGGGCATTATCCCCATGTGCCCCAGCAGAGAGGTGGAGGCTAAGCAGGCAGCAAGTGCCTCAGAGGCAGTGCTGAGAGCCAGCCCTGTTTCCTCCAAGGCCTGGATCCAGGGGAGCTCTGCTTTACTGTGGTAGGGTGGCCGGGAAAGCACTCTGAGGCACAGGCAACCCATGCTGGAAACCTGCTGCACTGATTTGCTTGGGCCCACAGAGCCTCTGTGCAGCGCGTGACCCTGGAGCATCTCCCTTTCATCACCCATGCTAATGCTATGGCCAGCTCTCCACAGCTCTTGGGCATCTGACACCATTTTAGGCCAGCATAGAACAATGGGAAAGGCAGTAATATCACTGGAGGCAGAGCAAATGACTGCAGTACAGCAGCAGTAATATTCTTCCTGTGTCCTCCCAACAGATGCCAGAGATTCTGGGGTCCATTCACAGAAAACTGAAAGAAGATCACAGTTCACTTCAGCAGACTCTCTTTGCATTGCTGGATATACTGACCTGGCAGTTTCCCAAAACTGTGTTGAAGAGTGTGTTGTTGTATCTTCCTCAGTGCGACAGGTACCAGCCCTGACTGCCCCGCACTATAGTTCCACGTGAATAGTGTGACTTCAAAATGCTCTGGCTGCCACTGCCATGGAAAGCTGCAGGTCATTCCCGAGGAGCAGTCCTGCTGTAACAGTATTAATCTTCATTTGCAGCATTACTCTGGACATGTGGAAGAGAATACTTACACTGAGAGAGACATCAGCAGGAGACTTTGACGAACTGCTCATTTATCTAGGGCACGAATTGTTTTGTGACATGCGTAACATCACCAGAGTGGAGTTGAAACTCCTTCAACTGACTGTGAGTTAAAGGACATGGTAGCCTGCTCTCCTACAGGACTCTCTTTCCCCTGTTCCCTGTCTCCCCTTGCCTTACTCCCCTCCCTGGTGCAGGGCCGTAGCAGAGGCAGAGCCACGGCTGGGGCTGGGGAGAGCCACTGCCTCCACACAGGCAGAGCAGGCTGAAAAGTGTCTGTGGCCACCCATGTCCAGAGCCTTTGTTGTGCCAGCTTCTGCTGGGCAGGTGCTCCTCGAAGGCTTTAGAATGTCAGAGGGCAGGATGTGCAGACTAAAAAAGTCATCCTGCATAGTGCTAGGCCTGGGGCACAGAGGGACCGTTGTGCCTTCCAGAGGCGCTGCTGCCCCAGGCCAGGCTGTGCTGCCCCAACACTTTGTCCTGAGCTGACAGAGGAGCCAGGAGCTGCAGGGTGCAGGGAGTCCTGCTGCCTGTGTCTGGCGTTCTCAACGCTGCCTTTGTTTCAGGTGATGACTCCCACTGAAGAGAGCCTGAAGGTGTTGCGTAAGCAAGCAGTGCTTCAGAGGCTTCTGAAGACTAGAAGCCTGCCGATACTCTGGCTGGTGCTCAGAGGCCTTGACCTGCTGTCACAGAGACCTGAGACGGTGAGCAGGACCTAGTCAAGCGAAGCCCTGTTGGCAGCCTGGCGGTGGGGCGGTGGGCATCCTTGTGCCGTGGCCTTGCCTGAGACTCAGGAGCTGGGGTGATGGCTGTGGTGGGGCCTGGTGAGATTTCCAGGAGCTTTCCAGATGGGTTACTTGGGGGCCTGTAGGAACAAAGGGTGGCTGAGCAGGGGACACGGAGTCCTTGTTCTCCTGCTCTCCTTTCTCCTTTCTCCTTTCTCCCCATGTCCTTATCGGTACAGTCATGGCCACCACCTACCTAGAGTCTGCTACTGCAGCTGCCAGGAAGGAAGACGTGTGGCTGGTTTTCTGTAACTTGAGCTGTGACTCCAGGGTGGCCAGTGCTCTCTTGATGAAAAGAAAATTGTGTGTTTTGGACAGGCAAAAGAAATTCGGGCCCTGGTTCCAAACACATTTACCGTGCTGTTTGACAACGTGAACATTGCTCTGAAGCTGCTGGCTGTCTTCAGAAACATGCTGAATCATCTGGGGAAGAGAGAGGCCAGTTCCTTTGCTCTGGAGCTGTCTGAGAATCTCCTGCCTCTTTTTAATCATGTAAGTCTGCTGCACGTTTCGGTGCTCAGCAAAAGTCCCTTCTCCTTTCTTTGTTCCTCTGGGCTCTCGCGGGATATCTTCTGGGCTCCACAGCCTGGCAGGCCTTGTCCCTGACAGCTTGATTGTTCTTGGCACTGTGAGGCCCCTGTGCTGGGAACCTGCTTAGCCACAGGTGCCTGCTTAGCACCTGCTGCCTCGGGTTATTTTCTGACCCTCCACTGCTCTCTTTACTTCAGCACCGGGCATTCTTCCTGTGTGCCACAGCAGGGAAGTGGAGGCTAAGCAGGCAGCATGTGCCCCAGAGGCATTGCTGTTTCCTCCCTCACCCAATACGTGGCGACCTGTCTGGACCTGGTGGGGTGTCTGGGGGAGCGCTCTGAGACACAGGCACCTCATGCTGGAAACCTGTTGCACTGCTTTGTGTGACGGCACAGTGTCCTTATGCAGAATGGGACTTCAAAGCATCTCCCTCATCAGCCATGCCTACGCTCATGCTCACCTTGAGCAGCAAGAACGTGGTGCTGAGCTCCTCCTGTTCTTCTCCCTCAGGTGTCAAGCGAAGTGCGAGAGTGTTCCATCCACCTCTTCAAAGATCTGATGGAGGCTGTGGTGTTGTGGCACTGGGGAAACATGAAGGAGAACGTGCGCATGGGCCTGCTCCCTCTGCTCTTTCGGTTGAGCGATGAGACCCCGAGCGTTGCACAGGTACAAACTTCAGGCCTGACCAGAATGCAGGCTAGGGTGTGCTGACACCTCAGGAGCGGTGCGAGAATTGAGGGCAGGGCAGAAAGCATCTCAGCTCTTGGGATGTGTGTCTGTGGTGCCATCTCCCAGCATCTGTTGTTCTGTAGGCTTCAAGGGAAGCCCTCGTGGCTTGTGCAAAGTTCCTGAAGTGGAAGAAGCTCAAGCACCAGGCCCGGGAGGAGAACAAAGAGGGGATCATGAAGTGCTTGGTAAGGACACTTTAACAGCCCCCACCTTTTTGCTGGCTGAAGGGGACGCTGGCTGAAGGAGCTGCGCCAGCATCTGGGGAGGGTCTGCAAGTCTCATGGCTCTGTGTTCTTCTCCAGATGCAGCAGGGCAGGAAGGCAGTGGAGAGATACCTGTGGCAGAGCCTGCCATACCTGAGGGATTCTCAGTCCTCTGTGCGATGCGAGGCTGTCAAATTCATCGGTGAGCCCAATCCCTGGCTCCCTCTTTGGGCCCTGTCCTGGCAGCAAGGCGCAGCCCTGCACCCCCCACAGATACAGCCTGACCATGGCGGTAGCCCCGATGGGTGTCTTGCTCAAGTCTGCACTCGGGCACCCTCCCTGCCTGGTGCACAGCAGGGGAAGCAGCTGGGTTGGCTTGGAAGGAGTCTGAGCTCCTAGGAGCATGTTGGGGAACTGGGGTCTGATGGGATCTCTCTACCTAGGGCTGGCTGTGCAGCACTGCCGGGACCAAAGTGAGGAAAATCTGAATAAAATCTGCAATGGTGAGTGAGGGCAGCGCTGCGTGTGCTGGTGCTGAAGGCAGGGGGCAGAGTGTGGGCAGTGTGCAACTGTGCCTTGCCCTGCTGCATGGAAATGCTGCAGGGGCAGGTGGGACACTCCTGAGCAGTGGCTTCCAGTTGATCCCTCAGTTTGTGTGCTCATCCTGATCTAGAAAATCAATGGGTGGGGCTGACATGGTCCAGAGGGAATGCTGGTGGGTCTCTGCAGGTCGGTGGGTTTCACCTCTGTTTCCTTCTGTTGCAGCCCTCAAGCCTTTGGAAGATGATGTCAGTCTTGCAGTCCGTTCCCTGTCAGACAGGACAGCTCTGATGCTGAGAGAGCAAAGACAGCAGGCAGTATCTGCACGGCACGGGCTTTCAGCTCTGTGCTGCTGGCCCTGATTTGAGCTACATATCGGCTCATTTTGCCAGGCCTTAGACAGAGACACTGCAAGAAATTCTGCGTTCTTCTAACTTCTTGCAAAGGTGAAGTACCAGTAAGCAATGCTCCTGCTTGCTCAGTAGTGCTGTGTGCCTGGGCGTGAGTGTCGTGTGCAATAAGACAAATGGGTTTTCATTTCAAGGGAAAAAAACAAAACCATCTTGCTTTCTATCTTGGAGACCCAGAAATCTGGACTCAAAGATCTTCCATTTTGAGTTTGCATTTCAAATCTGGGAAAGGAATGATTCTCCTAATCTTTTTTGCTGACATGTAAGTTCTAACAAGGGAACAGCACAAAAACAGCAAAATAGATCTTGAAGAAAGGTGAATGAAATCGTAGGGAGAATCACAGAGTCACAGCGCTTGGAATGGTCCTCATGAGCTTGTTAAGTCCAATCTCCCTTCTAAAGCAGGTACCCTACAGTAGGGTAGGAATCCAGACGGGTCTTGAATATGTCCACAGCAGGAGACTCCACCACATCACTGGGCAACCTGTTCCAGTGCACTGTCACCGTTACCACTTAGAAGTTTTCCTGCGTGTTAGTATGGAACTTCCTATGCACAAGCTTTAGGCCAGTTCTCCTACTCCTGTTGCTTCACAGCACCAAGAAGAGCCTGGCCTCCTCCGTTTGCCTCCCACCTCCATGTAGACATTTTTAAGCTTTGTTCAGCTCCCCTCTCAGTCTTCCTTTCCCCACGCTAAACAGTCTCATATGGGAGATGCTCCATATCTCTGAACTTCATGGAGTGTCACCAACAGGGAATTTTGCCTTGCCGCCTTATCTGTAATGACGGATTCCCATTACTGCATTTCAGCTGACACCTCCCACACCTGGTTTTCATCACTACATTTAATTGTCCTCAGATTACAAACATATAGCTGTGCTCTAAAGCAAACACTGAAGTAATATTGATATTGAAGAGAAAAATGCACTGTTTTTTTACAGTGGAGAATGGAGGCTGACAGTACATTACCGCGGCCTGAATGAAGTCACACCCCACTGAGTGCTTCTGTGCCAGATATGTTAGAGCTGCAGTATGAACTAGAGTCGAAAGCAGTCAAATGGAATGCCACCACTGACATCGTGAATGCATTCTTTTCCATTCCTTTGGCCACAGATTGCAGGCCACAGTTTGCTTTTACCTGGAAGGGTGTTCAGTACACATGGAACCATATGCCCCAGGGGTAGAAGCACAGCCTAACCATTTGCCATGGGTTGATCCAAACCGCACTGGAACACGGCGTGGCTCCCAAGCACCTCCATAACTTTGATGACGTTGTGTGGGGCGACACAGCAGAGGAAGTTTTTGAGAAAGGAGAGCAAATAATCCAAATTCTTCTGGGTGCTGGTTTTGCTACTAAACAGAACAAAGCAAATGGATCTGCCCAAGAAATTCAGTTCCTAGGAGTAAAATGGCAAGATTGGCATTGTCATGTCCCAGGAGATGTGGTAAATAAAAACAACAGGATGTCTCCACCTGTGAAAGACGGAAACTGTTTTCCTTTCTTTTGTCTCAAAGCTTGCTTTGTAAGGCCTTTTCTGTTGACAAGACTCTGACTGATAACTGCCGGTTATCTAGATGGGTGTCATAGTGCCTCAGTGTCTCTGCTGGTGGTTGTAAAGGCAAGCAGAAATAGGGGCAAACAGTCTTTTCTGGGGGGTATGGCTTGGAGAAGCTGACCACCACAAAAAGACAACAATACTGCTGCATGGCAATGCAGGTGACATTCTCTGCTGGATTATCTGTTGGGTCAGACACGTCACACAAACAAAGAGAAAAGAAAAAAACCCTGAGAAGTGTGGGAATAAAAGGCCTTCACTGAACCAAGGATTTTAGAGAAGAATTCCTGGAGAAGAATTCCTGGAGAAGAACTCTTAGAGAAGAACTTTCAGAAAAGAACTTTGGAGAAGAACTCCCAAAGAAAAAAATCTTTGATGGAGAACTGCCGAAGAGAAAAACCTTAGGCAGAGAATTCCCTGAGGGGAAAACCACTTTGGAAGAACCCCTTGGCCTGCTTGCTGTGAAGCTTCCTAGCTTTCTCCCATCCCCCGCGGTGACTAGACAAGTTCCTGAGATCAGCGGACCTACTATGAACCTCGCTGGATCCATGATGGTGATTATATCACTTTTGCTTTCTGCCAAGGTGTCTTTACCCCTTTTCTATCGTTCACCTTCCCTTCCCCATATCCCTAAGCAACTAGTATTTGAAATAAACTGGTCGGGCTAACATTTGACCCGCTGTGTCTTAATCTCACGCCAGGTATACACATAATCAAAGAAGACAGCGAGCTCAGATGGGGAACCTCAGTCATTCAGGAATCCTAGAGGTGATCATGGACTGGCCTGCAGGCAAGTAATTTGGGACATCAGCAGCAGAGGAGGTATCATGTGCTAAAGAGGCCCCACCATATAATGAACTACCGGAAAATGAAAAGAGATGTGCCCTGTTCACAGACAGACTGGGTTGTATTGTTGGGAAGCTCGGCAGTTGGAAGGCTGCTGGGTGGGAGCCCCACATGACAAGTTGCAGAGGCCACTGAAGGAGAAGGAGAATCAAGTCAATTTGCAGAGATAGAGGCTGTCCTTAGATGGGCTGGCCTTGGATGAGGCGGAATGGGAGAGGTGGCCAATGCTGTATCTTTGTACTGACTCGTGGATGCTGGCAAATGCTCTATGGGGGTGGTTGCAGCAGTGGGAACAAAACAACTGGCAAGTGAAGGGTAAACCTATCTATGCTGCTGAACTGTGGAAAGACATTGCTGCCCGAGCAAAAAATGTGGTATTAAAGGTGCATCATGTAGATGCTCATGTGCCCAAGAGTTGAGCTACTGAAGAACAGAAAAATAACCATCAGGTAGATTGAGCTGCCAAAATGGAGGTGGTTCAGGTAGGTTTGGACTGGCAGAACAAGGGAGAGTTATTTTTATCTCGGTGGGCCCATGAGACCACCAAGGAAGGGACGTGACCTATAAGTGCGCTGGAGACCGAGGGGTGGACTTAACTATGAACGCTATTGCACAGGATATCCATGACTGAGACAAATGTGCCAGAACTAAACAAACCAAGAGGATGAAACCACTCTGGCAGGAAGGGCAATGGCAAAAGTATAAATATGGGGAGGCGTGGCAGGTTGATTATATCATCTTGCCACAAACTTGCGATGGTAATTGTTACGTGCTTACCATGGTGGAGGAGACAACTGGGTGGCTTGAAGCATGTGCAGTGCCCCATGCAACCGCCCGTAACACCATCTTAGGCTTTGAGAAGCAAATCCTGTGGTGACACGGCACTCCAGAAAGAATGGAGTCCAATAATGGGACTCATTTCAAAAATTCCCTTGTGGATATTTGAGCCAAGGAACACGGCACCGAGTGGATCCATCATATCCCCTACTGTGCACCAGCGGCTCCTAAGATTGCGTGCTGCAGTGGGTTGTTAGAGACCACATTAAAAGCAATGAGTGGGGGAACATTTAAGCATTGGGAGAAAAATCTGGCAGAATTCATCTGGTTGGTCAACACTAGAGACTGGGTCAGTCGAAATGGTCCTACACAATCCAGCTCCCTACATACCGTAGAGGACTTAAGGTCCCTGTGGTACACGTAAAGAACATGTTGGGAAAAGCGGTGTGGGTCCTTCCAGCCTCTGGAAAGGGCAAACCCCTCCAAGAAACCATTTTTGCACAGGGACCTGGATCCACCTGGTGGGATGGAGGAAAATGGGACGTCCAGTGTGTACCACAAGGGAATTTGATGCTAGAGGAGTGCAGTCTGCTATTCCATGAATATATACATACAAATACATTTGTATGTAATTCATGTTAATTACTGTTTTGTTTGTATATAGGTGTATGATAAGGCTGATGTGATGGTGTGGAATCTTGTGGTTTTGATGCCGGCATTCCACATCAGAACGTGATGCCACATCAGAACGTGATGCAGGGAGTTAAGGATTTAATGCTGCGGCAGGGAGCGTCTGAGGGGCAGAGCTCCACACCAGACACCAGGCCCTCGCTCTCTCGGCTGCAGCTACAGCACGTGTGCTTCTTCTGCAGTTTCTTCCCTACCGTAAGCTCTCAGATTTGGTTTGGAAACCTTGTTTCTCTCAAATGTATGATTTCATTGCATTTTATAAATTTACCATTCCTCCTCAAGTCGTGTCATTGTTTTCTATTCCTCCTCAAGTTGCGTCGTTGTTTTATTGTAGACCCATATGTTATCTGTCTGTCCCTCCATCCTTCCCCCCCGCCCCCCGTGTGCACGACTCTGCTTGGATGGCCACATGGCCATCAACGGTGCTGTTTTTTCTCTTCCTCTCTCCCTTCTTTGTTTCCCTTATGTCCCTGTCACAGATAACACCGTGACAGTTGCCCAGATACCGCGTCCTTGGAGACGTTCAAGATCAGGCTGGACTGGGATCTGTGCACCTGATCCAGC
Source organism: Oreortyx pictus (assembly GCA_036925125.1). NCBI lineage: Eukaryota > Metazoa > Chordata > Aves > Galliformes > Odontophoridae > Oreortyx > Oreortyx pictus. The sequence goes on from JAUPFR010000004.1 coordinate 18,452,060, forward strand.
TGTAGGTGTCCGTATTCATTGCAAGGCAGTTGGACTAGGTGTCGTTTAAGGGTCCCATCCGTCTTGAATGATTCTATGAATCTCTGCAGCCTTTCTTTCTCAGTCATCTTTACTACAGTCATGGTTATAATAAAGCCAAACGGCAGCAGCCATCTTGGCTACCGACACCTGTCATGCGCTGCACGCCTCTCTTTTCCGCTACATTTTCTTTCTTCAGTCAGGAGAAAGACAAGAGAGAAATGCCTCTGTAACATTCTTTCTGAGGCATACCACAACAAGTTGGTTTAGAATGTACGTAACCAATTCATTTACTATTTAAAGTCATGAGTAGTTTTGCAGAAAGTAAACTTTTTTAATAACGTATACTCATATGCTATTTATTTAACTATGGATTTCACATTTTATCTGTGAATAATAAGTTCAAACTGTCTTAATTACTGTCTGGGCTGTTGCCCTAGCGGTGGGGTAGGCCTCCACAAAAATCTGTTAAACGGTCTACTATCACTAATAGGTATTTATATCTTCCAACCTTTGGGAGATCTGTGAAGTCTATCTGTATTTTAGCAAAAGGTCTAACAGCCAATTCCCTTCCTCCCTGTATTTTTTTCCTCAGTTGTTGTTTATTTACTTTCCTACAAATCATACAATTATCTACAATTCGTTTGGCTATACTATAAATGCCTATACACATATATTTAATTGTGAATTGGTCCACCAAGGCCTGAACTCCCCAGTGAGTCTGTTCATGAAATTCTCCTAATATTCTCCAAGCTAGTCCTTTAGGGATTACCTCTCTTCCATCAGGTAATGACCATTTTCCCTCCTTTTCCTCAGCCTTCATTTGTCAGAGCCTTTTTCTTGTGTAGTAAAGTATGGCCCCGCTTGTTTCTTTTCGGGGACTATCAGCCTGTATTTCCTTATGATCAGTAAAACCGCTCTTTTCGCTGCTTCATCAGCTAAATTATTTCCCCTGATTTGAGCCGACATTCCCCTCTGGTGGCCTTTTGCGTGTACTACTGCGATTTTCTCTGGTTCTCTTATTGCCCTTAGAGTTTGTCTTATTAACCACTCGTGAATTAACCCTTTCCCGTGTGAGGTTACCAATCCTCTTTCCTCCCCTATTTTTCCAAAGGTGTGGACTACCCCATACGCATATCTAGAATCTGTATAGCTGGTCCCAGTTTTTCTTCTTAACATCTGTAGGGCTCTAAGAACTGCATATAATTCACAGGCCTGAGCTGACCACGTTTTAACCAATGGTCCTGATTCAATTACTGTAAATGTTTTCCCGTTTATTATAGCATACCCTTATTTTCATTTTCCTTCTACCACCGGGAGGAGCCATCTACAAATAATTTTTCCCCTTCTAATAACTCCTCCTCTTCTGAGTCCTCCCGTACTTTAGCCTGATACTCTATACACTGAATACAATCATGGGTTAAATCTTCATCTGGTTCTGCATATAAAAATAGAGCAGGATTTTGTAAACTTGTCGTTTCTATTTCTAATTTAGGTGAATGTATTAGGATCCCTTCATATTTCAATAGTCTAGCATCTGTAATCCATTTATCTGCTCTTTGTTGTAGTACTCCCCTTATGTTATGTGGAGTATAAACTTTAATTCACCCCCGAAAGTAATCTTCCCTGCTTCTTCTACTAATAGAGCTACAGAAACTATTGCTTGGAAACAGGTAGGCCACCCACAGCTAATAGGATCTAAGAGTTTCAAAAAGTATCCTACTGGCTTCTTTTTCCCGGCCCATTCCTGGGTCAGTACTCCAAAAGCAGTCCCACTGTCTGTATTTACAGAAAGGTAAAATGGTCTTTTTATATCAGGTAAGCTTAACACTGGTGCGTGAACAAGATCTACCTTCAAATCTTCTAATCTTTGCTCATCCTCCTGACTCCACTTTACTAATCCATCTTGTACTAGTTTCTGGTATAAGAACTTTACCTTACTACTATTATTCTCAATCCATTGTCGACAGTATCCTAGCAGCCTTAAGATCTGCCTCTTGCTTCTTGGGGCTTTTAAAGATAAAATCCCATTTACTCATTCTGGATCTAATTTCTTATTTCCCTTTCTTAACCAGTGTCCCAAATATTTCACTTCCTCTTCTGTAAATTGTAATTTTGCCTTTGAAACTTTCAACCCCTTTAAACTTAAGAAATTTAATAGTTTAATGCTCTCCTGTCTAACCTTCTCCTCGCCTGTTCCAGCTAATAGTAAGTCATCTACATACTGTACTAAGGTTACCTGTGGGTTTGATTCATAAGTTTTCAATACTTGCTCACAGGCTTGTCCAAACAAGTTAGGGGATTTGGGGAATCCCCACGGAAGCACTGTCCATCTAAGTTGTTGTTTTCTGTGGGTGTTTGGATCTTCCCACTCGAAGGCAAAGTAGTCTCTGCATTCTGCCTTCAGGGAGCAGGTCCAAAAAGCGTCCTTTAAATCAATTACACTATACCACTTAGATTCTGGCTTTAATTGACTGAGCAGGGTATAGGGGTTTGCAACTACTGGGAAACAGGTAATTGTTCTCTTAATATGGTCCACGACTTAAGGGAAATATCTGTATGTACCATCAGTTTTTTTTTTTTTTTTACAGGGAGTATAGGAGTATTATAGGGAGACATACGGGGCTCTAATAGCCCTTTAGATATTAATCTCTCAGTTTCAGGTTGTAGCCCTAATTTACCTTCCTGTGAAATGGGGTATTGTTTTATCCTCACCGGGATCTCTGGGTCCTATATAGTCACTCAAAGGGTTCTAAGTCTAACTTCCCTACTGATACTGGAGTATACCACACTTCTGGGTTAATTCTAGCCTCATCTTCTATCGTTAGAGTACATGGCTTAACAGTTAACTCTCTCTCTTTTACTTCCAAATTTATTCCTAACTCCACAATTAAATCTCTCCCTAGCAAATTATGTTCTGCTTCAGGTACCAATAAAAAAGACCCAATTCCATAGGTACTAGGTGATTCTATTTCTACCTGCTTTATAACAGGTACCGTAGAAGGTTCCCCTTCTGCTCCAATTACTAGTAGCTTTTCCGAGGATAAAGAACATCCTCGAGGTAAATATTGAACAGTTGATCTTTCTGCCCCAGCGTCTACCAAAAATTCAATTTCCTGACGCTGAGGACCCAGTTTCCCTTTTATTAACGGCTCTTTTCTTTCCCGGGTCCCCAGCACATAGAGCCCCTGACCCCCTCAGTCCTCCTTTAACATTTTCTCGTCCTGGATTCTCTTTCTACAGTTTTTCTTCATGTGTCCCCTTTTTCTGAGAGTGGAAGCATTCTACTGTCCTCATTCTCTGGGTCTCGCCTGGTTAGGTTGAAGCGCGTTCTCTGCCTGAGGAATATTCCCTCTTCTCCTTGCCTGAAAAGCCCCCTCTGTCCTCCTCTTACCGTGGCCGCCAGAATTCTAGCATGCCTCTTCTGAGTCTCCTCCTCTCTCCTTACGTATACTTTCTGAGCCGCTCTTAGCAATTCATCTAATCCTCCCTCCTGCCAATACTCCAGCTTCTCTAGTTTCCTTCCAATATCTATCTAGGACCTAGCCACAAACAGCGTTTTCAGGAGAGCTTGCCCCAAGGGGGTAGCAGGATCTAATCCTGAATATAACTGTAAATTTTTGTGTAGTCTCTATAACCACTCGATAGGAGTTTCATCTTCTTTCTGTTGGTCTCTAAGAGCCTTATTAATATTCTGTCCCCGAGGGACAGATTCTCTAATCCCTTGAATAATAATAACTCGCAAATCTGACATGTGAGTACGATGTTCCTGGTTCTGATTATCCCAATTGGGCCGCTGTAAGGGCCACTTTATATCTGTTCCTGGACCAGCCTGGTGTTGCTGATCCCAAACTCGCATACCTGCCCTCCTGATCATAACCCTTTCTTCTGCTCTAAATAGTGTGCCCAAAATTGCCTGTATTTCATTCCAGGTATAAAGGCTGGGACCTAAAAATTCATCTAGCCTCTCAGAGACCCCTAAAGGATCCTCTAGCAAATTCCCCATCTCCTTTTTAAATTCCCTTACATCTCATGAATTTAACGGAACTGAAACATATCCAGCTCCAGATTCTACCCATAATTTGGCATACTCGCTCTCTTCTAGATTAAAAGGCTGTTTTTCATTCACATGATCATTTAGAGCCTCACAGATCCGGTCCTCAAAGGACCCGAATACTGGCCAGAACAACTGATCTGCCCTTATCTGCTTTCCTCCTCACACCTCCATAAAATAATGTACCATTTCCACCTTACTCTTTCCTTGTCTAGAGGGAGAATCGCCCCAGTGTTTTAACATTAAACCTGGGGGGCTTTCTAGTGGTATGTCTGGTAGCTTTACCTGCAAGCCACCCATGGGGTCAGAGGGCTTACTCTGCCTCTGTCCCATCTTCCGGAGCACTCTCACACACACACAGACTCGTGCCCCTCGGTCAAGACCCACGCCCTCACGGGCAATGGGAACTGCACTACTAGAGGGTCCATCGATTCGTAGATTCATTAGGTTGGAAAGGACCTACAAGATCATCTAGTCAAACCATCCTCCCACCACCATCCCTACCCACCAAGCTACTAAATGAAATCCCTTAGCACCTCATCTAAACGCTTCTTGAACAGTGCTCGGGACAGTGCCTCAGCCACCTCCCTAGGCAGGCCATTCCAGTGCCTGACCACTCTTTCAGAGAAAAATTTTTTTCTCAAATCTAATCTAAATCTTCCCCAGAGCAACTTGTGGCCATTCCCTCTCTTTCTATTAAAGGCAGATGCAAAGAAGGCATTGAGAACCTCAGCCTTTTCCTTATCCTTATGGTTACGTTCCCTGCCGCTTCAAGTAAAGGAGGGAAATTCTCCTTAGTTCTTCTTTTACTGTTAATATATTTGTAAAAGGATTTTTTGCTCTCTTTTACTGCAGTGGCCAGTCTTAAGTTCAAGCTGGGCTTTTGCATTTCTAACTTCCTGCCTGCAAATCTTGGCAAATTCTCCGTAGTCTCCCCAAGTAGCCTGTCCCATCTTCCAGAGGACATAGACTCTCTTTTTCTCCCAGCGTCTCAACAAGAGATCCCGGTTCATCCACACTGGCCTTATTCCTCTCCAGCTTGACTTATGGGACTCAGCGACAGCCTGCACCTGTGCCTTTAAGATTTCCATCTTGAGGAGGACCCAGGCTTCCTGGACCCCTTTACCCCTCAGGAGCGAGTCCCAAGGGACCCTTGCAACAAGCTTCCTGAGCACGTCAGAGTCTGCCCTCCGGAAGTCCAAGGTAGCAGTTTTGCTAGTCACCCTCTTGACATCACAAAGTTTAAAGCTCTCTCGATGAGTGCAGCTAACTCCTGTGCTAGAATTCGTTTCCCCCTTTGAGACAGGTGCATTCTATCAGCAGATAGTGTTTTCCTAGCCCATTCCGTGTCCTTCACCACCCCAGAAGGTATGGAAGCAAACACCACTTGTGCTCCCACCCCTTGAACTAATCGCCCTAAATCCCTGAAATGTCTTTTCATAGTTCGCAGGCTTCTTTGAGTTATTTCACTGCTGTCTGCTTGAACTATGAGTAACAGATAGTAGTCAGTGGGGTGTATCAGATCTGGGAGTCTTCTAGTTATGTCCCTGACCCGGGCCCCAGGGAGACAGCACACTTCCCTACAGCTTGGATCTGGTCTGCAAATGGGACCCTCAGTACCCTTAAGAAGGGAGCCACCCACCACGATCACCTTTCTTTCTTTCTTGGCAGCGGCAGATTGGTGACTTCCTGGGAGAATCTTCCCATACCTCCCCCTTATTTCTCCTTCAACGTCCAACGCTGCAAACCTATTGCTTAGAGGGACTTGAGGACACGAGGTAGGCAGAGGGGGAGATCGCCTACGGTACCGAGCAGGGACTCTCTGCCAGCCCTCTCCATCCCTCAGATACTCCCCCTCAGCCTGACGGGGGCAGGTCAGGCAGTCCACCACCAAATTCGGGGTATCTCCCCGGCACCTTTCTCTCTGGCAATCGAGGGAGCTACTCCACCAGTCAATCTCCTGCTCGCAGTCCCTTACGGCCCTCAGTCTCTCAACCTCCTCTTTCAGCTCTGTCACCATGTTAAGCAGATCTTCAACCTGTTCACACCTCACACAACAGATCTGCTTGCCACCTTCCTCCAGCAGCAGCAGGCTCTGGCACGCACTGCAACCAGAGACCTGTGTAGCCACGTTTCTAGGCAGGCCTTCTGCCTGGGTCACCACAGCCTTTCTACGGCAAGCCCTCTGTCTAGTAGAGACCATGGCACAAAAATAAAAGAATAATAAATAAAAAAGAACAAATAAATAAATAAATATGTATGAATGATAATAAGAAGAAAATAAAAATAAAATAAAGGGAAAAAAAAAGTAGAACACAACTCTGAGAACACAGAGACCAGTAATAAATAGGATGAATTTGCAAGAGAGGAGGGATAGAAATCCTACACCCTGCTACACAAGCTCCCACACTTAGCACCTAGCTTCAGTATAATAGAGAGGGGTGGTACCCACACGTAGTTTGCTCCTCCTTGTGCCTGGTGGGCAGCAACACGTCCTCCCTGAGGCCTTTTCAGAGCTGAAGGTGTGGGTGGGGGTGCCGTTTCCCGGGCAACGCCTACACCACATCAGCCTCTCGGGAGAGAGCTGAAGGGACTACCCGCTCTCCCTCGGTTCCCCTGAGACAGGAACCTCTCGAAAAACCCCTCTGTACCTCAAAATCTGTCACTGCAGCTCCGGCTGTGCCGATTCCAAAGCAGTAGATCTCGAGGACTGAGGCACTCACTTCGCCCCTATGGGACATCTCAGTCAGGTGTGCTCCGGGATACCTGGAGGGAAAATAACCCCCAAAAATAGCACCCAAAAGAAATAGTGCCAAAGCTGGTATATTTTTGATGGGCTTAAGTAGAGGATGTACAGATGGTTAATAAGAAAAGAGTGGCTCACCTTTAAAGATGGTCGAGGCTCACCAATAACTCCACTAGGGAGGGATCTCCAACCAGAGATCCTTCCCTGTTGGTGGTCAGCCCTTAAATGGGGTCTTGGGAGAGGTGGAGTCAAACTCCACCCCTTCCAATCACACTCACTTGTGCCCCTGCGGCTGACCCAGTGTTCGCCTCAGGTGATCAATCAGTGGTTCAGGCCGTGATTCAACAGTTCCCATACACTCTACCCCTTCACGACATGAACCACTGATTAAGGAACTATAGGGTGAGCCCTCCTTAATACAGAGACCCAATACATCGCGATGCTTTACATAATAACCCGTCACAATGCATATCGATGTAATCTGGGATGAGTGATGATCAGCGTATCGCTCGTGTTCTTCCTTGGGCCAGTGTTTGGTGGTGTCTACTGGAAGCATGCGGTCACGTTGTACAGGTCCGTCCTACTCTTCATCAGTCCCGGGTAGACCATCACCGGATGTTGCACATGATGTTATTGCAACTCTGGAACACTGCAGCATCATTTGGTTCCCTCCGGTGACTCATAGACTCACGGGGAGTAATATAGATGTTTCAAAGGTACCAAGAGGGGGAGGTCTGCCCTCCAGGGTAAGATACAGGCTGTATTCCTGTCTTGGGTCAACACTTCAGCTTGTACAGGGGCATGCCCTGGCCGCCTGTACCAAACCTTTTGTCCAGATGTCTGCGGCTGCACGAGTATATCAGGCACCAAAGGGGGTGTCCTGATCTGCCACAGAGACATGATAGGGGTTCCTTTAGCAATAAAGACTGGAGTGTTGACCACAATATCAGTAGGCCATGTACCAATTACCGGAGGGACTACCAAACCCCCCACCTCCTTTAATCTCCCCCAAGGTGCAAGTAGGCCACACCATCGTGGCCCTACCTGCACCTTCCAAGGCCATCTTATTTTATTGGTGCCTGGTTTCAGGTTCTCGGGCAGGGAGCAGAAGATTGTTCTCACGGCCGGTCTGAGGTCTTACCTCATTATCTGTACCTGTAATTTGGATCCTAAGTGGGGAGGCCCATGTTGTTTGTAACATTTTCAAGGCACTGGGTCTGCCATCTCTAGGTCTTTCATTCAGATCTCACAGGGTTTCGTGGACTCTCTTCGTCCACCCCTGCAGAGACTGAGAGTCTGTCTTCAGGGCAGCCTTGAGAATACCATTATAACGCTCAATCAGGCCTGCCCCCATTGGATTGTATGGCAGGTGGAATCGCCATTCAATATTGTTCTCTTCTGCCCAGCGTTGTATCATTGCACCCATGAAATGAGTCCCTTGGTCACTCTCAATGACTTGTGGGGTCCCGTAGGCAGCCATCAATCTCGTGAGCGCCTTGATGGTATATGCCTGGTTGGCTTTTGGTACTGGATAGGCCTGCATTAGCCCACTCGCGGTGTCAACACAACCTGCCATTGCTGTAGAGGATTGTGTCCTCTAGCAAGATGGGCTGTTGTTTCAGGCAACGACCTCGGTCTCATTCTGGAGCAGGCATCACAGTCTCGGCATGCTTGAGCTATGTCCGATGGTTGTATGGGCAGTCCCCATGCTTTGGCAGCTGCCCACATGGTCTTCTGTCCAGGATGCCGCAGCTTTTGATGTAACCAGTAGGCAATGTTCTCAGATGGTGAGTTCTCAACCCATCTAACTCGGGCCAGTGTGTCGGCTTCATCATTTCCTGGTGACTGTAGGGGTCGGTGACCAGAAACGTGGTAGACACGTACAGTTCTGTGTTTGACTGTATTCCATATGTCAAACCACATATCTTTGCCCCAGATCGGTCGGGAGAGAATAGTCCAGTCCTGGGTAGCCCACTGTGCGATCCACAGAGTGAGCCCCTGGTACACAGCCCAAATATCTGTGCAGATATTCAGGACACCATCATCACGTTCTTTGGTTATGACCATCCACACGGCCCACAGCTCTGCCCACTGGCTGCTTTGACCATCCCCCTCTTCAAACCATATTGTATCTGTAGCAGGATGGTATGCTACTGCTCTCCACTTACTTGGGTTGCCCTTGCTGGACCCATCCGTGTGCCAGGCATCTTCAGGAATGGGATATTTTCCTTCCTGGACAGGACTCTTCTGTGGCGGAGCAACCAAGGTTTGTTTTGGTGCATCACTGTGACACGTCACTGGGCCTAGAATCTTTTGGAGTTCTTCTTTCAGCGGTGAGGAAGACAGACTACTCCTCTGGCTGAGATAGGCGACCCATCGTGCCACCGTCTGTGCCTGGGCCACCCCTGTCTTAGGAAGGTGGGTCAGATCTCTTCCCCACTCCTGAATTGGAAGAGTGGTCTTAACTATGACTTCAGCCGTCTGGGTTATTGGCTCTACCGCTTGTAATGCAGTATAGGCAGCCAATAGCTGTTTTTCAATCATACTATATCTTTCTTCTGCTCCGTGCCAGACCTGAGACCAAAATCCAATGGGGGTCCGAACAGAACTCTGACGTTGCCACAGGCCCCAGCCAAAGCCATCCTGAGTAACATGAACATCCAATTCAGCTGGGAGGGTAGGATCGAATATACCCAATGCCTGGGCTTGTTTCACCGCCTGTTTTGCTTGCTGGAAAGCATCCTGTTCTGTTCTCCCTCAGTCCCATGATTGGCTCTTTTTTGTGAGTCTATACAAAGGTCTCAGCAGCTGCGCCAAATGAGGTATAAAGGAACGCCAGTATCCCAATATACCTAGAAATTCCTGCAGCTGCTTTGGTGTTGTAGGGACTGGGAATGCCTGAACCTTATCTATGATGGCACTGGGTGGCACTTTGGTCTTTCCTGACCAGACTACCCCCAGAAATTTTACCGACAGGCCTGGACCTTGCACCTTTTGAGGATTGATAGCCCATCCTCTTTCATTTAGGTAGGAGGTTAATGAATCTGCTGCCTCTCCTACTGCTTCCAGTGAGTAGGATGTTAACAGGAGATCATCAGTGTAGTGATATAGGTTGACGTTATTATTAGGTTTCCTCCAATTAGCTAGGTCACGCACCACCAAGTTATGACAGTATGTTGGTGAGTGCACGTACCCCTGTGGCAGGACCTGAAAGGTCCACTGCCTGCCTCCCCATGTGAATGCAAATTGATCTTGCGATTCTTTGGCAATCGGGATACTAAAAAATGCATTTGCCAAATCCAGGACACAATGGTAGGTCTTAATTTCCCTACTAAGTGTGCCCATTAGGGAAGCAATATTGGGTACGGCCGCATGGATGGGCGGTGTGACCTTATTTAATTCCCTATAATCTACCGTCATTCTCCATGTTCCATCCGACTTCCGCACTGGCCATATGGGGGAATTATATGGACTATGTGCAGGTCTTATAATACCTACTTTTTCTAGTTCCTGCACCATTTTTGATATTTCTTCCCGCCCCCCCCGGGAGTCTATACTGTCTTACATTAGTAATCCGGCGTGGTTTTGGCAAACAAATGGGCTCATGTTTCGCATGGCCCCTCAATACTGCCTTTATCGCCGGGATACTAATGTACCTCTGTCGAAGTCTGAACTCTCCCACAGTCGTCTGGAGAGCCAGACCCCATAAAATGTCTATGCCCAAGATGTATTCTGGGATTGGGGCAATCGACAATTTATACTCCCGGGGTGGGAGATGCCCAACCCCCAATTTCAGCTATGTTTGGGTGACTGGAATGGTCTGTTCCCCAAACCCACCAATCATCATTCTACTGCCCTTAAACTTTGTTGGGTCTCCATATATAATTGATGTTTCCGCACCAGTGTCTACTAGAGCCATCACCTTTTGAACATTCTTCTCTGACCAAAATATGTCTAATTCTACATAGGGCCTCCGGTCACATCTGGAGGCCCTAAGGGGACCAAAGTCCTTCGTTACTCCATGAAGTTGGCTAAATCTAAGTCTTTTACCGCAGGTGGTTCAGGCATTGTATCCCGTGACACCTGTGGATGTTTCTTCCTTCTATTTGGGACTATAAAGTCAGCCAAATTCCAGGTTGTCGTTGGTGCTGCCTGTATCATTTGTACTCCCGATTTTCTGGGAGTACTCTGAAATTTTTGATCGTTTCTAAGTTGTTTCCATAGTTGTAACAAAACATGGTTGGGTTGCCCATCAATTTTAGCAAAGGCAACCCCGGCCCGTATAAGATCATTGAACATGGACTTCCAGGATACCTGTATGGGGCCCGATCGGGATATCCATGGGACAGGCTTCTTAGTTTTAATCGGGAAGGCCTCAGCTTCTTCTACCATACGGACATTGCGCCTAGTTCTTATGCGCTCCGTTTCCCCAAGGTCTGCCACCAACTGGGCTGCCTGTTGGACGATAGCCTCCAAAGCCACCAAGGGGTTTAGTATGGAGACCAAAGTCCCATAAAGGTGAGAGGGGGCTTGCTGTAGTATTAGGTCTCGCACACCTGCTGTAAATTTTTCCGTATCAGGACTTTCAAAGGTCTCTGAATACATAGCCTCCCTCATACCCAGTTCCCGGATGTATGTTTGGAGGTCCTCCATAGAGGACCATAAACCGGTATTGAGTGGAATGTCAGATTTGTTAGGCCACGTTAAGCAGCACGCTGCCATCAACCAATCTATAATAGAATGATTCTCATTAGTATAGTGGATGGCAGCATATAATCTTTGCCTCAGGGCTGGGTGTATAGTTATGGATGCTAGTTCTGACATCTCTGTCCCGCTGACTAACACGCTTTCAGCTCCTGCATCCCATAACCTCAGGAGCCATGATGGTATGCTCTCTCTTGGTTTTTGATGGAACCGTTGTACTAGGTCCATCAACTCATTTGCTGCATAAGGGCGAGCTGTCACATGCAAGCATGTTTCAGCAGGGGGCCATTGGTCAGGAGGCACTCCCGCTTGTCTATCTTGCATTTTTTTTGTTTTTTGAGTTATGATTGGTCGGATCTCAAATGGATCCTCCAGAGATGGAGCTTCGAGATCCGATTTAGAAATCTTTTTTTCTGAAACATCTAGGTCTGCTACTTCAGGGACCTGGGTGTCCTCCACTGATATGGTACTAATTTGTCTTGTTGGCACATCTAGTCCAGGTTTTTTGGCTACTAATGTGCCCAGCTGTTGTTCCAACTTTTCAATTCGATCTCTTAACAATCGATTTTCGGATTCTATGTTTGTATTTGTTATTTCCAGCTTATGTAAGGCCATTATTAGAGGCCAAGCCACAACAGAAGCAGCTAGCCAACGTTCTTTTGTAACTAGTATGTCCTTATCTAGACCTTGAAAATAATCTGTCAGCCGGGCTGGAGAAGGAGAAACAGTCCCTGTAACCCGCAGGGGTCCCCATTTTTCAATAACAGTGGCAAGACCATAATAGGATGACCCCATAAATCCTGGAATTTGACCAGGAATTGATTGGTCTAGGGGAGTAATGTTCTCCCCCCTGCCCCATTTGAAAATGTTCCAAATGGGAGACATGGTTAATTACGGTATACATATAACATATATATAAGATATATATATATATCTTTTATATATATATAAGATATCTATCTATCTATCTATATCTTATATATATATATATCTTTTTTTAAGCCTGCCTGGCTCGCCAATTGTAGGGCAAATAACCCCCAAAAATAGCACCCAAAAGAAATAGTGCCAAAGCTGGTATATTTTTGATGGGCTTAAGTAGATGATGTACAGATGGTTGATAAGAAAAAGAGATAAGAAAAGAGTGGCTCACCTTTAAAGATGGTTGAGGCTCGCCAATAACTCCACTAGGGAGGGATCTCCAACCAGAGATCCTTCCCTGGTGGTGGTCAGCCCTTAAATGGGGTCTTGGGAGAGGTGGAGTCAAACGCCACCCCTTCCAATCACACTCACTTGTGCCCCTGCGGCTGACCCAGTGCTCGCCTCAGGTGATCAATCAGTGGTTCAGGCCGTGATTCAACAGTTCCCATACAATACCCTCCCCAACCGAACAGTTTCATGCAAATGCTTACTGAATCCTGAGTCTCCGTTGGGGTCCTCATGCACAAAAATTACGGGGTACTGCAGTTTCTTTTGCTCGTTTACCAAATTTAGAGTTCACAGCTACAGGTCTCTGCACAGGAATTACCCAGCCCAGGGGTGTCCGGAGACGGGCTCCCCCCCTGGAGTGGGAATTCCGTAGCAGAGTCGCCTGGATCCAAGTCACAGCACCGAAGTGTTATAGGTGTGAAGAGAATGATACACACCAATCATTGTAAGAAATCTATTGAGCAAGCAATAAACGAGCGAAACAGTGCTGGGCGGCCGGGAGTCTCTGCTCCACCAGAGGCGTGCAATGCGGGCCTCCCATCCCCTCTTTTTATTGTCTCTTATCTCTGCATTCATGTCTTATCTTTCTCTCTCTGGGCTGTGCCGGCTGTTATTAGGGGGTTGTTGTCTGACATATCTGTCTCGAGTCAGTTTGGTTAACAAGTACAGAACTTATTTTTACCACCATTTATACTTTTTCCTTCCTTCCCTCCCTCCTTCCCTCCCTCTCTCCCTCCCTCTCTCCCTTTGCTTTTTCCCACAGACATTAGCCATGAATGTGGACTAGATAGTTAGAACCACAGATTATAATTTAGCATTAAAATAAGTTTTATTTAAGTTTAGAGAAAATAGAAGTTTAAGATTTGGAGATGATCACTGATTTCTTCTCTCTTTTCTTTGGCTGATGAATCTCAGTAGAAAATAGAATTGTTCCCTGTTCATGATAAATATAACTATTTTATACAAGATACTAATTTAGCGGGTAGTTTTAGTAAACAACTTGCTTTCAGCAGGTGGTGCCTTATTTCTTAAGCTTAATGCATAAACTAAGGTGATTAACCATCTTGCAGTTAAAATAAGCCTGATAAAAACACATATGTCAGGACATTGATTCTGCTTCCGTTGGTTAAGAATCATTTCCAGTGTATCTTTTGTCTAAACGACTTTAATGCATTTCAAGACCTTATCGTGTACAGTAGCAATCAGTAATACATGAAAGGTGCATTAAAACTCCAGAGGGAGATACAGTCTACTTAGTAGTGGAAAAAAAATGAACGTTAGGCTCTATCAGAAGTAATGTGTTGTCTTGTAATAATAGTGTGCATCCTATTCTGTCCTTAAAAGGCAGAAGTGCTTCTGTACTGTACAGCTAAGCATTACATAACTTTGCTTTGGAATGAATCTGATATAAATATATCAATCTGATATAATGATATATGAATCTGATATAAATATATATAATATAAATACAGATATATATATATATTTACAAAAATTATTATTGTTTTGCAAACAAGAATTGTTTTAAACTAGACAGGTCATTTACGATTTTCTTTTTCTTCATCTGTGTGAGATGATGCGCTCTTGTACAGGTTACAGGAGTCTCTGTCCACTGTTAGTTAAAAATCTCTTGCCTTCCTTTTTATTTCTTCTGACTCTAATTTTTATTTTTTCACCCTTAGTTGATTTCTCATCCCTTCTTGAAGGAACTGTCATGTTGTCCTGGCTGGACAATGAGCAAAAGGAGAGAAGTAGGATGCATACATTTGTCAAGGGAATGTTAACAGAACTGGGAAGAGGCTGAGATGAGGAATGGCAGAATGACACATGAAGAATTCATTTATGTGTAAAGTGAATTAAAGCTTGAAACAAGTAATGATCTTTTAAACTCTTTTTCCACACCATTCTTCTGAGACAGAGAAAATAAGTTGAAGTTTTCAACCTCCGGTGTTTCGCCATGTGTTAGTCTTCAACTGTGATGGCTGCTCTGAAAGTAGAGCCTCCTATTTTATTTTATTTTATTTTATTTTATTTTATTTTATTTTATTTTATTTCATTTCATTTCATTTCATTTCATTTCATTTCATTTGTCCAAGAGGTCAGAGGTAGATTTTGGTGATATGGAAGTAGAAGCTTAACTTTACAGCCAATATTACATTACAGTTTGCTGCTGTGTGACAGATGGCAGTAGAGGGGCAATCTGATAAAATGGTGTCTGACATGGAAGTGCAGATGAAGCAAAGGCGTGCCACTGAATTCCTCCATGTGGAAAAATTGCATCCACTGACATTCATCGATGCTTTCTGAATGTTTGTGGGGACCAAAGAGTGGATAAGAACATGGCGAGGCAGTGGGTGATGTGTTTTGGCAGTGGCAACAGTGATGTGAAAGATAAGGCGCATTCTAGATGACCATTCACAGCTGTCACACCATGAAATGAATGGCACCTTCGTCAGTTCACCCCTGTGAATCGGTGGATTATGATCATTGTACAGAGCTGAATATTAGCTTCAATACATTATAAACAATGGTGTCAGAGCTGGAATATTGCCAAGTTTTTGCCAGTTGGGTCCTACAAATGTTCGCATGTCTGGTTTGAAGGTATCTAAGTGCAGACAGATAAACTTTGTTTGTTTGTGAAATTCTTGCAATAGACGGTACATACCTTTCTTGTGATTTTCTAGCTGGAGAAAAATGGAGCGTTTTAGTTGTATTTTAAATCTAAGGGATTTGGGGCCTTCCATCTGCATGGCAGGACCCGTAAGCTCACATTAATGTTAATTCTGAGACCCTGGATATCCAGGATAAAGATAATAATGGAGCTGATTTTTCACCTAATTTTCTTAAGAAAACACATGGAACATCAACATTCAGGAAACAATGGTTTCACATCACAGAAGGCTATAAACTTGATTGCAACAAATCTAATCAAAGGAACAACTCTCCAATTCTGTAGGTAATCGCTATAGTTTTTTGTAAAATAATTAGAAGTTGCAGTAGCCAAAAATTAAGAGGTAACTGTGTGATCAGAAAGATGTGATTACCTGATTAGTCATGAAAGTCAAACACCTGTGGTTTGTAGCAGTCATGCTCATTTCTTTCCATTGTTCCACATAAAAAACTTCTGTTCAAGTGTCTTTTAGGACTGTGAACGGTTTTCACAGAAACTAGCTACAAGCTGCTAAGAATAATTTATGGAATGAAGAGGGGAGGTATGAGGACAGTCTTGTCGTTAAAGTGTATGTTACTGTCAATAGCAAAATGATCAAGACCAACTAGTTTAAAATGGAAATCAAGCTTCACTAGGTAAGAAAAACCCTGAATAAACTTCTTTCAAGCTTTCAGGCTCTTTACTCAACAACATCTGTCGTCCAATAAATCGCCTTGAAAGACACTTCCTCCACAAGATAAATTAATAATGAGGATTCTAACTACTGGTTTGCACTGTGATCCAGTGCCAAAGGTCGTAACACATGTGATGTCTGGAAAGATTCTTAATAATTATTTTGCATTAAAGGTTTTCATAATGAAAACATCCTCCTTATATATATATTTACTAAAGACAGCTGACAAAAGAAAAGTTGCTAAGATAGATTATCTAAGAAGTTGTCAGTCTCAGTGGCTTTCACTGAGAAGATATTCTGTATGTGTATATAAACATATAAATCAATCAGCAGTATTCATATATATTCATATATATATGCATAGCAGCATAAACACTTGAATGAATTGAACTATTTCCTTAAAGCCCTAATAGTATAATATAGTATAAAAACTATAAAGTTTCTATAAATTACTGAAAAGCTTTGGCACTGAAAAGTTTACAAAGCCATATAGAAGTATTATCTTAGCAACTTTTTGTATGGTTTATTTTGGGTATGGTTTTTAAAGTTGTATTCATGGGGAGGTCCAACTCCCTGCAGCCTCTGTAGACTGAACATACTATGTACATCCAAATTCTTCAAGCAACTTTCTGTCAAAAACATTTATTTTAAACATGTTTTAATGCCAATGCCTGTTTCTCTTTAATAGATCTTTCTTCCAACTTCTACTGACATGGTATCTCTAGCATCTATTCCAGAATTTATCCAGTTTCTTCGAGACATAAAACATTACTCAAGTTTTCTTAATATTTTCCCAGCTGTACCCAAAATGAGAGCTAGCAATAAAAGAACAAACTTATTTTTGATGGGTTAGAAGATCAATGAGGTGAAGTGAGCTTCAGAACTACAGCCATTTCCATATCCTCTAAACAAATGGTATTTATTGCCCCCCTTCTATACTCCTCTTCAAGTGCAGACCAATAACTGAGTGTCATGATTTTATGAGTTTTGCTATCAGTATTCCACATCCTAACATCATGTACTGTGTGGGAAGTATCGCCTTGGGGCTCAGCAAATTCCATAGCTGGTGAGAATACTGGACTTCTGGCCATGAGGCCCTGGGATAAGTGAACAAGAAAAGGGGAAACAAAGGATATGGCAAAAGATCACTGAACACTTTGCAGTCGGGCACTGTTTTGTTTTGCACATGCTGTTAAGGAGTCACAAAACACTTGCTGTTGTATAGCAGAGTAGTTGACCAGTGAAATGTTAGTGGAAAAGTACTGTCTGTAAGCACAAGGGTATAAGAGGTCCTGTTCATAATAAACAAAAACCGTCTTTTCTCTCTCACTTCTTAATTGTACCCTGGCACCCATGTGGTTACTCCACCACAGTTCTGCACTGGCAGTAAGGGAGTTAATGCTTCAGTTCTGTGGATTGTTAATAGTTTCCAGGTACCCTTCTCAGCGGAGATCTACACATCCCAGAAGACTTCACTCTTCCATTTCCATTTTCTGTTCTGAGGGAAAAACAAAAATGCTCTCCAGTCATGAGACTGTACCTTTGTATTTTCTGCTCATCTCTGTGGTGTATGCTCCCAAGCCACCTTGTCTTCAGTATTAGAGAAAGTCCCATGGTTTTGGACATTCTCTCTCATTTATTTGTTTTATTAGCTTCAATTCCAATTATATTGTATTATATTATGTTATCTCACATTCTACTATCATATTTAGTAATTAGTTTTCTCCCTTAGCTCACTGCTGCTCTTTTGTTCTTAGACCCATCTCCCTATCTTTCCCTTGCTGCAATGAAGGGACGGGAACCCAGCTTGATGCAAGCTAATGTTCGTTTATTAAGCAACAGCTCACAGCTTATATACACAGAAAGGCAACGTGTGTTAAGATATGATTGGGCGAAGGTTACATTCCTTAAGGTTAAACATCATAACAGTACAAAGCACTCCTGGTCCTCTAAATGAGCAGTGCCTTCTGTTACAGTGTCCTGTTTCTTTTCACTCCTTAGACGTGGTTATCTCAACCTTATCAGCTTGTCTTTACACAGCCTGCATCCAAGGCTTATGGTCGAATTCCTGCTTAGCTAACAGTTCTGTCTGGCTCGCACTTTTGCCATCACCCACATCTCCCCCTTTCTGTTGCACTATGAATATTTTCTCTGTAGCATTGTCAATCATTTTTTACACACGTTGTAAAATACAAGGAAGTAACAGCAAAAGCATTACAATAGTCATCACAATATAGCACATCATTTTTAAGGTGTTGGGAAGCCATCCGTTGAGACCCCATTCCAAGAACAATTTGTCCAACCAGTCCCAATCCTTTTGTAGGTCTGGACGCCTACCTGTGTGACCTGGTGTAGGGAACCTGCTTTGGCAGGGGGGCTGTCCTCGATGATCTCTTTGAGGTCCCTTCCAACCACTATGATTCTATGATTCTATGATTTACTTTCTTTAGTAGATATATCTATAGCTTCAGATTGTTGTAGTTTTTATTTTTTATGTTTGAAGTTGGAGATTTCATGTATACATTACACATTTACAAATATTTTTTATAAATACATTTGTGTATTTCTATACAATGCAGTTTAATAACTTTTAAATTAGAGTTTATTGGTTTGAAGTATAAACTGTATTTTCACATTAGTCTCTTTTTTCACCTGCCACAACAAGAAGTTTTTGGGATTGTATTCAGAGGTCAGAGTTTAAATCAAGATTTTCCAGTCCATACGTAGGTAAGGCTACTTGTGAAAATGCAGAGCTAATAGCAGTGACTATGTTGAAAAATAGCATTTTGTAGCTGGGAATTTGCTCTATCACAACATTGTTGTGCTCCTTGTATCTGTTGTAATTTAGGAGCAACCTACATAAAAAGCAGAAGATCTGTAAGCATTTTTTTCTAGAGAATTTGAACTGAACATAAATTATCATTTGATTTTATAAATTACTATTAAATACATATTAAAATACATAAATTTTCTTACATTGCATAAGGAGTAATGTAATTGTATAATTAAACTTCTAGGTTTAATAATTTGTCATACAGGAGTTAAAATATGAGCTGTTAATCAGCTATAATTTCATTATATTATTCAGACTAACTCAAATGGCAATTAATGCAGTTGAACAAAATAAACTGTAGAATCACTTCCTGCTTTGCTATTTTCCTGTGTCATTAGTACTCCAAGAGATGAAAATGAATGTATTCTTTTTATCTTTGCCACTTGCTGCTCCTTCCACATTCTTAATGGTGTTGAGATCAAATATGCTATTCTCCATGCCAAAGTTTATAATTATTCTTTTCATGAGTATCCTCACTTTATCATAAAAGTTTCTTTCTGACAGACTTGCATGGCGTTTAGAATGTGGACTTGAATAGCTGTATGACAAACATGTATTCTGACTAGCTGACAGTGATGGGATCCGGTCATTTTAATATGTGTGTTTTTCATAGCTTTTCCTCTAAGAGTTAATAACCCTTTGACTCATTTATTTTCAAAAGCCACAATTTTTCTCTGGTGTTATGTTTGTTTTTTTTGTTTTTTTTTTTTTTTTACTTCGTCTTCATTGTCATTGACTTTCTGCTCAGATGTTTTATTCTTTAAATATTGTTGCGGCCTAGATGTTGGGAGAACTCTCTAGTCTGTAATATTCCTGTTGACTTTATGGATTTATTCAGAAGGCTGAATTACTGTAAATGGGTTCAGCAAAGGAAATCCTACTAAATAGCAAGGATTTGCTTATCATCCCTCAACTGAGATGGACAGAGTAGCCAGTGGGCTGAACTAAGAGCAGTGTGGATGGCTGTAACCCAGGAAAGAGGTGATGGCACATTGTACATCTGGATGGATAGCTGGGCGGCCTACCAACATCTTACACCATGGGTTGCACTGTGGGCCACTCAAGATTAAACTATGCTTGCTCAGCCAATCTGGTGTTGAGACAGGTGGTTGGATACCTGGAATGTGGTTATGCATAGAACAGTACACATCTACCATCACAGAATCATAGAATGGCATGGGTTGAAAAGATCATTTAGCTTAAACCCCCTTCCACGGGCTGAGTCAACAACCAGTAGACCAGTCTGCCCAGATCCACATTCAGCCTTGCCTTGGACAGCCTTTCTGGGCAACCTGTTCCA
The DNA here is from genome assembly GCA_036925125.1 of Oreortyx pictus. NCBI lineage: Eukaryota > Metazoa > Chordata > Aves > Galliformes > Odontophoridae > Oreortyx > Oreortyx pictus. Next base: position 18,472,265 of record JAUPFR010000004.1, read on the forward strand.
CTGCATCACCATCTTCTGAGTGAAAAACTTTCTCCTAATATTTAACCTAAATCTCCCCTGTCTTAGTTTAAAACTATTCTCCCTTGTCCCATCACTATCAACCCATGTAAACAGTAGTTTCTCTTCCTGTGTATATGCTCCCTTCAAGTACTGGAAGGCCACACTAAAGTCTTCCCAGAGCCTTCTCCAAGCTAAACAAGCCCAGATCCCTCAACCTTTCCTCTTAGGAGAGGTGCTACAGCCCTCTGAGCATCTTAGTGGCCTGTTCCAAGAGTTCTGCTTCTTGCTTGTTCTGGGGGCCCCAGGCCTGTACAAAGTACTTCAGATGGAGCCTCACAAGAGCTGAGTAGAGGGGGACAGTCACCTCCTTCTCCACGCTGGCCGCCCCTTTTTTAATCCAGCCCAGGATATAGATGTCCCTCCAGGCTGCAGGTGCACACTGGTGGCTCATGTCCAGCTTCCCATACACCAGATTCCCCAAGTTCTCTTCCACAGGGCTACTCTTCAGGATTGCTTTCCCCAGACTGTATAAATAAGTGGGACTGCCCTAACCCAAGCGCAACAGCTTGCACTTGGCCTCGTTGAACCTCATTAGGTTCACATAGGCCCACTTCTCCAGCCTGTCCAGGTCCCTCTGGATGCCTTCCCTTCCCCTCCAGTGTATCAATTGTACTGGTCAGATTGGTGCCATCTGCAAACTTGCTGAAGGTACACTCAATTCGGCTGTCTATGTCTTATGATGTTGAAGAGCGCTGGTCCCAAGATCAACCCCTGGGGGACACCTCTTGTGACTGGCTTCCACCCAGACATGGAACCGTTGATCACAACCATTTGGCTGTGACCAGTTCTTAATCTATCAAACAGTCCATCTTTCAAATCCATACCTCTCCAATTTAGAGTAAAGGATGTGGTTAAGAACCACGTCAAAGGCTTTGCAGAGTCCAGATAGATGACATTCATTGCCCTTCCTCTGTCCACTGATGCTGTCACGTTGTCATAGAAGGCCACCAGAACGATGAGGCAAGATTTGCCCTTGGTGAAGCCATGCTGGCTGTCTCTCTGTCTCTTCTCTTTGTCTCATTTGTGCCCTAACAAGGTAACCAGAAGGATCTCCTCCATGATCTTCCCAGGCACAGAGGTGCAGCTCAGTGGCCTGTGGTTCCACAGGTCATCTTTCTCCCTTTCATAAAATTAGGAGTAATATTTCCCCTTTTCCAGTCACTGGAGATTTCAACCTACAGTCAGGATATTTCAAATATGATGAAGAGTGGCTCAGCAACCACACCAGACATCTCTCTCAGAATCCTGGGTTGCATATCTTTCAGATTCATGGACTTATGTACACTCAGTTTCATGAAGAGGTCTTGGACTTATTCCACTGTTACAGCGGGACAGAACCCATTCCTCTCACTGTCACCTAGAGGTTCAGGGTCCTGGCAGACACGGGGAGCCTGACAAGCAGTGAAGACTGAGGCAGAGCACTTATTGAGCACTTCAGCTTTCCCCATGTCTGAAGAAGCCAGCTCTCTGTCCTCATTTATCAGAGAGGGAACACTCTCCTTCCTTGGTCTGTCTCCTCCTGCCTATGTACCTGCAGAACCTTTCCTTGTTATTTTTTGCACCCCTTGCCAAGTTCATCTCCATCTGTGCCTTGGCTTTCCTGATCTTCTCTCTGCACATGTAGACAACATACCTTTATTCTTCTCAGGCTACACAACCTTGCTTTCACTTCCTGCACATTTCTCCCCTTTCCCTCAATTTAAGCTGCACGTCCTTCTGTACTACTGTGTATCTGGACATGAGTCCGTGCTGACACCAGGGAATGATGAAGCTGACGCACTAGCTTGGATAACCTGGCTGGACAATTTGCAAGCAGACAACATTGCCCGGTGGCTACGTAAGATGTTTCGACGTGCCAGACAGTAGAGAATGTGTGCAGAACTATAAGCAATGGGGCTGCCCATCTGAATGTCAGGTATTGTTGGCTGAGGAAAACAACACTGAATAGTGGTTTCATCTGGCTTATAATTAGATGGGAGCAGGCCTGCTAGGGACGTGTAATAGCATTCTTAAGGCTGTTCTGAAGACCAACTCCCAGTCCCTCATATCCCAGCAGGGATAAAGTAACAACCTATATGACCTGAATGAAAGACCCAGAGACCCAGTGCCCTGCTATGTTACAAACAACTTGGGCCTCCCCACTTAGGATCCAAATTAAAGGAAGGGAAATATGACTAAAAGCCCAAGTTAGAACAATAAATAATTTTCTGCACCCTTCCCCTGAGAATTTAGAACCTGGAACCACAAGTAATTGGCACACGGCTATCTGAAATTATAATACATACCCCAATTTTTGTCATAAAGGACAGATCAGAGCCCCCTCTTTGGTACCTGATATAGTGAAACAATTGTCAATACCAGGACAAAGGCACGGTATAAAAAGAATGGACATGCCCCTCTCCAATAGGAAATTTTGATGCAGAGCAGTAACATGGCATGTATTCTATCATGGAGGGGAGATCTGACTCTCTCATTGGCAATTAAACGCTTACCCTTAGATCTGTGGCCAACCAGGATGCCCAAACAGTGGCAGAAGCAGCAGGAGCTCTGGTGTCACTGAAGAATTTCCATGATATCTTATTCTTCAGTGACATTTAATGATGGACTTTTTGAATGTCTTCTGCAAAAGAAGCCAGAAGGAGATGTAACTGAAATCTACGGACTATTTATGGCATGATGGGCAAGAATGTATCTGCGTCGCAACACAATATCAGTGCCAAGGCATATTGTACCATGACTCAAATTGTGAACTAATTTGTAAAGGGTAGCATGACCCCAGAGTGCTCAATCATTGGTTCACACTGTGAAGGGGTGGACTGTATGGAAACTGTTAGGTCATGCCCTGAACCTTAGCGATTGAGCACTTAGCGAAGGGGTGTAGCCAGCCCTGGGAGACATACTGTGATACTCTGACATAGTGACACTGAGACATTGTGACGTAGTGACATTGTGGCAGTGTGAAACTGTGACACTGTGACATTGAGACACTGTGACACGGTGCCACTGTGCCATCGTGACACTGTGACATTGTGACGTAGTGACATTGTGACACAGTGACACTGTGACATTGTAGCATTGTGACACTGGGACATTTTTACACTGGGACAAGGTGAAACTGTGCCACTGTGACATTGTGACACTGTGAATGTTACATTGTGACATTCTGACACTGTGACATTCTGAAGTTGTGACATTGTGATATTGTAACACTGGTACACTGTGACATTGTGACACTGGTACACTGTGACACTGTTACATTGTAGCATTGTGACATTGTGTCATTGTGACACTGTGACTTTGTGACGTTGTGACATTGTGACATTGTAGCATTCTGACATAGTGCCATTGTGACACTGTGAAACTGTGACATTGTGATGTTTAGACAATGTGACATTGTAGCATTGTGACATAGTGTGGACGGTTTGTGGGCTGGTTCGGCCCGGTTCCGTGACAACTAAGGAAGGAGACCCACAGGCCCACACCCCGGACAAGGGGAAGGGGGAAAGGGAAAAGGGAGATGAGCCCCCCCCAAAAAAAACCAAAACCCTTGGGGCAAACAGTTCCAGGTGTACTGAACGCCCCTCCAGGTGAAGGCAAACTGTGGCCTGCATTCTGTGGCCAAGGGAATTGAAAAGAAGGCATTGGCAATGTCAGTGGTGGCATACCACTTGGCTGCTTTTGACTCCAGTTCATACTGGAGTTGTAGCATGTCCGGCACAGCAGCACTCAGTGGAGGTGTGACTTCATTCAGGCCACGGTAATCTACCGTCAACCTCCATTCTCCACTGGCTTTACGCACCAGCCATATGGGGCTGTTAAAAGGCGAGTGAGTTTTACTGATCACTCCCTGGCTCTCTAGCTGACGAATCAGATTATGAATGGGGAGCAAGGAATCCCTGTTAGTGCGGTACTGCCGTCTGTGCACCGTTTTTGTAGCAATTGGTACCTGCTGCTCTTTTACTTTCAGTACCCCCACAACAGATGGATCTTCTGACAGGCCAGGTAAAACAGATAGCTGCTTAATGTTATCTGTGTCCACAGCAGCTATTCCAAAAGCCCATCGATACCCCTTGGGATCCTTAAAGTGCCCCCTTCTGAGATAGTCTATACCAAGTATGCATGGGGCCCCCTGTCCGGTCACTATAGGATGCTTCTGCCAGTCTTTACCACTGAGGCTTATTTCTGCCTCCAACACAGACAATTCCTGAAAGCCCCCAGTCACTCCAGAGATATGAATCAATTCTGTCCCTTTATAACTTGAAGGCATTAGAGTACATTGTGCACCAGTATCCACCAGTGCCTCATATTTTTGTGGTTTTGATGTGCCAGGCCACCGAATCCACACAGTCCAGTACACTCCATTATCCCTCTCCCTCCTCTGGCTGAGGGCCGGGCCCCTCTATTCATTACCTGCAGTGATAGGTATAACTTCACTAGTAGTTGGTCTGTGTTGTAATTCTCTCACCCGTGCTCGCAGTGCAGGGGTGGGTTTTTGATGCCATTCCTTCATATCTTCTCCATTTGCACGTAAGTAACTCCAAAAAGCCACGCGTGACATGAAGTTAGTGAAGTTAGTGCTGTCATTTGCTCGAGCAGGACGGCGTTTGCTTCTGATAGCTGCAACCGATTCAACCCTATCAATCAGTCGGGATAATTTTCCCAATATATCTTCCATTTGTCCTTCTAACTTTGATATGGCTGAAATGGACGCGTATGGCGGCGGAAATTTTTGTTCGAAGTTTTGAAGTGTAAGAACTAGTTCAAAAACTGGGGGTTTTCTGTCTTGCTCCTCATATCTGTTGAACGTTGTCACTAGTGTACTGGCATACCTTTCTGGTGCTGTCTTTGAAAGCTTCTGACATATTTCAGGTGTACTCCTTACTTTCTCCGGATCATGGTCCCGATCATCAGGATCAAACGTGGGATCATACAGCATTTCCACCACAGCTGTTTCTCTCAAATACTGGATGCCTTCCTCAATAGTTTTCCATCTTTTCACTTTAGGTGCCAGGTCACTCTTGTAGGGATATCTTTCTCTCACAGCTACTAGCATTCGTTGCCAGAGGCTGGCGATTCCATCCATATACCTGCTGATCCCTCTGTCGACAGCCGGATCTCGGGCAATGTTTCCTAGTTGGCGAGCTTCGTTACTATCAAGGGACACACAGTTGGCCCCATTGTCCCAACACCGAAGCAACCAAGTGACAATACTCTCATCCGGATGTCGAACAAACTCCTTTCTTGAGCCTTGGATCTCAGACATTTTCATGGGCCGACGAAACGTGGTAACTTTGACTCTCTCCTCATCTTCATCATCATTATCTTCTCCGTGTCTCTCACTTTTCTTTGTTGCCTTTCTCGATGGTGGTGGGGTTGTGCCCTCTCCCTCGCCTGTATCTTCCTCTTCTTTCATCACCTCTTCTTTGCGTTCTAGGCGCGAGGACACACGTTTCCATTTCTGGCCTTCCACAGGGGCAACTGACTTTGATACTGGTGCTTCCTTTGGCTGGTCAGGTGTGACTGGGAGGTTTTCCTCTTTGGTTTGGGCCTCAGTTTGGACACTCTCTCTCTTCATAATAGTATATAAACCTCGGTAAGCATAAGCCAAGCCCCAAATAAGCTGTTCCACCTCAGATCTTTCTGAGCCGCAACATCCTTTACTCAGATACAGGCCTAGCTCCTCAGGATCCTGCAAGTGTTCAGGAGCGAAATCCCAGGGCATCGGTGGTCCCCATGCTTCTAATTTCTTCCCTAAAACTCTCCTACTCTCCCTGCCATTCAACATTCTCTGTTTTTGGGAGAAGCTTCCTGCACATGATGTAAAGTGCTATTACATGCAGGAAGACTAGTATCCCAATCATTAACACCATCCCTAAGCTGTAATCTTGAAAATTCATAGGAAACTGAGAGGGGAACCTGGACACACATTCAAACATCATATGGTCACAATGTCAGTATGTCACAATGTCGATATGTCACAATGCTAAAATATTACAACGTCACCATGTCAGAGTGTCACAGTGTCACAATATCACTCTGTCACAACGTCACAGTGTCACAATGTCACTGTGCCAGAATGTCAATATGTCACAATGCTAAAATGTCACAATGTCACAATTTCACAGTGTCACAGTGTCACAGTGTCCTGGTGTAACTATGTCGCAAAATCACAGTGTCACAATGCACAGTGTCACAGTTTTGCCTTGATATATCTTTGCAATGTCATAGTATAAAAATATCTCAGTTTCACAGTGTCACAGTGTCACAATGCCACAATGTCAAAATGTCACAAAGTCACAATGTCTCAACATTGCAATGTCACAGTTTCCCAGTGTAACAATGTCACTTTGTTACAGTGTCACTATGTCACAATGCTACAATGTCACAATTTGTCATGCTCCAATATAAAGGAGGAAGACGAGGTTCTTTATATGTATGTGTATACCCGATGTCGAGATTAAGACACAGCGGGTCAAATGTTAGCCCAACCAGTTTATTACAATAACTAGTTGCTTAGGGATATGGCGAAGGGAAGGTGGGCGATAGAAAAGAGATGAAAAGCGAGGAGACTTGGCAGAAAGCGAGAGAGAGAGAGAGAGAGCATCACCACCGTGGATCCGGCGAGGTCCGTAGTGCGTTGATCTCAGGAACTAATCTGGTCACCGCGGGGGTGGGAGAAAGACGGGAAGTTTTGCAGCAAGCAGGCACCATGTGTGGAGGGTTCTTCCAAAGAGGTTTTTCCCTCAGGAAAGTCTCTTCTTCAGAGTCTTTGGTTTAGTGGCGCCGAGAAAACCAACCGAGCAACTCGACACACCAATGAGTTGTGTCAAGCAGCTGTTCCCCGCCCTGTTACAGTGCTGGGTACACGGGGGATCGCTCCACCAAACATGCACACCAAAGAGAGAAACGAATACATATTTAAAGGTATAGCACATGCATATTCATCACATTCCAAACTCTGGTTATTGAGGGGATTAAACCCAAGTGTCAATTTTGCTGTAAATTTTCAAACCTTGATGGGGGAGAGCTCCTCACCATTCCTGTGGGTGTTTTGTTTTAAGAGAGGCATCTGCTTGGTTATCCTGTTGGGACAACAGGATGTCTGTCCTGCTTTCTTTAGCTGCCTCCATGTTCTGGCATTAGTTCGATTTATGCCCACCCAACACATCTGGCCCAACAGATAAATCAACAGGGAGTAGCACATTCGGTGCCATGTACAAATATTATCGTCCTTTGCGGTGATCAGTTTCTCCAAGCCGTACCCCAAAAAAGACTACTTGCCCCTATTTCAGCTTATCTTTACAACCACAAACAAAGACATTGAGGCGCCAAGACAACCACCTAGATGATTTGCAGTTGTCAATTAGAGTCTTACAGTCAGAAAGGCCACGTGAAGCAAGCTTTGAGACAACAAAAGTAAAAACAGTTTCTGCCCTTCACACCACCCGGTGGCTCAAAGATTGCTTGAAACCAATGCGTGAACATCCGTCCACAGTGGTGAAGGAGAGGAAAATAAAACAAAAAACAAGCATAAGGGAAAAGAGGAGGGGGAGGTGAGGGGGAGTTAAAAGTTACACAATTGCTATAACACGTTTCTTGGGCTTAGTTACAAATGTTACTCTGACCTGTTGGATTTGTCCATCATCAGTTGGAGCGGTTACAAGGTGCATCAAAGATACAACATGTTGAGTAATTTGAATAAAACAAGGAATCATACAAGGAATAAACAGAAGGGCTGCAGCAACACACAATAGATAAAATAGAATGCATTTCACCCATGGGCCTAGGCTTTTCCAGGTTTGGACAGGAACATGGACAATTTGTTTAACAACTTTGCCATTATCATCAATTTTTAGACAACAATTAAAGTTATTCACTTTGCCACAAACAACCTATTCCTTAACAACATACCAAGCACTAACTGGTTTTGCAATGCCGTTATCAGTACTTGTTGCATTTGTGATTTTAATTCTCAGAAAGCATATCTAGTCCAATTCAAAAATACGTGGATTTGCCAGGACCATAGATGAAACAAATATGTTTTCTAATAGGCTGAGGGAAGGTATGACTTCACCACACTGCAACACTGCATGTTGCTTCAAAGTTAAATGTGAACAGAATTGTCATTTGAGTATTTCAAAAGCAATTGAAATGCTGAGAGATATATATATATATACTAGATTGGCAAGTTCAAGTATTGTTATAGTCTGTATAGTGTTTTTAGGATATCCCATAATATAAAACATTAGGGAAACATACGCAGAAACATACACTTTACTTAAGAAAACATAGACACTTTCCAAAAACCATGTTTTGAATGGAGCGCCTGAACTGGTGTTACACTAAACATCTCTCTGACACTAAAAAGCATCAATAACATCATGGGTTTCTTTTTGTGACCACATCTGACAGATATTAGATGGGTCCCTTGGTTAATTTCCAAATTTATTAGGAAGTTGGAAACACCATAGCAGAGTTACATGCAAATCATAATCAGTTTGATAAAAAGAGGTAGAAGATGGGATCAAAAGGAATGGCATTACTGTGCAGGGAGTAGCCAGTAAGCCAGCAAAACCTGTGAAAACTCAAACCCAAGTATGAAGTTTAACAGACCAAAAGACAACACCCACACCCACAACAACCTGAAACATGAGACTATGCAACCAAAATACACAGTGTATTCAGCGTTCTAGTATGATCAGATTTTCAATATTTGTCCCAAAACACAAATGATTAAAGTCAGCTGTCTGCCTTTCTGTGTTCAGTCGAGGTCCAACGGGGGTTTTCCGTGAAACAAAACAGGACATTGGCTTGACCTTTTGGGGCTTGTTAATATGGTTAAAATGAGGGAATAATCCAGTGAGTGGTGCTTTTGTATTCCTTTTCCCAGGCACCCTTAGCCTTCTAAGCGTATTTAACAGGTCATTTCCTTTCGTTGTAAGTTTTCTAATGTACATCCACCCTCCTCCCCCCCACTCACTTGAGAGGGGCGAGGGAATTAGTTTTCCTGCAGTCCTAGTGCCCTTGCTGATTCCAAAGTCGGGGGCACTCGGAGGTGGAGCGTCACTACTTTCGGACTTTTGTTGCGGCCACCTGTTAACTAACTCCTCTAACTTGTCTGTAGATAATTGTCACGCTCTAATATAAAGGAGGAAGACGAGGTTCTTTAAGATTATGCGTATACCCAGCGTGAGATTAAGAAACAACGGTTCAGATGTCGGTCCGACCAGTTTATTACAAATACTGACCAGGGACATGGGGAAGGGGAAGGCGGACACTGTTAAGGTTGATGGGGAAGGGAAGGCGAGCGATAAGAAAGAAAGGAAAGAAGCAAGGGTTTGTATAACGCAGGGAAAGTCACCAGCCAGGATCCTAGGGGCGGTCCGGTTGCAAGCGGATCTGACGGACCGAGGCCGAAGAGCAGGGGTGGCAGAAGCAGGGAGAACAGCAGCAGCGATGGGCAGCCTTGAGCAGCAAGCAGTCAAAAACAGCGAGAAACAGCGAGGGGTCCGCACCGGAGAAGCAGCGAGGGGTCAGCACTGGAGAAGCAGCGAGGGAAGCAACCCCGAGAGGGGCAGCAGCGAACAGTGATCAGCTCATGAGGTCTCTCCTAAGAGAAGACCTCTCCAGGCAGCAGCAGTGATCAGCTCGGGAAGTCTCTCCGAAGAGAAACTCCTGGCAGCAGCAGAGAAAATCCCCCCAACATCGTGGCTGCAGGACCCCTCTATTTATCTTCCAGATTCCTCCAGTCTACGTGACAAATCCCGTGCTAGTGTGCCAGGCAAGCATCTCCTGAGATGGCTATCTCCCCACGGAGATGAGTACCAAACAAAAGAGTGTTCAGCGGCCATTGAGCTGCAGCTTATCTCTCTTTCGTTGCCCCAGGATGTGCCCATCTGCTTGACCATCCCTTAGACCAAGGATTTCACAACCTTGTCCAGGACTAGCTTGGACATGTTCGGACATGTTCATCAGCAAACTTTGAGGCAATGGTATAATAATAGTCTCTTACAATAATCCATCCATTAGTTCTCATGGAATGCCCTTCTGCCGGCCCAGCATCCAAAAACTATTACGTTTACGATCTATATTTCGCCCGCTTGGTTTCACTGAAAATGAGACCCTTTTAGATCTGTTGTTCTCCCGATTAGATAGGGGAGGGGTCGAATTGGCCTCCGCACGCCTCATTCCCTTTGTCTCAAATTTGCTGGTGGAAGAAATCACTGGTCCATATTTTCTCCCATAGTTAATTAATTCTTGGGCAACCTTCCCCCACGTCCACACTTTGTATCCTGACTGCACACGATAGAGGTTGCAGTTCCTTCTAATGCTGCCCGGGTTCCTTCTCCTTGAGACATATCCTGTATCATTCCTTGCAATTGTATGCCTATGGGTTTCAGCGATTCTGGAAGCCCCCTGATAAGAGGGGTCATTCTCTCAACAGGCATCATCATAGGGGATTCATGGTGTGGCTGCAGCTTTCTATCATACATCGTTTGCAAACAAGCAGCCTTTTGAACACTTTCTACTAATTGATCTACTGTCCCAGTAATGGTAAGGGGCTCTCCCCTTTCTAGAGGGTTAAGACCACCTGCCCAATAGGCAACTCTCTGTATAAGAGACCAGGGAGCACAACTGTTACCTGTAGTTAAAAATACTCCTGGTCCCCAATAACCGTTAGCCTCTTTTTCAGATAAAAGTATCTGATCTCCACCTGTGAGGCTGACTCTCCATACGTACTCTGTTTCTGATTCTTTAGGAGAGCGGCCAAAATCTCTTTTCAAGGTTGCTAGCTCAGTAACAGAGAAAGGGATTTCTTCAGTATTCATTTGAGGATCTAAATCCTTGCCATTGTTGTTTGAAATCTCAGTTTTTATTGAAGGACGCAAGAGAGATGGGAGGGCTTCTAATTTGTCAACATTTGCCTTTATACCTTGCAATTCCTCCCTTGGATAAGTTTTCTTTTGAGGTGCACTAGTACCACTGGCATCCTTACCCGTTAACACTTCCCTTAAAGCCATTTGCAACAGATCAGAATTATGCTTTTCCCTTTCTAATTGCTCCTCTAGGTTTACAATTTGATTTCGCAAAGCTTTTATCAATTCCTGACTTACTTTAACTGATTCCTGCAGCGCTTGTAAAGCTTGGCTCTCTGCTTTAAGCTGCTGGTCACGGAATTCTATGGCTGCAACCAGAGCCGAACCCAATACTGCACAAATAAGTGCCTTTCCTTTTCCAGCTCGGGCATGAGCATTCTTTTGCAGAACACTAATACGGTCTGAAACACTCTGCAAGTTATGCCAGTTCTGCTGTGCCCAGTCTACCCCTGTTAACGAGGGTCTGGCACCATGCTTTTCTAAAAGGTCAAATAACACATCTTCACCTTTCATTGCGACTACACTGTCGCTCATTTCTCAATATGCAGAAAGAGCTACACGGAGAAAGAGAAAGAGTACAGTATCCAAAAATTTGAGTAAAACAAATGCAAATACTCAAATCACTCCTCTGTTTACTGAGAGCAGCATGCCAAAGTCAAAGAAGATCAAAGAAAATGCTAATACGTAAAGCACTTCTCACTTCCCTGTGAAGCCACACACAGAGAAAAAAAACTTCAAACACCACACCTAAGTAAGGAAGTACCCTTAAGTTTCAAAAATACACAATAATCTTCACAGGTCCCGAAGTTCCTTAATAGGTTCCTGAGAGACACACACATAAAAAGTTCCAAAGACACAGTTAAGTTTCAATATGTGGAGTGATCTTCCTGGAGTGGTGCTCACGTTAATCAATTATCAAATTATCACTCCTTGCAACTCCAGGAGGTGCACACAGGAAAAGGATCAACTTTACTTAAAGTTCCCGCAAACGCAGCTATGGTTCAATATGCGGAGTGATTCTTCCTGGAGAGGTACAGACGTCTAAGTTATCACAGTTATCACTCCTCACAACTCCAGGAGGCACACACAGGAAAGAGGTTTAAATTTCACACTTAAAACTCAATATTCAGAGTGATTCTTTCTGGAGAGGCACTCACATCTAAATTATCAAAAATAACACTCCGTGCAACTCCAGAAGGTACACACATCAACTATACCTGGAAGGGCAACACTCTCTACACTACACTGTCGGGTATCCTGCCGACTACGCCATTAAAGATGTCACACTCCAATATAAAGGAGGGAGACGAGGTTCTTTATATGTATGTGTATACCCGATGGTGAGATTAAGACACAGCGGGTCAAATGTTAGCCCAACCAGTATATTACAATTACTGGTTGCTTAGGGATATGGTGAAGGGAAGCGATAGAAAAGGGATAAAAAGCAAGGAGTCTTGATAGAAAGCAAGAGAGGTATAATCAGCACCGTGGGTCCAGCGAAGTTCATAGTAGGTCCGTTGATCTCAGGAACTCGTCTGGTCACCACGGGGGATGGGAGAAAGCCGGGAAGCTTGGCAGCAAGCAGGCCTCAGGGTTCATCCAAACAGTTTCCCCCTCTCAGGGAATTCTCTGTGTGCTCTGCGGGAGTTCTCCATCAAAGATGTTTTCTTGGGGAGTTCTTTTCCAAAGTCCTAAGTTTAGTGAAGGCCTTTTATCCACCATTTCTCAGTTTTTTTTCTTTTTTCTCTGTTAGTGTGACATACCTGGCCCAACAGATAAGCCAGCAGGGAGTGGTACCTTCATTGCCAGGCACAAGCATTATTGTCTTTTGCAGTGATCAGCTTCTCCAAGCCGAACCCCCCAAAAAAACAGGCTTGGCCCTGCTTCTGCTTATCTTTACAACAATAAGCAGAGGCACTGTGGCACGGTGACACCCACCCAGATAACCTGCAGTTCTCACTTAGAGTCTCATCACCAGAAAGGCCTCACGAAGCAAGCTTTGAGACAATAAATAAAAGAAAACAGTTTCTGTCTTTCACATGGGCCTCTTTTCTCCTCTTCTCTTACACTGTCTGCTTCCTCTACTTTCTCCTCCTCCTCTTTCTTCTCTTCCAAGGGAGTTGAGATTCTTTTCATTTTCTGTCCTCTTACAGGGGCAACTGACATAGATTCTGGTGCTGTCTGTAATTGATCAGATTGGTCAGTTTCAATGCTCTTTCTTTCTAGCTCCACTGGGAGGGTGTCTTGTTGAGGCTGGAGGGCATCCAAGTTGCATTGGAGAGTGTTGAAGTTGGACTGGACATTCTGTTTCTTGGCTAGGAGACTCTCTTTCTGGATCCGCAGAGTACAGCAACTGCAGTACAGATAAGCTTCCTAAGTAAGCTCTTTGAGGGCAGAGAGAGATTCACTCAGAAAGTATTTCACTCTTTTGCACCCAACCTTGCCCCAGGTTAGGTGCCAAAAATGCCAATTGTTAGTGGGCTGGTTTGGTCCAGGTCTGTGACAATTTGGGCGGACCCACATCCCGGGAAAGGGAAAGTGGAAAAGGGGAAAAAGAAAAGGGAGATAGGCCTAAAAACAAAACAGTGGCCATGATCTGAGGAGGGAAGCTAATGTACTGAGTAAGATATCGGAATGCAAAATAACACAATATAATTGGAGTTGAAGCTAATAAATCAAATGCAATAAGAGAGAGAGAGAGCACCCACAAACCAGAGGCCTTATGATAAATGCTGAAGGCAAGATGGCTAGTGAGCACCTGCTGCTGGGTTAATGTGAGAGGGAAAGAGCCTGCGTCTCATGACACGCAAACAGTTTTTATCTTTCCCACTGAGCAGAAAAGAGAAAAATGCAAAGCAAAGCAAAGTCCCCTGGCGTACGTAGTTCTTCTCTTCTGAGACAGATGTACCCGGAGCTATCGATGATCCGTGGGGTTGGAGCATTAACTCCTTAACTCCCAGTGCACTGCATGATGCTATGATACGGAATATACCAGTAACAAAAATCATAAAACATGACAGGTGGCCAGCCCCTCCTTCTGTGATCGGTAGACACTCTTCTTCCACTTGAGTTTGCTCAGATGTAGCCTCATAGCTGCATTCCACTCCACATCACAGCCCACACAAATGCTAATTTTGAGAAGTTGTTATTATTTCTGCATAAATTCCAGGGCGGGGGACAGAGAGACAGCTCCCATGGCAGCGCCTGCTGTAAGTCCTTTAGGATGCATGTTGAAAAACTGGAAGAGAAATCCGAGATCCATTTGGCTGCTTTCGACTCCAGTTCATATTGCAGCTCTAAAATATCTGGCACAGCAGCACTCAGTGGGGGTGTGACTTCATTCAGGCCACGGTAATGTACCGTCAGCCTCCATTCTCCACTGGCTTTACGCACCGGCCATATGGGGCTGTTAAAAAGTGAGTGAGTTTTGTTGATCACTCCCTGGCTCTCTAGCTGACAGATCAAGTGATGAATGGGGAGCAGAGAATCCCACTTGGTGCGGTACTGCCGTCTGTGTACCACTGTTTTTGTAGCAATTGGTACTTGCTGCTCTTTTACCCCCACAGTACCCCCACAACAGACGGATCTTCCAACAGGCCAGGTAAATCAGCAGCTGTTTAATATTGTCTGCATCCACAGCAGCTATTCCAAAAGCCCATCGGTATCCCTTGGGATCCTTGAAATGTCCTCTTCTGAGATAATCTATATTGAGTATGCATGGAGCCCCCTGCCCAGTCACTATGGGATGCTTCTGACAGTTTTTACTAGTGAGGCTTACTTCTGCCTCCAACACAGACAATTCCTGAGAGCCCCCACTCACCCTAGAAATATAAATCAATTCTGTCCTTTTATAACTTGAGGGCATTAGAGTGCACTGTGCTCCAGTGTCCACCAGTGCCTTATATTTTCGTGGCTCTGATGTGCCAGGCTATCTAATCCACACAGTCCAAAACACTCTATTATCCCTTTCCTCCCCTGGCTGGGTGCAGGGCCCCTCTATTGGTTACCTGCAGTGACTGGAGCAATTTTGTTAGTGGCTGATCTTTGCTGTAATTCTCTCACCCGTGCTTGCAGTGCAGGAGTGGGATTTTAAGCCACTTCTTAATGTCCTCTGGATTTGCGTGTAACAAGCTCCACATGGCTGCACGCGACATGGAGTTACTGCTGTCATTTGCTTGAGCAGTGAGGCGGTTGCCTTTGATGGCTGAGACTTCCATCAGTTGTATCAGTTCCTTCATCAGAAGGATCTCTGGATCATAATCGTCTTCATCAGGTGTTTCTGATACCGACACAGGTTCATCCCTTTTAATCACTAGGGACAATTCCTCCAGCATACTTTCCTGTGTCTTCTTCATTTCACCTACTTGTTCTGCTGCCGTTGATACAGCTGAAATGGAAACGTGATGGCGGAAGCTGTTGTTCAAAATTTTGAACTGTAATAGTCAATTCAAAAACTGAGGGTCTTCTGTCTTGGTCTTCTTATCTACAAAACGTTGCTACCAGTGTACTCGAGTACCTTTCTGGTGCTGTTTTTGAGAGCTTCTGACATACATCAGGTGTACACCTTACTTTCTCAGGATCATGGTCCTGGCGTGGATCGTTAGGGACAAACTTGGAACCATACAGCATCTCCACTACTGCTGTTTCTCTCAAAAATTGGATGCCTTTCTCCACAGTATCCCATCTTTCACCTTAGGCTCCAGATCGTCTTTATAGGAGTGTCTCTCCTTTACAGCCACTAGTACTTGTTCCCAGAGAGTGGTGACTCCATTCAGACATGGCACCGTTGTCCCTGCACTGCAGCAACCATGTGACAACAGATTCATCCGAGCACCGTACAAACTCCTTCCTTGAGCCTTGGATTCTAGGTGGTGGTGGTGCTGAGAAGGGCCCCTTGCCTGGATCTTCCTCTTCTTTCTCTGCTTCTTCTTCTTTCCGTTCTAGGAGCAAGGACACCCGTTTCCATTTCTGGCCTTCCACAGGGGCAACCGACATTGATGCCGGTGCTTCCTGTGATAGGTCAGGTCTGACTTTGAGGTGTCCATTTTTGCTTTGGAACTCCGTTTAGAAAACCATTTCTCACCAGAATATTAATTATAGCTCGATAAGCACAAACCAAACCCCAAACAGACTGTTCCTTCTGAGATCTTCCTGGGCCACACGATCCCTTACCTAAATACTCACTGAATTTCTCAGGATCCCACAGGTGCTCAAGATCAAAACTGCATAAAACCGGGGGTCCCCATGCTTCTAATTTCTTTCCTAATTTTTCCCACCTTCCCTGCCATTCAGTACTCTCTGGTTTTGAGGAAGGCTTCCTCCACATGATGTAAATTACTATTGCAGAGATTACATGCAGAATAATGGATAACACAGTTGCTAGGCTGGCATCCTGAACATAGGTAAAGACCTGAGTACCTGGAAACCAATCCAAATGCCGTATAATCTGCCACGCTAGCCAGGGTGTTCAGGCACGAGGCAGATAACCTCATCAGTGCACTAAAGTAGCTGTACACAGATATGACTCCGGTGCTGAACATAGCGAGCTTAAAAAGACACTAACATGCTCTAAGGTACATGAAGACCCTTAGTCCTCTTAGCACCAATTTTACAATGGAGTATAAATCCTGCATTGCCCGCTTTCTCCACCACAGTGACACAAGGGAAACAGAGAAGAGAGAGAGATAAAAAAGAACAAAACAACGGCACCATCGGTGGCCACGCGGCCACCCAATAAGAGCCGTGAGCTCGGGGTCAACAACAACAACAAAAAAGATAGGGAGCTCCAGAGCCATTAATGTTGGCTCAGCTGCAGCTGAATTGGGCACAGAATGCTTCTGCACTTCATCCATGACAACTGCTTGCATTTCACTTGCTCCCAAGATCACTCCGATCCACCACAACAGACTGGTTCTTCTTCTCTTACGTGCTTATAGGAAGTGATGAGAGGGCCAACAAAACCCCTGTCATGAGAGTATGCAAAGTAGCAGCATGTTCATAGGAGGTTAGAAAGCAACACTTTAGACCTAGAGTCCTGAGAAGGGTGAAAGTCACAGCAAAAAGGAGACTGTGACAAAAACCATAGGTGTGATTTGCAATGCAAGGAGCACACAGCTTCTCTGGGGATGTGTCAGCTGAAATGCAGTAAAGAGAATCAGTCATTACAGGTAAGGCTGCAAGGCAAAATTCCCTGTTGGTGTCACTCCACGTACTTCAGAGTTAAAGGGTGTGGAGCATCTCCCACATGTGAAAAGATAGAGTAACCTGGGTCTGTTCAACATGGGGAATAGAAGACTGAGAGGGGAGCTGAACAAAGCTTAAAAATATCTAAAAGGGAGGTGAGAGGCAAATGGAGGAGGCCAGGCTCTTCTTGGTGCTGTGAAGCAACAGAAGGAGGAGAACTGGCCTAAAGCTTGTGCATAGGAAGTTCCATACTAACACGCAGGAAACCTTCTAAACGGTAACAGTGACAGTGCACTGGAACAGGTTGCCCAGTGGTGTGGTGGAGTCTCTTGCTGTGGACATATTCAAGACCCGTCTGGATTCCTACCCTACTGTAGGGTACCTGCTTTAGAAGGGAGATTGGACTCAACAAGCTCATGAGGACCATTCCAAGCGCTGTGACTCTGTGATTCTCCCTACGATTTCTTTCACCTTTTTGAAATGCAAACTCAAAATGGATATCTTTGAGTCTGGATTTTTGGGTCTCCAAGATAGAAAGCAAGATGGTTTTGTTTTTTTCCCTTGAAATGAAAACCCATTTGTCTTATTGCACACGACACTCATGCCCAGGCACACAGCACTACTGAGCAAGCAGGAGCATTGCTTACTGGTACTTCACCTTCGCAAGAAGTTAGAAGAACACAGAATTTCTTGCAGTGTATCAGTCAAAGGTCTGGCAAAATGTGCCGATACGTAGTTCACATCAGGGCCAGCAGCACAGAGCTGAAAGCCAGTGCCGTGCAGATACTGCCTGCTGTCTTTGCTCTCTCAGTATCAGCATTATCTCTTCTGCCAGGAAACAGACTCTCGGATGGACATCATCTTCCAAAGACCTGAGGGCTGTAACAGAGGGAAACAGCAGAAGTGATAACCACCAGCATCCCCTCTGGCCCATGCCAGCACCACCCATCACTTTTCCACTTTTGCCATTGCCCTTCCTGCCAGAGTGGTTTCATCCTCTTGGTTTGTTTAGTTCTGGCACATTTATCTCAGTCATGGATATCCTGTGCAATAGCGTTCATAGTTAAGTCCACCCCTCGGTCTCCAGTGCATTTATAGGTCACGTCCCTTCCTTGGTGGCCTCATGTGCCCACCGAGATAAAAATAACTCTCCCTTGTTCTGCCAGTCCAAGCCTACCTGAACCACCTCCATTTTGGCAGCTCAATCTTCCTGATGGTTGTATTTCTGTTCTTCAGTAGCTCAACTCTTGGGCACATGAGCATCTACATGATGCACCTTTAATACCACATATTTTGCTCGGGCAGAGATGTCTTTCCACAGTTCAGCAGCATAGATAGGTTTACCCTTCTCTTGCCAGTTGTTTTGTTCCCACTGCTGCAACCACCCCCATAGAGCATTTGCCAGCATCCACGAGTCAGTACAAAGATACAGCATTGGCCACCTCTCCCATTCCGCCTCATCCAAGGCCAGCCCATCTAAGGACAGCCTCTATCTCTGCAAATTGACTTGATTCTCCTTCTCCTTCAGTGGCCTCTGCAACTTGTCATGTGGGGCTCCCACCCAGCAGCCTTCCAACTGCCGAGCTTCCCAACAATACAACCCAGTCTGCCTGTGAACAGGGCATATCTCTTTTCATTTTCCGGTAGTTCATTATATGGTGGGGCCTCTTTAGCACATGATACCTCCTCTGCTGCTGATGTCCCAAATTTCTTGCCTGCAGGCCAGTCCATGATCACCTCTAGGATTCCTGAATGACTGAGGTTCCCCATCTGAGCTCGCTGTCTTCTTTGATTATGTGTATACCTGGCGTGAGATTAAGACACAGCGGGTCAAATGTTAGCCCGACCAGTTTATTTCAAATACTAGTTGCTTAGGGATATGGGGAAGGGAAGGTGAACGATAGAAAAGGGATAAAGACACCTTGACAGAAAGCAAAAGTGATATAATCACCATCATGGATCCAGCGAGGTTCATAGTAGGTCCGCTGATCTCAGGAACTTCTCTAGTCACTGCGGGGGATGGGAGAAAGCTAGGAAGCTTCGCAGCAAGCAGGCCAAGGGGTTCTTCCAAAGTGGTTTTCCCCTCAGGGAATTCTCTGCCTAAGGTTTTTCTCTTCAGCAGTTCTCCGTCAAAGATTTTTTTCTTTGGGAATTCTTCTCCAAAGTTCTTTTCTGAAAGTTCTTCTCTAAGAGTTCTTCTCCAGGAATTCTTCTCTAAAATCCTTGGTTCAGTGAAGGCCTTTTATTCCCACACTTCTCAGTGTTTTTTTCTTTTCTCTTTGTTTGTGTGACGTGTCTGACCCAACAGATAATCCAGCAGAGAATGTCACCTGCATTGCCATGCAGCAGTATTGTTGTCTTTCTGTGGTGGTCAGCTTCTCCAAGCCATACCCCCCCAGAAAAGACTGTTTGCCCCTATTTCTGCTTGTCTTTACAACCACCAGCAGAGACACTGAGGCACTATGACACCCATCTAGATAACCGGCAGTTATCAGTCAGAGTCTTGTCAACAGAAAAGGCCTTACAAAGCAAGCTTTGAGACAAAAGAAAACAGTTTCCGTCTTTCACAGGTGGAAACATCCTGGTGATTTTATCGACCACATCTCCTGGGACGTGACAGTGCCAATCTTGCCATTCTACTCCTAGGAACTGAATTTCTTGGGCAGATCCATTTGCTTTGTTCTGTTTAGTAGCAAAACCAGCACCCAGAAGAATTTGGATTATTTGCTCTCCTTTCTCAAAAACTTCCTCTGCTGTGTCGCCCCACACAACGTCATCAAAGTAATGGAGGTGCTTGGGAGCCACGCCGTGTTCCAGTGCGGTTTGGATCAACCCATGGCAAATGGTTAGGCTGTGCTTCTACCCCTGGGGCATATGGTTCCATGTGTACTGAACACCCTTCCAGATAAAAGCAAACTGTGGCCTGCAATCTGTGGCCAAAGGAATGGAAAAGAATGCATTCACGATGTCAGTGGTGGCATTCCATTTGACTGCTTTCGACTCCAGTTCATACTGCAGCTCTAACATATCTGGCACAGAAGCACTCAGTGGGGTGTGACTTCATTCACGCCACGGTAATGCACTGTCAGCCTCCATTCTCCACTGTAAAAAAACAGTGCATTTTTCTCTTCAATATCAATATTACTTCAGTGCTTGCCTTTGAGCACAGCTATATGTTTGTAATCTGAGGATTATTAAATGTAGTGATGAAAAACAGATGTGGGAGGTGTCAGCTGAAATGCAGTAATGGGAATCCGTCATTACAGATAAGGCTGCAAGGCAAAATTCCCTGTTGGTGACACTCCATGAACTTCAGAGATAAAGGGTGTGGAGCATCTCCCATATGAGACTGTTTAGCGTGGGGAAAGGAAGACTGAGAGGGGAGCTGAACGAAGCTTAAAAATGTCTACAGGGAGGTGGGAGGCAAACGGAGGAGGCCAGGCTCTTCTTGGTGCTGTGAAGCAACAGGAGTAGGAGAACTGGCCTAAAGCTTGTGCATAGGAAGTTCCATACTAACACGCAGGAAAACTTCTAAGTGGTAACGGTGACAGTGCACTGGAACAGGTTGCCCAGTGATGTGGTGGAGTCTCCTGCTGTGGACATATTCAAGACCCGTCTGGATTCCTACCCTACTGTAGAGTACCTGCTTTAGAAGGGAGAGTGGACTCAACAAACTCATGAGGACCATTCCAAGCGCTGTGACTCTGTGATTCTCCCTACAATTTCTTTCACCTTTCTTCAAGATGTATTTTGCTGTTTTTGTGCTGTTCCCTTGTTAGAACTTACATGTCAGCAAAAAAGATTAGGAGAATCATTCCTTTCCCAGATTTGAAATGCAAACTCAAAATGGAAGATCTTTGAGTCCAGATTTCTGGGTGTCCAAGATAAAAAGCAAGATGGTTTTGTTTTTTTCCATTGAAATGAAAATCCATTTGTCTTATTGCACACAACACTCACACCCAGGCACACAGCACTACTGAGCAAGCAGGAGCATTGCTTACTGGTACTTCACCTTCGCAAGAAGTTAGAAGAACGCAGAATTTCTTGCAGTGTCTCTGTCTAAGGCCTGGCAAAATGAGCCGATATGTAGCTCAAATCAGGGCCAGCAGCACAGAGCTGAAAGCCAGTGCCGTGCAGATACTGCCTGCTGTCTTTGCTCTCTCAGCATCAGAGTTGTCCTGTCTGACAGGGAACGGACTGCAAGACTGACATCATCTTCCAAAGGCTTGAGGGCTGCAACAGAAGGAAACAGAGGTGAAACCCACCGACCTGCAGAGACCCACCAGCATTACCTCTGGACCATGCCAGCCCCACTCATTGATTTTCTAGATCAGGAGGAGCACACAAACTGAGGGATCAACTGGAAGCCACTGCTCAGGAGTGTCCCACCTGCCCCTGCAGCATTTCCATGCAGCAGGGCAAGGCACAGTTGCACACTGCCCACACTCTGCCCCCTGCCCTCAGCACCAGCACACGCAGCGCTGCCCTCACTCACCATTGCAGATTTTATTCAGATTTTCCTCACTTTGGTCCCGGCAGTGCTGCACAGCCAGCCCTAGGTAGAGAGATCCCATCAGACCCCAGTTCCCCAACATGCTCCCAGGAGAAAAGACTCCATCCCGGCCAACCCAGCTGCTTGCCCTGCTGTGCCCCAGGCAGGGACAGGGCTCGATGGGGGGACTTGAGCAAGGCACCCATCAGGGCTACCGCCATGGTCAGGGTGTATGTGTGGGGGGTGCAGGGCTGCGCCTTGCTGCCAGGACAGGGCCCAAAGAGGGAGCCAGGGATTGGGCTCACCGATGAATTTGACAGCCTCGCATCGCACAGAGGACTGAGAATCCCTCAGGTATGGCAGGCTCTGCCACAGGTATCTCTCCACTGCCTTCCTGCCCTGCTGCATCTGGAGAAGAACACAGAGCCATGAGACTTGCAGACCCTCCCCAGATGCTGGCGCAGCTCCTTCAGCCAGCATCC
Organism: Oreortyx pictus; assembly: GCA_036925125.1. Classification (NCBI taxonomy): domain Eukaryota; kingdom Metazoa; phylum Chordata; class Aves; order Galliformes; family Odontophoridae; genus Oreortyx; species Oreortyx pictus. The sequence goes on from JAUPFR010000004.1 coordinate 18,494,359, forward strand.
CCTTCAGCCAGCAAAAAGGTGGGGGCTGTTAAAGTGTCCTTACCAAGCACTTCATGATCCCCTCTTTGTTCTCCTCCCGGGCCTGGTGCTTGAGCTTCTTCCACTTCAGGAACTTTGCACAAGCCACGAGGGCTTCCCTTGAAGCCTACAGAACAACAGATGCTGGGAGATGGCACCACCGACACACATCCCAAGAGCTGAGATGCTTTCTGCCCTGCCCTCAATTCTCGCACCGCTCCTGAGGTGTCAGCACACCCTAGCCTGCATTCTGGTCAGGCCTGAAGTTTGTACCTGTGCAACGCTTGGGGTCTCATCGCTCAACCGAAAGAGCAGAGGGAGCAGGCCCATGCGCACGTTCTCCTTCATGTTTCCCCAGTGCCACAACACCACAGCCTCCATCAGATCTTTGAAGAGGTGGATGGAACACTCTCGCACTTCGCTTGACACCTGAGGGAGAAGAACAGGAGGAGCTCAGCACCACGTTCTTGCTGCTCAAGGTGAGCATGAGCGTAGGCATGGCTGATGAGGGAGATGCTTTGAAGTCCCATTCTGCATAAGGACGCTGTGCCGCCATACAAAGCAGTGCAACAGGTTTCCAGCATGAGGTGCCTGTGTCTCAGAGTGCTCCCCCAGACACCCCACCAGGTCCAGACAGGTCGCCACGTACTGGGCGAGGGAGGAAACAGCAATGCCTCTGGGGCACATGCTGCCTGCTTAGCCTCCACTTCCCTGCTGTGGCACACAGGAAGAATGCCTGGTGCTGAAGTAAAGGGAGCAGTGGAGGGTCAGAAAGTAACCCAAGGCAGCAGGTGCTAAGCAGGCACCTGTGGCTAAGCAGGTTCCCAGCACAGGGGCCTCACAGTGCCAAGAACAATCAAGCTGTCAGGGACAAGGCCTGCTAGGCTGTGGAGCCCAGAAGACATCCCGCGAGAGCCCAGAGGAACAAAGAAAGGAGAAGGGTCTTTTGCTGAGCACCGAAACGTGCAGCAGACTTACATGATTAAAAAGAGGCAGGAGATTCTCAGACAGCTCCAGAGCAAAGGAACTGGCCTCTCTCTTCCCCAGATGATTCAGCATGTTTCTGAAGACAGCCAGCAGCTTCAGAGCAATGCTCACGTTGTCAAACAGCACGGTAAATGTGTTTGGAACCAGGGCCCGAATTTCTTTTGCCTGTCCAAAACACACAATTTCCTTTCCATCAAGAGAGCACTGGCCACCCTGGGGTCAAAGCTCAAGTTACAGAAAACCAGCCACACGCCTTCCTTCCTGGCAGCTGCAGTAGCAGACTCTAGGTAGGTGGTGGCCATGACTGTACCGATAAGGACATGGAAAAAAAGGAGAAAGGAGGGCAGGAGAACAAGGACTCCGTGTCCCCTGCTCAGCCACCCATTGTTCCAACAGGCCCCCAAGTAACCCATCTGGAAAGCTCCTGGAAATCTCCCCAGGCCTCACCACGGCCATCACCCCAGCTACTGAGTCTCAGGCAAGGCCACGGCACAAGGATGCCCACCGCCCCACCGCCAGGCTGCCAACAGGGCTTCGCTTGACTAGGTCCTGCTCACCGTCTCAGGTCTCTGTGACAGCATGTCAAGGCCTCTGAGCACCAGCCAGAGTATCGGCAGGCTTTTAGTCTTCAGAAGCCTCTGGAGCACCGCTGGCTTACACAGCTCTTTCAGGTTCTCTTCAGTGGGAGGCATCACCTGAAACAAAGGCAGCACTGAGAACGCCAGACACAGGCAACAGGACTCCCTGCACCCTGCAGCTCCTGGCTCCTCTGTCAGCTCAGGACAAAGTATTTGGGCAGCACAGCCCTCTGACATTCTAAAGCCTTCGAGGAGCACCTGCCCAGCAGAAGCTGGCACAACAAAGGCTCTGGACATGGGTGGCCACAGACACTTTTCAGCCTGCTCTGCCTGCGTGGAGGCAGTGGCTCTCCCCAGCCCCAGCCGTGGCTCTGCCTCTGCTACAGCCCTGCATCAGAGAGGGGAGTAAGGCAAGGGGAGACAGGGAAACAGGGAAAGAGAGTCCTGCAGGAGAGCAGGCTACCATGTCCTTTAACTCACAGTCAGTCGAAGGAGTTTCAACTCCACTGTGGTGATGTTACGTATGTCACAAAACACTTGGTACCCTAGAACAATGAGCAGTTCATCAAAGTCTCCTGCTGATGTCTCTCTCAGAGTAAGTATTCTCTTCCACATGTCCAGAGTAATGCTGCAAATGAAGATTAATACTGTTACAGCAGGACTGCTCCTCAGGAATGACCTGCAGATTTCCTTGGCTGTGGCAGCCAGAGCATTTTGAAGTCACACTATTCACGTGGAACTATAGTGCGGGGCAGTCAGGGCTGGTACCTGTCACACTGAGGAAGATACAACAACACACTCTTCAACACAGTTTTGGGAAACTGCCAGGTCAGTATATCCAGCAATGCAAAGAGAATCTGCTGAAGTGAACTGTGATCTTCTTTCAGTTTTCTGTGAATGGACCCCAGAATCTCTGGCATCTGTTGGGAGGACACAGGAAGAATATTACTGCTGCTGTACTGCAGTCATTTGCTCTGCCTCCAGTGATATTACTGCCTTTCCCATTGTTCTATGCTGGCCTAAAATGGTGTCAGATGCCCAAGAGCTGTGGAGAGCAGGCCATAGCATTAGCATGGATGATGAAAAGGAGATGCTTCAGGGTCACATTCTGCACAGAGGCTCTGTGAGTCCAAGCAAATCAGTGCAGCAGGTTTCCAGCACGGGCTGCCTGTGCCTCAGAGTACTTCCCCGGCCACACTACCACAGTAAAGCAGAGCTCCCCTGGATCCAGGCCTAGGAGGAAACAGGGCTGGCCCTCAGCACTGCCTCTGAGGCACTTGCTGCATGCTTAGCCTCCACCTCTCTGCTGGGGCACATGGGAAGAATGCCCAGTGGTGGAAGTAAAGGGAGCAGTGGAGGGTCAGAAAGTAACCCTACGAGGCAGATGTGGTGTTGTGCAGAGGCTGAGCAGGTCCCCAGCACAGGGGGCACACATCACTAAGAACAACAAAGCTACCAGGGACAAGGCCTGCTCCTCCTGCCCTTGGGCCAGCACAGCCTCTTGCTCTCGTATCTTTGAAAAGAGATTGACCTGCTGGAGCTGGCACAAAGTTGGTACCAGACATGTGTGGCCACAGGCTCTTCTCCCCAGCCCTGCAGCCTGCTCCGTCTGTGCGGAGGCCACGGCTCTCCTGGAGCCAGGCATGTGGCCTCAACTTTGCCCATCCCCTGCATCATTTCTCGTTTCTGGAGGGAGAAGGCAAAGCAGAAAGAGGCAGGGACTTACAGAAAAAGAGCCCTGAAGGACAGTAAGGGGCATGGTCTGGTAACTCACCGTCTGGCGAAGGAGTCTGATGGCCACTCTGGGTATCCTGTGGTAATCTTTATTCTCGAGGAATAAGAGCAGCTCTTGAAAGACGCTGCCTGATGACTCTGGTGAATAAAGCATACTCTTCCATATCTTCAGAGTGGTTCTGCAAAAGAAGAGTAATGCTGTGTCAGCAGGCCTGCCCCAGCAACAGCACCTTTGCTCAGGCAGGCCCACCAAGCCTGGGAGGTAGTACAGCAGCCCTGGCACTGCAGCCATGCATGCTTGGGGAGGCCTGGGAACCCTGCGTGGGTGAGCAGCAGGGGCTGAGATGGCCTTCCCTGAGGCACAGGGATGGAGACTGATGGGGAGCTCTAGGCCGCCTTTGTTGGCTTTGGCTGCTGCAGCCCTGAGCAGACCACCAGCACTGGAAAGCACAGTAGAGTGGAAGGCTTGCTACTTGGATGTGTCTTAAAGCTTTCCTTGGATCTGCCAACCAAGAGGTTGTCTGAGCCACAATCTTCAAATAAAACAAGGCCATCGGGCTGTCAGGGCTGGTACCTGTCGCACTGAGGAAGATACAACAACACACTCTTCAACACAGTTTTGGGAAACTGCGAGGTCAGTATATCCAGCAATGCAAAGAGAGTCCTCCGAAGTGATCTGTGATTTTCTTTCAGGTGTCTGTGGATGCACCCCAGAATATCTGGCACCTGTTGGGAGGACACAGGAAGAATATTACTGCTGCTGTAATGCAGTCGTTTGCTCTGCCTCCAGTGATATTTCTTCCTTTCCAATTGTTCTATGCTGACCTAAAATGGTGTCAGATGCCCAAGAGCTGTGGAGAGCAGGCCATAGCATTAGCATGGATGATGAAAGGGAGATGCTTCAGGGTCACACTGTGCACAGAGGTCACACATCACTAAGAACAACAAAGCTACCAGGGACAAGGCCTGCTCCTCCTGCCCTTGGGCCAGCACAGCCTCTTGCTCTCGTATCTTTGAAAAGAGATTGACCTGCTGGAGCTGGCACAAAGTTGGTACCAGACATGTGCGGCCACAGGCTCTTCTCCCCAGCCCTGCAGCCTGCTCCGTCTGTGCGGAGGCCACGGCTCTCCTGGAGCCAGGCATGTGGCCTCGACTCTGCCCCTCCCCTGCATCAGTTTTCCTGTCTTGGGGGCAAGGCAAGGCAGGAAGAGGCAGGGAGCTGCAGAAAAAGAGCCCTGAAGGACAGCAAGGGGCATGGTCTGGTAACTCACCGTCTGGCGAAGGAGACTGATCTCCGTAAGGATTCTGCAGAAATTTTCCGCCTTCAGAATGAGGAACAGCTCTTCTAAGACCCTGCCTGATGACTCTGGGGAAGAAAGCATACCCTTCCAGATTTCCAGAGTAGTGCTGCAAAGGAAGAGAAATGCTGTGTCAGCAGGTCTGCCCCAGCAACAGCACCTTTGCTCAGGCAGGCCCACCAGGCCTGGGAGGCTGTACAGCAGCCCTGGCCCTGCAGCTGAGCATGCTTGGGGAGGCCTGGGAACCCTGTATAGGTGAGCAGCAGGGGCTGAGATGGCCTTCTCCGGGGCACAGGGCTGGAGCCTGATGGGGAGCTCTCGGCCTCCTTTGTTGGCTTTGGCTGCTGCAGCCCTGAGAAGCCCACCAGCACTGGAAAGCACAGTGGAGTGGAGAGCTTGCTGCTCAGGGATTTTCTGCAGCAGACAGAGTGTCTCTGAGCCCCTGTTTTCACATGGAACAAGCGTGTGGGGCTATCGGGGCTGGTACCTGTCACTCTCTGGAAGGTCCACCAACACACTCAGCAGCACATCCCTGGGAAAATGGCTGGTCAGTATATCCAGCAATGTCAGGACAGTCTGCTGAAGTGATCCTTGATTTTCTTTCAGGTTTCTATGGATGTAAGCCAGAATCTCTGGCACCTGTTTGGGAGGACACAGGAAGAATATTACTGCAACTGTACTGCAGCCATTTACCCTGCTGCCACTGATACTTTTCCCAATCCCATTGCTCTTTGCTGCCTTTAAATGGCTTTAGATGTTCTAGAGCTGTGGAGGTCAGGGCATGGCAATCCAGCCTCAGTCTGCTTACATCCATCAGCCAGGTGACGGGGTCTTTCAGAACCATCTCTAGTATAATCCTGGCATACTCCTTGTCCTCAGTGCTGCAGTTTCCAGCGGTCTTTTCAAGTGTCATGAGGACTATGTCTGTCCTTTGAGATTTTTGGAGGAATTCTTTTAATGGCTGTGGTAGGAACGAAAAAGGGAGGGAAGACATGTCAAACTGAGAGAGAGAACGTTGTCAGAGGGAAAGGAAGGATTAAGATCCTCCCTTCAGGGCAGAAACATGCTGAGGGTTCCCAGCTGTACCCAAGCTTGTCTTGCAGGTACCCCTGAGCTGCAGGCAGCTCTGGGATGCAGAGGATGGGAGACAGCGTGGCTGGAAACTTCCTGGCTCCTTACCTTCAGACAGAAACTGCTGGCCAAGAAACCACAAAGCTTCCAGGTCCGCTCAATGGCCCTCTCACGCACAATTTTGCTCTCGGAGGTGGTGAAGGGCAGCAGCACCTGTGAGGAGAGCAGATGCTAGTTTGGTTAGCCTGGGAGCTGCTGATGCAATTCGAGCAGGAGCAGAACTGCTGAGCTCCAACTGGAATCACAGTATCCATCCGGGCTTTCACCGGGTTGGATCCAAGCCCTTTACGGGGCTACTGCCAACGAGGTCACTTGGAGGCTCCTGCTCCTGCCCATGGCATTCCAAAAGAGAGGGCTCAAATTCTACCAAAGAGTGCTCTGGGGGCAGAACTGTGCAATAGACAGACCTCCAGGATATTCTGCAGCTCCTCTCCGTCAGAGGTGCCATGGCTGACCAGCCATACCTGCAGCATTCTGTCCATAGTATACAGGGTCTGTAAAGACAGCAACAGGTTGTGAGAGTCTTTCAGAAGGCCCTCTCACCCAGGCCCATGGAAGGGCTGCAGGGCAACAAGGCCAAGACCCTGCCTGCAAGGATCCTTAGTAATGTCTGCACATGAATAATGCAGAGGCATGGGATCTCCAGTAGTTTACTCAGTACATACGTGATTGTAAAGGCCAATGTTCAAGTTCTCTTTCGGAGGAAGGTAGAAGACGGATTTGCAGCACGCATTTAAAAGAGGTATTACTTCAACCTCTGAAGCTGCCTTCACTTCACTGCAAATAAAGAGACCTAGATGTGGGGAGCAGTTCCTCAGTGCCATACCAGAGTTGAAACAGGTCCTCCCCTGGGTAGGGCTCCATGCAAGTGACGTGGAGTCCCCTGGGAACCACCTCCACCACGGGGCTGGCCCAGGTTGGAGGACAGTCCTGATGCCTCCTGCTGTGGGGCCACAACCCAACCTCCAACCTCACGAGACGAGCAGAGAAGGGGAGAACTGAGAGAGCTTCCCTGAACACATTGGGGGATGCCTCCAGGCTAGGGTCAGGGCCACCAGGATCGTGATCTGGGGATGCGTGGGCAAAAGCAGGGTTGGGCAGTTACCTCAAGGCGGTGATCGCAAGCATGGCCGTGCACATCTGCTCTATGGGCTTATTTTCCAGCAGCTCCTGTAGGGAACAACCGGGATGAGACCTGGTAGTCACCAGCACCAGCAGACCTGGCGCTGGTCGCCGGGGCCAGAGGAGCCCCCGTGACCCCAGCCCAGCACCGGAACGCAGAGCCACCCTGTGTCCTCCTGCTGAGATCTCTATGGCACCTATCTCCCCCAGCCACCCCTGCCTCACAGCCCCTGAGCGGCTCTGCTTCTCCCAAAACCCTTTGTATTGTCCCCTCACCTGTATTTTCTCTGCCAAGTGTTTTCGACGGCAGAAAATAGCCAGGCTCTCACTCAAGGCCTTCTCTTTCCTGATTTTGCAAATGTTGCAGATGCTCTCCAGGAACATCATTGTTAGCATCCCGTCCTGGCCACCACAGAGAGACAAGGAGGAAGCGTGAGTTGGGAGAGCCATGTCCTGCAGGCCCAGAGCACTGCAGGGTGAGGAGCAGCGCGGCATGTCTGGAAGGCAGCAGCTCCATCTAGCCAGCAGCCCTCCTGCAGCCTGGCAGCAGAGCCGGAGGGACTGTCAGGAGTTGCAGTCACAGCTGAGATGGAGACGGCTGCCGTTACCTTTTCTGTACTCTTGATGTAGGCCTCGATACAATCTAAAGCCTCCTTTTCTTCTACAGACACAGGCAGCCAGTCAGCATCTAACCAAGGAGAAGAATGAGCAGCGCTGTAGAGCGGCCGAAAGCAGGCGCGAGCAGAGGAAGGAGCTGTGGAGCTGTGCCCTCCGCAGCCCTGTGCCTGCTCGCCTGGCTCAGTGTACGCGTGGCTGTCAGGACAAGGGGCCCTGGTGTCGAGCAGGGGGCACTCGCTGCCCCAGCCCTGCCTGCCAATTCTGGGGACCCTCGCTCACCGGCATGCAGCGGCTGCACCTCGGTCACCTCGTAGGGCTCCGGTGGAGGTTCTCTCTGCTGGGGAGACCCACTCTCCTCCCAGGCCATGCTGGGTTGGCTGGGGCGTCTCTCCTCCATCCTGAGGGATGAGGACTGAAGTTGGGAAGGGGCAGCCGCGGGGCTGCCGGGGGTAGAGGGAAACGACGTGGGCTGCGCTCGGGGGCTCCTCGCCTGACCCGCACACTCCTGCCCTGTCCCCTCGCTGTCCTGCCGGACACTGCGGGGCCTCCGTGTCCGTGCCAGCGATCCCTGGGTGTCACAGGATTGGGTCACAAAGGGCCTCGCTGTGACACGCTGCCCCGCCTGGGCGGGGCTGGTTCCGGGCCCCGGGTTGAAATGGCTCAGACCAAAGTTCCCCAGCGGGAGGGATGTGTGCCCCTGCTTCCCCAGAAAGCTTTGCAAGGGTAGCCAGACTGCCCAGGTCCTCGTGCTTCTGCTGTGAGGTCAGAGACAGCTGCAGCAGGACAGAGGGGGAAGACGAAGACTCGCTGTCAGCTTGGCAGCTGTCTTGCTCACGGGCCTGTGAGCTCCAAGGCATCCGTTCCTGAATCATAAAGATGAAAAGGATGAGTTTCATACAGGATATATAGTCCTGTGCTCTCATTTCTGATTCGCTGACAATACGCTCTCAGATAATTGGTAGCAGTGCTGTCAATTGGTTACGGGCCAGTTCAGCCCGGTTCCGTGACTCATGGGGCAGGAGACACACAGACCCATGTCCCGGGAAAGGGAAACGGGAAAAGGGAAACGGCAGGGGGATGGGCCTAAGAACAAAACAGCGACAACGATCCGAAGGGGAAAAGTAATTATCTAAAGAACATATCGGAATGCAAAATGACAGAATGTGATACCGTGTAATGGAAACTGAAGCTAAGAAACCAAATAAAATGAGAGAGCGTCTGAAACTGAAGGCCTTAGGCTAAAGCTGAAGGCGAGATGGCTAGGGAACTTCCACTGCTGAGATGAGCAGTGAAAGAGGAAGTCTCGGGACTTGCGTGCAGTCTTCTCTTTCCCTCAGGGTGGAAAATGGGAACGCAAAGTCCTCTGGGGTATGTAGTTTCCTGCACACTTTTGAGTTACTTAGCAGTTCTTTGAACTTAATTTCATTCCTGTTGCATGGCCTAGGATAGATATCAGTCACTACTTACTTACAACTTGTTTCAGCACTAGAAGGCAACCGGCCGAGGGCTTATACCCTACCTCTACTGAGCTTATACCTAGCTACAAAACGTCCCTATTTCTTCTATCTAGTCGTCTGTCCCAGCACCCTGTTATCCGCAAGGTAACCTTTGACGAGTTGAGCCAACCTCTCCATCTCCCACATCTACCATATCCCCTCAAAAGGGAATTTCTTCCCAAACACTTAGCTTGCTTCCTTTTATTGCTTTCCACAAGATTTCATAGATTAAAAGGAAATTACATATATTTGGAAAGAATTCAAGCTGCTTGAATTATTTAATAAACTAATGTAAGATGGGAATGCATAATTTATATCAAACATGGATAATGGAGCTCTAAGGATGCGGCACTCTGAAGTAAAAGAACTTCTGTTCCTTAGATGTAAAACTTTTGAGGTTAATGACAAAAGTCATGAAGGCAAAGGTTCATGGTAAACCTTGATCACTGAGGTTTGCTGCTTCGGAGCTGCCCCAGACAGAGTTGAGTTGGCTGATCTTAACCTAACTGGTTAAAGAGCATGTCAAAGGGAAAGGGAACTAGTAGTTGTGATGACAGATCACCATCCTTTTGGAAGACACTGTGGGAATACAAGAAAGTATATTTAAAGCAGGAGCTGTAGAACAAGATAAACAGCATGAGAAAGGAAGGCTGGGAACCAAGGACACTTCCAGACGAAAAGGAAAACAAGTTCAAGTAAGCTGTGGGATGGCAGACCCTAATTGGAGGAAGAGTGCATGGCCTGGAATGACTCATGGAGTTGACCTTCAGCAGAGACTTTGCAGAACTAGGATGATATTGCAATCAAAAAGTTGCCTCCTCCGGGACCTGTTCTGTAGAACTGTTAACTGCCAGAAGTGCTTTTTAGAGTTGTTTTTCTCGCTTTCTGCCAATGATTTTGCTCTACTTTCTATACACCCCTGTCATAAGTGCTATAAAATGAGGCTGTCCAGGTAATAAAGAGAGCATGTATAGTTAACCATGTTGGTGTATGTCATGACTCTGGCTGTTACATTTGACGACATGGTCTTGGGACTGCTCTTGTCTGGAAGTTCTTGCTAGTAACCTGTCCATGCTATTTAGGTTTGGTGATGATAAAACTTTGCCGTTCAATACAATGTAACTTGAGTTTGCTCATTTGGTTATTCGGTATGCTCTGTATGCCTTTGATAGCAGTCTTCTTTGCTTAGGCAATCACAGCTACAGCCTACCAACCCCTTCCCACTGCCCAGGTGCAGTGTCTGAGACACGGTCTCAGATGTGGATGATCCGAGTTGTTTATTACAGGTTCTAACATCCCTTGTATACATTGACAAGTTTTCTCTTGTGACTTTCCCACCCACCAGTGGAGTCTCCTCTGTAGACATTCAAGACCTGCTTGGATGCCTACCTGTGCAGCATGTTCTTGGGGGCTGCTTTGGCAGGGGGTTTGGACTAGATGATCTCTAGAGGTCCCTTCCAGCCCCTGCCATTCTGTGATTCTGTGTCCAGGCCTGTGGCCCACAGCACAAGATTCGATGCAGGGCTCTTGGAACGGGTCCAAAGGAGAGCCACTAAGATGATCAGAGCGCTGGAGCACCTCTGCTACAAAGGAAGGTTGAGGGATCTGGGTTTGTTTAGCTTGGACAAGAGAAGGCTCCAGGGAGACCTCATTGTGACCTTCCGGTACTTCCAGGGATCACATAATCTGGAGGAGCAGTGACTGATAACATGGGCTGATAGTGATAGAACAACGAGGAAAGGTTTTAATCTAAGACGGGGGAAATTCAGGTTCAATATGGAGTGTTAGTTTTTTCACTCAGTGAGTGGTGATGCAATGGAACAGGCTGCCCAGAGAGGTTGTAGATGCCCCATCCCTGGAGGCCTTCAGGGCAAGGCCGGATGTGGCTCTAGACAGCCTGATCTAGGGGTCTGCAAGCCTGCCTTTGGCAGGGGGGTTGAAACTAGATGAACTTTGAGGTCTGCTGCAACCCAGGCCATTCCAGGATTCTATGATTCTATGATACAAACTCTGTTTCATCTGTGAACTTATTAAGGGTGCAATTGATCCTCTCATCCAGACTGTTGATAAAGATGTTAAACAAAACTGGCCACAAACCCTGAGCCCTGGGTGATGCCACAGATGACTAGCCTTACTAGTAAAGAGTGAGGAAAAGCAGTCATTAACTACCTCAGTCCTATCCTCGTCTATCATCACTGGTTTTCCCCCCACATCCAACAAAGAATGGTGATCCTTTTTAACCCTCCTTTTGTTGATCATGTGTTTGTAAAAGCATTTTTATCATCTTTTTATTGTTCTAGCCAAACTGAGTTCTACTTGAGTTTTGTTCCTTCCTGTTTTCTCCCCATACAACTTCTGCTGATCATTTTTTTTTTTATTCACAAGTTCCAGAAGAAGCTTTCTGTTAAGCCAGGCTGGATTTCTCCTCCATTAGCCACACTTTCAGTATCTTGCCTGCACCTGCACATTTAATCTTTAATTACTGAAGAATGTCCAGCCTTCCAGGACATCTTAGCCTTTCAGAATTATGCTCCTAGGGACTCTGTCAGCGAAGTCTCTAAATAAGCCAAAGTCTGCTCTCTGGAGATCCAAAGTAGCAGTTCTGCTAACTGCCTTCCTTACTTCACTAAAGATCAAAAACTCCATAATTTCACAATCCCTGTGTTCAGGAATTGTTCAGAATGCCCCAAACCTTCTCTGTTTACAAATAACACAGCAGGTTGGCGTGCACCCATTATTGCAATAATGAATAAAATTGCTGCTGTCACTGAGATCTTTGCCTGACCAGAAATTCTTGACTTGAGCATTTCTAACAATTTTTAGTGTTGAAACCTGGTAAGCCAACATCACCTGCACTGCACCTCCACCTCCACCTCCACAACACAGGACGGTGCACCCTGCTCTTGTTTCTGCAGCCCTGTGGTTAGTGACCCGGTGGTTCATCATGGAGCCATCTGTGAACCTGAGGATGCTTTTAAGAGGCAAAGACAGGTGAACAACTGGGGGACAGGGACAGAGAGCGGGCATTGTGGTTTTGTGAGACTGACAGACCAAGGTAAGAACAATTGTTCGTTTGCTTTGCGGTTGAGTACTGCCTTGGCAGTCAAGGTTAGGAACACTTATGCTGTATGTGAACGGCTTTCAAAAAGGGTTGCTTGATGGCACGCCTCATTCTCTAGAACTGAGAATTGGGTGTGAGCAGTGCTGCAGATCACAGCAGTACGACCGTAGGTTGCTGAGAGAAATGGGGAATAAGAGTTCCAGGGTGGGGGACAGAGAGACGGCCCCCAAGGCAGCACCTGCTGTAAGTCCTTTAGGAAGTATGTTGAAAAATCGGAGGAGAAATCCGAGAACCAGAGATAAGGATAAACAGAAAATGATTAGATATCGTGTGGTTACATGGCCGAAAGAATCGATTGTAGGGAAATCAGTTTTTTGGCTGAGATACAGCTCTGACGAGGATTTGGTATGTCAGGCTTTGAACGTGAACGTAAATAGTAAAACACTCTTTCTGCTGGAAGAATCTGAATACACTGCTTGTTGGACTCAGGAAGTGCAGCAATTAATCACGGCTAGACAAGATTCTGCTGATTAGAAAGAACAGAGAAATTCCCGATGGGGTCCTTTAACCAATCTACCCCCTCTCAGACCTGGAACACTGTCCTCCCCCTTACCACTCTGGTCCTGAGCTAAGTCTTGTAACTCCAGGAGAGAATCGTAGAATCATAGAATGGCCCGAGTTGAAAAGTACCACAAAGATCACGTAGTTCCAACCCCCCCACAATGTGCAGGGCCACCAACCACTACAGCAGGCTGCCCAGCGTCACATCCAGTCTGGTTTTGAATGCCTCCAGGGATGCAGCAACCACAGCCTTCTTGGGCAACCTGTTCCAGTGCATCAGCACCCTCTGTGTGAAAAAACTTCCTCCTAATATCAAACCTAAACCTTCCCTGTCTCAGTTTAAGACCGTTCCCTCTTGTCCTATCTCAATCCACCCTTGTAAACAGTTGTTCCCCCTTCTGTTTACATGCTCCCTTCAAGTACTGGAAGGCTGCAATGAAGTCTCCCCAGAGCCTTCTCTTCTCCAAGCTAAACAAACCCAGTTCCTTCAACCTTTTCTCACAGGAGAGGTGCTCCAGCCCTCTGATCATCTTAGTGGCCTTTCTCTGGACCAGCTCCAAGAGTTCCACGTCCTTCGTGTACTGGGGTCCCAAGGCCTGGACGCAGTACTCCAGATGGGGCCTCACAAGAGCAGAGCAGAGGGCAGCAGTCACCTCCCTCTCCCTATTGGTCACCCCTAATTTTTAATGCAGCCCAGAACACAGTTGGCCTTCCGGGCTGCAAACGCACACTGCTGGTTCATGTCCAGATTCTCGTCTACCGGGACCCCCAGGTCCTTCTCCGCAGGGCTGCTCTCAAGGATATCTTCCCCCAGTTTGTAAAAATACCTGGCATTGCCCTGACCCAAGTGCAGCACCCTGCACTTGGCCTTACTGAACCTCATTAGGTTTTCACGGGCTCACTTCTCCAGCCTGTCCAGGTCCATCTGGATGGCTTCCCATCCTTCCAGTGTATCAACTGCACCACTCAGCTTGGTGCCGTCAGCAAACTTGCTGAGGGCGTACTCGATGCCGCTGTCTATGTCGTTAGTGAAGATGTTGAAGAGCACCAGTCCCAAGACCGGCCCCTGAGGGACACCGCTTGTGACCAGCCTCTACCCTGACACACAACCGTTGATCACAACTCTTTGGCTGCATCCAGCCAGCCCATTCCTAATCCATCGAACAGTCCATCCTTCAAATCCCCATCTCTCTAATTTAAAGAGAAGGATGTGATGAGAGGCCATGTCGTCAAAGGCCTTGCAGAAGTCCAGGTAGATGACATCCACTGCCCTTCCCCTGTCCACCAAAACCATCACTCCGTCATAGAAGGCCACCACGTTGGTCAGGCAAGATCTGCCCTTGGTGAAGCCATGCTGGCTGTCTCGAATCAGCTCTTGATCCTGTATGTGCCTTAGCATAGCTTCTAGGAGGATCTGTTCCATGACCTTCTCAGGCACACAGGTGAGGCTCACTGGCCTGTAGTTCCTCGGGCCATCCTTTCTCCCTTCCTTAAAAATGGGAGTAATGTTTCCCTTTTTCCAGTCACTGGGGAATTCACCAGACAGCCATGATTTTTCAAATATGATGGAGAGCGTCTGGAGAACCACATCAGCCATCTCTTTCAGAAACCTAGGATGGATATCATCCAGACCCATGGATTTATACACGTTCAGTTTCACGAGGACGTCTGGGACTTGTTCCCCTGGGACAACAACCACTCCCCACACCCTCACCTAGAGGCTCATGGTCCTGGCAGACATGGGAAGCCTGACCACCCATGAAGACTGTGGCCAAGTACTCACTGAGTACCTCAGCTTTTTCTACATCTGAGGAAGCCACCTCCCCATTACCTGTTGTCAGAAAGGGAACACTCTCCTTGGCCTGTCTCTTCCTGCTTATGTACCTGTAGAACCCTGTGGAGGATTTTATGCAAGACTGGCTGAAGAGCAAGGGGCACAGCAAGGAAAACCTCTCGCAGATGTCCGAGATAGGCCAAGAGTGGCTTTACAGGGACTAGCTGCAGCTGTCCAAGCAGTAAAGGGATGTTACAACTGTTGCAACTCAAGTAGAAACATAATGAGGTACCGTCCAATCACAAAACTAGGGCACAGGAACCTTGCTGCAACATGAAGGGTGTAGGAGTAAGGATTAAGGAAGCAGTGACCAATGAAATTTCGGCTTAACCGTAAGAATTAACACTGAAAGTTTTGCTCACTGATATCACTAACCTATTAGGAGCCCGGGTTTTGCAATATGTATGAACCTCATTACCACTAATGTAAATGTACGCAGCTTTCTGATTAAAGGCGAGACTTGCTGATGGCCACCTGGTGTCCTTGGCTCCCTTCGCCGCGACAAATGGTGCTCACCGCATAGGACAACAACAGAACCCCTTCTTGTTCTCTTCCACATCCCTCACCAAGTTCAGCTCCATCTGCGCCTTGGCTTTCCTAATCCTATTTTTTATCCTGTATTTTTCCCAGGATACACAACCCTGCTTCCACCTCCTGTACATTTCCCTCTTCTCCCTCAGTTTAAGCTGCAGGTCCTTGCACAGCCACAGTGGTTGCTTACATCCCCTGCTTGACTTCCTCTGCTGGGGGTTGGAGAACCGCTGTGCTCCCAAAACGGCATCCTTAAGCAGCTGCCAGCTTTGTTCTGTGCCCATGCCTCTACAAACAGTTTCCCAGGGGACCCCACTCAGCAGTTCCTCATGCAGCTGGAAGTTTGCTCTCCTGAAGAACAGCGTCCTAGCTCTGCTTTTTTCCAGGCCCACCCACATTCTTCAAGATCACAAACTCCACCAAGGCATGATCACTTCAGCCCAGGCTGCCTCCAATCTTAACCTCTCGAGTGCTCTCCTCTGCATTAGTGAGCACCAGGTCCAGTAAGACTTCACCTCGGGTTGGTCCATCTATTACTTGGACCAGGAAGTTGTCCTCGACAGACTCCAGGAATCTCCTGGATGGTCTGCCACCCACCGTGCCACTATCCCAGTAGATTTCCATGTGGTTGAAATCCCCCATCAGGACAAGAGCCCACGAGCACGATACCTCCTGCAGCTGAAGCAAGAAGACCTCGTCAACAGGCTCCCTCTGATCAGGTGGCCTGTAGCAGACCCCAACCACTACTGGACCAATCCTCGATTTTTACCCACAAGCTCTTGACCTTGTCGTGGCTGTTCCTCAGACACAGCAATCTATCAACTTCCTGACATGGAGGGCAACTCTGCCACCCCTCTTACCCTGTCTGTCCCTTCCAAAAAGGCTGTAGTACTCCATCAGGGTACTCCAGTCAAGGGGTCCATCCCAGCATGTTTCTGTGATAGCAATTAGGTCATATTTTCCCAATCCCCCACGGTTTCTAGCTCCTCCTGTTTACTTCCCATTCTGTGCACACTGGTATAGAGGCACTTCAGCTAAGCTATTGGCCCTGTTGCCTTCTCAGAGGAGGCCTCCCTAGTACCTCCAGGACATGACTGGGGTTTTCCCTTACTGCCTCCCAGGGTGACAGCATTCCCATGCACTTCTCTGTCACCGAGTACACCCCCTTCCCCCATCATATCTAGTTTAAAGCCCTGCTAACCAGTCCGCCCAGCTTGTTCCCAAGAATATTTGCGGCCCTTCTAGTCAGTCAGCTCCTGTCCGCTATCAGCCTTTCCCCTTTCTCAAGCTGCGTCCCAAGCGATAGTACCCAAAGCCCATGAGAGAAGTTGGAACAAAAGTGGGGGTGGAATGATAAGTATCAAACAGCCAGACTTCACGCGGTGCCGGGAGAGAAAGTGCAAATTGGCTGCCGACTGATTAATGGATCAACTTATTGCAGACCAATTGAAACTGAAGCCTTGTATACTGATGCAGTTAGACCAGAACATCAATTAAACATCATTGCATCAATAAAAGGACTTTTATTGTTGCAAGATGACAGAGTAAGGACAAGATTGTTGGTATATCTTCACCTGTACCAAACCACTATTTATATACTGCAAATGGGGATATAAAATTTCAGGACCCAATATTCAATTTCATGACTGATACTCAAGATGTATGGCAATCATGTACCACTGGATGGCCATGGACTGATGTCTATGTTGCCCAGGAAAGGCAGGTGACAATCTTGTCTGCGGTAGTATTGAAAAACAGTAATAGAGATAATAATCTAGAGATGAATGGAAATTAAAGGAGGGAAATTTTCAGACACCATCTGTGATTGGGAACACAGATACGGAGATATGACATTTGTCTTGAAACCGAACAGAATGAATGCCATTTTGAAATCCGTCCCATTGAAACTGTTATATATAGGAAAAGGCTGTGTCTGTATGATGACCCACTGTAGTTTTATTATGATTAATGATGATATCGTAGATACAGGATGCTGCAGGGAAGGGACAGGAACCCAGCTTGATGCAAGCTAGTGTTTGTTTATTAAGCAACAACTCAAAGCTTATATACACAGAAAGGCAACGTGTGTTAAGATATGATTGGGCGAAGGTTACATTCCTTAAGGTTAAACATCATAACAGTACAAAGCACTCCTGGTTGTCTAAATGAGCAGTTCCCTATCGCCTTCTGTTACAGTGTCCTGTTTCTTTCCACTCCGCAAATGTGGTTATCTCGACCTTGACAGCTTGTCCTTACACAGCCTGCATCCAAGGCTTGTGGTCAAATTGTTGCATAGCTAGCAGCTCTGTCTGGCTCGCACTCTTGCCATTACCCACAACAAGAGATCAGGTTAATATTTGCAACTTCCCCACAGTAACAGGGTGTGATTTTACTTTCACTGTACCTGTCACCTCATACCAGTTCTTACAGTCTGACTACACGCTGATCCAGAATGTACCACCCGTTCATACTGGAATGAATATTACCATGGTGAAGGAGTTACTACAGCGTAAGGATTTGGAACAACCACTGAAGCAATCCAAGGAGAATGGACTGAGAACTCTGATCACGGTACGCCACGATGTGAATCAAATACGCCGTACAATGGAAAGAATAAAGGAAGAGGGAGAACATCAGTGGTGGGATGTTCTCTTTGGATGGTCACCTACTGCAACAGAACTCTTTAAAAAGTGCTGCATCCTACTGCAATTATTTAAATTTTCTGCCTGGTCTGCATACTTCTAATAATAACCATATATATTAGAGTTTGGAAACTAGCGAAACAAGTAGTTTTGATAGATTAACTGCAACAGCTGTACTTCATAGTGTGATGCAAAAAAAAACAAAGTGTAAAAAGAAAAAGAGGGGCAATTGTGAGAGGTTGACTGTGTTTTTGCAGTGGAAGTTTCCAGTGTTTTTCTGTATGTAGTGTAGGCCTTACTGAACTTATAACAGCCCTTGCACAACCATTGTGGAAAAAAGAAAGTTTGGATCAGATGAATCATCTCTAGACAAGCACAAGACAAGGAGAACATGCAGTGAATTTGAGTAGAATTAGGCAAGCACCGGATAACAACCACAAGCAAGAAGTGGGGAGGAAGCTTCCAATAATTTCAAGATAATTGAACTCATTTGTTCTGATTGTGCATTGACTATCTGAAAGAAAATATTGTCAGTTTTCACACTTATCAGCTACTAACTGGACCGAGGTAAGTAAATGTTTAAGGTATTTGCTGCGTGCCCCTCTTGCCAGTAGTCTGAAATAAACGTATAACGTTTTATTTTATTATTAAAGCATGGTATGCTGTGTTAAAATGTTGATAACAAGGAGAAGATTTTTCTTCCTTTAATTTGCAGAATAGGCTGTTCCACAAACACTGATTGCTTTTCTTTTGGGATGCTCTTGAATTTCTATGTATTTATTTTGTTTGTTTGTTTGTTTGTTTTAATGGCTTATGATAATGATCTCTAAGACACTGCGGGGAAAAAATAAATGAATCACCACATCAGACATTCTGTGCAGAACGCAGATCTCTCCTCGTGAGTCAGAAGGATTTATTTATTTGTACTTTATTCTCAAACTGACAATTCTTGCTCCAAGTTCCAAGGGGTACTGCTGCTCACTATATTTTTTGAACAGAGGAAAAAAAGGAGAAAAACACTCTAGAATACAAAGTCTAGGAAAAAAAAAATAAAAAAAGATTTCATATTGACTTTTATGTATCAAGATATACTTGTATATTCTTATAGGATATATATTCCCCACATGGATTTTTTCTAATGTTTAGTTTATTCTGCTTTATTCTGTGTCATTCTGTTCTTGTTCCTCCAAGAGCCTATTAACTATTGTAATCAACTTTATAGATACTGGTCAGAAATAAAGGAAAAGTCCCTTCTGCTGCTGTGCTCAGCCCAGTCAGCAAGCGGCGTGTGACTGCAGCAAAGGTTTCTGCTTCAAACTTAGGACAGCTAAAAAAGTGAATGCTCATCTTAATTACTCTTCCAGGTGAAAACCCTAACACAGAACTGCGTAGGAACTTGCCACCTGATGCCCATAACAAAGCATTCACCTGTGTGACAACACTGGGATGTGAGCTCAGGGCTCAGGGCAGCTTTATGAAGATGTGATGCCAAAGTCATGCTCTTCCATGAGGCGGTGTCGCTGGTAGGCATCCAGTCCGTACACCAAAACACCTCGCGCTTTGCTTGAGCATCTTGGTTACTGATGGGGATATGGCACGTCACTGAGGGCTGAACCTTAGGGTAGGATGGTCTGCAACTCCTGCCCCTGCTTCTGGTGTTGATCTACTGGTGGAACTTCATCAGTTAATTTTACTCCAGATGTTGAGCATGGTCAAGTGCAGGCAGTGATCAGCAGGTATCAAACAGAGTTGGATAGCTAAAACATCACTGAGGATCTGGGGACCCATCTCTGTGTTTGTCCTGTTCCACCTGTAAAATGGAGGTCATATTTTTTTATAAACTACAAATGCTATTTACTGTGAGACACGAGAGAGGCACAGAGAGGTACTGTTCCATGGTCAAGCTCAGACACAGTTTTCTTCTCCTCTTAACAGAAGCTCTTCCGTTTCCTTTGTCATTAAGATCATAAAGCCAGGAGCTCTCTGAGCTATACTGAAGATAGGATTCTTTTGGTTTCAACATCAAGATGAGTATGTACGTAGCCTTTACCCTGTTCAGTTCAGTAACATGGCAAATCCTGGACATTTTTATTAGAAACAGATTACTAACCTACTTGATTCTGTCCTGTCTGTGAGCATAGAGGAATTTCCATTTTACGCTTCATGTAACGGGCAGAGATTTGTCTCTTAACTGTTTGTTTGGGAAAGAAGAGGAAAGAAGCAAGGCTCCTGTTAACACAGAGTCTACAATGTGTTTAATATCAGTGGACTTCCTTCAAAAGTCAGCAGTACTCATGCTAACTCTTCTGGACTAGGTTTGTATTTCAGTTCTTAGAAACCAGAAAGAAAACAGGATCCAATGGGTAACATGTTCAGTATGCATGAGAAGCCGGGTTCGATGCCTAGACTAATTTTTGGTCATCCGGTCTTAAAATTCTCAACTTTGAGTTATCACCAACAGAACCGTTTTATTTCCTAAGCATATGGTTCTTTTCTTCTCACGCATCATCAGCAGAGAGCAAATAAAACAATTGACACTGTTTCTTCTCGTGAAACCTACCAGCACCCGAATGACATGTAAAATACAGAAACTGTGGTAAATAAAACTTGGATATTATTCTAGTAAACTGAAAGGACAGCAAAGCTTTCAAGAGATGGCAAGAGCTGATCACATAATTATCACAGGAGGCAAATTTTTGCACCCATGATTTCATAGAATCATAGAACCACTAAGATTGGAAAAGGCCTCTAAGATCGTCTAGTCCAACCATCAATCCGTCCCCATGCCTACTGTGTCCTTTGGTGCCTTGCCTTAACTACTCGTTTCTTGAACACCTCCAGGGATTGTGACTCCACCACTCTTTCTGAGAAGAATTTTTTCCTTATATTCAAGCAGAACCTCCTCTGGCACAATGTAAGGCCATTAACTCCCATCCTGAGTGCTCTTAGTGCTTCTCCTCAGAGCACTGTGCACCGCAGGCCTGCTCTCTCCCTCTTCAGGCCTGTTCTCTCCTCCCTCAGAGCCACTCTCTATCCCCACAATCTCTCACCCTCTCCTGAGATTCCCCATCTCTCCCCACACCACACCCCAGACATCACCCCCCATTTTGAGCCAGACTCTTGTGCAATGTGTTGATGTCCTGTTTTTAACCAAGTAGGCTTACTTCCTCACTGCCTGGGAATTCAGTGGAAATTTCAGTTAAGTCATTTTGCCATGTATGCTTTCTTTTGACCTTAGAAAGCAGGTGTTAGTATACACATCTTGTATACGCACAACTGTGATCCAGTTCCCAGTGAGCCGACTAACCGGTTTAATAACCATTTAAATAGTAGTGAAAACAAATGTGACTCTTGGGACAGAATGTGACTAAGCTTAGGGGTAGGTTATTCATATCCTAAAGTTCGATACATGGTTTAGGTAAAAGTGTGGCTACATCTGCTCGGTAGTGCAGCTACATCTACATAAAGATGTAGATAAAGTTAGATACATGCTTTACTAAATAAGGACATATCAGTGACACAACTTTGTGATCAGAATTTTACTGACATCCTTTACTGTTCTGTTCTGTTGCTTGAGCTTGCTTGCTATTGCCTTCTTAGCTCTGAACAATCCAAGCAGCAGTAGCCGCAACAGCACACAAACTAAGGAGTGCTCCAGTGATGCTCTCTATTCTCAACCGATAATGGGGAAATGCGGCATTAAGAAAAAGCTGAGTGTTTTCTGTCTGACTCATACAGCACAAGTACTCCTTGCCAGAGATGAAGACGCAGTTGCCTGAACTCTGAATGGGTAATAAAATACTTAGCTGTATTTTAATACATTATTAGTTTGACTGGTAAGGAGAAGTAACGTAAAACGTAAAACAGGACAGTATTCTCTTGTTTAGAGCTTTGACAGCAAAATGCAATCATATCACTTGGACACTAAGCAGTTGAAAAGATCTGCAGCTGTGTTAAAGATTGAGAAAGAATATATCAAATGAGTCGGTATCAACATTTAAGTAGCAGTGAAAAGACATGCTGCATTTTCTAAACAGTCCAAAAACCTGGCAAGAAAATAGCGCAGTTAGTCCCTTTTCATTCTATGGCTGAACCTGGCATTGGGGAACAAACTGGTGGATTTGGGAACATGGAGAAACCTGCCATGCTATGAACTACACAAGTGTCAAAAGACAAACTGTTATTACCATACTTAGTAAATGGCCGACAGCTATTAGGCCCTGTGGATACCATCATTAAGTCAAGTGAATGGCCCTCTGAATGGCTGCGGAAAGATCCTAATTCTGCTATTATAGGAGTTGAGGGTCTGCAGCAGCCCAAACAAAGTGCCCAAATTTTATCTCTTGAAGAGCCCAATGGTTGCGTTGCTCATGCTACTCCTTCCATCTTAACGATTTCCTGTACTCTGTGGGGGTCAAGGTCTTTTAAGCCAATGGGACATGGTTTTGCAGACGCATTTTCAATAGGGGCCATTGATAGGCAACAACTTATACTCCTAACTTGGAAAAAAGAGCAGTCTGTTTGGGCAGATCAGTGGCCCCCAACAAAGGAAAAGTTGCTGCATTTACGCATGCTAGTTCAAGAACAACTGGCTGCTGGTCACTTAGTGCCTACTACCAGCCCTTGGAACACTCCAGTCTTTGTTATTCTCAATAAGAGCGGTAAGTGGAGGCTTTTACAGGATCTGCGTGCTCTCAACGCAGTAACAGAGCCCATGGGGGCGTTGCAGCCTGGTCTCCCCTCACCGTTGATGTTACCCAAGGGTCCGCTCCTCCCTGGGCTCACTTAAGGGCTAGCCTCCAGTGGGAGAATGTCTCCTGCATGAGTGGGAGTGTTCCGCAGCCACAGAACCTCATCACCAGACAAATTAATGTTTTCCTGTATAAGATCACTGACTTTCATGATTTGCATGAAATGTGTTCTTTCTTCTCGCTGACTGCTTCTTGTTCCTCTTAGAAGGCAATGTTAGAAGGCAAAGTTCCTCTTAGAAGGCAATGTGAAGCAGCTCAATAAGAGCACAAGAACCTGGAGACTAATTTGGTGGAACGGAATCTCCACACTGCTGCTCACAGAATGTAACTGTCTGTTTTCTGCCTCCATGACTGAACCGACATCCTTACACTTGGGTTTTAGAATGCTGTTGTGGTTTTGTGGTTTTGATGCCGGTATTCCACATCAGAACATCATGCAGGCAGTGAAGGAGTTAATGCTGTGGGAGCAGCAGAGGGGCGGAGCTGGGCACCGGACGCGAGGCCCCGCGCGGCTCTCGGCGCGCTCTCGGCTGCGGTGAAAAAATTCAGCACGTGTGCTTCCCCTGCCGTTCCTCCCTAACGTAACCTCCCAGTTTCTGGTTTGGAAACTTTCTCTCTCTCTCTCTCAAAATTGTTCAATTTTATTAGATTTAGTAAAGTTACCGTTCCTTCTCAGATCGTGCCGTTGTTTTTTTTTACAGACCCATCTATTCCCTCTGTCTCCCCCTCCCCCCAGAGCGCACGGCTCTGCTGGGGCGGCCGCGTGGCCACTGATGGGGCAGTTTTTCTTTCTCTTTTCCCTTTCTCTCTCCCTTCGCGGTTTCCCTTGGGCTACTGTCGCGGATAACACCGTGACATTTATTGGTGGAGAATGCGGGCAATGCAGTGTTTGTACTCCACTGTAAAACTGGTGCTAAGTGGACTAAGGGTTTTCATGTACCTTAGAGCATGTTGGCGTCTCTTTAAGCTCCTCATGTTCAGCACCGGAGTCATATATGCATACAGCTGCTTTAGTGTGCTGATGGGGTTACCTCCCTCCTGCCTAAACACCCTGGCTAATGTGACAGATCATACAGCATTTGGATTGGTTTCCAGGTACTTCTTTCATGTTTTTACCTATGTTCAAGATGTCAGCCTGGCAGTTGTGTTATCCATTTTTCTGAATATACTCTGTGCAATGGTATTTTACATCCAGTGGAGGAAGCCTTCCCCAAAACCAGAGAGTGTTGAATGGCAGGGAAGGTGGGAAAAATTAGCAAAGAAATTAGAAGCATGGGGACCCCCGGTGCTATGTGATTTTGATCTTGAGCACCTGCAGGATCCTGAGAAATTCAGTGAGTGTTTAGGTAAGGAGTCATGTGACTCAGAAAGATCTGAGAAGGAACGGATTGTTTGGGGCTTGGCTTGTGCTTATCGAGCTATAATTGATGTTTTGGAGAGAAATGGTTTCCAAACCGAGGTCCAAAGCAAAAATGGAAACCTCGAGATTAAACCTGACCAATCACAGGAAGCACCGGCATCCGTGTCGGTTGCCCCTGTGGAAGGCCAGAAATGGAAACGAGTGTCCTCACGACTAGAACGGAAAGAAGAAGAAGCAGAGAAAAAAGAGGAAGATCCAGGTGAGGGGCCCTCCTTAGCACCACCACCACCACCACCACCTAAAAAGGCCACTAAGAAAAGTGAGAGACATGGAGAGGACCGTGATGAGAAAGAAGAAGAAGACCCAGGTGAGGGGCCCTCCTCAGCACCACCACCACCACCTAGAAAGGCCACTAAGAAAAGTGTGAGACATGGAGAGGACAGTGATAATGAAGAAATCACCATTACCACTATTCGTCGGCCCCTAAAGATGACTGAAATCCAAGGTTCAAGAAAGGAGTTTGTACGGCGCTCGGATGAACCTGTTGTTACCTGGTTGCTGCGGTGTTGGGACAACGGCGCCAGCAGCGTGTCCCTAGATGGCAACGAAGCCCGCCAACTGGGAAGCATTGCTCGAGACCCAGCTATCGACAGAGGGATTAGTAGATGTCTGAGTGGAGTTGCTACCCTCTGGGAACGAGTACTAGTGGCTGTAAAGGAGAGATTTCCTTACAAAGACGATCTGGAGCCTAAGGTGGAAAAATGGAATACTGTGGAGAAGGGCATCCAATTTTTGAGAGAAATGGCTGTAGTAGAGATGCTGTACGATCCTAGTTTCTTCCCTAACAATCCACACCAGGACCGTGATCCTGAGAAAGTATGGTGTAAAGCTGATGTATATCGGAAGCTCTCAAAAACAGCACCAGAAAGGTACGCAAGTACACTGGTAGCGACGTTTAATATACTCGAGGGCCGAGAGAGAAGACTCCCATTTCATGAAGTGATTACTACACTTCAAAACTTTGAACAGCAACTTCCGCCATCACACGTTTCCATTGCAGCTGTATCAATGGTAGCAGGAGAAGTCGGTGAAATAAAGAAGATACTGAAAATCATATTGGAGGAATTGTCCTTGCTGATGAACAGGGATGTACCTGCATCAGTGTCAGAAACACCTGATGAAGACGAGGATGACCCAAAGAATCTGGTGAAGGAGCTGATCAAACTGATGAAAGTCTCAGCCATCAAAGGCAACCGCCTCTCTGCTCGAGCAAATGACAGCAGTAACTTCATGTCACGTGTGTCCATGTGGAGCTTCTTACGAGAAAATGGAGAGGACATGAAGAAGTGGCATAAAAAACCCACCCCTGCACTACAAGCACGAGTGAGAGAATTACAGCAGAGATCAGCCACCAACAAAATTGCTCCAGTCTCCGCAGGTAACCAATAGAGGGGCCCTGCCCTCAGCCAGGGGGGGGAAAGGGATAACAGAGTGTATTGGACTGTGTGGATTAGATGGCCTGGCACATCAGAGCCACAAAAATATGAGGCACTGGTGGACACCGGTGCACAGTGCACTCTAATGCCCTCGAGTTATAAAGGGACAGAATTGATTTATATTTCTGGAGTTACTGGGGGCTCTCAGGAATTGTCTGTGTTGGAGGCAGAAATAAGCCTCACTGGTAAAGACTGGCAGAAGCATCCTATAGTGACTGGACAGGGGGCTCCATGCATCCTCGGTATTGATTATCTCAGAAGGGGACATTTCAAGGATCCCAAGGGATACCGATGGGCTTTTGGAATAGCTGCTGTAGATGCAGACAACATTAAGCAGCTGTCTGTTTTACCTGGCCTGTCAGAAGATCCGTCTGTTGTGGGGGTACTGAAAGTAAAAGAGCAGCAGGTACCAATTGCTACCAAAACAGTACACAGACGGCAATACCGCACCAACAGGGATTCCTTGCTCCCCATTCATAATTTGATCCGTCAGCTAGAGAGCCAGGGAGTGATCAGCAAAACCCACTCACCGTTTAACAGCCCCATATGGCCGGTGCGTAAAGCCAGTGGAGAATGGAGGCTGACAGTAGATTACCGTGGCCTGAATGAAGTCACACCCCCACTGAGCGCCGCTGTGCCATGATTAAACAAGCCAAGAGGATGAAACCTCTCTGGCAGGAAGGGCGATGGCAGAAGTATAAATATGGGGAGGCGTGGCAGGTTGATTATATCACCTTGCCACGAACTCGTGATGGTAAGCATTATGTGCTCACCATGGTGGAGGCGACCACCGGGTGGCTTGAAACATATGCAGTACCCCATGCTACTGCCTGAAACACCATCTTAGGCTTAGAGAAGCAAATCCTATGGCGACATGGAACCCCAGAAAGAATTGAGTCCGATAATGGGACTCATTTCAAAAATTCACTGGTGGATATTTGGGCCAAAGAACATGGCATTGAATGGGTCTATCATATTCCCTACCATGCACCAGCTGCTGGTAAGATCGAGCGCTACAACGGGTTGTTAAAAACCACACTGAAAGCAATGGGTGGGGGAACATTTAAGCATTGGGAGAAAAATCTGTCAGAAGCCACCTGGTTGGTCAACACTAGGGGATCAGTCAACCGAGATGGTCCTACACAATCCAGCGCCCTAAAGACCATAGAGGGAGACAAGGTCCCTGTAGTACATGTGAAGAGCATGCTGGGAAAAGCGGTGTGGGTCCTTCCAGCCTCTGGAAAGGGCAAACCCCTCCGTGGAACTGTCTTTGCACAGGGACCTGGGTGCACCTGGTGGGTAATGGATAAAAATGGGGACGTCCAGTGTGTACCACAAGGGAATTTGATACTGGGGGAGTGCAGTCTGTGATTCCATGTACATATATATATATATATATGTATAGATATGTTTGTATGTAATTTACGTTATTACTGTTTTTGGTTCTATATAGATATGTGTTAAGCATGATGTGATGATGTGGAATAAGGGGTGGAATGTTGTGGTTTTGTGGTTTTGATGCCGGTATTCCACATCAGAACATCATGCAGGCAGTGAAGGAGTTAATGCTGTGGGAGCAGCAGAGGGGCGGAGCTGGGCACCGGACGCGAGGCCCCGCGCGGCTCTCGGCGCGCTCTCGGCTGCGGTGAAAAAATTCAGCACGTGTGCTTCCCCTGCCGTTCCTCCCTAACGTAAGCTCCCAGTTTCTGGTTTGGAAACTTTCTCTCTCTCTCTCTCAAAATTGTTCAATTTTATTAGATTTAGTAAAGTTACCGTTCCTTCTCAGATCGTGCCGTTGTTTTTTTTTACAGACCCATCTATTCCTTCTGTCTCTCCCTCCCCCCAGAGCGCACAGCTCTGCTGGGGCGGCCGCGTGGCCACTGACGGGGCAGTTTTTCTTTCTCTTTTCCCTTTCTCTCTCCCTTCGCGGTTTCCCTTGGGCTACTGTCGTGGATAACACCGTGACAAATGCATGTCATCATATTCACAGGACTCAGAGATGCGGCGGTCAGAAACTTGTAGGCGTTCAAGATCTTGTGCGTGCAGACCGTTCCTCACCAAGGACAGCTATATAGCATGAACCAAAGCGAGGTACAAGCAGGTGTGACTGAAACTGCCCCCTGAGAAGAAGGCTCCTTTCTCTCATGCGCAGATAAGAGGATGCCCACGCTCCACCTGACTGTAAAGAGGGCAGCCTGAAAAGATGAAGCCCTCAGTGCTGGAAAGGACTTCACTAACCAGAAAAGGATCACTGCGGGAAGCACACGTGGACATTTGGGCCTGTGGCTGGGAAGCAAGGCAAGGAGGCATCCTATGCGGTTTTCCTTCGAGGAACAGGGCAGTCTTAAGCACAGGAGGACAAATGTGCTGATGCGTTAAAACAGATAATGTAAGCGTATTGCTTACTGTTAGAATTACTCTACTTCAGTTAGGAAAAACAACTCTGGAGCCTGTGGCATTTCCAGCTCACAGGGTCCAGAAATCTGGAAAGTATTCCACCTTCAAACTGTTTATCCAGAGCTCTTTGCTGTATAACTGCAGGCTGATTTTATTCTAGAGAAGAAGAGCAAGCAGTTCCTCTGTTCCCTTCAAAATCTTTAAGCTGTCCCTATGTGTGATCAAATAAGCACAGACAGCAAGAATGACCTGTGGAAAAATTGTCTTGTGCTATCGTTATTGTTAATTAATCCCTGATTCTGTGAGTGCTTGATTTGGGAGGGGCATTGCCAGCTCAGAATAACTGGCAACCAGGATGCTAATTGTGATTTATATATAAGTTTAGTGTGTAACAATTGGTAAGGACAGCAACTCTGCATGCTACTGTGCTTCTGTTTCTGTCTCCCTCGGCCTGTTGCCTTCTAGTGCTAAAACAAGTTGTAAGTAAGTAGTGACTGATATCTATCCTAGGCCATGCAACAGGAATGAAATTAAGTTCAAAGAACTGCTAAGTAACTCAAAAGTGTGCAGGAAACTACATACCCCAGAGGACTTTGCGTTCCCATTTTCCACCCTGAGGGAAAGAGAACACTGCACGCAAGTCCCGAGACTTCCTCTTTCGCTGCTCATCTCAGCAGTGGAAGTTCCCTAGCCATCTCGCCTTCAGCTTTAGCCTAAGGCCTTCAGTTTCAGACGCTCTCTCATTTTATTTGGTTTCTTAGCTTCAGTTTCCATTACACGGTATTACATTCTGTCATTTTGCATTCCGATATGTTCTTTAGATAATTACTTTTCCCCTTCGGATCGTTGTCGCTGTTTTGTTCTTAGGCCCATCCCCCTGCCGTTTCCCTTTTCCCGTTTCCCTTTCCCGGGACATGGGTCTGTGTGTCTCCTGCCCCATGAGTCACGGAACCGGGCTGAACTGGCCCGTAACCAATTGACAGCACTGCTACCAATTATCTGAGAGCGTATTGTCAGCGAATCAGAAATGAGAGCACAGGACTATATATCCTGTATGAAACTCATCCTTTTCATCTTTATGATTCAGGAACGGATGCCTTGGAGCTCACAGGCCTGTGAGCAAGACAGCTGCCAAGCTGACAGCGAGTCTTCGTCTTCCCCCTCTGTCCTGCTGCAGCTGTCTCTGACCTCACAGCAGAAGCACGAGGACCTGGGCAGTCTGGCTACCCTTGCAAAGCTTTCTGGGGAAGCAGGGGCACACATCCCTCCCGCTGGGGAACTTTGGTCTGAGCCATTTCAACCCGGGGCCCGGAACCAGCCCCGCCCAGGCGGGGCAGCGTGTCACAGCGAGGCCCTTTGTGACCCAATCCTGTGACACCCAGGGATCGCTGGCACGGACACGGAGGCCCCGCAGTGTCCGGCAGGACAGCGAGGGGACAGGGCAGGAGTGTGCGGGTCAGGCGAGGAGCCCCCGAGCGCAGCCCACGTCGTTTCCCTCTACCCCCGGCAGCCCCGCGGCTGCCCCTTCCCAACTTCAGTCCTCATCCCTCAGGATGGAGGAGAGACGCCCCAGCCAACCCAGCACGGCCTGGGAGGAGAGTGGGGCTCCCCAGCAGAGAGAACCTCCACCGGAGCCCTACGAGGTGACCGAGGTGCAGCCGCTGCATGCCGGTGAGCGAGGGTCCCCAGAATTGGCAGGCAGGGCTGGGGCAGCGAGTGCCCCCTGCTCGACACCAGGGCCCCTTGTCCTGACAGCCACGGGTACACTGAGCCAGGCGAGCAGGCACAGGGCTGCGGAGGGCACAGCTCCACAGCTCCTTCCTCTGCTCGCGCCTGCTTTCGGCCGCTCTACAGCGCTGCTCACTCTTCTCCTTGGTTAGATGCTGACTGGCTGCCTGTGTCTGTAGAAGAAAAGGAGGCTTTAGATTGTATCGAGGCCTACATCAAGAGTACAGAAAAGGTAACGGCAGCCGTCTCCATCTCAGCTGTGACTGCAACTCCTGACAGTCCCTCCGGCTCTGCTGCCAGGCTGCAGGAGGGCTGCTGGCTAGATGGAGCTGCTGCCTTCCAGACATGCCGCGCTGCTCCTCACCCTGCAGTGCTCTGGGCCTGCAGGACACGGCTCTCCCAACTCACGCTTCCTCCTTGTCTCTCTGTGGTGGCCAGGACGGGATGCTAACAATGATGTTCCTGGAGAGCATCTGCAACATTTGCAAAATCAGGAAAGAGAAGGCCTTGAGTGAGAGCCTGGCTATTTTCTGCCGTCGAAAACACTTGGCAGAGAAAATACAGGTGAGGGGACAATACAGAGGGTTTTGGGAGAAGCAGAGCCGCTCAGGGGCTGTGAGGCAGGGGTGGCTGGGGGAGATAGGTGCCATAGAGATCTCAGCAGGAGGACACAGGGTGGCTCTGCGTTCCGGTGCTGGGCTGGGGTCACGGGGGCTCCTCTGGCCCCGGCGACCAGCGCCAGGTCTGCTGGTGCTGGTGACTACCAGGTCTCATCCCGGTTGTTCCCTACAGGAGCTGCTGGAAAATAAGCCCATAGAGCAGATGTGCACGGCCATGCTTGCGATCACCGCCTTGAGGTAACTGCCCAACCCTGCTTTTGCCCACGCATCCCCAGATCACGATCCTGGTGGCCCTGACCCTAGCCTGGAGGCATCCCCCAATGTGTTCAGGGAAGCTCTCTCAGTTCTCCCCTTCTCTGCGCTTCTCGTGAGCTTGGAGGAAGCTCTGAAGTTCCCTGCAGGCTCTCAGCTGTGGCCCCACAGCAGGAGGCATCAGGACTGTCCTCCAACCTGGGCCAGCCCCGTGGTGGAGGTGGCTCCCAGGGGACTCCATGTCACTTGCATGGAGCCCTACCCAGGGGAGGACCTGTTTCAACTCTGGTATGGCACTGAGGAACTGCTCCCCACATCTAGGTCTCTTTATTTGCAGTGAAGTGAAGGCAGCTTCAGAGGATGAAATAATACCACTTTTAAATGCGTGCTGCAAATTCGTCCTCTACCTTCCTCCGAAAGAGAACTTGAACATTGGCCTTTACAATCACGTATGTACTGAGTAAACTACTGGAGATCCCATGCCTCTGCATTATTCATGTGCAGACATTACTAAGGATCCTTGCAGGCAGGGTCTTGGCCTTGTTGCCCTGCAGCCCTTCCATGGGCCTGGGTGAGAGGGCCTTCTGAAAGACTCTCACAACCTGTTGCTGTCTTTACAGACCCTGTATACTATGGACAGAATGCTGCAGGTATGGCTGGTCAGCCATCGCACCTCTGACGGAGAGGAGCTGCAGAATATCCTGGAGGTCTGTCTATTGCACAGCTCTGCCCCCAGAGCACTCTTTGGTAGAATTTGTGCCCTCTCTGTTGGAATGCCATGGGCAGGAGCAGGAGCCTCCAAGTGACCTCGTTGGCAGTAGCCCCGTAAAGGGCTTGGCTCCAGCCCGGGGAAAGCCTGGATGGAGGCTGTGATTCCAGCTGGAGCTCAGCAGTTCTGCTCCTGCTCGAAAGGGCATCAGCAGCTCCCAGGCTAACCAAACTAGCATCTGCTCTCCTCACAGGTGCTGCTGCCCTTCACCACCTCCGAGAGCAAAATTGTGCGTGAGAGGGCCATTGAGCGGACCTGGAAGCTTTGTGGTTTCTTGGCCAGCAGTTTCTGTCTGAAGGTAAGGAGCCAGGAAGTTTCCAGCCACGCTGTCTCCCATCCTCTGCATCCCAGAGCTGCCTGCAGCTCAGGGGTACCTGCAAGACAAGCTTGGGTACAGCTGGGAACCCTCAGCATGTTTCTGCCCTGAAGGGAGGATCTTAATCCTTCCTTTCCCTCTGACAACGTTCCCTCTCTCAGTTTGACATGTCTTCCCTCCCTTTTTCGTTCCTACCACAGCCATTAAAAGAATTCCTCCAAAAATCTCAAAGGACAGACATAGTCCTCATGACACTTGAAAAGACCGCTGGAAACTGCAGCACTGAGGACAAGGAGTATGCCAGGATTATACTAGAGATGGTTCTGAAAGACCCCGTCACCTGGCTGATGGATGTAAGCAGACTGAGGCTGGATTGCCATGCCCTGACCTCCACAGCTCTAGAACATCTAAAGCCATTTAAAGGCAGCAAAGAGCAATGGGATTGGGAAAAGTATCAGTGGCAGCAGGGTAAATGGCTGCAGTACAGTTGCAGTAATATTCTTCCTGTGTCCTCCCAAACAGGTGCCAGAGATTCTGGCTTACATCCATAGAAACCTGAAAGAAAATCAAGGATCACTTCAGCAGACTGTCCTGACATTGCTGGATATACTGACCAGCCATTTTCCCAGGGATGTGCTGCTGAGTGTGTTGGTGGACCTTCCAGAGAGTGACAGGTACCAGCCCTGATAGCCCCACACGCTTGTTCCATGTGAAAACAGGGGCTCAGAGACACTCTGTCTGCTGCAGAAAATCCCTGAGCAGCAAGCTCTCCACTCCACTGTGCTTTCCAGTGCTGGTGGGCTGCTCAGGGCTGCAGCAGCCAAAGCCAACAAAGGAGGCCGAGAGCTCCCCATCAGGCTCCAGCCCTGTGCCCCGGAGAAGGCCATCTCAGCCCCTGCTGCTCCACCTATACAGGGTTCTCAGGCCTCCCCAAGCATGCTCAGCTGCAGGGCCAGGGCTGCTGTACAGCCTCCCAGGCCTGGTGGGCCTGCCTGAGCAAAGGTGCTGTTGCTGGGGCAGACCTGCTGACACAGCATTTCTCTTCCTTTGCAGCACTACTCTGGAAATCTGGAAGGGTATGCTTTCTTCCCCAGAGTCATCAGGCAGGGTCTTAGAAGAGCTGTTCCTCATTCTGAAGGCGGAAAATTTCTGCAGAATCCTTACGGAGATCAGTCTCCTTCGCCAGACGGTGAGTTACCAGACCATGCCCCTTGCTGTCCTTCAGGGCTCTTTTTCTGCAGCTCCCTGCCTCTTCCTGCCTTGCCTTGCCCCCAAGACAGGAAAACTGATGCAGGGGAGAGGCAGAGTCGAGGCCACATGCCTGGCTCCAGGAGAGCCGTGGCCTCCGCACAGACGGAGCAGGCTACAGGGCTGGGGAGAACAGCCTGTGGCCACACATATCTGGTACCAACTTTGTGCCAGCTCCAGCAGGTCAATCTCTTTTCAAAGATACGAGAGCAAGAGGCTGTGCTGGCCCAAGGGCAGGAGGAGCAGGCCTTGTCCCTGGTAGCTTTGTTGTTCTTTGTGGCGTGTGCCCCCTGTGCTGGGGACGTGCTCAGCCTCTGCACAACACCGCATCTGCTGCATAGGGTTACTTTCTGACCCTCCACTGCTCCCTTTACTTCCACCACTGGGCATTCTCGCCACGTCCCACAGCAGAGAGGTGGAGGCTAAGCAGGCAGCAAGTGCCTCAGAGGCAGTGCTGAGGGCCAGCCCTGTTTCCTCCTAGGCCTGGAGCAAGGGGAGCTCTGCTTTGCTGTGGTAGGGTGGCTGGGGAAGTACTCTGAGGCACAGGCACCCCGTGCTGGAAACCTGCTGCACTGATTTGCTTGAATCCACAGAGAATTTGTGCAGCGTGTGACCCTGGAGCATTTCCCTTTCATCACCCATGCTGATGCTATGGCCTGCTCTCCACAGCTCTTGGGCATCTGACACCATTTTAGGCCAGCATAGAACAATGGGAAAGGCAGTAATATCACTAGAGGCAGAGCAGATGACTGCAGTACAGCAGCAGTAATATTCTTCCTGTGTCCTCCCAACAGGTGCCAGAGATTCTGGGGTGCATCCACAGACACCTGAAAGAAAATCACAGATCGCTTCAGCAGATTCTCTTTGCATTGCTGGATATACTGACCTGGCAGTTTCCCAAAACTGTGTTGAAGAGTGTGTTGTTGTATCTTCCTCAGTGCGACAGGTACCAGCCCTGACTGCCCCGCACTATAGTTCCACGTGGAGAGTGTGACTTCAAATTTCTGTGGCTACCACAGCCAAGGAAATCTGCAGGTCATTCCTGAGGAGCAGTCCTGCTGTAACGGTATTAATCTTCATTTGCAGCAATACTCTGGACATGTGGAAGAGAATACTTACTCTGAGAGAGACATCAGCAGGAAACTTTGATGAACTGCTCATTGTTCTAGGGTACCAAGTGTTTTGTGACATACGTAACATCACCACAGTGGAGCTGAAACTCCTTCGACTGACTGTGAGTTAAAGGACATGGTAGCCTGCTCTCCTGCAGGACTCTCTTTCCCCTGTTCCCTGTCTCCCCTTGCCTTACTCCCCTCCCTGGTGCAGGGCCGTAGCAGAGGCAGAGCCACGGCTGGGGCTGGGGAGAGCCACTGCCTCCACGCAGGCAGAGCAGGCTGAAAAGTGTCTGTGACCACCCATGTCCAGAGCCTATGTTGAGCCAGCTTCTGCTGGGCAGGTGCTCCTCGAAGGCTTTAGAATGTCAGAGGGCAGGATGTGCAGACTAAAAAAGTCATCCTGCATAGTGCTAGGCCTGGGGCACAGTGGGACCGTTGTGCCTTCCAGAGGCTCTGCTGCCCCAGGCCAGACTGTGCTGCCCCGATACTTTGCCCTGAGCTGACAGAGGAGCCAGGAGCTGCAGGGTGCAGGGAGTCCTGCTGCCTGTGTCTGGCTCTCACCGCTGCCTTTGTTTCAGGTGATGCCTCCCACTGAAGAGAACCTGAAAGAGCTGTGTAAGCCAGTGGTGCTCCAGAGGCTTCTGAAGACTAAAAGCCTGCCGATACTCTGGCTGGTGCTCAGAGGCCTTGACCTGCTGTCACAGAGACCTGAGACGGTGAGCAGGACCTAGTCAAGTGAAGCACTGGCGGTGGGGCGATGAGCATCCTTGTGCCGTGGCCTTGCCTGAGACTCAGGAGCTGGGGTGATGGCCGTGGTGAGGCCTGGGGAGATTTCCAGGAGCTTTCCAGATGGGTTACTTGGGGGCCTGTTGGAACAATGGGTGGCTGAGCAGGGGACACGGAGTCCTTGTTCTCCTGCTCTCCTTTCTCCGTTCTCCCCATGTCCTTATCGGTACAGTCATGGCCACCACCTACCTAGAGTCTGCTACTGCAGCTGCCAGGAGGGAAGACGTGTGGCTGGTTTTCTGTAACTTGAGCTTTGACTCCAGGGTGGCCAGTGCTCTCTTGATGGAAAGGAAATTGTGTGTTTTGGACAGGCAAAAGAAATTCGGGCCCTGGTTCCAAACACATTTACTGTGCTGTTTGACAACGTGAACATTGCTCTGAAGCTGCTGGCTGTCTTCAGAAACATGCTGAATCATCTGGGGAAGAGAGAGGCCAGTTCCTTTGCTCTGGAGCTGTCTGAGAATCTCCTGCCTCTTTTTAATCATGTAAGTCTGCTGCACGTTTCGGTGCTCAGCAAAAGTCCCTTCTCCTTTCTTTGTTCCTCTGGGCTCTCGCGGGATATTTTCTGGGCTCCACAGCCTGGCAGGCCTTGTCCCTGACAGCTTGATTGTTCTTGGCACTGTGAGGCCCCTGTGCTGGGAACCTGCTTAGCCACAGGTGCCTGCTTAGCACCTGCTGCCTCGGGTTACTTTCTGACCCTTCGCTGCTCCCTTTACTTCAGCACCGGGCATTCCTCCTGTGTGCCACAGCAGGGAAGTGGAGGCTAAGCAGGCAGCATGTGCCCCAGAGGCATTGCTGTTTCCTCCCTCGCCCAATACGTGGCGACCTGTCTGGACCTGGTGGGGTGTCTGGGGGAGCACTCTGAGACACAGGCACCTCATGCTGGAAACCTGTTGCACTGCTTTGTATGGCGGCACAGCGTCCTTATGCAGAATGGGACTTCAAAGCATCTCCCTCATCAGCCATGCCTACGCTCATGCTCACCTTGAGCAGCAAGAACGTGGTGCTGAGCTCCTCCTGTTCTTCTCCCTCAGGTGTCAAGCGAAGTGCGAGAGTGTTCCATCCACCTCTTCAAAGATCTGATGGAGGCTGTGGTGTTGTGGCACTGGGGAAACATGAAGGAGAACGTGCGCATGGGCCTGCTCCCTCTGCTCTTTCGGTTGAGCGATGAGACCCCGAGCGTTGCACAGGTACAAACTTCAGGCCTGACCAGAATGCAGGCTAGGGTGTGCTGACACCTCAGGAGCGGTGCGAGAATTGAGGGCAGGGCAGAAAGCATCTCAGCTCTTGGGATGTGTGTCGGTGGTGCCATCTCCCAGCATCTGTTGTTCTGTAGGCTTCAAGGGAAGCCCTCGTGGCTTGTGCAAAGTTCCTGAAGTGGAAGAAGCTCAAGCACCAGGCCCGGGAGGAGAACAAAGAGGGGATCATGAAGTGCTTGGTAAGGACACTTTAACAGCCCCCACCTTTTTGCTGGCTGAAGGGGACGCTGGCTGAAGGAGCTGTGCCAGCATCTGGGGAGGGTCTGCAAGTCTCATGGCTCTGTGTTCTTCTCCAGATGCAGCAGGGCAGGAAGGCAGTGGAGAGATACCTGTGGCAGAGCCTGCCATACCTGAGGGATTCTCAGTCCTCTGTGCGATGCGAGGCTGTCAAATTCATCGGTGAGCCCAATCCCTGGCTCCATCTTTGGGCCCTGTCCTGGCAGCAAGGCGCAGCCCTGCACCCCCCACAGATACATCCTGACCATGGCGATAGCCCCGATGGGTGCCTTGCTCAAGTCTGCACTCGGGCACCCTCCCTGCCTGGTGCACAGCAGGGGAAGCAGCTGGGTTGGCTTGGAAGGAGTCTGAGCTCCTAGGAGCATGTTGGGGAACTGGGGTCTGATGGGATCTCTCTACCTAGGGCTGGCTGTGCAGCACTGCCGGGACCAAAGTGAGGAAGATCTGAATAAAATCTGCAATGGTGAGTGAGGGCAGCGCTGCGTGTGCTGGTGCTGAGGGCAGGGGGCAGAGTGTGGGCAGTGTGCAACTGTGCCTTGCCCTGCTGCATGGAAATGCTGCAGGGGCAGGTGGGACACTCCTGAGCAGTGGCTTCCAGTTGATCCCTCAGTTTGTGTGCTCCTCCTGATCTAGAAAATCAATGAGTGGGGCTGGCATGGTCCAGAGGTAATGCTGGTGGGTCTCTGCAGGTCGGTGGGTTTCACCTCTGTTTCCTTCTGTTGCAGCCCTCAAGCCTTTGGAAGATGATGTCAGTCTTGCAGTCCGTTCCCTGTCAGACAGGACAACTCTGATGCTGAGAGAGCAAAGACAGCAGGCAGTATCTGCACGGCACTGGCTTTCAGCTCTGTGCTGCTGGCCCTGATTTGAGCTACATATCGGCTCATTTTGCCAGGCCTTTGACAGAGACACTGCAAGAAATTCTGCGTTCTTCTAACTTCTTGCGAAGGTGAAGTACCAGTAAGCAATGCTCCTGCTTGCTGAGTAGTGCTGTGTGCCTGGGCGTGAGTGTCGTGTGCAATAAGACAAATGGGTTTTCATTTCAAGGGAAAAAAACAAAACCATCTTGCTTTCTATCTTGGAGACCAAAAAATCTGGACTCAAAGATCTTCCATTTTGAGTTTGCATTTCAAATCTGGGAAAGGAATGATTCTCCTAATCTTTTTTGCTGACATGTAAGTTCTAACAAGGGAACAGCACAAAAACAGCAAAATAGATCTTGAAGAAAGGTGAAAGAAATCGTAGGGAGAATCACAGAGTCACAGCGCTTGGAATGGTCCTCATGAGCTTGTTGAGTCCAATCTCCCTTCTAAAGCAGGTACACTACAGTAGGGTAGGAATCCAGACGGGTCTTGAATATGTCCACAGCAGGAGACTCCACCACATCACTGGGCAACCTGTTCCTGTGCACTGTCACCGTTAACATTTAGAAGGTTTCCTGCGTGTTAGTATGGAACTTCCCATGCACAAGCTTTAGGCCAGTTCTCCTACTCCTCTTGCTTCACAGCACCAAGAAGAGCCTGGCCTCCTCCGTTTGCCTCCCACCTCCCTGTAGACATTTTTAAGCTTTGTTCAGCTCCCCTCTCAGTCTTCTATTCCCCAGGCTAAACAGTCTCATATGGGAGATGTTCCACACCCTTTATCCCTGAAGTTCATGGAGTGTCACCAACAGGGAATTTTGCCTTGCAGCCTTATCTGTAATGACGGATTCCCATTACTGCATTTCAGCTGACACCTCCCACACCTGGTTTTCATCACTACATTTAGTTATCCTCAGATTACAAACATATAGCTGTGCTCTAAAGCAAGCACTGAAGTAGTATTGATATTGAAGAGAAAAATGCACTGTTTTTTTACAGTGGAGAATGGAGGCTGACAGTGCATTACCGTGGCGTGAATGAAGTCACACCCCACTGAGTGCTTCTGTGCCAGATATGTTAGAGCTGCAGTATGAACTGGAGTCGAAAGCAGTCAAATGGAATGCCACCACTGACATCGTGAATGCATTCTTTTCCATTCCTTTGGCCACAGATTGCAGGCCACAGTTTGCTTTTACCTGGAAGGGTGTTCAGTACACATGGAACCATATGCCCCAGGGGTTGAAGCACAGCCTAACCATTTGCCATGGGTTGATCCAAACCGCACTGGAACACGGCGTGGCTCCCAAGCACCTCCATTACTTTGATGACGTTGTGTGGGGCGACACAGCAGAGGAAGTTTTTGAGAAAGGAGAGCAAATAATCCAAATTCTTCTGGGTGCTGGTTTTGCTACTAAACAGAACAAAGCAAATGGATCTGCCCAAGAAATTCAGTTCCTAGGAGTAGAATGGCAAGATTGGCACTGTCACGTCCCAGGAGATGTGGTAAATAAAAACAACAGGATGTCTCCACCTGTGAAAGACGGAAACTGTTTTCCTTTCTTTTGTCTCAAAGCTTGCTTTGTAAGGCCTTTTCTGTTGACAAGACTCTGACTGATAACTGCCGGTTATCTAGATGGGTGTCATAGTGCCTCAGTGTCTCTGCTGGTGGTTGTAAAGACAAGCAGAAATAGGGGCAAACAGTCTTTTCTGGGGGGGTATGGCTTGGAGAAGCTGACCACCACAAAAAGACAACAATACTGCTGCATGGCAATGCAGGTGACATTCTCTGCTGGATTATCTGTTGGGTCAGGCACGTCACACAAACAAAGAGAAAAAAAAAAAACCCTGAGAAGTGTGGGAATAAAAGGCCTTCACTGAACCAAGGATTTTAGAGAAGAATTCCTGGAGAAGAACTCTTAGAGAAGAACTTTCAGAAAAGAACTTTGGAGAAGAACTCCCAAAGAAAAAAATCTTTGACGGAGAACTGCCGAAGAGAAAAACCTTTGGCAGAGAATTCCCTGAGGGGAAAACCACTTTGGAAGAACCCCTTGGCCTGCTTGCTGCGAAGCTTCCTAGCTTTCTCCCATCCCCCGCGGTGACTAGACAAGTTCCTGAGATCAGCGGACCTACTATGAACCTTGCTGGATCCATGATGGTGATTATATCACTTTTGCTTTCTGTCAAGGTGTCTTTATCCCTTTTCTATTGTTCACCTTCCCTTCCCCATATCCCTAAGCAACTAGTATTTGAAATAAACTGGTCGGGCTAACATTTGACCCGCTGTGTCTTAATCTCACGCCAGGTATACACATAATCAAAGAAGACAGCGAGCTCAGATGGGGAACCTCAGTCATTCAGGAATCCTAGAGGTGATCATGGACTGGCCTGCAGGCAAGAAATTTGGGACATCAGCAGCAGAGGAGGTATCATGTGCTAAAGAGGCCCCACCATATAATGAACTACCGGAAAATGAAAAGAGATATGCCCTGTTCACAGACAGACTGGGTTGTATTGTTGGGAAGCTCGGCAGTTGGAAGGCTGCTGGTGGGAGCCCCACATGACAAATTGCAGAGGCCACTGACGGAGAAGGAGAATCAAGTCAATTTGCAGAGGTAGAGGCTGTCCTTAGATGGTCTGGCCTTGGATGAGGCGGAATGGGAGAGGTGGCCAATGCTGTATCTTTGTACTGACTCGTGGATGCTGGCAAATGCTCTATGGGGGTGGTTGCAGCAGTGGGAACAAAACAACTGGCAAGAGATGGGTAAACCTATCTATGCTGCTGAACTGTGGAAAGACATCGCTGCCCGAGCAAAAAATATGGTATTAAAGGTGCATCATGTAGATGCTCATGTGCCCAAGAGTTGAGCTTCTGAAGAACAGACAAATAACCATCAGGAAGATTGAGCTGCCAAAATGGAGGTGGTTCAGGTAGGCTTGGACTGGCAGAACAAGGGAGAGTTATTTTTATCTCGGTGGGCACATGAGGCCACCAAGGAAGGGACGTGACCTATAAGTGCGCTGGAGACCGAGGGGTGGACTTAACTATGAACGCTATTGCACAGGATATCCATGACTGAGACAAATGTGCCAGAACTAAACAAACCAAGAGGATGAAACCACTCTGGCAGGAAGGGCAATGGCAAAAGTATAAATAAGGGGAGGCGTGGCAGGTTGATTATATCATCTTGCCACAAACTTGCGATGGTAATTGTTACGTGCTTACCATGGTGGAGGAGACAACTGGGTGGCTTGAAGCACGTGCCCCATGCTACTGCCCGTAACACCATCTTAGGCTTTGAGAAGCAAATCCTGTGGTGACACGGCACTCCAGAAAGAATGGAGTCCAATAATGGGACTCATTTCAAAAATTCCCTTGTGGATATTTGAGCCAAGGAACACGGCACCGAGTGGATCCATCATATCCCCTACTGTGCACCAGCGGCTCCTAAGATTGAGTGCTACAGTGGGTTGTTAGAAACCACATTAAAAGCAATGAGTGGGAGAACATTTAAGCATTGGGAGAAAAATCTGGCAGAATTCATCTGGTTGGTCAACACTAGAGACTGGGTCAGTCGAAATGGTCCTACACAGTCCAGCTCCCTACATACCGTAGAGGACTTAAGGTCCCTGTGGTACACGTAAAGAACATGTTGGGAAAAGCGGTGTGGGTCCTTCCAGCCTCTGGAAAGGGCAAACCCCTCCAAGAAACCATTTTTGCACGAGGACCTGGATCCACCTGGTGGGATGGAGGAAAATGGGACGTCCAGTGTGTACCACAAGGGAATTTGATGCTGGGGGAGTGCAGTCTGCTATTGCATGAATATATATATACAGATACGTTTGTATGTAATTCATGTGAATTACTGTTTTGTTCGTATATAGGGGTATGATAAGGCTGATGTGATGGTGTGGAATCTTGTGGTTTTGATGCCGGCATTCCACATCAGAACGTGATGCAGGGGATCACGATCGTCTGAGGGGCAGAGCTCCACACCAGACGCCAGGTCCTCGCTCTCAGCTGCAGATTCAGCACGTGTGCTTCTTCTGCAGTTTCTTCCCTACTGTAAGCTCACAGATTTGGTTTGGAAACTTTGTTTTTCTCAAATGTATGATTTCATTGCATTTTATAAAGTTACCATTCCTCCTCAAGTCGTGTCGTTGTTTTCTATTCCTCCTCAAGTTGCGTCGTTGTTTTATTGTAGACCCATATGTTATCTGTCTGTCCCTCCATCCTTCCCCCCGCCCCCCGTGTGCACGACTCTGCTTGGATGGCCACGTGGCCATCAACGGTGCTGTTTTTTCTCTTCCTCTCTCCCTTCTTTGTTTCCCTTATGTCCCTGTCACAGATAACACCGTGACAGTTGCCCAGATGCCACGTCCTTGGAGACGTTCAAGATCAGGCTGGACTGGGATCTGTGCACCTGATCCAGCTGTAGGTGTCCGTATTCATTGCAAGGCAGTTGGACTAGGTGTCGTTTAAGGGTCCCATCCGTCTTGAATGATTCTATGAATCTCTGCAGCCTTTCTTTCTCAGTCATCTTTACTACAGTCATGGTTAAAATAAAGCTTAACGGCAGTAGCCATTTTGGCTACCGACACCTGTCATGTGCTGCACGCCTCTCTTTTCCGCTACATTTTCTTTCTTCAGTCAGGAGAAAGACAAGAGAAAAATGCCTCTGTAACATTCTTTCTGAGGCATACCACCTCAGGCATACCTGAGGGATTCTCAGTCCTCTGTGTGATGCGAGGCCATCGAATTCATCGGTGAGCCCAATCCCTGGCTTCCTCTTTGGGCCCTGTCCTGTCAGCAATGCGCAGCCCTGCACCCCCACAGATGCACCCTGACCATGGCGGTAGCCCTGATGGGTGCCTTGCTCAAGTCCCCCCATCGAGCCCTGTCCCTGCCTGGGGCACAGCAGGGCAAGCAGCTGGGTTGGCCGGGATGGAGTCTTTTCTCCTGGGAGCATGTTGGGGAACTGGGGTCTGATGGGATCTCTCTACCTAGGGCTGGCTGTGCAGCACTGCCGGGAACAAAGTGAGGAAAGGCTGAATGAAATCTACAGTGGTGAGTGAGGGCAGCGCTGTGTGTGCTGGGGCTGAGGGCAGGGGGCAGAGTGTGGGCAGTGTGCAACTGTGCCTTGCCCTGCTGCATGGAAATGCTGCAGAAGGAGGGGAACAATCCTGGAGCAGGTGGGACACTCCTGAGCAGTGGTTTCCAGCTGATCCCTCAGTCTACGTGCTTCTTCTGGTATGGAAAAGTGATGGGTGGTGCTGGCATGGGCCAGAGGGGATGCTGGTGGTTATCACTTCTGCTGTTTCCCTCTGTTACAGCCCTCAGGTCTTTGGAAGATGATGTCCATCCGAGAGTCTGTTTCCTGGCAGAAGAGATAATGCTGATACTGAGAGAGCAAAGACAGCAGGCAGTATCTGCACGGCACTGGCTTTCAGCTCTGTGCTGCTGGCCCTGATGTGAGCTACGTATCGGCACATTTTGCCAGACCTTTGACTGATACACTGCAAGAAATTCTGCGTTCTTCTAACTTCTTGCGAAGGTGAAGTACCAGTAAGCAATGCTCCTGCTTGCTCAGTAGTGCTGTGTGCCTGGGCGTGACTGTCGTGTGCAATAAGACAAATGGGTTTTCATTTCAAGGGAAAAAAACAAAACCATCTTGCTTTCTATCTTGGAGACCCAAAAATCCAGACTCAAAGATATCCATTTTGAGTTTGCATTTCAAAAAGGTGAAAGAAATCGTAGGGAGAATCACAGAGTCACAGCGCTTGGAATGGTCCTCATGAGCTTGTTGAGTCCAATCTCCCTTCTAAAGCAGGTACCCTACAGTAGGGTAGGAATCCAGACGGGTCTTGAATATGTCCACAGCAAGAGACTC
The DNA here is from genome assembly GCA_036925125.1 of Oreortyx pictus. NCBI lineage: Eukaryota > Metazoa > Chordata > Aves > Galliformes > Odontophoridae > Oreortyx > Oreortyx pictus. The sequence continues at coordinate 18,537,049 of JAUPFR010000004.1, forward strand.
CACCACACCACTGGGCAACCTGTTCCAGTGCACTGTCACTGTTACCGTTTAGAAGGTTTCCTGCGTGTTAGTATGGAACTTCCTATGCACAAGCTTTAGGCCAGTTCTCCTACTCCTGTTGCTTCACAGCACCAAGAAGAGCCTGGCCTCCTCCATTTGCCTCTCACCTCCCTTTTAGATATTTGTAAACATCAGTCAGCTCCCCTCTCAGTCTTCTATTCCCCATGCTGAACAGACCCAGGTTACTCTATCTTTTCACATGTGGGAGATGCTCCACACCCTTTAACTCTGAAGTACGTGGAGTGACACCAACAGGGAATTTTGCCTTGCAGCCTTACCTGTAATGACTGATTCTCTTTACTGCATTTCAGCTGACACATCCCCAGAGAAGGTGTGTGCTCCTTGCATTGGAAATCACACCTATGGTTTTTGTCACAGTCTCCTTTTTGCTGTGACTTTCACCCTTCTCAGGACTCTAGGTCTAAAGTGTTGCTTTCTAACCTCCTATGAACATGCTGCTACTTTGCATACTCTCATGACAGGGGTTTTGTTGGCCCTCTCATCACTTCCTATAAGCACGTAAGAGAAGAAGAACCAGTCTGTTGTGGTGGATCGGAGTGATCTTGGGAGCAAGTGAAATGCAAGCAGTTGTCATGGATGAAGTGCAGAAGCATTCGGTGCCCAATTCAGCTGCAGCTGAGCCAACATTAATGGCTCTGGAGCTCCCTATCTTTTTTGTTGTTGTTGTTGACCCCGAGCTCACGGCTCTTATTGGGTGGCCGCGTGGCCACCGATGGTGCCGTTGTTTTGTTCTTTTTTATCTCTCTCTCTTCTCTGTTTCCTTTGTGTCACTGTGGTGGAGAAAGCGGGCAATGCAGGATTTATACTCCATTGTAAAATTGGTGCTAAGAGGACTAAGGGTCTTCATGTACCTTAGAGCATGTTAGTGTCTTTTTAAGCTCGCTATGTTCAGCACCGGAGTCATATCTGTGTACAGCTACTTTAGTGCACTGATGAGGTTATCTGCCTCGTGCCTGAACACCCTGGCTAGCGTGGCAGATTATACGGCATTTGGATTGGTTTCCAGGTACTCAGGTCTTTACCTATGTTCAGGATGCCAGCCTAGCAACTGTGTTATCCATTATTCTGCATGTAATCTCTGCAATAGTAATTTACATCATGTGGAGGAAGCCTTCCTCAAAACCAGAGAGTACTGAATGGCAGGGAAGGTGGGAAAAATTAGGAAAGAAATTAGAAGCATGGGGACCCCCGGTTTTATGCAGTTTTGATCTTGAGCACCTGTGGGATCCTGAGAAATTCAGTGAGTATTTAGGTAAGGGATCGTGTGGCCCAGGAAGATCTCAGAAGGAACAGTCTGTTTGGGGTTTGGTTTGTGCTTATCGAGCTATAATTAATATTCTGGTGAGAAATGGTTTTCTAAACCGAGTTCCAAAGCAAAAATGGACACCTCAAAGTCAGACCTGACCTATCACAGGAAGCACCGGCATCAATGTCGGTTGCCCCTGTGGAAGGCCAGAAATGGAAACGGGTGTCCTTGCTCCTAGAACGGAAAGAAGAAGAAGCAGAGAAAGAAGAGGAAGATCCAGGCAAGGGGCCCTTCTCAGCACCACCACCACCTAGAATCCAAGGCTCAAGGAAGGAGTTTGTACGGTGCTCGGATGAATCTGTTGTCACATGGTTGCTGCAGTGCAGGGACAACGGTGCCATGTCTGAATGGAGTCACCACCCTCTGGGAACAAGTACTAGTGGCTGTAAAGGAGAGACACTCCTATAAAGACGATCTGGAGCCTAAGGTGAAAGATGGGATACTGTGGAGAAAGGCATCCAATTTTTGAGAGAAACAGCAGTAGTGGAGATGCTGTATGGTTCCAAGTTTGTCCCTAACGATCCACGCCAGGACCATGATCCTGAGAAAGTAAGGTGTACACCTGATGTGTGTCAGACGCTCTCAAAAACAGCACCAGAAAGGTACTCGAGTACACTGGTAGCAACGTTTTGTAGATAAGAAGACCAAGACAGAAGACCCCCAGTTTTTGAATTGACTATTACAGTTCAAAATTTTGAACAACAGCTTCTGCCATCACGTTTCCATTTCAGCTGTATCAACGGCAGCAGAACAAGTAGGTGTAATGAAGAAGACACAGGAAAGTATGCTGGAGGAATTGTCCCTAGTGATTAAAAGGGATGAACCTGTGTCGGTATCAGAAACACCTGATGAAGACGATTATGATCCAGAGATCCTTCTGATGAAGGAACTGATACAACTGATGGAAGTCTCAGCCATCAAAGGCAACCGCCTCACTGCTCAAGCAAATGACAGCAGTAACTCCATGTCGCGTGCAGCCATGTGGAGCTTGTTACACGCAAATCCAGAGGACATTAAGAAGTGGCATAAAAAACCCACTCCTGCACTGTAAGCACGGGTGAGAGAATTACAGCAAAGATCAGCCACTAACAAAATTGCTCCAGTCACTGCAGGTAACCAATAGAGGGGCCCTACACCCAGCCAGGGGAGGAAAGGGATAATAGAGTGTTTTGGACTGTGTGGATTAGATAGCCTGGCACATCAGAGCCACGAAAATATAAGGCACTGGTGGACACTGGAGCACAGTGCACTCTAATGCCCTCAAGTTATAAAAGGACAGAATTGATTTATATTTCTAGGGTGAGTGGGGGCTCTCAGGAATTGTCTGTGTTGGAGGCAGAAGTAAGCCTCACTAGTAAAAACTGTCAGAAGCATCCCATAGTGACTGGGCAGGGGGCTCCATGCATACTCAATATAGATTATCTCAGAAGAGGACATTTCAAGGATCCCAAGGGATACCGATGGGCTTTTGGAATAGCTGCTGTGGATGCAGACAATATTAAACAGCTGCTGATTTACCTGGCCTGTTGGAAGATCCGTCTGTTGTGGGGGTACTGTGGGGGTAAAAGAGCAGCAAGTACCAATTGCTACAAAAACAGTGGTACACAGACGGCAGTACCGCACCAAGTGGGATTCTCTGCTCCCCATTCATCACTTGATCTGTCAGCTAGAGAGCCAGGGAGTGATCAACAAAACTCACTCACTTTTTAACAGCCCCATATGGCCGGTGCGTAAAGCCAGTGGAGAATGGAGGCTGACGGTACATTACCGTGGCCTGAATGAAGTCACACCCCCACTGAGTGCTGCTGTGCCAGATATTTTAGAGCTGCAATATGAACTGGAGTCGAAAGCAGCCAAATGGATCTCGGATTTCTCTTCCAGTTTTTCAACATGCATCCTAAAGGACTTACAGCAGGCGCTGCCATGGGAGCTGTCTCTCTGTCCCCCGCCCTGGAATTTATGCAGAAATAATAACAACTTCTCAAAATTAGCATTTGTGTGGGCTGTGATGTGGAGTGGAATGCAGCTATGAGGCTACATCTGAGCAAACTCAAGTGGAAGAAGAGTGTCTACCGATCACAGAAGGAGGGGCTGGCCACCTGTCATGTTTTATGATTTTTGTTACTGGTATATTCCGTATCATAGCATCATGCAGTGCACTGGGAGTTAAGGAGTTAATGCTCCAACCCCACGGATCATCGATAGCTCCGGGTACATCTGTCTCAGAAGAGAAGAACTACGTACGCCAGGGGACTTTGCTTTGCTTTGCATTTTTCTCTTTTCTGCTCAGTGGGAAAGATAAAAACTGTTTGCGTGTCATGAGACGCAGGCTCTTTCCCTCTCACATTAACCCAGCAGCAGGTGCTCACTAGCCATCTTGCCTTCAGCATTTATCATAAGGCCTCTGGTTTGTGGGTGCTCTCTCTCTCTCTTATTGCATTTGATTTATTAGCTTCAACTCCAATTATATTGTGTTATTTTGCATTCCGATATCTTACTCAGTACATTAGCTTCCCTCCTCAGATCATGGCCACTGTTTTGTTTTTAGGCCTATCTCCCTTTTCTTTTTCCCCTTTTCCACTTTCCCTTTCCCGGGATGTGGGTCCGCCCAAATTGTCACAGACCTGGACCAAACCAGCCCACTAACAATTGGCATTTTTGGCACCTAACCTGGGGCAAGGTTGGGTGCAAAAGAGTGAAATACTTTCTGAGTGAATCTCTCTCTGCCCTCAAAGAGCTTACTTAGGAAGCTTATCTGTACTGCAGTTGCTGTACTCTGCGGATCCAGAAAGAGAGTCTCCTAGCCAAGAAACAGAATGTCCAGTCCAACTTCAACACTCTCCAATGCAACTTGGATGCCCTCCAGCCTCAACAAGACACCCTCCCAGTGGAGCTAGAAAGAAAGAGCATTGAAACTGACCAATCTGATCAATTACAGACAGCACCAGAATCTATGTCAGTTACCCCTGTAAGAGGACAGAAAATGAAAAGAATCTCAACTCCCTTGGAAGAGAAGAAAGAGGAGGAGGAGAAAGTAGAGGAAGCAGACAGTGTAAGAGAAGAGGAGAAAAGAGGCCCATGTGAAAGACAGAAACTGTTTTCTTTTATTTATTGTCTCAAAGCTTGCTTCGTGAGGCCTTTCTGGTGATGAGACTCTAAGTGAGAACTGCAGGTTATCTGGGTGGGTGTCACCGTGCCACAGTGCCTCTGCTTATTGTTGTAAAGATAAGCAGAAGCAGGGCCAAGCCTGTTTTTTTGGGGGGTTCGGCTTGGAGAAGCTGATCACTGCAAAAGACAGTAATGCTTGTGCCTGGCAATGAAGGTACCACTCCCTGCTGGCTTATCTGTTGGGCCAGGTATGTCACACTAACAGAGAAAAAAGAAAAAAAACTGAGAAATGGTGGATAAAAGGCCTTCACTAAACTTAGGACTTTGGAAAAGAACTCCCCAAGAAAACATCTTTGATGGAGAACTCCCGCAGAGCACACAGAGAATTCCCTGAGAGGGGGAAACTGTTTGGATGAACCCTGAGGCCTGCTTGCTGCCAAGCTTCCCGGCTTTCTCCCATCCCCCGTGGTGACCAGACGAGTTCCTGAGATCAACGGACCTACTATGAACTTCGCTGGACCCACGGTGCTGATTATACCTCTCTTGCTTTCTATCAAGACTCCTTGCTTTTTATCCCTTTTCTATCGCTTCCCTTCACCATATCCCTAAGCAACCAGTAATTGTAATATACTGGTTGGGCTAACATTTGACCCGCTGTGTCTTAATCTCACCATCGGGTATACACATACATACAAAGAACCTCGTCTCCCTCCTTTATATTGGAGCGTGACATCTTTAATGGCGTAGTCGGCAGGATACCCGACAGTGAGAGTGTTGCCCTTCCAGGTATAGTTGATGTGTGTACCTTCTGGAGTTGCACGGAGTGTTATTTTTGATAATTTAGATGTGAGTGCCTCTCCAGAAAGAATCACTCTGAATATTGAGTTTTAAGTGTGAAATTTGAACCTCTTTCCTGTGTGTGCCTCCTGGAGTTGTGAGGAGTGATAACTGTGATAACTTAGACGTCTGTACCTCTCCAGGAAGAATCACTCCGCATATTGAACCATAGCTGCGTTTGCGGGAACTTTAAGTAAAGTTGATCCTTTTCCTGTGTGCACCTCCTGGAGTTGCAAGGAGTGATAATTTGATAATTGATTAACGTGAGCACCACTCCAGGAAGATCACTCCACATATTGAAACTTAACTGTGTCTTTGGAACTTTTTATGTGTGTGTCTCTCAGGAACCTATTAAGGAACTTCGGGACCTGTGAAGATTATTGTGTATTTTTGAAACTTAAGGGTACTTCCTTACTTAGGTGTGGTGTTTGAAGTTTTTTTTCTCTGTGTGTGGCTTCACAGGGAAGTGAGAAGTGCTTTACGTATTAGCATTTTCTTTGATCTTCTTTGACTTTGGCATGCTGCTCTCAGTAAACGGAGGAGTGATTTGAGTATTTGCATTTGTTTTACTCAAAGTTTTGGATACTGTACTCTTTCTCTTTCTCCGTGTAGCTCTTTCTGCATATTGAGAAATGAGCGACAGTGTAGTCGCAATGAAAGGTGAAGATGTGTTATTTGACCTTTTAGAAAAGCATGGTGCCAGACCCTCGTTAACAGGGGTAGACTGGGCACAGCAGAACTGGCATAACTTGCAGAGTGTTTCAGACCGTATTAGTGTTCTGCAAAAGAATGCTCATGCCCGAGCTGGAAAAGGAAAGGCACTTATTTGTGCAATATTGGGTTCGGCTCTGGTTGCAGCCATAGAATTCCGTGACCAGCAGCTTAAAGCAGAGAGCCAAGCTTTACAAGCGCTGCAGGAATCAGTTAAAGTAAGTCAGGAATTGATAAAAGCTTTGCGAAATCAAATTGTAAACCTAGAGGAGCAATTAGAAAGGGAAAAGCATAATTCTGATCTGTTGCAAATGGCTTTAAGGGAAGTGTTAACGGGTAAGGATGCCAGTGGTACTAGTGCACCTCAAAAGAAAACTTATCCAAGGGAGGAATTGCAAGGTATAAAGGCAAATGTTGACAAATTAGAAGCCCTCCCATCTCTCTTGCGTCCTTCAATAAAAACTGAGATTTCAAACAACAATGGCAAGGATTTAGATCCTCAAATGAATACTGAAGAAATCCCTTTCTCTGCTACTGAGCTAGCAACCTTGAAAAGAGATTTTGGCCGCTCTCCTAAAGAATCAGAAACAGAGTACGTATGGAGAGTCAGCCTCACAGGTGGAGATCAGATACTTTTATCTGAAAAAGAGGCTAACGGTTATTGGGGACCAGGAGTATTTTTAACTACAGGTAACAATTGTGCTCCCTGGTCTCTTATACAGAGAGTTGCCTATTGGGCAGGTGGTCTTAACCCTCTAGAAAGGGGAGACCCCCTTACCATTACTGGGACAGTAGATCAATTAGTCGAAAGTGTTCAAAAGGCTGCTTGTTTGCAAACGATGTATGATAGAAAGCTGCAGCCACACCATGAATCCCCTATGATGATGCCTGTTGATCCTGAGAGAATGACCCCTCTTATCAGGGGGCTTCCAGAATCGCTGAAACCCATAGGCATACAATTGCAAGGAATGATACAGGATATGTCTCAAGGAGAAGGAACCCGGGCAGCGTTAGAAGGAACTGCAACCTCTATCGTGTGCAGTCAGGATACAAAGTGTGGACGTGGGGGAAGGTTGCCCAAGAATTAATTAACTATGGGAGAAAATATGGACCAGTGATTTCTTCCACCAGCAAATTTGAGACAAAGGGAATGAGGCGTGCGGAGGCCAATTCGACCCCTCCCCTATCTAATCGGGAGAACAACAGATCTAAAAGGGTCTCATTTTCAGTGAAACCAAGCGGGCGAAATATAGATCGTAAACGTAATAGTTTTTGGATGCTGGGCCGGCAGAAGGGCATTCCATGAGAACTAATGGATGGATTATTGTAAGAGACTATTATTATACCATTGCCTCAAAGTTTGCTGATGAACATGTCCGAACATGTCCAAGCTAGCCCTGGACAAGGTTGTGAAATCCTTGGTCTAAGGGATGGTCAAGCAGATGGGCACATCCTGGGGCAACGAAAGAGAGATAAGCTGCAGCTCAGTGGCCACTGAACACTCTTTTGTTTGGTACTCATCTCCGTAGGGAGATAGCCATCTCAGGAGATGCTTGCCTGGCACACTAGCACGGGATTTGTCACGTAGACTGGAGGAATCTGGAAGATAAATAGAGGGGTCCTGCAGCCACGATGTTGGGGGGTTTTCTCTGCTGCTGCCAGGAGTTTCTCTTCAGAGAGACTTCCCGAGCTGATCACTGCTGCTGCCTGGAGAAGTCTTCTCTTAGGAGAGACCTCATGAGCTGATCACTGTTCGCTGCTGCCTTCCTCGGGGTTGCTTCCCTCGCTGCTTCTCCAGTGCTGACCCCTCGCTGCTTCTCCGGAGCGGACCCCTCGCTGTTTCTCGCTGTTTTTGACTGCTTGCTGCTCAAGGCTGCCCGTCGCTGCTGCTGTTCTCCCCGCTTCTGCCACCCCTGCTCTTCGGCCTCGGTCCGTCAGATCCGCTTGCAACCAGACCGCCCCTAGGATCCTGGCTGGTGACTTTCCCTGCGTTATACAAACCCTTGCTTCTTTCCTTTCTTTCTTATCGCTCGCCTTCCCTTCCCCATCAACCTTAACAGTGTCCGCCTTCCCCTTCCCCATGTCCCTGGTCAGTATTTGTAATAAACTGGTCGGACCGACATCTGAACCGTTGTTTCTTAATCTCACGCTGGGTATACGCATAATCTTAAAGAACCTCGTCTCCCTCCTTTATATTGGAGCGTGACAATTATCTACAGACAAGTTAGAGGAGTTAGTTAACAGGTGGCCGCAACAAAAGTCCGAAAGTAGTGACGCTCCATCTCCGAGTGCCCCCGACTTTGGAATCAGCAAGGGCACTAGGACACAAGGACACTATCACTCACACACATGAGTCACGGAACAGGGCTGAACTGGCCCGTAACCAATTAACAGCACTGCTACCAATTATCTGAGAGCGTATTGTCAGCGAATCAGAAATGAGAGCACAGGACTATATATCCTGTATGAAACTCATCCTTTTCATCTTTATGATTCAGGAACGGATGCCTTGGAGCTCACAGGCCCGTGAGCAAGACAGCTGCCAAGCTGACAGCGAGTCTTCGTCTTCCCCCTCTGTCCTGCTGCAGCTGTCTCTGACCTCACAGCAGAAGCACGAGGACCTGGGCAGTCTGGCTACCCTTGCAAAGCTTTCTGGGGAAGCAGGGGCACACATCCCTCCCGCTGGGGAACTTTGGTCTGAGCCATTTCAACCCGGGGCCCGGAACCAGCCCCGCCCAGGCGGGGCAGCGTGTCACAGCGAGGCCCTTTGTGACCCAATCCTGTGACACCCAGGGTTCGCTGGCACGGACACGGAGGCCCCGCAGTGTCCGGCAGGACAGCGAGGGGACAGGGCAGGAGTGTGCGGGTCAGGCGAGGAGCCCCCGAGCGCAGCCCAAGTCGTTTCCCTCTACCCCCGGCAGCCCCGCGGCTGCCCCTTCCCAACTTCAGTCCTCATCCCTCAGGATGGAGGAGAGACGCCCCAGCCAACCCAGCACGGCCTGGGAGGAGAGTGGGGCTCCCCAGCAGAGAGAACCTCCACCGGAGCCCTACGAGGTGACCGAGGTGCAGCCGCTGCATGCCGGTGAGCGAGGGTCCCTAGAATTGGCAGGCAGGGCTGGGGCAGCGAGTGCCCCCTGCTCGACACCAGGGCCCCTTGTCCTGACAGCCACGGGTACACTGAGCCAGGCGAGCAGGCACAGGGCTGCGGAGGGCACAGCTCCACAGCTCCTTCCTCTGCTCGCGCCTGCTTTCGGCCGCTCTACAGCGCTGCTCACTCTTCTCCTTGGTTAGATGCTGACTGGCTGCCTGTGTCTGTAGAAGAAAAGGAGGCTTTAGATTGTATCGAGGCCTACATCAAGAGTACAGAAAAGGTAACGGCAGCCGTCTCCATCTCAGCTGTGACTGCAACTCCTGACAGTCCCTCCGGCTCTGCTGCCAGGCTGCAGGAGGGCTGCTGGCTAGATGGAGCTGCTGCCTTCCAGACATGCCGCGCTGCTCCTCACCCTGCAGTGCTCTGGGCCTGCAGGACACGACTCTCCCAACTCACGCTTCCTCCTTGTCTCTCTGTGGTGGCCAGGACGGGATGCTAACAAATATGTTCCTGGAGAGCATCTGCAACATTTGCAAAATCAGGAAAGAGAAGGCCTTGAGTGAGAGCCTGGCTATTTTCTGCCATCGAAAACACTTGGCAGAGAAAATACAGGTGAGGGGACAATACAAAGGGTTTTGGGAGAAGCAGAGCCGCTCAGGGGCTGTGAGGCAGGGGTGGCTGGGGGAGATAGGTGCCATAGAGATCTCAGCAGGAGGACACAGGGTGGCTCTGCGTTCCGGTGCTGGACTGGGGTCACGGGGGCTCCTCTGGCCCCGGCGACCAGCGCCAGGTCTGCTGGTGCTGGTGACTACCAGGTCTCATCCCGGTTGTTCCCTACAGGAGCTGCTGGAAAATAAGACCATAGAGCACATGTGCACAGCCATGCTTGCAATCGCCGCCTTGAGGTAACTGCCCAACCCTGCTTTTGCCCACGCATCCCCAGATCACGATCCTGGTGGCCCTGACCCTAGCCTGGAGGCATCCCCCAATGTGTTCAGGGAAGCTCTCTCAGTTCTCCCCTTCTCTGCTCGTCTCGTGAGTTTGGAGGAAGCTCTGAAGCTCCCTGCAGGCTCTCGGCTGTATCCCCACAGCAGGAGGGATCAGGACTGTACTCCAACCTGGGCCAGCCCCCTGGTAGAGGTGTCTCCACGTCACTCGCATGGAGCCCTGCCCAGGGGAGGATCTATTCCAACCCAGCTCTTGCATCGAGGCACTGCTCCCCACATCTAGGTCTCTTTATTTGCAGAGAAGTGAAGGCAGCTTCAGAGGATGAAATAATACCTCTTTTAAATGCGTGCTGCAAATCCGTCTTCTACCTTCCTCCGAAAGAGAACTTGAACATTGGCCTTTACAATCACGTATGTACTGGGTAAACTACTGGAGATCCCATGCCTCTGCATTATTCATGTGCAGATATTACTAAGGATCCTTGCAGGCAGGGTCTTGGCCTTGTTGCCCTGCAGCCCTTCCATGGGCCTGGGTGAGAGGGCCTTCTGAAAGACTCTCACAACCTGTTGCTGTCTTTACAGACCCTGTATACTATGGACAGAATGCTGCAGGTATGGCTGGTCAGCCATCGCACCTCTGACAGAAGGGAGCTTCAGAATATCCTGGAGGTCTGTCTATTGCACAGCTCTGCCACCAGAGCACACTTTGATAGAATTTGAGTCCTCTCTGTTGGAATGCCATGGGCATGAGCAGGAGCCTCCATGTGACCTCATTGGCAGTAGCCCCGTAAAGGGCTTGGCTCCAGCCCAGGGAAAGCCTGGATGGATGCTGTGATTCCAGCTGGAGCTCAGCAGTTCTGCTCTGCTCGAATGGGCATCAGCAGCTCCCAGGCTAACCAAACCAGCATCTGCTCTCCTCACAGGTGCTGCTGCCCTTCACCACCTCCGAGAGCAAAACTGTGCGTGAGAGGGCCATTGAGCGGACCTGGAAGCTTTGTGGTTTCTTGGCCAGCAGTTTCTGTCTGAAGGTAAGGAGCCAGGAATTGTCCAGCCACACTGTCTCCCATACTTTGCATCCCAGAGCTGCCTGCAGCTCAGGGGTACCTGCAAGACAAGCTTGGGTACAGCTGGGAACCCTCAGCATTTTTCTGTCCTGACGGGAGGATCTTAATCCTTCCTTTCCCTCTGACAACATTCCCTCTCTCAGTTTGACATGTCTTCCCTTCCTTTTTCCTTCCTACCACAGCCATTAAAAGAATTCCTCCAACCATCTCAAAGGACAGACATAGTCCTCATGACACTTGAAAAGACCGCTGGAAACTGCAGCATTGAGGACAAGGAGTATGCCAGGATTATACTAGAGATGGTTCTGAAAGACCCTGTCACCTGGCTGATGGATGTAAGCAGACTGAGGCTGGATTGCCATGCCCTGCCCTCCACAGCTCTTGAGCATCCAAAGCCATTTAAAGGCAGCAAAGAGCAATGGGATTGGGAAAAATATCAGTGGCAGCAGGGTAAACGGCTGCAGTACAGTTGCAGTAGTATTCTTCCTGTGTCCTCCCAAACAGGTGCCAGAGATTCTGGGTTCCATCCACAGAAACCTGAAAGAAAATCAAGGATCACTTCAGCAGACGGTCCTGACATTGCTGGATATACTGACCAGCCATTTTCCCAGGGATGTGCTGCTGAGTGTGTTGGTGGACCTTCCAGAGAGTGACAGGTACCAGCCCTGATAGCCCCACACGCTTGTTCCATGTGAAAACAGGGGCTCAGAGACACTCTGTCTGCTGCAGAAAATCCCTGAGCAGCAAGCTCTCCACTCCACTGTGCTTTCCAGTGCTGGTGGGCTGCTCAGGGCTGCAGCAGCCAAAGCCAACAAAGGCGGCCGAGAGCTCTCCATCAGGCTCCAGCCCTGTGCCTCGGGGAAGGCCATCTCAGCCCCTGCTGCTCACCCGTACAGGGTTCCCAGGCCTCCCCAAGCATGCTCAGCTGCAGGGCCAGGGCTGCAGCACAGCCTCCCAGGCCTTGTGGGCCTGCCAGGGCAAAGGTGCTGTTGCTGAGGCAGACCTGCTGACACAACATTTCTCTTCTTTTGCAGCACTACTCTGGAGATCTGGAAGGGTATGCTTTCTTCCCCAGAGTCATCAGGCAGGGTCTTAGAAGAGCTGCTCTTCATTCTCAAGGTGGAAAATTTCTGCTGGATCCTTACAGAGACCTGTCTCCTTCACCAGACGGTGAGTTACCAGACCATGCCCCTTGCTGTCCTTCAGGGCTCTTTTTCTGCAGCTCCCTGCCTCTTCCTGCCTTGCCTTGCCCCCCGCACAGGAGAACTGAGGCAGGGGAGGAGCAGAGTCGAGGCCACATGCCTGGCTCCAGGAGAGCCGTGGCCTCCACACAGACGGAGCAGGCTGCAGGGCTGGGGAGAAGAGCCTGTGGCCGCACATGTCTGGTACCAACTTTGTGCCAGCTCCAGCAGGTCAATCTCTTTTCAAAGATAGGAGAGCAAGAGGCTGTGCTGGCCCAAGGGCAGGAGGAGCAGGCCTTGTCCCTGGTAGCTTTGTTGTTCTTAGTGATGTGTGCCCCCTGTGCTGGGGACCTGCTCAGCCTCTGCACAACACCGCATCTGCTGCGTAGGGTTACTTTCTGACCCTCCACTGCTCCCTTTACATTCAAACACTGGGCATTATCCCCATGTGCCCCAGCAGAAAGGTGGAGGCTAAGCAGGCAGCAAGTGCCTCAGAGGCAGTGCTGAGAGCCAGCCCTGTTTCCTCCTAGGCCTGGAGCCAGGGGAGCTCTGCTTTGCTGTGGTAGGGTGGCCGGGAAAGCACTCTGAGGCACAGTCACCCCGTACTGGAAACCTGCTGCACTGATTTGCTTGAACCCACAGAATCCTTGTACAGAGTGTGACCCTGAAGCATCTCCCTTTCATTACCCATGCTAATGCTATGGCCTGCTCTCCACAGCTCTTGGGCATCTGACACCATTTTAGGCCAGCATAGAACAATGGGAAAGGCAGTAGTATCACTGGAGGCAGAGCAAATGACTACAGTACAGCAGCAGTAATATTCTTTCTGTGTCCTCTCAACAGATGCCAGAGATTCTGGGGTCCATTCACAGAAACCTGAAAGAAGATCACAGTTCACTTCAGCAGACTCTCTTTGCACTCCTGGATATACTGACCTGCCAGTTTCCCAGAGATGTGCTGGAGAGTGTGTTGATGGACCACCCTCAGTGTGACAGGTACCAGCTTTGTCAGCCCCATGGCCTTGTTCTGTTTGAAGAGTGTGGCTTGGACACTATCTTGGTTGGCAGATCCAAGGAAAGCTGCAGGACATCTCCAAGTAGCAAGCCTTCCACTCCACTGTGCTTTCCAATGCTGGTGGGCTGCTCAGGGCTGTAGTAGCCAAAGCCAACAAAGGCGGCCTAGAGCTCCCCATCGGGTTCCAGCCTTGTGCCTCGGGGAAGGCCATCTCAGCCCCTGCTGCTCACTCACACAGGGTTCCCAGGCCTCCCCAAGCATGCTCAGCTGCAGTGCCAGGGCTGCTGTACAACCTCCCAGGCCTGGTTGGCCTGCCTGAGCCATGGTGCTGTTGCTGGGGCAGACCTGCTGACACAGCATTACTCTTCTTTTGCAGAACCACTCTGGAGATCTTAAAGAGTATGCTTTCTTCTTCACAGTCATCAGGCAGCATCTTACAAGAGCTGTTCTTATTGCTCGAAAATAGCTATTACCACAGGATACCCATTGAGGCCACGAGACTCATTTCCTGGACAGTGAGTTACCAGACCATATATTCACAGATTCATAGATTCATTAGGTTGGAAAGGACCTACAAGATCATCTAGTCCAACCATCCTCACACCACCATCCCTACCCACTAAGCTACTAAATCAAATCCATTAGCACCTCATCTAAATGCTTCTTGAACAGCCCTAGGGACGGTGCCTCAACCACCTACCTAGGCAGGCCATTCCAGTGCCGGACCACCCTCTCAGAGAAAAAAATTTTCCTCAAATCTAATCTAAATCTTCCCCAGCGCAACTTGTGGCCATTCCCTCTTGTCCTGTCATTAGTTACCAGGGAGAAGAGGCTGACCCCCTTCTCACCACAGCCTCCCTTCAGGAAGTGGTAGAGTGCAATGAGGTCTCAAGGAGCAGGCCTTGTCCCTGGTAGCTTTGTTGTTCTTAGTGATGTGTGCCCCTTGTGCTGGGGACCTGCTCAGCCTCTGCACAACACCGCATCTGCTGCATAGGGTTACTTTCTGACCCTCCACTGCTCCCTTTACATTCAAACACTGGGCATTATCCCCATGTGCCCCAGCAGAAAGGTGGAGGCTAAGCAGGCAGCAAGTGCCTCAGAGGCAGTGCTGAGAGCCAGCCCTGTTTCCTCCAAGGCCTGGATCCAGGGGAGCTCTGCTTTACTGTGGTAGGGTGGCCGGGGAAACACTTTGAGACACAGGCAACCCATGCTGGAAACCTGCTGCACTGATTTGCTTGGGCCCACAGAGCCTCTGTGCAGCGCGTGACCCTGGAGCATCTCCCTTTCATCACCCATGCTAATGCTATGGCCAGCTCTCCACAGCTCTTGGGCATCTGACACCATTTTAGGCCAGCATAGAACAATGGGAAAGGCAGTAATATCACTGGAGGCAGAGCAAATGACTGCAGTACAGCAGCAGTAATATTCTTCCTGTGTCCTCCCAACAGATGCCAGAGATTCTGGGGTCCATTCACAGAAAACTGAAAGAAGATCACAGTTCACTTCAGCAGACTCTCTTTGCATTGCTGGATATACTGACCTGCCAGTTTCCCAAAACTGTGTTGAAGAGTGTGTTGTTGTATCTTCCTCAGTGCGACAGGTACCAGCCCTGACTGCCCCGCACTATAGTTCCACGTGAATAGTGTGACTTCAAAATGCTCTGGCTGCCACTGCCATGGAAAGCTGCAGGTCATTCCCGAGGAGCAGTCCTGCTGTAACAGTATTAATCTTCATTTGCAGCATTACTCTGGACATGTGGAAGAGAATACTTACACTGAGAGAGACATCAGCAGGAGACTTTGACGAACTGCTCATTTATCTAGGGCACGAATTGTTTTGTGACATGCGTAACATCACCAGAGTGGAGTTGAAACTCCTTCAACTGACTGTGAGTTAAAGGACATGGTAGCCTGCTCTCCTGCAGGACTCTCTTTCCCCTGTTCCCTGTCTCCCCTTGCCTTACTCCCCTCCCTGGTGCAGGGCCGTAGCAGAGGCAGAGCCACGGCTGGGGCTGGGGAGAGCCACTGCCTCCACACAGGCAGAGCAGGCTGAAAAGTGTCTGTGGCCACCCATGTCCAGAGCCTTTGTTGTGCCAGCTTCTGCTGGGCAGGTGCTCCTCGAAGGCTTTAGAATGTCAGAGGGCAGGATGTGCAGACTAAAAAAGTCATCCTGCATAGTGCTAGGCCTGGGGCACAGAGGGACCGTTGTGCCTTCCAGAGGTGCTGCTGCCCCAGGCCAGGCTGTGCTGCCCCAATACTTTGTCCTGAGCTGACAGAGGAGCCAGGAGCTGCAGGGTGCAGGGAGTCCTGCTGCCTGTGTCTGGCGTTCTCAACGCTGCCTTTGTTTCAGGTGATGACTCCCACTGAAGAGAGCCTGAAGGTGTTGCGTAAGCAAGCAGTGCTTCAGAGGCTTCTGAAGACTAGAAGCCTGCCGATACTCTGGCTGGTGCTCAGAGGCCTTGACCTGCTGTCACAGAGACCTGAGACGGTGAGCAGGACCTAGTCAAGCGAAGCCCTGTTGGCAGCCTGGCGGTGGGGCGGTGGGCATCCTTGTGCCGTGGCCTTGCCTGAGACTCAGGAGCTGGGGTGATGGCTGTGGTGGGGCCTGGGGAGATTTCCAGGAGCTTTCCAGATGGGTTACTTGGGGGCCTGTTGGAACAAAGGGTGGCTGAGCAGGGGACACGGAGTCCTTGTTCTCCTGCTCTCCTTTCTCCTTTCTCCCCATGTCCTTATCGGTACAGTCATGGCCACCACCTACCTAGAGTCTGCTACTGCAGCTGCCAGGAAGGAAGACGTGTGGCTGGTTTTCTGTAACTTGAGCTGTGACTCCAGGGTGGCCAGTGCTCTCTTGATGAAAAGAAAATTGTGTGTTTTGGACAGGCAAAAGAAATTCGGGCCCTGGTTCCAAACACATTTACCGTGCTGTTTGACAACGTGAACATTGCTCTGAAGCTGCTGGCTGTCTTCAGAAACATGCTGAATCATCTGGGGAAGAGAGAGGCCAGTTCCTTTGCTCTGGAGCTGTCTGAGAATCTCCTGCCTCTTTTTAATCATGTAAGTCTGCTGCACGTTTCGGTGCTCAGCAAAAGTCCCTTCTCCTTTCTTTGTTCCTCTGGGCTCTCGCGGGATATCTTCTGGGCTCCACAGCCTGGCAGGCCTTGTCCCTGACAGCTTGATTGTTCTTGGCACTGTGAGGCCCCTGTGCTGGGAACCTGCTTAGCCACAGGTGCCTGCTTAGCACCTGCTGCCTCGGGTTAATTTCTGACCCTCCACTGCTCCCTTTACTTCAGCACCGGGCATTCTTCCTGTGTGCCACAGCAGGGAAGTGGAGGCTAAGCAGGCAGCATGTGCCCCAGAGGCATTGCTGTTTCCTCCCTCACCCAATACGTGGCGACCTGTCTGGACCTGGTGGGGTGTCTGGGGGAGCGCTCTGAGACACAGGCACCTCATGCTGGAAACCTGTTGCACTGCTTTATGTGACGGCACAGCGTCCTTATGCAGAATGGGACTTCAAAGCATCTCCCTCATCAGCCATGCCTACGCTCATGCTCACCTTGAGCAGCAAGAACGTGGTGCTGAGCTCCTCCTGTTCTTCTCCCTCAGGTGTCAAGCGAAGTGCGAGAGTGTTCCATCCACCTCTTCAAAGATCTGATGGAGGCTGTGGTGTTGTGGCACTGGGGAAACATGAAGGAGAACGTGCGCATGGGCCTGCTCCCTCTGCTCTTTCGGTTGAGCGATGAGACCCCGAGCGTTGCACAGGTACAAACTTCAGGCCTGACCAGAATGCAGGCTAGGGTGTGCTGACACCTCAGGAGCGGTGCGAGAATTGAGGGCAGGGCAGAAAGCATCTCAGCTCTTGGGATGTGTGTCTGTGGTGCCATCTCCCAGCATCTGTTGTTCTGTAGGCTTCAAGGGAAGCCCTCGTGGCTTGTGCAAAGTTCCTGAAGTGGAAGAAGCTCAAGCACCAGGCCCGGGAGGAGAACAAAGAGGGGATCATGAAGTGCTTGGTAAGGACACTTTAACAGCCCCCACCTTTTTGCTGGCTGAAGGGGACGCTGGCTGAAGGAGCTGCGCCAGCATCTGGGGAGGGTCTGCAAGTCTCATGGCTCTGTGTTCTTCTCCAGATGCAGCAGGGCAGGAAGGCAGTGGAGAGATACCTGTGGCAGAGCCTGCCATACCTGAGGGATTCTCAGTCCTCTGTGCGATGCGAGGCTGTCAAATTCATCGGTGAGCCCAATCCCTGGCTCCCTCTTTGGGCCCTGTCCTGGCAGCAAGGCGCAGCCCTGCACCCCCCACAGATACAGCCTGACCATGACGGTAGCCCCGATGGGTGTCTTGCTCAAGTCTGCACTCGGGCACCCTCCCTGCCTGGTGCACAGCAGGGGAAGCAGCTGGGTTGGCTTGGAAGGAGTCTGAGCTCCTAGGAGCATGTTGGGGAACTGGGGTCTGATGGGATCTCTCTACCTAGGGCTGGCTGTGCAGCACTGCCGGGACCAAAGTGAGGAAAATCTGAATAAAATCTGCAATGGTGAGTGAGGGCAGCGCTGCGTGTGCTGGTGCTGAGGGCAGGGGGCAGAGTGTGGGCAGTGTGCAACTGTGCCTTGCCCTGCTGCATGGAAATGCTGCAGGGGCAGGTGGGACACTCCTGAGCAGTGGCTTCCAGTTGATCCCTCAGTTTGTGTGCTCATCCTGATCTAGAAAATCAATGGGTGGGGCTGACATGGTCCAGAGGGAATGCTGGTGGGTCTCTGCAGGTCGGTGGGTTTCACCTCTGTTTCCTTCTGTTGCAGCCCTCAAGCCTTTGGAAGATGATGTCAGTCTTGCAGTCCGTTCCCTGTCAGACAGGACAGCTCTGATGCTGAGAGAGCAAAGACAGCAGGCAGTATCTGCACGGCACGGGCTTTCAGCTCTGTGCTGCTGGCCCTGATTTGAGCTACATATCGGCTCATTTTGCCAGGCCTTAGACAGAGACACTGCAAGAAATTCTGCGTTCTTCTAACTTCTTGCAAAGGTGAAGTACCAGTAAGCAATGCTCCTGCTTGCTGAGTAGTGCTGTGTGCCTGGGCGTGAGTGTCGTGTGCAATAAGACAAATGGGTTTTCATTTCAAGGGAAAAAAACAAAACCATCTTCCTTTCTATCTTGGAGACCCAGAAATCTGGACTCAAAGATCTTCCATTTTGAGTTTGCATTTCAAATCTGGGAAAGGAATGATTCTCCTAATCTTTTTTGCTGACATGTAAGTTCTAACAAGGGAACAGCACAAAAACAGCAAAATACATCTTGAAGAAAGGTGAAAGAAATCGTAGGGAGAATCACAGAGTCACAGCGCTTGGAATGGTCCTCATGAGCTTGTTAAGTCCAATCTCCCTTCTAAAGCAGGTACCCTACAGTAGGGTAGGAATCCAGACAGGTCTTGAATATGTCCACAGCAGGAGACTCCACCACATCACTGGGCAACCTGTTCCAGTGCACTGTCACCGTTACCATTTAGAAGTTTTCCTGCGTGTTAGTATGGAACTTCCTATGCAAAAGCTTTAGGCCAGTTCTCCTACTCCTGTTGCTTCACAGCACCAAGAAGAGCCTGGCCTCCTCCGTTTGCCTCCCACCTCCATGTAGACATTTTTAAGCTTTGTTCAGCTCCCCTCTCAGTCTTCCTTTCCCCACGCTAAACAGTCTCATATGGGAGATGCTCCATATCTCTGAACTTCATGGAGTGTCACCAACAGGGAATTTTGCCTTGCCGCCTTATCTGTAATGACGGATTCCCATTACTGCATTTCAGCTGACACCTCCCACACCTGGTTTTCATCACTACATTTAATTGTCCTCAGATTACAAACATATAGCTGTGCTCTAAAGCAAACACTGAAGTAATATTGATATTGAAGAGAAAAATGCACTGTTTTTTTACAGTGGAGAATGGAGGCTGACAGTACATTACCGTGGCCTGAATGAAGTCACACCCCACTGAGTGCTTCTGTGCCAGATATGTTAGAGCTGCAGTATGAACTAGAGTCGAAAGCAGTCAAATGGAATGCCACCACTGACATCGTGAATGCATTCTTTTCCATTCCTTTGGCCACAGATTGCAGGCCACAGTTTGCTTTTACCTGGAAGGGTGTTCAGTACACATGGAACCATATGCCCCAGGGGTAGAAGCACAGCCTAACCATTTGCCATGGGTTGATCCAAACCGCACTGGAACACGGCGTGGCTCCCAAGCACCTCCATTACTTTGATGACGTTGTGTGGGGCGACACAGCAGAGGAAGTTTTTGAGAAAGGAGAGCAAATAATCCAAATTCTTCTGGGTGCTGGTTTTGCTACTAAACAGAACAAAGCAAATGGATCTGCCCAAGAAATTCAGTTCCTAGGAGTAAAATGGCAAGATTGGCATTGTCATGTCCCAGGAGATGTGGTAAATAAAAACAACAGGATGTCTCCACCTGTGAAAGACGGAAACTGTTTTCCTTTCTTTTGTCTCAAAGCTTGCTTTGTAAGGCCTTTTCTGTTGACAAGACTCTGATAACTGCCGGTTATCTAGATGGGTGTCATAGTGCCTCAGTGTCTCTGCTGGTGGTTGTAAAGGCAAGCAGAAATAGGGGCAAACAGTCTTTTCTGGGGGGTATGGCTTGGAGAAGCTGACCACCACAAAAAGACAACAATACTGCTGCATGGCAATGCAGGTGACATTCTCTGCTGGATTATCTGTTGGGTCAGACACGTCACACAAACAAAGAGAAAAGAAAAAAACCCTGAGAAGTGTGGGAATAAAAGGCCTTCACTGAACCAAGGATTTTAGAGAAGAATTCCTGGAGAAGAATTCCTGGAGAAGAACTCTTAGAGAAGAACTTTCAGAAAAGAACTTTGGAGAAGAACTCCCAAAGAAAAAAATCTTTGATGGAGAACTGCCGAAGAGAAAAACCTTAGGCAGAGAATTCCCTGAGGGGAAAACCTCTTTGGAAGAACCCCTTGGCCTGCTTGCTGTGAAGCTTCCTAGCTTTCTCCCATCCCCCGCGGTGACTAGACAAGTTCCTGAGATCAGCGGACCTACTATGAACCTCGCTGGATCCATGATGGTGATTATATCACTTTTGCTTTCTGCCAAGGTGTCTTTACCCCTTTTCTATCGTTCACCTTCCCTTCCCCATATCCCTAAGCAACTAGTATTTGAAATAAACTGGTCGGGCTAACATTTGACCCGCTGTGTCTTAATCTCACGCCAGGTATACACATAATCAAAGAAGACAGCGAGCTCAGATGGGGAACCTCAGTCATTCAGGAATCCTAGAGGTGATCATGGACTGGCCTGCAGGCAAGTAATTTGGGACATCAGCAGCAGAGGAGGTATCATGTGCTAAAGAGGCCCCACCATATAATGAACTACCGGAAAATGAAAAGAGATGTGCCCTGTTCACAGACAGACTGGGTTGTATTGTTGGGAAGCTCGGCAGTTGGAAGGCTGCTGGGTGGGAGCCCCACATGACAAGTTGCAGAGGCCACTGAAGGAGAAGGAGAATCAAGTCAATTTGCAGAGACAGAGGCTGTCCTTAGATGGGCTGGCCTTGGATGAGGCGGAATGGGAGAGGTGGCCAATGCTGTATCTTTGTACTGACTCGTGGATGCTGGCAAATGCTCTATGGGGGTGGTTGCAGCAGTGGGAACAAAACAACTGGCAAGTGAAGGGTAAACCTATCTATGCTGCTGAACTGTGGAAAGACATCGCTGCCCGAGCAAAAAATGTGGTATTAAAGGTGCATCATGTAGATGCTCATGTGCCCAAGAGTTGAGCTACTGAAGAACAGAAAAATAACCATCAGGTAGATTGAGCTGCCAAAATGGAGGTGGTTCAGGTAGGTTTGGACTGGCAGAACAAGGGAGAGTTATTTTTATCTCGGTGGGCCCATGAGACCACCAAGGAAGGGACGTGACCTATAAGTGCGCTGGAGACCGAGGGGTGGACTTAACTATGAACGCTATTGCACAGGATATCCATGACTGAGACAAATGTGCCAGAACTAAACAAACCAAGAGGATGAAACCACTCTGGCAGGAAGGGCAATGGCAAAAGTATAAATATGGGGAGGCGTGGCAGGTTGATTATATCATCTTGCCACAAACTTGCGATGGTAATTGTTACGTGCTTACCATGGTGGAGGAGACAACTGGGTGGCTTGAAGCATGTGCAGTGCCCCATGCAACCGCCCGTAACACCATCTTAGGCTTTGAGAAGCAAATCCTGTGGTGACACGGCACTCCAGAAAGAATGGAGTCCAATAATGGGACTCATTTCAAAAATTCCCTTGTGGATATTTGAGCCAAGGAACACGGCACCGAGTGGATCCATCATATCCCCTACTGTGCACCAGCGGCTCCTAAGATTGAGTGCTGCAGTGGGTTGTTAGAGACCACATTAAAAGCAATGAGTGGGGGAACATTTAAGCATTGGGAGAAAAATCTGGCAGAATTCATCTGGTTGGTCAACACTAGAGACTGGGTCAGTCGAAATGGTCCTACACAATCCAGCTCCCTACATACCGTAGAGGACTTAAGGTCCCTGTGGTACACGTAAAGAACATGTTGGGAAAAGCGGTGTGGGTCCTTCCAGCCTCTGGAAAGGGCAAACCCCTCCAAGAAACCATTTTTGCACAGGGACCTGGATCCACCTGGTGGGATGGAGGAAAATGGGACGTCCAGTGTGTACCACAAGGGAATTTGATGCTAGGGGAGTGCAGTCTGCTATTCCATGAATATATACATACAAATACATTTGTATGTAATTCATGTTAATTACTGTTTTGTTTGTATATAGGTGTATGATAAGGCTGATGTGATGGTGTGGAATCTTGTGGTTTTGATGCCGGCATTCCACATCAGAACGTGATGCCACATCAGAACATGATGCAGGGAGTTAAGGATTTAATGCTGCGGCAGGGAGCGTCTGAGGGGCAGAGCTCCACACCAGACACCAGGCCCTCGCTCTCTCGGCTGCAGATTCAGCACGTGTGCTTCTTCTGCAGTTTCTTCCCTACCGTAAGCTCTCAGATTTGGTTTGGAAACCTTGTTTCTCTCAAATGTATGATTTCATTGCATTTTATAAATTTACCATTCCTCCTCAAGTCGTGTCATTGTTTTCTATTCCTCCTCAAGTAGCGTCATTGTTTTATTGTAGACCCATATGTTATCTGTCTGTCCCTCCATCCTTCCCCCCCGCCCCCCGTGTGCACGACTCTGCTTGGATGGCCACGTGGCCATCAACGGTGCTGTTTTTTCTCTTCCTCTCTCCCTTCTTTGTTTCCCTTATGTCCCTGTCACAGATAACACCGTGACAGTTGCCCAGATGCTGCGTCCTTGGAGACGTTCAAGATCAGGCTGGACTGGGATCTGTGCACCTGATCCAGCTGTAGGTGTCCGTATTCATTGCAAGGCAGTTGGACTAGGTGTCGTTTAAGGGTCCCATCCGTCTTGAATGATTCTATGAATCTCTGCAGCCTTTCTTTCTCAGTCATCTTTACTACAGTCATGGTTATAATAAAGCCAAACGGCAGCAGCCATCTTGGCTACCGACACCTGTCATGCGCTGCACGCCTCTCTTTTCCGCTACATTTTCTTTCTTCAGTCAGGAGAGAGACAAGAGAAAAATGCCTCTGTAACATTCTTTCTGAGGCATACCACAACAAGTTGGTTTAGAATGTACGTAACCAATTCATTTACTATTTAAAGTCATGAGTAGTTTTGCAGAAAGTAAACTTTTTTAATAACGTATACTCATATGCTATTTATTTAACTATGGATTTCACATTTTATCTGTGAATAATAAGTTCAAACTGTCTTAATTACTGTCTGGGCTGTTGCCCTAGCGGTGGGGTAGGCCTCCACAAAAATCTGTTAAACGGTCTACTATCACTAATAGGTATTTATATCTTCCAACCTTTGGGAGATCTGTGAAGTCTGTCTGTATTTTAGCAAAAGATCTAACAGCCAATTCCCTTCCTCCCTGTATTTTTTTCCTCAGTTGTTGTTTATTTACTTTCCTACAAATCATACAATTATCTACAATTCGTTTGGCTATACTATAAATGCCTATACACATATATTTAATTGCGAATTGGTCCACCAAGGCCTGAACTCCCCAGTGAGTCTGTTCATGAAATTCTCCTAATATTCTCCAAGCTAGTCCTTTAGGGATGACCTCTCTTCCATCAGGTAATGACCATTTTCCCTCCTTTTCCTCAGCCTTCATTTGTCAGAGCCTTTCTCTTGTGTAGTAAAGTATGGCCCCGCTTGTTTCTTTTCGGGGACTATCAGCCTGTATTTCCTTTAGGATCAGTAAGACCGCTCTTTTCGCTGCTTCATCAGCTAAATTATTTCCCCTGATTTGAGCCGACATTCCCCTCTGGTGGCCTTTTGCGTGTACTACTGCGATTTTCTCTGGTTCTCTTATTGCCCTTAGAGTTTGTCTTATTAACCACTCGTGAATTAACCCTTTCCCGTGTGAGGTTACCAATCCTCTTTCCTCCCCTATTTTTCCAAAGGTGTGGACTACCCCATACGCATATCTAGAATCTGTATAGCTGGTCCCAGTTTTTCTTTTTAACATCTCTAGGGCTCTAAGAACTGCATATAATTCACAGGCCTGAGCTGACCACGTTTTAACCAATGGTCCCGATTCAATTACTGTAAATGTTTTCCCGTTTATTATAGCATACCCTTATTTTCATTTTCTTTCTACCACCGGGAGGAGCCATCTACAAATAATTTTTCCCCTTCTAATAACTCCTCCTCTTCTGAGTCCTCCCATACTTTAGCCTGATACTCTGTACACTGAATACAATCATGGGTTAAATCTTCATCTGGTTCTGCATATAAAAATAGAGCAGGATTTTGTAAACTTGTCGTTTCTATTTCTAATTTAGGTGAATGTATTAGGATCCCTTCATATTTCAATAGTCTAGCATCTGTAATCCATTTATCTGCTCTTTGTTGTAGTACTCCCCTTATGTTATGTGGAGTATAAACTTTAATTCACCCCCGAAAGTAATCTTCCCTGCTTCTTCTACTAATAGAGCTACAGAAACTATTGCTTGGAAACAGGTAGGCCACCCACAGCTAATAGGATCTAAGAGTTTCAAAAAGTATCCTACTGGCTTCTTCTTCCCGGCCCATTCCTGGGTCAGTACTCCAAAAGCAGTCCCTTTGTCTGTATTTACAGAAAGGTAAAATGGTCTTTTTATATCAGGTAAGCTTAACACTGGTGCGTGAACAAGATCTACCTTCAAATCTTCTAATCTTTGCTCATCCTCCTGACTCCACTTTACTAATCCATCTTGTACTAGTTTCTGGTATAAGAACTTTACCTTACTACTATTATTCTCAATCCATTGTCGACAGTATCCTAGCAGCCTTAAGATCTGCCTCTTGCTTCTTGGGGCTTTTAAAGATAAAATCCCATTTACTCATTCTGGATCTAATTTCTTATTTCCCTTGCTTAACCAGTGTCCCAAATATTTCACTTCCTCTTCTGTAAATTGTAATTTTGCCTTTGAAACTTTCAACCCCTTTAAACTTAAGAAATTTAATAGTTTAATGCTCTCCTGTCTAACCTTCTCCTCGCCTGTTCCAGCTAATAGTAAGTCATCTACATACTGTACTAAGGTTACCTGTGGGTTTGATTCATAAGTTTTCAATACTTGCTCACGGGCTTGTCCAAACAAGTTAGGGGATTTGGGGAATCCCCGCGGAAGCACTGTCCATCTAAGTTGTTGTTTTCTGTGGGTGTTTGGATCTTCCCACTCGAAGGCAAAGTAGTCTCTGCATTCTGCCTTCAGGGAGCAGGTCCAAAAAGCGTCCTTTAAATCAATTACACTATACCACTTAGATTCTGGCTTTAATTGACTGAGCAGGGTATAGGGGTTTGCAACTACTGGGAAACAGGTAATTGTTCTCTTAATATGGTCCACGACTTAAGGGAAATATCTGTATGTACCATCAGTTTTTGTTTTACAGGGAGTATAGGAGTATTATAGGGAGACATACGGGGCTCTAATAGCCCTTTAGATATTAATCTCTCAGTTTCAGGTTGTAGCCCTAATTTACCTTCCTGTGAAATGGGGTATTGTTTTATCCTCACCGGGATCTCTGGGTCCTATATAGTCACTCAAAGGGTTCTAAGTCTAACTTCCCTACTGATACTGGAGTATACCACACTTCTGGGTTAATTCTAGCCTCATCTTCTATCGTTAGAGTACATGGCTTAACAGTTAACTCTCTCTCTTTTACTTCCAAATTTATTCCTAACTCCACAATTAAATCTCTCCCTAGCAAATTATGTTCTGCTTCAGGTACCAATAAAAAAGACCCAATTCCATAGGTACTAGGTGATTCTATTTCTACCTGCTTTATAACAGGTACCGTAGAAGGTTCCCCTTCTGCTCCAATTACTAGTAGCTTTTCCGAGGATAAAGAACATCCTCGAGGTAAATATTGAACAGTTGATCTTTCTGCCCCAGCGTCTACCAAAAATTCAATTTCCTGACGCTGAGGACCCAGTTTCCCTTTTATTAACGGCTCTTTTCTTTCCCGGGTCCCCAGCACATAGAGCCCCTGACCCCCTCAGTCCTCCTTTAACATTTTCTCGTCCTGGATTCTCTTTCTACAGTTTTTCTTCATGTGTCCCCTTTTTCTGAGAGTGGAAGCATTCTACTGTCCTCATTCTCTGGGTCTCGCCTGGTTAGGTTGAAGCGCGTTCTCTGCCTGAGGAATATTCCCTCTTCTCCTTGCCTGAAAAGCCCCCTCTGTCCTCCTCTTACCGTGGCCGCCAGAATTCTAGCATGCCTCTTCTGAGTCTCCTCCTCTCTCCTTACGTATACTTTCTGAGCCGCTCTTAGCAATTCATCTAATCCTCCCTCCTGCCAATACTCCAGCTTCTCTAGTTTCCTTCCAATATCTATCTAGGACCTAGCCACAAACAGTGTTTTCAGGAGAGCTTGCCCCAAGGGGGTAGCAGGATCTAATCCTGAATATAACTGTAAATTTTTGTGTAGTCTCTATAACCACTCGATAGGAGTTTCATCTTCTTTCTGTTGGTCTCTAAGAGCCTTATTAATATTCTGTCCCCGAGGGACAGATTCTCTAATCCCTTGAATAATAATAACTCGCAAATCTGACATGTGAGTACGATGTTCCTGGTTCTGATTATCCCAATTGGGCCGCTGTAAGGGCCACTTTATATCTGCTCCTGGACCAGCCTGGTGTTGCTGATCCCAAACTCGCATACCTGCCCTCCTGATCATAACCCTTTCTTCTGCTCTAAATAGTGTGCCCAAAATTGCCTGTATTTCATTCCAGGTATAAAGGCTGGGACCTAAAAATTCATCTAGCCTCTCAGAGACCCCTAAAGGATCCTCTAGCAAATTCCCCATCTCCTTTTTAAATTCCCTTACATCTCATGAATTTAACGGAACTGAAACATATCCAGCTCCAGATTCTACCCATAATTTGGCATACTCGCTCTCTTCTAGATTAAAAGGCTGTTTTTCATTCACATGATCATTTAGAGCCTCACAGATCCGGTCCTCAAAGGACCCGAATACTGGCCAGAACAACTGATCTGCCCTTATCTGCTTTCCTCCTCACACCTCCATAAAATAATGTACCATTTCCACCTTACTCTTTCCTTGTCTAGAGGGAGAATCGCCCCAGTGTTTTAACATTAAACCTGGGGGGCTTTCTAGTGGTATGTCTGGTAGCTTTACCTGCAAGCCACCCATGGGGTCAGAGGGCTTACTCTGCCTCTGTCCCATCTTCCGGAGCACTCTCACACACACACAGACTCGTGCCCCTCGGTCAAGACCCACGCCCTCACGGGCAATGGGAACTGCACTACTAGAGGGTCCATCGATTCGTAGATTCATTAGGTTGGAAAGGACCTACAAGATCATCTAGTCAAACCATCCTCCCACCACCATCCCTACCCACCAAGCTACTAAATGAAATCCCTTAGCACCTCATCTAAACGCTTCTTGAACAGTGCTCGGGACAGTGCCTCAGCCACCTCCCTAGGCAGGCCATTCCAGTGCCTGACCACTCTTTCAGAGAAAAATTTTTTTCTCAAATCTAATCTAAATCTTCCCCAGAGCAACTTGTGGCCATTCCCTCTCTTTCTATTAAAGGCAGATGCAAAGAAGGCATTGAGAACCTCAGCCTTTTCCTTATCCTCTATGGTTACGTTCCCTGCCGCTTCAAGTAAAGGAGGGAAATTCTCCTTAGTTCTTCTTTTACTGTTAATATATTTGTAAAAGGATTTTTTGCTCTCTTTTACTGCAGTGGCCAGTCTTAAGTTCAAGCTGGGCTTTTGCATTTCTAACTTCCTGCCTGCAAATCTTGGCAAATTCTCCGTAGTCTCCCCAAGTAGCCTGTCCCATCTTCCAGAGGACATAGACTCTCTTTTTCTCCCAGCGTCTCAACAAGAGATCCCGGTTCATCCACACTGGCCTTATTCCTCTCCAGCTTGACTTATGGGACTCAGCGACAGCCTGCACCTGTGCCTTTAAGATTTCCATCTTGAGGAGGACCCAGGCTTCCTGGACCCCTTTACCCCTCAGGAGCGAGTCCCAAGGGACCCTTGCAACAAGCTTCCTGAGCACGTCAGAGTCTGCCCTCCGGAAGTCCAAGGTAGCAGTTTTGCTAGTCACCCTCTTGACATCACAAAGTTTAAAGCTCTCTCGATGAGTGCAGCTAACTCCTGTGCTAGAATTCGTTTCCCCCTTTGAGACAGGTGCATTCTATCAGCAGATAGTGTTTTCCTAGCCCATTCCGTGTCCTTCACCACCCCAGAAGGTATGGAAGCAAACACCACTTGTGCTCCCACCCCTTGAACTAATCGCCCTAAATCCCTGAAATGTCTTTTCATAGTTCGCAGGCTTCTTTGAGTTATTTCACTGCTGTCTGCTTGAACTATGAGTAACAGATAGTAGTCAGTGGGGTGTATCAGATCTGGGAGTCTTCTAGTTATGTCCCTGACCCGGGCCCCAGGGAGACAGCACACTTCCCTACAGCTTGGATCTGGTCTGCAAATGGGACCCTCAGTACCCTTAAGAAGGGAGCCACCCACCACGATCACCTTTCTTTCTTTCTTGGCAGCGGCAGATTGGTGACTTCCTGGGAGAATCTTCCCATACCTCCCCCTTATTTCTCCTTCAACGTCCAACGCTGCAAACCTATTGCTTAGAGGGACTTGAGGACACGAGGTAGGCAGAGGGGGAGATCGCCTACGGTACCGAGCAGGGACTCTCTGCCAGCCCTCTCCATCCCTCAGATACTCCCCCTCAGCCTGACGGGGGCAGGTCAGGCAGTCCACCACCAAATTCGGGGTATCTCCCCGGCACCTTTCTCTCTGGCAATCGAGGGAGCTACTCCACCAGTCAATCTCCTGCTCGCAGTCCCTTACGGCCCTCAGTCTCTCAACCTCCTCTTTCAGCTCTGTCACCATGTTAAGCAGATCTTCAACCTGTTCACACCTCACACAACAGATCTGCTTGCCACCTTCCTCCAGCAGCAGCAGGCTCTGGCACGCACTGCAACCAGAGACCTGTGTAGCCACGTTTCTAGGCAGGCCTTCTGCCTGGGTCACCACAGCCTTTCTACGGCAAGCCCTCTGTCTAGTAGAGACCATGGCACAAAAATAAAAGAATAATAAATAAAAAAGAACAAATAAATAAATAAATATGTATGAATGATAATAAGAAGAAAATAAAAATAAAATAAAGGGAAAAAAAAAGTAGAACACAACTCTGAGAACACAGAGACCAGTAATAAATAGGATGAATTTGCAAGAGAGGAGGGATAGAAATCCTACACCCTGCTACACAAGCTCCCACACTTAGCACCTAGCTTCAGTATAATAGAGAGGGGTGGTACCCACACGTAGTTTGCTCCTCCTTGTGCCTGGTGGGCAGCAACACGTCCTCCCTGAGGCCTTTTCAGAGCTGAAGGTGTGGGTGGGGGTGCCGTTTCCCGGGCAACGCCTACACCACATCAGCCTCTCGGGAGAGAGCTGAAGGGACTACCCGCTCTCCCTCGGTTCCCCTGAGACAGGAACCTCTCGAAAAACCCCTCTGTACCTCAAAATCTGTCACTGCAGCTCCGGCTGTGCCGATTCCAAAGCAGTAGATCTCGAGGACTGAGGCACTCACTTCGCCCCTATGGGACATCTCAGTCAGGTGTGCTCCGGGATACCTGGAGGGAAAATAACCCCCAAAAATAGCACCCAAAAGAAATAGTGCCAAAGCTGGTATATTTTTGATGGGCTTAAGTAGAGGATGTACAGATGGTTAATAAGAAAAGAGTGGCTCACCTTTAAAGATGGTCGAGGCTCACCAATAACTCCACTAGGGAGGGATCTCCAACCAGAGATCCTTCCCTGTTGGTGGTCAGCCCTTAAATGGGGTCTTGGGAGAGGTGGAGTCAAACTCCACCCCTTCCAATCACACTCACTTGTGCCCCTGCGGCTGACCCAGTGTTCGCCTCAGGTGATCAATCAGTGGTTCAGGCCGTGATTCAACAGTTCCCATACACTCTACCCCTTCACGACATGAACCACTGATTAAGGAACTATAGGGTGAGCCCTCCTTAATACAGAGACCCAATACATCGCGATGCTTTACATAATAACCCGTCACAATGCATATCGATGTAATCTGGGATGAGTGATGATCAGCGTATCGCTCGTGTTCTTCCTTGGGCCAGTGTTTGGTGGTGTCTACTGGAAGCATGCGGTCATGTTGTACAGGTCCGTCCTACTCTTCATCAGTCCCGGGTAGACCATCACCGGATGTTGCACATGATGTTATTGCAACTCTGGAACACTGCAGCATCATTTGGTTCCCTCCGGTGACTCATAGACTCACGGGGAGTAATATAGATGTTTCAAAGGTACCAAGAGGGGGAGGTCTGCCCTCCAGGGTAAGATACAGGCTGTATTCCTGTCTTGGGTCAACACTTCAGCTTGTACAGGGGCATGCCCTGGCCGCCTGTACCAAACCTTTTGTCCAGATGTCTGCGGCTGCACGAGTATATCAGGCACCAAAGGGGGTGTCCTGATCTGCCACAGAGACATGATAGGGGTTCCTTTAGCAATAAAGACTGGAGTGTTGACCACAATATCAGTAGGCCATGTACCAATTACCGGAGGGACTACCAAACCCCCCACCTCCTTTAATCTCCCCCAAGGTGCAAGTAGGCCACACCATCGTGGCCCTACCTGCACCTTCCAAGGCCATCTTATTTTATTGGTGCCTGGTTTCAGGTTCTCGGGCAGGGAGCAGAAGATTGTTCTCACGGCCGGTCTGAGGTCTTACCTCATTATCTGTACCTGTAATTTGGATCCTAAGTGGGGAGGCCCATGTTGTTTGTAACATTTTCAAGGCACTGGGTCTGCCATCTCTAGGTCTTTCATTCAGATCTCACAGGGTTTCGTGGACTCTCTTCGTCCACCCCTGCAGAGACTGAGAGTCTGTCTTCAGGGCAGCCTTGAGAATACCATTATAACGCTCAATCAGGCCTGCCCCCATTGGATTGTATGGCAGGTGGAATCGCCATTCAATATTGTTCTCTTCTGCCCAGCGTTGTATCATTGCACCCGTGAAATGAGTCCCTTGGTCACTCTCAATGACTTGTGGGGTCCCGTAGGCAGCCATCAATCTCGTGAGCGCCTTGATGGTATATGCCTGGTTGGCTTTTGGTACTGGATAGGCCTGCATTAGCCCACTCGCGGTGTCAACACAACCTGCCATTGCTGTAGAGGATTGTGTCCTCTAGCAAGATGGGCTGTTGTTTCAGGCAACGACCTCAGTCTCATTCTGGAGCAGGCATCACAGTCTCAGCATGCTTGAGCTACGTCCGATAGTTGTATGGGCAGTCCCCATGCTTTGGCAGCTGCCCACATGGTCTTCTGTCCAGGATGCCGCAGCTTTTGATGTAACCAGTAGGCAGTGTTCTCAGATGGTGAGTTCTCAACCCATCTAACTCGGGCCAGTGTGTCGGCTTCATCATTTCCTGGTGACTGTAGGGGTCGGTGACCAGAAACGTGGTAGACACGTACAGTTCTGTGTTTGACTGTATTCCATATGTCAAACCACATATCTTTGCCCCAGATCGGTCGGGAGAGGATAGTCCAGTCCTGGGTAGCCCACTGTGCGATCCACAGAGTGAGCCCCCGGTACACAGCCCAACTATCTGTGCAGATATTCAGGACACCGTCACCACGTTCTTTGGTTATGACCATCCACACGGCCCACAGCTCTGCCCACTGGCTGCTTTGACCATCCCCCTCTTCAAACCATATTGTATCTGTAGCAGGATGGTATGCTACTGCTCTCCACTTACTTGGGTTGCCCTTGCTGGACCCATCCGTGTGCCAGGCATCTTCAGGAATGGGATATTTTCCTTCCTGGACGGGACTCTTCTGTGGCGGAGCAACCAAGGTTTGTTTTGGTGCATCACTGTGACACGTCACTGGGCCTAGAATCTTTTGGAGTTCTTCTTTCAGCGGTGAGGAAGACAGACTACTCCTCTGGCTGAGATAGGCGACCCATCGTGCCACCGTCTGTGCCTGGGCCACCCCTGTCTTAGGAAGGTGGGTCAGATCTCTTCCCCACTCCTGAATTGGAAGAGTGGTCTTAACTATGACTTCAGCCGTCTGGGTTATTGGCTCTACCACTTGTAATGCAGTATAGGCAGCCAATAGCTGTTTTTCAATCATACTATATCTTTCTTCTGCTCCGTGCCAGACCTGAGACCAAAATCCAATGGGGGTCCGAACAGAACTCTGACGTTGCCACAGGCCCCAGCCAAAGCCATCCTGAGTAACATGAACATCCAATTCAGCTGGGAGGGTAGGATCGAATATACCCAATGCCTGGGCTTGTTTCACCGCCTGTTTTGCTTGCTGGAAAGCATCCTGTTCTGTTCTCCCTCAATCCCATGATTGGCTCTTTTTTGTGAGTCTATACAAAGGTCTCAGCAGCTGCGCCAAATGAGGTATAAAGGAACGCCAGTATCCCAATATACCTAGAAATTCCTGCAGCTGCTTTGGTGTTGTAGGGACTGGGAATGCCTGAACCTTATCTATGATGGCACTGGGTGGCACTTTGGTCTTTCCTGACCAGACTACCCCCAGAAATTTTACCGACAGGCCTGGACCTTGCACCTTTTGAGGATTGATAGCCCATCCTCTTTCATTTAGGTAGGAGGTTAATGAATCTGCTGCCTCTCCTACTGCTTCCAGTGAGTAGGATGTTAACAGGAGATCATCAGTGTAGTGATATAGGTTGACGTTATTATTAGGTTTCCTCCAATTAGCTAGGTCACGCACCACCAAGTTATGACAGTATGTTGGTGAGTGCACGTACCCCTGTGGCAGGACCTGAAAGGTCCACTGCCTGCCTCCCCATGTGAATGCAAATTGATCTTGCGATTCTTTGGCAATCGGGATACTAAAAAATGCATTTGCCAAATCCAGGACACAATGGTAGGTCTTAATTTCCCTACTAAGTGTGCCCATTAGGGAAGCAATATTGGGTACGGCCGCATGGATGGGCGGTGTGACCTTATTTAATTCCCTATAATCTACCGTCATTCTCCATGTTCCATCCGACTTCCGCACTGGCCATATGGGGGAATTATATGGACTATGTGCAGGTCTTATAATACCTACTTTTTCTAGTTCCTGCACCATTTTTGATATTTCTTCCCGCCCCCCCGGGAGTCTATACTGTCTTACATTAGTAATCCGGCGTGGTTTTGGCAAACAAATGGGCTCATGTTTCGCATGGCCCCTCAATACTGCCTTTATCGCCCGGATACTAATGTACCTCTGTCGAAGTCTGAACTCTCCCACAGTCGTCTGGAGAGCCAGACCCCATAAAATGTCTATGCCCAAGATGTATTCTGGGATTGGGGCAATCGACAATTTATACTCCCGGGGTGGGAGATGCCCAACCCCCAATTTCAGCTATGTTTGGGTGACAGGAATGGTCTGTTCCCCAAACCCACCAATCATCATTCTACTGCCCTTAAACTTTGTTGGGTCTCCATATATAATTGATGTTTCCGCACCAGTGTCTACTAGAGCCATCACCTTTTGAACATTCTTCTCTGACCAAAATATGTCTAATTCTACATAGGGCCTCCGGTCACATCTGGAGGCCCTAAGGGGACCAAAGTCCTTTGTTACTCCATGAAGTTGGCTAAATCTAAGTCTTTTACCGCAGGTGGTTCAGGCATTGTATCCCGTGACACCTGTGGATGTTTCTTCCTTCTATTTGGGACTATAAAGTCAGCCAAATTCCAGGTTGTCGTTGGTGCTGCCTGTATCATTTGTACTCCCGATTTTCTGGGAGTACTCTGAAATTTTTGATCGTTTCTAAGTTGTTTCCATAGTTGTAACAAAACATGGTTGGGTTGCCCATCGATTTTAGCAAAGGCAACCCCGGCCCGTATAAGATCATTGAACATGGACTTCCAGGATACCTGTATGGGGCCCGATCGGGGTATCCATGGGACAGGCTTCTTAGTTTTAATCGGGAAGGCCTCAGCTTCTTCTACCATACGGACATTGCGCCTAGTTCTTATGCGCTCCGTTTCCCCAAGGTCTGCCACCAACTGGGCTGCCTGTTGGACGATAGCCTCCAAAGCCACCAAGGGGTTTAGTATGGAGACCAAAGTCCCATAAAGGTGAGAGGGGGCTTGCTGTAGTATTAGGTCTCGCACACCTGCTGTAAATTTTTCCGTATCAGGACTTTCAAAGGTCTCTGAATACATAGCCTCCCTCATACCCAGTTCCCGGATGTATGTTTGGAGGTCCTCCATAGAGGACCATAAACCGGTATTGAGTGGAATGTCAGATTTGTTAGGCCACGTTAAGCGGCACGCTGCCAGCAACCAATCTATAATAGAATGATTCTCATTAGTATAGTGGATGGCAGCATATAATCTTTGCCTCAGGGCTGGGTGTATAGTTATGGATGCTAGTTCTGACATCTCTGTCCCGCTGACTAACACGCTTTCAGCTCCTGCATCCCATAACCTCAGGAGCCATGATGGTATGCTCTCTCTTGGTTTTTGATGGAACCGTTGTACTAGGTCCATCAACTCATTTGCTGCATACGGGCGAGCTGTCACATGCAAGCATGTTTCAGCAGGGGGCCATTGGTCAGGAGGCACTCCCGCTTGTCTATCTTGCATTTTTTTTGTTTTTTGAGTTATGATTGGTCGGATCTCAAATGGATCCTCCAGAGATGGAGCTTCGAGATCCGATTTAGAAATCTTTTTTTCTGAAACATCTAGGTCTGCTACTTCAGGGACCTGGGTGTCGTCCACTGATATGGTACTAATTTGTCTTGTTGGCACATCTAGTCCAGGTTTTTTGGCTACTAATGTGCCCAGCTGTTGTTCCAACTTTTCAATTCGATCTCTTAACAATCGATTTTCGGATTCTATGTTTGTATTTGTTATTTCCAGCTTATGTAAGGCCATTATTAGAGGCCAAGCCACAACAGAAGCAGCTAGCCAACGTTCTTTTGTAACTAGTATGTCCTTATCTAGACCTTGAAAATAATCTGTCAGCCGAGCTGGAGAAGGAGAAACAGTCCCTGTAACCCGCAGGGGTCCCCATTTTTCAATAACAGTGGCAAGACCATAATAGGATGACCCCATAAATCCTGGAATTTGACCAGGAATTGATTGGTCTAGGGGAGTAACGTTCTCCCCCCTGCCCCATTTGAAAATGTTCCAAATGGGAGACATGGTTAATTACGGTATACATATAACATATATATAAGATATATATATATATCTTTTATATATATATAAGATATCTATCTATCTATCTATATATATCTTATATATATATATATATATCTTTTTTTAAGCCTGCCTGGCTCGCCAATTGTAGGGCAAATAACCCCCAAAAATAGCACCCAAAAGAAATAGTGCCAAAGCTGGTATATTTTTGATGGGCTTAAGTAGATGATGTACAGATGGTTGATAAGAAAAAGAGATAAGAAAAGAGTGGCTCACCTTTAAAGATGGTTGAGGCTCGCCAATAACTCCACTAGGGAGGGATCTCCAACCAGAGATCCTTCCCTGGTGGTGGTCAGCCCTTAAATGGGGTCTTGGGAGAGGTGGAGTCAAACGCCACCCCTTCCAATCACACTCACTTGTGCCCCTGCGGCTGACCCAGTGCTCGCCTCAGGTGATCAATCAGTGGTTCAGGCCGTGATTCAACAGTTCCCATACAATACCCTCCCCAACCGAACAGTTTCATGCAAATGCTTACTGAATCCTGAGTCTCTGTTGGGGTCCTCATGCACAAAAATTACGGGGTACTGCAGTTTCTTTTGCTCGTTTACCAAATTTAGAGTTCACAGCTACAGGTCTCTGCACAGGAATTACCCAGCCCAGGGGTGTCCGGAGACGGGCTCCCCCCCTGGAGTGGGAATTCCGTAGCAGAGTCGCCTGGATCCAAGTCACAGCACCGAAGTGTTATAGGTGTGAAGAGAATGATACACACCAATCATTGTAAGAAATCTATTGAGCAAGCAATAAACGAGCGAAACAGTGCTGGGCGGCCGGGAGTCTCTGCTCCACCAAAGGCGTGCAATGCGGGCCTCCCATCCCCTCTTTTTATTGTCTCTTATCTCTGCATTCATGTCTTATCTTTCTCTCTCTGGGCTGTGCCGGCTGTTATTAGGGGGTTGTTGTCTGACATATCTGTCTCGAGTCAGTTTGGTTAACAAGTACAGAACTTATTTTTACCACCATTTATACTTTTTCCTTCCTTCCCTCCCTCCTTCCCTCCCTCTCTCCCTCCCTCCCTCCCTTTGCTTTTTCCCACAGACATTAGCCATGAATGTGGACTAGATAGTTAGAACCACAGATTATAATTTAGCATTAAAATAAGTTTTATTTAAGTTTAGAGAAAATAGAAGTTTAAGATTTGGAGATGATCACTGATTTCTTCTCTCTTTTCTTTGGCTGATGAATCTCAGTAGAAAATAGAATTGTTCCCTGTTCATGATAAATATAACTATTTTATACAAGATACTAATTTAGCGGGTAGTTTTAGTAAACAACTTGCTTTCAGCAGGTGGTGCCTTATTTCTTAAGCTTAATGCATAAACTAAGGTGATTAACCATCTTGCAGTTAAAATAAGCCTGATAAAAACACATATGTCAGGACATTGATTCTGCTTCCGTTGGTTAAGAATCATTTCCAGTGTATCTTTTGTCTAAACGACTTTAATGCATTTCAAGACCTTATCATGTACAGTAGCAATCAGTAATACATGAAAGGTGCATTAAAACTCCAGAGGGAGATACAGTCTACTTAGTAGTGGAAAAAAAATGAACGTTAGGCTCTATCAGAAGTAATGTGTTGTCTTGTAATAATAGTGTGCATCCTATTCTGTCCTTAAAAGGCAGAAGTGCTTCTGTACTGTACAGCTAAGCATTACATAACTTTGCTTTGGAATGAATCTGATATAAATATATCAATCTGATATAATGATATATGAATCTGATATAAATATATATAATATAAATACAGATATATATATATATATTTACAAAAATTATTATTGTTTTGCAAACAAGAATTGTTTTAAACTAGACAGGTCATTTACGATTTTCTTTTTCTTCATCTGTGTGAGATGATGTGCTCTTGTACAGGTTACAGGAGTCTCTGTCCACTGTTAGTTAAAAATCTCTTGCCTTCCTTTTTATTTCTTCTGACTCTAATTTTTATTTTTTCACCCTTAGCTGATTTCTCATCCCTTCTTGAAGGAATTGTCATGTTGTCCTGGCTGGACAATGAGCAAAAGGAGAGAAGTAGGATGCATACATTTGTCAAGGGAATGTTAACAGAACTGGGAAGAGGCTGAGATGAGGAATGGCAGAATGACACATGAAGAATTCATTTATGTATAAAGTGAATTAAAGCTTGAAACAAGTAATGATCTTTTAAACTCTTTTTCCACACCATTCTTCTGAGACAGAGAAAATAAGTTGAAGTTTTCAACCTCCGGTGTTTCGCCATGTGTTAGTCTTCAACTGTGATGGCTGCTCTGAAAGTAGAGCCTCCTATTTTATTTTATTTTATTTTATTTTATTTTATTTTATTTTATTTTATTTTATTTCATTTCATTTCATTTCATTTCATTTCATTTGTCCAAGAGGTCAGAGGTAGATTTTGGTGATATGGAAGTAGAAGCTTAACTTTACAGCCAATATTCCATTACAGTTTGCTGCTGTGTGACAGATGGCAGTAGAGGGGCAATCTGATAAAATGGTGTCTGACATGGAAGTGCAGATGAAGCAAAGACGTGCCACTGAATTCCTCCATGTGGAAAAATTGCATCCACTGACATTCATCGATGCTTTCTGAATGTTTGTGGGGACCAAAGAGTGGATAAGAACATGGCGAGGCAGTGGGTGATGTGTTTTGGCAGTGGCAACAGTGATGTGAAAGATAAGGTGCATTCTAGATGACCATTCACAGCTGTCACACCATGAAATGAATGGCACCTTCGTCAGTTCACCCCTGTGAATCGGTGGATTATGATCATTGTACAGAGCTGAATATTAGCTTCAATACATTATAAACAATGGTGTCAGAGCTGGAATATTGCCAAGTTTTTGCCAGTTGGGTCCTACAAATGTTCGCATGTCTGGTTTGAAGGTATCTAAGTGCAGACAGATAAACTTTGTTTGTTTGTGAAATTCTTGCAATAGACGGTACATACCTTTCTTGTGATTTTCTAGCTGGAGAAAAATGGAGCGTTTTAGTTGTATTTTAAATCTAAGGGATTTGGGGCCTTCCATCTGCATGGCAGGACCCGTAAGCTCACATTAATGTTAATTCTGAGACCCTGGATATCCAGGATAAAGATAATAATGGAGCTGATTTTTCACCTAATTTTCTTAAGAAAACACATGGAACATCAACATTCAGGAAACAATGGTTTCACATCACAGAAGGCTATAAACTTGATTGCAACAAATCTAATCAAAGGAACAACTCTCCAATTCTGTAGGTAATCGCTATAGTTTTTTGTAAAATAATTAGAAGTTGCAGTAGCCAAAAATTAAGAGGTAACTGTGTGATCAGAAAGATGTGATTACCTGATTAGTCATGAAAGTCAAACACCTGTGGTTTGTAGCAGTCATGCTCATTTCTTTCCATTGTTCCACATAAAAAACTTCTGTTCAAGTGTCTTTTAGTACTGTGAACAGTTTTCACAGATCCTAGCTACAAGCTGCTAAGAATAATTTATGGAATGAAGAGGGGAGGTATGAGGACAGTCTTGTCGTTAAAGTGTATGTTACTGTCAATAGCAAAATGATCAAGACCAACTAGTTTAAAATGGAAATCAAGCTTCACTAGGTAAGAAAAACCCTGAATAAACTTCTTTCAAGCTTTCAGGCTCTTTACTCAACAACATCTGTCGTCCAATAAATCGCCTTGAAAGACACTTCCTCCACAAGATAAATTAATAATGAGGATTCTAACTCTACTGGTTTGCACTGTGATCCAGTGCCAAAGGCCGTAACACATGTGATGTCTGGAAAGATTCTTAATAATTATTTTGCATTAAAGGTTTTCATAATGAAAACATCCTCCTTATATATATATTTACTAAAGACAGCTGACAAAAGAAAAGTTGCTAAGATAGATTATCTAAGAAGTTGTCAGTCTCAGTGGCTTTCACTGAGAAGATATTCTGTATGTGTATATAAACATATAAATCAATCAGCAGTATTCATATATATTCATATATATATGCATAGCAGCATAAACACTTGAATGAATTGAACTATTTCCTTAAAGCCCTAATAGTATAATATAGTATAAAAACTATAAAGTTTCTATAAATTACTGAAAAGCTTTGGCACTGAAAAGTTTACAAAGCCATATAGAAGTATTATCTTAGCAACTTTTTGTATGGTTTATTTTGGGTATGGTTTTTAAAGTTGTATTCATGGGGAGGTCCAACTCCCTGCAGCCTCTGTAGACTGAACATACTATGTACATCCAAATTCTTCAAGCAACTTTCTGTCAAAAACATTTATTTTAAACATGTTTTAATGCCAATGCCTGTTTCTCTTTAATAGATCTTTCTTCCAACTTCTACTGACATGGTATCTCTAGCATCTATTCCAGAATTTATCCAGTTTCTTCGAGACATAAAACATTACTCAAGTTTTCTTAATATTTTCCCAGCTGTACCCAAAATGAGAGCTAGCAATAAAAGAACAAACTTATTTTTGATGGGTTAGAAGATCAATGAGGTGAAGTGAGCTTCAGAACTACAGCCATTTCCATATCCTCTAAACAAATGGTATTTATTGCCCCCCTTCTATACTCCTCTTCAAGTGCAGACCAATAACTGAGTGTCATGATTTTATGATTTTTGCTATCAGTATTCCACATCCTAACATCATGTACTGTGTGGGAAGTATCGCCTTGGGGCTCAGCAAATTCCATAGCTGGTGAGAATACTGGACTTCTGGCCATGAGGCCCTGGGATAAGTGAACAAGAAAAGGGGAAACAAAGGATATGGCAAAAGATCACTGAACACTTTGCAGTCGGGCACTGTTTTGTTTTGCACATGCTGTTAAGGAGTCACAAAACACTTGCTGTTGTATAGCAGAGTAGTTGACCAGTGAAATGTTAGTGGAAAAGTACTGTCTGTAAGCACAAGGGTATAAGAGGTCCTGTTCATAATAAACAAAAACCGTCTTTTCTCTCTCACTTCTTAATTGTACCCTGGCACCCATGTGGTTACTCCACCACAGTTCTGCACTGGCAGTAAGGGAGTTAATGCTTCAGTTCTGTGGATTGTTAATAGTTTCCAGGTACCCTTCTCAGCGGAGATCTACAAATCCCAGAAGACTTCACTCTTCCATTTCCATTTTCTGTTCTGAGGGAAAAACAAAAATGCTCTCCAGTCATGAGACTGTACCTTTGTATTTTCTGCTCATCTCTGTGGTGTATGCTCCCAAGCCACCTTGTCTTCAGTATTAGAGAAAGTCCCATGGTTTTGGACATTCTCATTTATTTGTTTTATTAGCTTCAATTCCAATTATATTGTATTATATTATGTTATCTCACATTCTACTATCATATTTAGTAATTAGTTTTCTCCCTTAGCTCACTGCTGCTCTTTTGTTCTTAGACCCATCTCCCTATCTTTCCCTTGCTGCAATGAAGGGACGGGAACCCAGCTTGATGCAAGCTAATGTTCGTTTATTAAGCAACAGCTCACAGCTTATATACACAGAAAGGCAACGTGTGTTAAGATATGATTGGGCGAAGGTTACATTCCTTAAGGTTAAACATCATAACAGTACAAAGCACTCCTGGTCCTCTAAATGAGCAGTGCCTTCTGTTACAGTGTCCTGTTTCTTTTCACTCCTTAGACGTGGTTATCTCAACCTTATCAGCTTGTCTTTACACAGCC
Source organism: Oreortyx pictus (assembly GCA_036925125.1). Taxonomy (NCBI): domain Eukaryota; kingdom Metazoa; phylum Chordata; class Aves; order Galliformes; family Odontophoridae; genus Oreortyx; species Oreortyx pictus. The sequence goes on from JAUPFR010000004.1 coordinate 18,577,907, forward strand.
TGCATCCAAGGCTTATGGTCGAATTCCTGCTTAGCTAACAGTTCTGTCTGGCTCGCACTTTTGCCATCACCCACATCTCCCCCTTTCTGTTGCACTATGAATATTTTCTCTGTAGCATTGTCAATCATTTTTTACACACGTTGTAAAATACAAGGAAGTAACAGCAAAAGCATTACAATAGTCATCACAATATAGCACATCATTTTTAAGGTGTTGGGAAGCCATCCGTTGAGACCCCATTCCAAGAACAATTTGTCCAACCAGTCCCAATCCTTTTGTAGGTCTGGACGCCTACCTGTGTGACCTGGTGTAGGGAACCTGCTTTGGCAGGGGGGCTGTCCTCGATGATCTCTTTGAGGTCCCTTCCAACCACTATGATTCTATGATTCTATGATTTACTTTCTTTAGTAGATATATCTATAGCTTCAGATTGTTGTAGTTTTTATTTTTTATGTTTGAAGTTGGAGATTTCATGTATACATTACACATTTACAAATATTTTTTATAAATACATTTGTGTATTTCTATACAATGCAGTTTAATAACTTTTAAATTAGAGTTTATTGGTTTGAAGTATAAACTGTATTTTCACATTAGTCTCTTTTTTCACCTGCCACAACAAGAAGTTTTTGGGATTGTATTCAGAGGTCAGAGTTTAAATCAAGATTTTCCAGTCCATACGTAGGTAAGGCTACTTGTGAAAATGCAGAGCTAATAGCGGTGACTATGTTGAAAAATAGCATTTTGTAGCTGGGAATTTGCTCTATCACAACATTGTTGTGCTCCTTGTATCTGTTGTAATTTAGGAGCAACCTACATAAAAAGCAGAAGATCTGTAAGCATTTTTTTCTAGAGAATTTGAACTGAACATAAATTATCATTTGATTTTATAAATTACTATTAAATATATATTAAAATACATAAATTTTCTTACATTGCATAAGGAGTAATGTAATTGTATAATTAAACTTCTAGGTTTAATAATTTGTCATACAGGAGTTAAAATATGAGCTGTTAATCAGCTATAATTTCATTATATTATTCAGACTAACTCAAATGGCAATTAATGCAGTTGAACAAAATAAACTGTAGAATCACTTCCTGCTTTGCTATTTTCCTGTGTCATTAGTACTCCAAGAGATGAAAATGAATGTATTCTTTTTATCTTTGCCACTTGCTGCTCCTTCCACATTCTTAATGGTGTTGAGATCAAATATGCTATTCTCCATGCCAAAGTTTATAATTATTCTTTTCATGAGTATCATCACTTTATCATAAAAGTTTCTTTCTGACAGACTTGCATAGCGTTTAGAATGTGGACTTGAATAGCTGTATGACAAACATGTATTCTGACTAGCTGACAGTGACGGGATCTGGTCATTTTAATATGTGTGTTTTTCATAGCTTTTCCTCTAAGAGTTAATAACCCTTTGACTCATTTATTTTCAAAAGCCACAATTTTTCTCTGGTGTTATGTTTGTTTGTTTGTTTGTTTGTTTGTTTTTTACTTCGTCTTCATTGTCATTGACTTTCTGCTCAGATGTTTTATTCTTTAAATATTGTTGAGGTCTAGATGTTGGGAGAACTCTCTAGTCTGTAATATTCCTGTTGACTTTATGGATTTATTCAGAAGGCTGAATTACTGTAAATGGGTTCAGCAAAGGAAATCCTACTAAATAGCAAGGATTTGCTTATCATCCCTCAACTGAGATGGACAGAGTAGCCAGTGGGCTGAACTAAGAGCAGTGTGGATGGCTGTAACCCAGGAAAGAGGTGATGGCACATTGTACATCTGGATGGATAGCTGGGCGGCCTACCAACATCTTACACCATGGGTTGCACTGTGGGCCACTCAAGATTAAACTATGCTTGCCCAGCCAATCTGGTGTTGAGACAGGTGGTTGGATACCTGGAATGTGGTTATGCATAGAACAGTATACATCTACCATCATAGAATCATAGAATGGCATGGGTTGAAAAGATCATTTAGCTTAAACCCCCTTCCACGGGCTGAGTCAACAACCAGTAGACCAGTCTGCCCAGATCCACATTCAGCCTTGCCTTGGACAGCCTTTCTGGGCAACCTGTTCCACTGCATCACCATCTTCTGAGTGAAAAACTTTCTCCTAATATTTAACCTAAATCTCCCCTGTCTTAGTTTAAAACTATTCTCCCTTGTCCCATCACTATCAACCCATGTAAACAGTAGTTTCTCTTCCTGTGTATATGCTCCCTTCAAGTACTGGAAGGCCACACTAAAGTCTTCCCAGAGCCTTCTCCAAGCTAAACAAGCCCAGATCCCTCAACCTTTCCTCTTAGGAGAGGTGCTACAGCCCTCTGAGCATCTTAGTGGCCTGTTCCAAGAGTTCTGCTTCTTGCTTGTTCTGGGGGCCCCAGGCCTGTACAAAGTACTTCAGATGGAGCCTCACAAGAGCTGAGTAGAGGGGGACAGTCACCTCCTTCTCCACGCTGGCCGCCCCTTTTTTAATCCAGCCCAGGATATAGATGTCCCTCCAGGCTGCAGGTGCACACTGGTGGCTCATGTCCAGCTTCCCATACACCAGATTCCCCAAGTACTCTTCCACAGGGCTACTCTTCAGGATTGCTTTCCCCAGACTGTATAAATAAGTGGGACTGCCCCAACCCAAGCGCAACAGCTTGCACTTGGCCTCGTTGAACCTCATTAGGTTCACATAGGCCCACTTCTCCAGCCTGTCCAGGTCCCTCTGGATGCCTTCCCTTCCCCTCCAGTGTATCAATTGTACTGGTCAGATTGGTGCCATCTGCAAACTTGCTGAAGGTACACTCAATTCGGCTGTCTATGTCTTATGATGTTGAAGAGCGCTGGTCCCAAGATCAACCCCTGGGGGACACCTCTTGTGACTGGCTTCCACCCAGACATGGAACCGTTGATCACAACCATTTGGCTGTGACCAGTTCTTAATCTATCAAACAGTCCATCTTTCAAATCCATACCTCTCCAATTTAGAGTAAAGGATGTGGTTAAGAACCACGTCAAAGGCTTTGCAGAGTCCAGATAGATGACATTCATTGCCCTTCCTCTGTCCACTGATGCTGTCACGTTGTCATAGAAGGCCACCAGAACGATGAGGCAAGATTTGCCCTTGGTGAAGCCATGCTGGCTGTCTCTCTGTCTCTTCTCTTTGTCTCATTTGTGCCCTAACAAGGTAACCAGAAGGATCTCCTCCATGATCTTCCCAGGCACAGAGGTGCAGCTCAGTGGCCTGTGGTTCCACAGGTCATCTTTCTCCCTTTCATAAAATTAGGAGTAATATTTCCCCTTTTCCAGTCACTGGAGATTTCAACCTACAGTCAGGATATTTCAAATATGATGAAGAGTGGCTCAGCAACCACACCAGACATCTCTCTCAGAATCCTGTGTTGCATATCTTTCAGATTCATGGACTTATGTACACTCAGTTTCATGAAGAGGTCTTGGACTTATTCCACTGTTACAGCGGGACAGAACCCATTCCTCTCACTGTCACCTAGAGGTTCAGGGTCCTGGCAGACACGGGGAGCCTGACAAGCAGTGAAGACTGAGGCAGAGCACTTATTGAGCACTTCAGCTTTCCCCATGTCTGAAGAAGCCAGCTCTCTGTCCTCATTTATCAGAGAGGGAACACTCTCCTTCCTTGGTCTGTCTCCTCCTGCCTATGTACCTGCAGAACCTTTCCTTGTTATTTTTTGCACCCCTTGCCAAGTTCATCTCCATCTGTGCCTTGGCTTTCCTGATCTTCTCTCTGCACATGTAGACAACATACCTTTATTCTTCTCAGGCTACACAACCTTGCTTTCACTTCCTGCACATTTCTCCCCTTTCCCTCAATTTAAGCTGCACGTCCTTCTGTACTACTGTGTATCTGGACATGAGTCCGTGCTGACACCAGGGAATGATGAAGCTGACGCACTAGCTTGGATAACCTGGCTGGACAATTTGCAAGCAGACAACATTGCCCGGTGGCTACGTAAGATGTTTCGACGTGCCAGACAGTAGAGAATGTGTGCAGAACTATAAGCAATGGGGCTGCCCATCTGAATGTCAGGTATTGTTGGCTGAGGAAAACAACACTGAATAGTGGTTTCATCTGGCTTATAATTAGATGGGAGCAGGCCTGCTAGGGACGTGTAATAGCATTCTTAAGGCTGTTCTGAAGACCAACTCCCAGTCCCTCATATCCCGGCAGGGATAAAGTAACAACCTATATGACCTGAATGAAAGACCCAGAGACCCAGTGCCCTGCTATGTTACAAACAACTTGGGCCTCCCCACTTAGGATCCAAATTAAAGGAAGGGAAATATGACTAAAAGCCCAAGTTAGAACAATAAATAATTTTCTGCACCCTTCCCCTGAGAATTTAGAACCTGGAACCACAAGTAATTGGCACACGGCTATCTGAAATTATAATACATACCCCAATTTTTGTCATAAAGGACAGATCAGAGCCCCCTCTTTGGTACCTGATATAGTGAAACAATTGTCAATACCAGGACAAAGGCACGGTATAAAAAGAATGGACATGCCCCTCTCCAATAGGAAATTTTGATGCAGAGCAGTAACATGGCATGTATTCTATCATGGAGGGGAGATCTGACTCTCTCAGTGGCAATTAAACGCTTACCCTTAGATCTGTGGCCAACCAGGATGCCCAAACAGTGGCAGAAGCAGCAGGAGCTCTGGTGTCACTGAAGAATTTCCATGATATCTTATTCTTCAGTGACATTTAATGATGGACTTTTTGAATGTCTTCTGCAAAAGAAGCCAGAAGGAGATGTAACTGAAATCTACGGACTATTTATGGCATGATGGGCAAGAATGTATCTGCGTCGCAACACAATATCAGTGCCAAGGCATATTGTACCATGACTCAAATTGTGAACTAATTTGTAAAGGGTAGCATGACCCCAGAGTGCTCAATCATTGGTTCACACTGTGAAGGGGTGGACTGTATGGAAACTGTTAGGTCATGCCCTGAACCTTAGCGATTGAGCACTTAGCGAAGGGGTGTAGCCAGCCCTGGGAGACATACTGTGATACTTTGACATAGTGACACTGAGACATTGTGACGTAGTGACATTGTGGCAGTGTGAAACTGTGACACTGTGACATTGAGACACTGTGACACGGTGCCACTGTGCCATCGTGACACTGTGACATTGTGGCGTAGTGACATTGTGACACAGTGACACTGTGACATTGTAGCATTGTGACACTGGGACATTTTTACACTGGGACAAGGTGAAACTGTGCCACTGTGACATTGTGACACTGTGAATGTTACATTGTGACATTCTGACACTGTGACATTCTGAAGTTGTGACATTGTGATATTGTAACACTGGTACACTGTGACATTGTGACACTGGTACACTGTGACACTGTTACATTGTAGCATTGTGACATTGTGTCATTGTGACACTGTGACTTTGTGACGTTGTGACATTGTGACATTGTAGCATTCTGACATAGTGCCATTGTGACACTGTGAAACTGTGACATTGTGATGTTTAGACAATGTGACATTGTAGCATTGTGACATAGTGTGGACGGTTTGTGGGCTGGTTCGGCCCGGTTCCGTGACAACTAAGGAAGGAGACCCACAGGCCCACACCCCGGACAAGGGGAAGGGTGAAAGGGAAAAGGGAGATGAGCCCCCCCCCAAAAAAAACAAAACCATTGGGGCAAACAGTTCCAGGTGTACTGAACGCCCCTCCAGGTGAAGGCAAACTGTGGCCTGCATTCTGTGGCCAAGGGAATTGAAAAGAAGGCATTGGCAATGTCAGTGGTGGCATACCACTTGGCTGCTTTTGACTCCAGTTCATACTGGAGTTGTAGCATGTCCGGCACAGCAGCACTCAGTGGAGGTGTGACTTCATTCAGGCCACGGTAATCTACCGTCAACCTCCATTCTCCACTGGCTTTACGCACCAGCCATATGGGGCTGTTAAAAGGCGAGTGAGTTTTACTGATCACTCCCTGGCTCTCTAGCTGACGAATCAGATTATGAATGGGGAGCAAGGAATCCCTGTTAGTGCGGTACTGCCGTCTGTGCACCGTTTTTGTAGCAATTGGTACCTGCTGCTCTTTTACTTTCAGTACCCCCACAACAGATGGATCTTCTGACAGGCCAGGTAAAACAGATAGCTGCTTAATGTTATCTGTGTCCACAGCAGCTATTCCAAAAGCCCATCGATACCCCTTGGGATCCTTAAAGTGCCCCCTTCTGAGATAGTCTATACCAAGTATGCATGGGGCCCCCTGTCCGGTCACTATAGGATGCTTCTGCCAGTCTTTACCACTGAGGCTTATTTCTGCCTCCAACACAGACAATTCCTGAAAGCCCCCAGTCACTCCAGAGATATGAATCAATTCTGTCCCTTTATAACTTGAAGGCATTAGAGTACATTGTGCACCAGTATCCACCAGTGCCTCATATTTTTGTGGTTTTGATGTGCCAGGCCACCGAATCCACACAGTCCAGTACACTCTATTATCCCTCTCCCTCCTCTGGCTGAGGGCCGGGCCCCTCTATTCATTACCTGCAGTGATAGGTATAACTTCACTAGTAGTTGGTCTGTGTTGTAATTCTCTCACCCGTGCTCGCAGTGCAGGGGTGGGTTTTTGATGCCATTCCTTCATATCTTCTCCATTTGCACGTAAGTAACTCCAAAAAGCCACGCGTGACATGAAGTTAGTGAAGTTAGTGCTGTCATTTGCTCAAGCAGGACGGCGTTTGCTTCTGATAGCTGCAACCGATTCAACCCTATCAATCAGTCGGGATAATTTTCCCAATATATCTTCCATTTGTCCTTCTAACTTTGATATGGCTGAAATGGACGCGTATGGCGGCGGAAATTTTTGTTCGAAGTTTTGAAGTGTAAGAACTAGTTCAAAAACTGGGGGTTTTCTGTCTTGCTCCTCATATCTGTTGAACGTTGTCACTAGTGTACTGGCATACCTTTCTGGTGCTGTCTTTGAAAGCTTCTGACATATTTCAGGTGTACTCCTTACTTTCTCCGGATCATGGTCCCGATCATCAGGATCAAACGTGGGATCATACAGCATTTCCACCACAGCTGTTTCTCTCAAATACTGGATGCCTTCCTCAATAGTTTTCCATCTTTTCACTTTAGGTGCCAGGTCACTCTTGTAGGGATATCTTTCTCTCACAGCTACTAGCATTCGTTGCCAGAGGCTGGCGATTCCATCCATATACCTGCTGATCCCTCTGTCGACAGCCGGATCTCGGGCAATGTTTCCTAGTTGGCGAGCTTCGTTACTATCAAGGGACACACAGTTGGCCCCATTGTCCCAACACCGAAGCAACCAAGTGACAATACTCTCATCCGGATGTCGAACAAACTCCTTTCTTGAGCCTTGGATCTCAGACATTTTCATGGGCCGACGAAACGTGGTAACTTTGACTCTCTCCTCATCTTCATCATCATTATCTTCTCCGTGTCTCTCACTTTTCTTTGTTGCCTTTCTCGATGGTGGTGGGGTTGTGCCCTCTCCCTCGCCTGTATCTTCCTCTTCTTTCATCACCTCTTCTTTGCGTTCTAGGCGCGAGGACACACGTTTCCATTTCTGGCCTTCCACAGGGGCAACTGACTTTGATACTGGTGCTTCCTTTGGCTGGTCAGGTGTGACTGGGAGGTTTTCCTCTTTGGTTTGGGCCTCAGTTTGGACACTCTCTCTCTTCATAATAGTATATAAACCTCGGTAAGCATAAGCCAAGCCCCAAATAAGCTGTTCCACCTCAGATCTTTCTGAGCCGCAACATCCTTTACTCAGATACAGGCCTAGCTCCTCAGGATCCTGCAAGTGTTCAGGAGCGAAATCCCAGGGCATCGGTGGTCCCCATGCTTCTAATTTCTTCCCTAAAACTCTCCTACTCTCCCTGCCATTCAACATTCTCTGTTTTTGGGAGAAGCTTCCTGCACATGATGTAAAGTGCTATTACATGCAGGAAGACTAGTATCCCAATCATTAACACCATCCCTAAGCTGTAATCTTGAAAATTCATAGGAAACTGAGAGGGGAACCTGGACACACATTCAAACATCATATGGTCACAATGTCAGTATGTCACAATGTCGATATGTCACAATGCTAAAATATTACAACGTCACCATGTCAGAGTGTCACAGTGTCACAATATCACTCTGTCACAACGTCACAGTGTCACAATGTCACTGTGCCAGAATGTCAATATGTCACAATGCTAAAATGTCACAATGTCACAATTTCACAGTGTCACAGTGTCACAGTGTCCTGGTGTAACTATGTCGCAAAATCACAGTGTCACAATGCACAGTGTCACAGTTTTGCCTTGATATATCTTTGCAATGTCATAGTATAAAAATATCTCAGTTTCACAGTGTCACAGTGTCACAATGCCACAATGTCAAAATGTCACAAAGTCACAATGTCTCAACATTGCAATGTCACAGTTTCCCAGTGTAACAATGTCACTTTGTTACAGTGTCACTATGTCACAATGCTACAATGTCACAATTTGTCATGCTCCAATATAAAGGAGGAAGACGAGGTTCTTTATATGTATGTGTATACCCGATGTCGAGATTAAGACACAGCGGGTCAAATGTTAGCCCAACCAGTTTATTACAATAACTAGTTGCTTAGGGATATGGCGAAGGGAAGGTGGGCGATAGAAAAGAGATGAAAAGCGAGGAGACTTGGCAGAAAGCGAGAGAGAGAGAGAGAGAGCATCACCACCGTGGATCCGGCGAGGTCCGTAGTGCGTTGATCTCAGGAACTAATCTGGTCACCGCGGGGGTGGGAGAAAGACGGGAAGTTTTGCAGCAAGCAGGCACCATGTGTGGAGGGTTCTTCCAAAGAGGTTTTTCCCTCAGGAAAGTCTCTTCTTCAGAGTCTTTGGTTTAGTGGCGCCGAGAAAACCAACCGAGCAACTCGACACACCAATGAGTTGTGTCAAGCAGCTGTTCCCCGCCCTGTTACAGTGCTGGGTACACGGGGGATCGCTCCACCAAACATGCACACCAAAGAGAGAAACGAATACATATTTAAAGGTATAGCACATGCATATTCATCACATTCCAAACTCTGGTTATTGAGGGGATTAAACCTAAGTGTCAATTTTGCTGTAAATTTTCAAACCTTGATGGGGGAGAGCTCCTCACCATTCCTGTGGGTGTTTTGTTTTAAGAGAGGCATCTGCTTGGTTATCCTGTTGGGACAACAGGATGTCTGTCCTGCTTTCTTTAGCTGCCTCCATGTTCTGGCATTAGTTCGATTTATGCCCACCCAACACATCTGGCCCAACAGATAAATCAACAGGGAGTAGCACATTCGGTGCCATGTACAAATATTATCGTCCTTTGCGGTGATCAGTTTCTCCAAGCCGTACCCCAAAAAAGACTACTTGCCCCTATTTCAGCTTATCTTTACAACCACAAACAAAGACATTGAGGCGCCAAGACAACCACCTAGATGATTTGCAGTTGTCAATTAGAGTCTTACAGTCAGAAAGGCCACGTGAAGCAAGCTTTGAGACAACAAAAGTAAAAACAGTTTCTGTCCTTCACACCACCCGGTGGCTCAAAGATTGCTTGAAACCAATGCATGAACATCCGTCCACAGTGGTGAAGGAGAGGAAAATAAAACAAAAAACAAGCATAAGGGAAAAGAGGAGGGGGAGGTGAGGGGGAGTTAAAAGTTACACAATTGCTATAACACGTTTCTTGGGCTTAGTTACAAATGTTACTCTGACCTGTTGGATTTGTCCATCATCAGTTGGAGCGGTTACAAGGTGCATCAAAGATACAACATGTTGAGTAATTTGAATAAAACATGGAATCATACAAGGAATAAACAGAAGGGCTGCAGCAACACACAATAGATAAAATAGAATGCATTTCACCCATGGGCCTAGGCTTTTCCAGGTTTGGACAGGAACATGGACAATTTGTTTAACAACTTTGCCATTATCATCAATTTTTAGACAACAATTAAAGTTATTCACTTTGCCACAAACAACCTATTCCTCAACAACATACCAAGCACTAACTGGTTTTGCAATGCCGTTATCAGTACTTGTTGCATTTGTGATTTTAATTCTCAGAAAGCATATCTAGTCCAATTCAAAAATACGTGGATTTGCCAGGACCATAGATGAAACAAATATGTTTTCTAATAGGCTGAGGGAAGGTATGACTTCACCACACTGCAACATTGCATGTTGCTTCAAAGTTAAATGTGAACAGAATTGTCATTTGAGTATTTCAAAAGCAACTGAAATGCTGAGAGAGAGATATATATACTAGATTGGCAAGTTCAAGTATTGTTATAGTCTGTATAGTGTTTTTAGGATATCCCATAATATAAAACATTAGGGAAACATACGCAGAAACATACACTTTACTTAAGAAAACATAGACACTTTCCAAAAACCATGTTTTGAATGGAGCGCCTGAACTGGTGTTACACTAAACATCTCTCTGACACTAAAAAGCATCAATAACATCATGGGTTTCTTTTTGTGACCACATCTGACAGATATTAGATGGGTCCCTTGGTTAATTTCCAAATTTATTAGGAAGTTGGAAACACCATAGCAGAGTTACATGCAAATCATAATCAGTTTGATAAAAAGAGGTAGAAGATGGGATCAAAAGGAATGGCATTACTGTGCAGGGAGTAGCCAGTAAGCCAGCAAAACCTGTGAAAACTCAAACCCAAGTATGAAGTTTAACAGACCAAAAGACAACACCCACACCCACAACAACCTGAAACATGAGACTATGCAACCAAAATACACAGTGTATTCAGCGTTCTAGTATGATCAGATCTTCAATATTTGTCCCAAAACACAAATGATTAAAGTCAGCTGTCTGCCTTTCTGTGTTCAGTCGAGGTCCAACGGGGGTTTTCCGTGAAACAAAACAGGACATTGGCTTGACCTTTTGGGGCTTGTTAATATGGTTAAAATGAGGGAATAATCCAGTGAGTGGTGCTTTTGTATTCCTTTTCCCAGGCACCCTTAGCCTTCTAAGCGTATTTAACAGGTCATTTCCTTTCGTTGTAAGTTTTCTAATGTACATCCACCCTCCTCCCCCCCACTCACTTGAGAGGGGCGAGGGAATTAGTTTTCCTGCAGTCCTAGTGCCCTTGCTGATTCCAAAGTCGGGGGCACTCGGAGGTGGAGCGTCACTACTTTTGGACTTTTGTTGCGGCCACCTGTTAACTAACTCCTCTAACTTGTCTGTAGATAATTGTCACGCTCTAATATAAAGGAGGGAGACGAGGTTCTTTAAGATTATGCGTATACCCAGCGTGAGATTAAGAAACAACGGTTCAGATGTCGGTCCGACCAGTTTATTACAAATACTGACCAGGGACATGGGGAAGGGGAAGGCGGACACTGTTAAGGTTGATGGGGAAGGGAAGGCGAGCGATAAGAAAGAAAGGAAAGAAGCAAGGGTTTGTATAACGCAGGGAAAGTCACCAGCCAGGATCCTAGGGGCGGTCCGGTTGCAAGCGGATCTGACGGACCGAGGCCGAAGAGCAGGGGTGGCAGAAGCAGGGAGAACAGCAGCAGCGATGGGCAGCCTTGAGCAGCAAGCAGTCAAAAACAGCGAGAAACAGCGAGGGGTCCGCACCGGAGAAGCAGCGAGGGGTCAGCACTGGAGAAGCAGCGAGGGAAGCAACCCCGAGAGGGGCAGCAGCGAACAGTGATCAGCTCATGAGGTCTCTCCTAAGAGAAGACCTCTCCAGGCAGCAGCAGTGATCAGCTCGGGAAGTCTCTCCGAAGAGAAACTCCTGGCAGCAGCAGAGAAAATCCCCCCAACATCGTGGCTGCAGGACCCCTCTATTTATCTTCCAGATTCCTCCAGTCTACGTGACAAATCCCGTGCTAGTGTGCCAGGCAAGCATCTCCTGAGATGGCTATCTCCCCACGGAGATGAGTACCAAACAAAAGAGTGTTCAGCGGCCATTGAGCTGCAGCTTATCTCTCTTTCGTTGCCCCAGGATGTGCCCATCTGCTTGACCATCCCTTAGACCAAGGATTTCACAACCTTGTCCAGGACTAGCTTGGACATGTTCGGACATGTTCATCAGCAAACTTTGAGGCAATGGTATAATAATAGTCTCTTACAATAATCCATCCATTAGTTCTCATGGAATGCCCTTCTGCCGGCCCAGCATCCAAAAACTATTACGTTTACGATCTATATTTCGCCCGCTTGGTTTCACTGAAAATGAGACCCTTTTAGATCTGTTGTTCTCCCGATTAGATAGGGGAGGGGTCGAATTGGCCTCCGCACGCCTCATTCCCTTTGTCTCAAATTTGCTGGTGGAAGAAATCACTGGTCCATATTTTCTCCCATAGTTAATTAATTCTTGGGCAACCTTCCCCCACGTCCACACTTTGTATCCTGACTGCACACGATAGAGGTTGCAGTTCCTTCTAATGCTGCCCGGGTTCCTTCTCCTTGAGACATATCCTGTATCATTCCTTGCAATTGTATGCCTATGGGTTTCAGCGATTCTGGAAGCCCCCTGATAAGAGGGGTCATTCTCTCAACAGGCATCATCATAGGGGATTCATGGTGTGGCTGCAGCTTTCTATCATACATCGTTTGCAAACAAGCAGCCTTTTGAACACTTTCTACTAATTGATCTACTGTCCCAGTAATGGTAAGGGGCTCTCCCCTTTCTAGAGGGTTAAGACCACCTGCCCAATAGGCAACTCTCTGTATAAGAGACCAGGGAGCACAACTGTTACCTGTAGTTAAAAATACTCCTGGTCCCCAATAACCGTTAGCCTCTTTTTCAGATAAAAGTATCTGATCTCCACCTGTGAGGCTGACTCTCCATACGTACTCTGTTTCTGATTCTTTAGGAGAGCGGCCAAAATCTCTTTTCAAGGTTGCTAGCTCAGTAACAGAGAAAGGGATTTCTTCACTATTCATTTGAGGATCTAAATCCTTGCCATTGTTGTTTGAAATCTCAGTTTTTATTGAAGGACACAAGAGAGATGGGAGGGCTTCTAATTTGTCAACATTTGCCTTTATACCTTGCAATTCCTCCCTTGGATAAGTTTTCTTTTGAGGTGCACTAGTACCACTGGCATCCTTACCCGTTAACACTTCCCTTAAAGCCATTTGCAACAGATCAGAATTATGCTTTTCCCTTTCTAATTGCTCCTCTAGGTTTACAATTTGATTTCGCAAAGCTTTTATCAATTCCTGACTTACTTTAACTGATTCCTGCAGCGCTTGTAAAGCTTGGCTCTCTGCTTTAAGCTGCTGGTCACGGAATTCTATGGCTGCAACCAGAGCCGAACCCAATATTGCACAAATAAGTGCCTTTCCTTTTCCAGCTCGGGCATGAGCATTCTTTTGCAGAACACTAATACGGTCTGAAACACTCTGCAAGTTATGCCAGTTCTGCTGTGCCCAGTCTACCCCTGTTAACGAGGGTCTGGCACCATGCTTTTCTAAAAGGTCAAATAACACATCTTCACCTTTCATTGCGACTACACTGTCGCTCATTTCTCAATATGCAGAAAGAGCTACACGGAGAAAGAGAAAGAGTACAGTATCCAAAACTTTGAGTAAAACAAATGCAAATACTCAAATCACTCCTCTGTTTACTGAGAGCAGCATGCCAAAGTCAAAGAAGATCAAAGAAAATGCTAATACGTAAAGCACTTCTCACTTCCCTGTGAAGCCACACACAGAGAAAAAAAACTTCAAACACCACACCTAAGTAAGGAAATACCCTTAAGTTTCAAAAATACACAATAATCTTCACAGGTCCCGAAGTTCCTTAATAGGTTCCTGAGAGACACACACATAAAAAGTTCCAAAGACACAGTTAAGTTTCAATATGTGGAGTGATCTTCCTGGAGTAGTGCTCACGTTAATCAATTATCAAATTATCACTCCTTGCAACTCCAGGAGGTGCACACAGGAAAAGGATCAACTTTACTTAAAGTTCCCGCAAACGCAGCTATGGTTCAATATGCGGAGTGGTTCTTCCTGGAGAGGTACAGACGTCTAAGTTATCACAGTTATCACTCCTCACAACTCCAGGAGGCACACACAGGAAAGAGGTTCAAATTTCACACTTAAAACTCAATATTCAGAGTGATTCTTTCTGGAGAGGCACTCACATCTAAATTATCAAAAATAACACTCCGTGCAACTCCAGAAGGTACACACATCAACTATACCTGGAAGGGCAACACTCTCTACACTACACTGTCGGGTATCCTGCCGACTACGCCATTAAAGATGTCACGCTCCAATATAAAGGAGGGAGACGAGGTTCTTTATATGTATGTGTATACCCGATGGTGAGATTAAGACACAGCGGGTCAAATGTTAGCCCAACCAGTATATTACAATTACTGGTTGCTTAGGGATATGGTGAAGGGAAGCGATAGAAAAGGGATAAAAAGCAAGGAGTCTTGATAGAAAGCAAGAGAGGTATAATCAGCACCGTGGGTCCAGCGAAGTTCATAGTAGGTCCATTGATCTCAGGAACTCGTCTGGTCACCACGGGGGATGGGAGAAAGCCGGGAAGCTTGGCAGCAAGCAGGCCTCAGGGTTCATCCGAACAGTTTCCCCCTCTCAGGGAATTCTCTGTGTGCTCTGCGGGAGTTCTCCATCAAAGATGTTTTCTTGGGGAGTTCTTTTCCAAAGTCCTAAGTTTAGTGAAGGCCTTTTATCCACCATTTCTCAGTTTTTTTTCTTTTTTCTCTGTTAGTGTGACATACCTGGCCCAACAGATAAGCCAGCAGGGAGTGGTACCTTCATTGCCAGGCACAAGCATTATTGTCTTTTGCAGTGATCAGCTTCTCCAATCCGAACCCCCCAAAAAAACAGGCTTGGCCCTGCTTCTGCTTATCTTTACAACAATAAGCAGAGGCACTGTGGCACGGTGACACCCACCCAGATAACCTGCAGTTCTCACTTAGAGTCTCATCACCAGAAAGGCCTCACGAAGCAAGCTTTGAGACAATAAATAAAAGAAAACAGTTTCTGTCTTTCACATGGGCCTCTTTTCTCCTCTTCTCTTACACTGTCTGCTTCCTCTACTTTCTCCTCCTCCTCTTTCTTCTCTTCCAAGGGAGTTGAGATTCTTTTCATTTTCTGTCCTCTTACAGGGGTAACTGACATAGATTCTGGTGCTGTCTGTAATTGATCAGATTGGTCAGTTTCAATGCTCTTTCTTTCTAGCTCCACTGGGAGGGTGTCTTGTTGAGGCTGGAGGGCATCCAAGTTGCATTGGAGAGTGTTGAAGTTGGACTGGACATTCTGTTTCTTGGCTAGGAGACTCTCTTTCTGGATCCGCAGAGTACAGCAACTGCAGTACAGATAAGCTTCCTAAGTAAGCTCTTTGAGGGCAGAGAGAGATTCACTCAGAAAGTATTTCACTCTTTTGCACCCAACCTTGCCCCAGGTTAGGTGCCAAAAATGCCAATTGTTAGTGGGCTGGTTTGGTCCAGGTCTGTGACAATTTGGGCGGACCCACATCCCGGGAAAGGGAAAGTGGAAAAGGGGAAAAAGAAAAGGGAGATAGGCCTAAAAACAAAACAGTGGCCATGATCTGAGGAGGGAAGCTAATGTACTGAGTAAGATATCGGAATGCAAAATAACACAATATAATTGGAGTTGAAGCTAATAAATCAAATGCAATAAGAGAGAGAGAGCACCCACAAACCAGAGGCCTTATGATAAATGCTGAAGGCAAGATGGCTAGTGAGCACCTGCTGCTGGGTTAATGTGAGAGGGAAAGAGCCTGCGTCTCATGACACGCAAACAGTTTTTATCTTTCCCACTGAGCAGAAAAGAGAAAAATGCAAAGCAAAGCAAAGTCCCCTGGCGTACGTAGTTCTTCTCTTCTGAGACAGATGTACCCGGAGCTATCGATGATCCGTGGGGGTTGGAGCATTAACTCCTTAACTCCCAGTGCACTGCATGATGCTATGATACGGAATATACCAGTAACAAAAATCATAAAACATGACAGGTGGCCAGCCCCTCCTTCTGTGATCGGTAGACACTCTTCTTCCACTTGAGTTTGCTCAGATGTAGCCTCATAGCTGCATTCCACTCCACATCACAGCCCACACAAATGCTAATTTTGAGAAGTTGTTATTATTTCTGCATAAATTCCAGGGCGGGGGACAGAGAGACAGCTCCCATGGCAGCGCCTGCTGTAAGTCCTTTAGGATGCATGTTGAAAAACTGGAAGAGAAATCCGAGATCCATTTGGCTGCTTTCGACTCCAGTTCATATTGCAGCTCTAAAATATCTGGCACAGCAGCACTCAGTGGGGGTGTGACTTCATTCAGGCCACGGTAATGTACCGTCAGCCTCCATTCTCCACTGGCTTTACGCACCGGCCATATGGGGCTGTTAAAAAGTGAGTGAGTTTTGTTGATCACTCCCTGGCTCTCTAGCTGACAGATCAAGTGATGAATGGGGAGCAGAGAATCCCACTTGGTGCGGTACTGCCGTCTGTGTACCACTGTTTTTGTAGCAATTGGTACCTGCTGCTCTTTTACTTTCAGTACCCCCACAACAGATGGATCTTCTGACAGGCCAGGTAAAACAGATAGCTGCTTAATGTTATCTGTGTCCACAGCAGCTATTCCAAAAGCCCATCGGTATCCCTTGGGATCCTTGAAATGTCCTCTTCTGAGATAATCTATATTGAGTATGCATGGAGCCCCCTGCCCAGTCACTATGGGATGCTTCTGACAGTTTTTACTAGTGAGGCTTACTTCTGCCTCCAACACAGACAATTCCTGAGAGCCCCCACTCACCCTAGAAATATAAATCAATTCTGTCCTTTTATAACTTGAGGGCATTAGAGTGCACTGTGCTCCAGTGTCCACCAGTGCCTTATATTTTCGTGGCTCTGATGTGCCAGGCTATCTAATCCACACAGTCCAAAACACTCTATTATCCCTTTCCTCCCCTGGCTGGGTGCAGGGCCCCTCTATTGGTTACCTGCAGTGACTGGAGCAATTTTGTTAGTGGCTGATCTTTGCTGTAATTCTCTCACCCGTGCTTGCAGTGCAGGAGTGGGATTTTAAGCCACTTCTTAATGTCCTCTGGATTTGCGTGTAACAAGCTCCACATGGCTGCACGCGACATGGAGTTACTGCTGTCATTTGCTTGACCAGTGAGGCGGTTGCCTTTGATGGTTGAGACTTCCATCAGTTGTATCAGTTCCTTCATCAGAAGGATCTCTGGATCATAATCGTCTTCATCAGGTGTTTCTGATACCGACACAGGTTCATCCCTTTTAATCACTAGGGACAATTCCTCCAGCATACTTTCCTGTGTCTTCTTCATTTCACCTACTTGTTCTGCTGCCGTTGATACAGCTGAAATGGAAACGTGATGGCGGAAGCTGTTGTTCAAAATTTTGAACTGTAATAGTCAATTCAAAAACTGAGGGTCTTCTGTCTTGGTCTTCTTATCTACAAAACGTTGCTACCAGTGTACTCGAGTACCTTTCTGGTGCTGTTTTTGAGAGCTTCTGACATACATCAGGTGTACACCTTACTTTCTCAGGATCATGGTCCTGGCGTGGATCGTTAGGGACAAACTTGGAACCATACAGCATCTCCACTACTGCTGTTTCTCTCAAAAATTGGATGCCTTTCTCCACAGTATCCCATCTTTCACCTTAGGCTCCAGATCGTCTTTATAGGAGTGTCTCTCCTTTACAGCCACTAGTACTTGTTCCCAGAGAGTGGTGACTCCATTCAGACATGGCACCGTTGTCCCTGCACTGCAGCAACCATGTGACAACAGATTCATCCGAGCACCGTACAAACTCCTTCCTTGAGCCTTGGATTCTAGGTGGTGGTGGTGCTGAGAAGGGCCCCTTGCCTGGATCTTCCTCTTCTTTCTCTGCTTCTTCTTCTTTCCGTTCTAGGAGCAAGGACACCCGTTTCCATTTCTGGCCTTCCACAGGGGCAACCGACATTGATGCTGGTGCTTCCTGTGATAGGTCAGGTCTGACTTTGAGGTGTCCATTTTTGCTTTGGAACTCGGTTTAGAAAACCATTTCTCACCAGAATATTAATTATAGCTCGATAAGCACAAACCAAACCCCAAACAGACTGTTCCTTCTGAGATCTTCCTGGGCCACACGATCCCTTACCTAAATACTCACTGAATTTCTCAGGATCCCACAGGTGCTCAAGATCAAAACTGCATAAAACCGGGGGTCCCCATGCTTCTAATTTCTTTCCTAATTTTCCCCACCTTCCCTGCCATTCAGTACTCTCTGGTTTTGAGGAAGGCTTCCTCCACATGATGTAAATTACTATTGCAGAGATTACATGCAGAATAATGGATAACACAGTTGCTAGGCTGGCATCCTGAACATAGGTAAAGACCTGAGTACCTGGAAACCAATCCAAATGCCGTATAATCTGCCACGCTAGCCAGGGTGTTCAGGCACGAGGCAGATAACCTCATCAGTGCACTAAAGTAGCTGTACACAGATATGACTCCGGTGCTGAACATAGCGAGCTTAAAAAGACACTAACATGCTCTAAGGTACATGAAGACCCTTAGTCCTCTTAGCACCAATTTTACAATGGAGTATAAATCCTGCATTGCCCGCTTTCTCCACCACAGTGACACAAGGGAAACAGAGAAGAGAGAGAGATAAAAAAGAACAAAACAACGGCACCATCGGTGGCCACGCGGCCACCCAATAAGAGCCGTGAGCTCGGGGTCAACAACAACAATAAAAAAGATAGGGAGCTCCAGAGCCATTAATGTTGGCTCAGCTGCAGCTGAATTGGGCACAGAATGCTTCTGCACTTCATCCATGACAACTGCTTGCATTTCACTTGCTCCCAAGATCACTCCGATCCACCACAACAGACTGGTTCTTCTTCTCTTACGTGCTTATAGGAAGTGATGAGAGGGCCAACAAAACCCCTGTCATGAGAGTATGCAAAGTAGCAGCATGTTCATAGGAGGTTAGAAAGCAACACTTTAGACCTAGAGTCCTGAGAAGGGTGAAAGTCACAGCAAAAAGGAGACTGTGACAAAAACCATAGGTGTGATTTGCAATGCAAGGAGCACACAGCTTCTCTGGGGATGTGTCAGCTGAAATGCAGTAAAGAGAATCAGTCATTACAGGTAAGGCTGCAAGGCAAAATTCCCTGTTGGTGTCACTCCACGTACTTCAGAGTTAAAGGGTGTGGAGCATCTCCCACATGTGAAAAGATAGAGTAACCTGGGTCTGTTCAGCCTGGGGAATAGAAGACTGAGAGGGGAGCTGACTGATGTTTACAAATATCTAAAAGGGAGGTGAGAGGCAAATGGAGGAGGCCAGGCTCTTCTTGGTGCTGTGAAGCAACAGGAGTAGGAGAACTGGCCTAAAGCTTGTGCATAGGAAGTTCCATACTAACACGCAGGAAACCTTCTAAACGGTAACAGTGACAGTGCACTGGAACAGGTTGCCCAGTGGTGTGGTGGAGTCTCTTGCTGTGGACATATTCAAGACCCGTCTGGATTCCTACCCTACTGTAGGGTACCTGCTTTAGAAGGGAGATTGGACTCAACAAGCTCATGAGGACCATTCCAAGCGCTGTGACTCTGTGATTCTCCCTACGATTTCTTTCACCTTTTTGAAATGCAAACTCAAAATGGATATCTTTGAGTCTGGATTTTTGGGTCTCCAAGATAGAAAGCAAGATGGTTTTGTTTTTTTCCCTTGAAATGAAAACCCATTTGTCTTATTGCACACGACAGTCACGCCCAGGCACACAGCACTACTGAGCAAGCAGGAGCATTGCTTACTGGTACTTCACCTTCGCAAGAAGTTAGAAGAACGCAGAATTTCTTGCAGTGTATCAGTCAAAGGTCTGGCAAAATGTGCCGATACGTAGCTCACATCAGGGCCAGCAGCACAGAGCTGAAAGCCAGTGCCGTGCAGATACTGCCTGCTGTCTTTGCTCTCTCAGTATCAGCATTATCTCTTCTGCCAGGAAACAGACTCTCGGATGGACATCATCTTCCAAAGACCTGAGGGCTGTAACAGAGGGAAACAGCAGAAGTGATAACCACCAGCATCCCCTCTGGCCCATGCCAGCACCACCCATCACTTTTCCATACCAGAAGAAGCACGTAGACTGAGGGATCAGCTGGAAACCACTGCTCAGGAGTGTCCCACCTGCTCCAGGATTGTTCCCCTCCTTCTGCAGCATTTCCATGCAGCAGGGCAAGGCACAGTTGCACACTGCCCACACTCTGCCCCCTGCCCTCAGCCCCAGCACACACAGCGCTGCCCTCACTCACCACTGTAGATTTCATTCAGCCTTTCCTCACTTTGTTCCCGGCAGTGCTGCACAGCCAGCCCTAGGTAGAGAGATCCCATCAGACCCCAGTTCCCCAACATGCTCCCAGGAGAAAAGACTCCATCCCGGCCAACCCAGCTGCTTGCCCTGCTGTGCCCCAGGCAGGGACAGGGCTCGATGGGGGGACTTGAGCAAGGCACCCATCAGGGCTACTGCCATGGTCAGGGTGCATCTTGTGGGGGTGCAGGGCTGCGCATTGCTGACAGGACAGGGCCCAAAGAGGAAGCCAGGGATTGGGCTCACCGATGAATTCGATGGCCTCGCATCACACAGAGGACTGAGAATCCCTCAGGTATGCCTGAGGTGGTATGCCTCAGAAAGAATGTTACAGAGGCATTTTTCTCTTGTCTCTCTCCTGACTGAAGAAAGAAAATGTAGCGGAAAAGAGAGGCATGCAGCACATGACAGGTGTCGGTAGCCAAAATGGCTACTGCCGTTAAGCTTTATTTTAACCATGACTGTAGTAAAGATGACTGAGAAAGAAAGGCTGCAGAGATTCATAGAATCATTCAAGACGGATGGGACCCTTAAACGACACCTAGTCCAACTGCCTTGCAATGAATACGGACACCTACAGCTGGATCAGGTGCACAGATCCCAGTCCAGCCTGATCTTGAACGTCTCCAAGGACGTGGCATCTGGGCAACTGTCACGGTGTTATCTGTGACAGGGACATAAGGGAAACAAAGAAGGGAGAGAGGAAGAGAAAAAACAGCACCGTTGATGGCCACGTGGCCATCCAAGCAGAGTCGTGCACACGGGGGGCGGGGGGAAGGATGGAGGGACAGACAGATAACATATGGGTCTACAATAAAACAACGACGCAACTTGAGGAGGAATAGAAAACAACGACACGACTTGAGGAGGAATGGTAACTTTATAAAATGCAATGAAATCATACATTTGAGAAAAACAAAGTTTCCAAACCAAATCTGTGAGCTTACAGTAGGGAAGAAACTGCAGAAGAAGCACACGTGCTGAATCTGCAGCTGAGAGCGAGGACCTGGCGTCTGGTGTGGAGCTCTGCCCCTCAGACGATCGTGATCCCCTGCATCACGTTCTGATGTGGAATGCCGGCATCAAAACCACAAGATTCCACACCATCACATCAGCCTTATCATACCCCTATATACGAACAAAACAGTAATTCACATGGATTACATACAAACGTATCTGTATATATATATTCATGGAATAGCAGACTGCACTCCCCCAGCATCAAATTCCCTTGTGGTACACACTGGACGTCCCATTTTCCTCCATCCCACAAGGTGGATCCAGGTCCTCGTGCAAAAATGGTTTCTTGGAGGGGTTTGCCCTTTCCAGAGGCTGGAAGGACCCACACCGCTTTTCCCAACATGTTCTTTACGTGTACCACAGGGACCTTAAGTCCTCTACGGTATGTAGGGAGCTGGATTGTGTAGGACCATTTCAACTGACCCAGTCTCTAGTGTTGACCAACCAGATGAATTCTGTCAGATTTTTCTCCCAATGCTTAAATGTTCTCCCACTCATTGCTTTTAATGTGGTTTCTAACAACCCACTGTAGCACTCAATCTTAGGAGCCGCTGGTGCACAGTAGGGGATATGATGGATCCACTCGGTGCCGTGTTCCTTGGCTCAAATATCCACAAGGGAATTTTTGAAATGAGTCCCATTATTGGACTCCATTCTTTCTGGAGTGCCGTGTCACCACAGGATTTGCTTCTCAAAGCCTAAGATGGTGTTACGGGCAGTAGCATGGGGCACGTGCTTCAAGCCACCCAGTTGTCTCCTCCACCATGGTAAGCACGTAACAATTACCATCGCAAGTTTGTGGCAAGATGATATAATCAACCTGCCACGCCTCCCCTTATTTATACTTTTGCCATTGCCCTTCCTGCCAGAGTGGTTTCATCCTCTTGGTTTGTTTAGTTCTGGCACATTTGTCTCAGTCATGGATATCCTGTGCAATAGCGTTCATAGTTAAGTCCACCCCTCGGTCTCCAGTGCACTTATAGGTCACGTCCCTTCCTTGGTGGCCTCATGTGCCCACCGAGATAAAAATAACTCTCCCTTGTTCTGCCAGTCCAAGCCTACCTGAACCACCTCCATTTCGGTAGCTCAATCTACCTAATGGTTATTTGTCTGTTCTTCAGAAGCTCAACTCTTGGGCACATGAGCATCTACATGATGCACCTTTAATACCATATTTTTTGCTCGGGCAGCGATGTCTTTCCACAGTTCAGCAGCATAGATAGGTTTACCCATCTCTTGCCAGTTGTTTTGTTCCCACTGCTGCAACCACCCCCATAGAGCATTTGTCAGCATCCACGAGTCAGTACAAAGATACAGCATTGGCCACCTCTCCCATTCCGCCTCATCCAAGGCCAGCCCATCTAAGGACAGCCTCTACCTCTGCAAATTGACTTGATTCTCCTTCTCCTTCAGTGGCCTCTGCAATTTGTCATGTGGGGCTCCCACCCAGCAGCCTTCCAACTGCCGAGCTTCCCAACAATACAACCCAGTCTGTCTGTGAACAGGGCATATCTCTTTTCATTTTCCGGTAGTTCATTATATGGTGGGGCCTCTTTAGCACATGATACCTCCTCTGCTGCTGATGTCCCAAATTTCTTGCCTGCAGGCCAGTCCATGATCACCTCTAGGATTCCTGAATGACTGAGGTTCCCCATCTGAGCTCGCTGTCTTCTTTGATTATGTGTATACCTGGCGTGAGATTAAGACACAGCGGGTCAAATGTTAGCCCGACCAGTTTATTTCAAATACTAGTTGCTTAGGGATATGGGGAAGGGAAGGTGAACGATAGAAAAGGGATAAAGACACCTTGACAGAAAGCAAAAGTGATATAATCACCATCATGGATCCAGCAAGGTTCATAGTAGGTCCGCTGATCTCAGGAACTTGTCTAGTCACCGCGGGGGATGGGAGAAAGCTAGGAAGCTTCGCAGCAAGCAGGCCAAGGGGTTCTTCCAAAGTGGTTTTCCCCTCAGGGAATTCTCTGCCAAAGGTTTTTCTCTTTGGCAGTTCTCCGTCAAAGATTTTTTTCTTTGGGAGCTCTTCTCCAAAGTTCTTTTCTGAAAGTTCTTCTCTAAGAGTTCTTCTCCAGGAATTCTTCTCTAAAATCCTTGGTTCAGTGAAGGCCTTTTATTCCCACACTTCTCAGGGTTTTTTTCTTTTCTCTTTGTTTGTGTGACGTGCCTGACCCAACAGACAATCCAGCAGAGAATGTCACCTGCATTGCCATGCAGCAGTATTGTTGTCTTTTTGTGGTGGTCAGCTTCTCCAAGCCATACCCCCCCAGAAAAGACTGTTTGCCCCTATTTCTGCTTGTCTTTACAACCACCAGCAGAGACACTGAGGCACTATGACACCCATCTAGATAACCGGCAGTTATCAGTCAGAGTCTTGTCAACAGAAAAGGCCTTACAAAGCAAGCTTTGAGACAAAAGAAAGGAAAACAGTTTCCGTCTTTCACAGGTGGAAACATCCTGGTGATTTTATCGACCACATCTCCTGGGACGTGACAGTGCCAATCTTGCCATTCTACTCCTAGGAACTGAATTTCTTGGGCAGATCCATTCGCTTTGTTCTGTTTAGTAGCAAAACCAGCACCCAGAAGAATTTGGATTATTTGCTCTCCTTTCTCAAAAACTTCCTCTGCTGTGTCGCCCCACACAACGTCATCAAAGTTATGGAGGTGCTTGGGAGCCACGCCGTGTTCCAGTGCGGTTTGGATCAACCCATGGCAAATGGTTAGGCTGTGCTTCAACCCCTGGGGCATATGGTTCCATGTGTACTGAACACCCTTCCAGGTAAAAGCAAACTGTGGCCTGCAATCTGTGGCCAAAGGAATGGAAAAGAATGCATTCACGATGTCAGTGGTGGCATTCCATTTGACTGCTTTCGACTCCAGTTCATACTGCAGCTCTAACATATCTGGCACAGAAGCACTCAGTGGGGTGTGACTTCATTCACGCCACGGTAATGCACTGTCAGCCTCCATTCTCCACTGTAAAAAAACAGTGCATTTTTCTCTTCAATATCAATATTACTTCAGTGCTTGCTTTAGAGCACAGCTATATGTTTGTAATCTGAGGATAACTAAATGTAGTGATGAAAACCAGGTGTGGGAGGTGTCAGCTGAAATGCAGTAATGGGAATCCGTCATTACAGATAAGGCTGCAAGGCAAAATTCCCTGTTGGTGACACTCCATGAACTTCAGAGATAAAGGGTGTGGAACATCTCCCATATGAGACTGTTTAGCCTGGGGAATAGAAGACTGAGAGGGGAGCTGAACAAAGCTTAAAAATGTCTACAGGGAGGTGGGAGGCAAACGGACGAGGCCAGGCTCTTCTTGGTGCTGTGAAGCAACAGGAGTAGGAGAACTGGCCTAAAGCTTGTGCATGGGAAGTTCCATACTAACACGCAGGAAACCTTCTAAATGTTAACGGTGACAGTGCACAGGAACAGGTTGCCCAGTGATGTGGTGGAGTCTCCTGCTGTGGACATATTCAAGACCCGTCTGGATTCCTACCCTACTGTAGTGTACCTGCTTTAGAAGGGAGATTGGACTCAACAAGCTCATGAGGACCATTCCAAGCGCTGTGACTCTGTGATTCTCCCTACGATTTCTTTCACCTTTCTTCAAGATCTATTTTGCTGTTTTTGTGCTGTTCCCTTGTTAGAACTTACATGTCAGCAAAAAAGATTAGGAGAATCATTCCTTTCCCAGATTTGAAATGCAAACTCAAAATGGAAGATCTTTGAGTCCAGATTTTTTGGTCTCCAAGATAGAAAGCAAGATGGTTTTGTTTTTTTCCATTGAAATGAAAATCCATTTGTCTTATTGCACACGACACTCACGCCCAGGCACACAGCACTACTCAGCAAGCAGGAGCATTGCTTACTGGTACTTCACCTTCGCAAGAAGTTAGAAGAACGCAGAATTTCTTGCAGTGTCTCTGTCTAAGGCCTGGCAAAATGAGCCGATATGTAGCTCAAATCAGGGCCAGCAGCACAGAGCTGAAAGCCAGTGCCGTGCAGATACTGCCTGCTGTCTTTGCTCTCTCAGCATCAGAGTTGTCCTGTCTGACAGGGAACGGACTGCAAGACTGACATCATCTTCCAAAGGCTTGAGGGCTGCAACAGAAGGAAACAGAGGTGAAACCCACCGACCTGCAGAGACCCACCAGCATTACCTCTGGACCATGCCAGCCCCACTCATTGATTTTCTAGATCAGGAGGAGCACACAAACTGAGGGATCAACTGGAAGCCACTGCTCAGGAGTGTCCCACCTGCCCCTGCAGCATTTCCATGCAGCAGGGCAAGGCACAGTTGCACACTGCCCACACTCTGCCCCCTGCCCTCAGCACCAGCACACGCAGCGCTGCCCTCACTCACCATTGCAGATTTTATTCAGATCTTCCTCACTTTGGTCCCGGCAGTGCTGCACAGCCAGCCCTAGGTAGAGAGATCCCATCAGACCCCAGTTCCCCAACATGCTCCTAGGAGCTCAGACTCCTTCCAAGCCAACCCAGCTGCTTCCCCTGCTGTGCCCCAGGCAGGGACAGGGCTCGATGGGGGGACTTGAGCAAGGCACCCATCAGGGCTACCGCCATGGTCAGGGTGCATCTTGTGGGGGTGCAGGGCTGCGCATTGCTGACAGGACAGGGCCCAAAGAGGAAGCCAGGGATTGGGCTCACCGATGAATTTGACAGCCTCGCATCGCACAGAGGACTGAGAATCCCTCAGGTATGGCAGGCTCTGCCACAGGTATCTCTCCACTGCCTTCCTGCCCTGCTGCATCTGGAGAAGAACACAGAGCCATGAGACTTGCAGACCCTCCCCAGATGCTGGCACAGCTCCTTCAGCCAGCGTCCCCTTCAGCCAGCAAAAAGGTGGGGGCTGTTAAAGTGTCCTTACCAAGCACTTCATGATCCCCTCTTTGTTCTCCTCCCGGGCCTGGTGCTTGAGCTTCTTCCACTTCAGGAACTTTGCACAAGCCACGAGGGCTTCCCTTGAAGCCTACAGAACAACAGATGCTGGGAGATGGCACCACCGACACACATCCCAAGAGCTGAAGATGCTTTCTGCCCTGCCCTCAATTCTCGCACCGCTCCTGAGGTGTCAGCACACCCTAGCCTGCATTCTGGTCAGGCCTGAAGTTTGTACCTGTGCAACGCTCGGGGTCTCATCGCTCAACCGAAAGAGCAGAGGGAGCAGGCCCATGCGCACGTTCTCCTTCATGTTTCCCCAGTGCCACAACACCACAGCCTCCATCAGATCTTTGAAGAGGTGGATGGAACACTCTCGCACTTCGCTTGACACCTGAGGGAGAAGAACAGGAGGAGCTCAGCACCACGTTCTTGCTGCTCAAGGTGAGCATGAGCGTAGGCATGGCTGATGAGGGAGATGCTTTGAAGTCCCATTCTGCATAAGGACGCTGTGCCGCCATACAAAGCAGTGCAACAGGTTTCCAGCATGAGGTGCCTGTGTCTCAGAGTGCTCCCCCAGACACCCCACCAGGTCCAGACAGGTCGCCACGTATTGGGCGAGGGAGGAAACAGCAATGCCTCTGGGGCACATGCTGCCTGCTTAGCCTCCACTTCCCTGCTGTGGCACACAGGAGGAATGCCCGGTGCTGAAGTAAAGGGAGCAGCGAAGGGTCAGAAAGTAACCCGAGGCAGCAGGTGCTAAGCAGGCACCTGTGGCTAAGCAGGTTCCCAGCACAGGGGCCTCACAGTGCCAAGAACAATCAAGCTGTCAGGGACAAGGCCTGCTAGGCTGTGGAGCCCAGAAAATATCCCGCGAGAGCCCAGAGGAACAAAGAAAGGAGAAGGGACTTTTGCTGAGCACCGAAACGTGCAGCAGACTTACATGATTAAAAAGAGGCAGGAGATTCTCAGACAGCTCCAGAGCAAAGGAACTGGCCTCTCTCTTCCCCAGATGATTCAGCATGTTTCTGAAGACAGCCAGCAGCTTCAGAGCAATGTTCATGTTGTCAAACAGCACGGTAAATGTGTTTGGAACCAGGGCCCGAATTTCTTTTGCCTGTCCAAAACACACAATTTCCTTTCCATCAAGAGAGCACTGGCCACCCTGGAGTCAAAGCTCAAGTTACAGAAAACCAGCCACACGTCTTCCCTCCTGGCAGCTGCAGTAGCAGACTCTAGGTAGGTGGTGGCCATGACTGTACCGATAAGGACATGGGGAGAACGGAGAAAGGAGAGCAGGAGAACAAGGACTACGTGTCCCCTGCTCAGCCACCCATTGTTCCAACAGGTCCCCAAGTAACCCATCTGGAAAGCTCCTGGAAATCTCCCCAGGCCTCACCACGGCCATCACCCCAGCTCCTGAGTCTCAGGCAAGGCCACGGCACAAGGATGCCCACCGCCCCACCGCCAGTGCTTCACTTGACTAGGTCCTGCTCACCGTCTCAGGTCTCTGTGACAGCAGGTCAAGGCCTCTGAGCACCAGCCAGAGTATCGGCAGGCTTTTAGTCTTCAGAAGCCTCTGGAGCACCACTGGCTTACACAGCTCTTTCAGGTTCTCTTCAGTGGGAGGCATCACCTGAAACAAAGGCAGCGGTGAGAGCCAGACACAGGCAGCAGGACTCCCTGCACCCTGCAGCTCCTGGCTCCTCTGTCAGCTCAGGGCAAAGTATTGGGGCAGCACAGTCTGGCCTGGGGCAGCAGAGCCTCTGGAAGGCACAACGGTCCCACTGTGCCCCAGGCCTAGCACTATGCAGGATGACTTTTTTAGTCTGCACATCCTGCCCTCTGACATTCTAAAGCCTTCGAGGAGCACCTGCCCAGCAGAAGCTGGCTCAACATAGGCTCTGGACATGGGTGGTCACAGACACTTTTCAGCCTGCTCTGCCTGCGTGGAGGCAGTGGCTCTCCCCAGCCCCAGCCGTGGCTCTGCCTCTGCTACGGCCCTGCACCAGGGAGGGGAGTAAGGCAAGGGGAGACAGGGAACAGGGGAAAGAGAGTCCTGCAGGAGAGCAGGCTACCATGTCCTTTAACTCACAGTCAGTCGAAGGAGTTTCAGCTCCACTGTGGTGATGTTACGTATGTCACAAAACACTTGGTACCCTAGAACAATGAGCAGTTCATCAAAGTTTCCTGCTGATGTCTCTCTCAGAGTAAGTATTCTCTTCCACATGTCCAGAGTATTGCTGCAAATGAAGATTAATACCGTTACAGCAGGACTGCTCCTCAGGAATGACCTGCAGATTTCCTTGGCTGTGGTAGCCACAGAATTTTGAAGTCACACTCTCCACGTGGAACTATAGTGCGGGGCAGTCAGGGCTGGTACCTGTCGCACTGAGGAAGATACAACAACACACTCTTCAACACAGTTTTGGGAAACTGCCAGGTCAGTATATCCAGCAACGCAAAGAGAATCTGCTGAAGCGATCTGTGATTTTCTTTCAGGTGTCTGTGGATGCACCCCAGAATCTCTGGCACCTGTTGGGAGGACACAGGAAGAATATTACTGCTGCTGTACTGCAGTCATCTGCTCTGCCTCTAGTGATATTACTGCCTTTCCCATTGTTCTATGCTGGCCTAAAATGGTGTCAGATGCCCAAGAGCTGTGGAGAGCAGGCCATAGCATCAGCATGGGTGATGAAAGGGAAATGCTCCAGGGTCACACGCTGCACAAATTCTCTGTGGATTCAAGCAAATCAGTGCAGCAGGTTTCCAGCACGGGGTGCCTGTGCCTCAGAGTACTTCCCCAGCCACCCTACCACAGCAAAGCAGAGCTCCCCTGGCTCCAGGCCTAGGAGGAAACAGGGCTGGCCCTCAGCACTGCCTCTGAGGCACTTGCTGCCTGCTTAGCCTCCACCTCTCTGCTGTGGGACGTGGCGAGAATGCCCAGTGGTGGAAGTAAAGGGAGCAGTGGAGGGTCAGAAAGTAACCCTACGCAGCAGATGCGGTGTTGTGCAGAGGCTGAGCACGTCCCCAGCACAGGGGGCACACGCCACAAAGAACAACAAAGCTACCAGGGACAAGGCCGGCTCCTCCCCTGCCCTTGGGCCAGCACAGCCTCTTGCTCTCGTATCTTTGAAAAGAGATTGACCTGCTGGAGCTGGAACAAAGTTGGTACCAGATATGTGTGGCCACAGGCTGTTCTCCCCAGCCCTGTAGCCTGCTCCGTCTTTGTGGAGGCCACGGCTCTCCTGGAGCCAGGCATGTGGCCTCGACTCTGCCCCTCCCCTGCATCAGTTTTCCTGTCTTGGGGGCAAGGCAAGGCAGGAAGAGGCAGGGAGCTGCAGAAAAAGAGCCCTGAAGGACAGCAAGGGGCATGGTCTGGTAACTCACCGTCTGGCGAAGGAGTCTGATTGTCACCCTGGGTATCCTGTGGAAATCTTTATTCTCGAGGAATAAGAGCAGCTCTTCTAAGACGCTGCCAGATGACTCTGGGAAAGAAAGCATACTCTTCCATACCTTCAGAGTGGTTCTGCAAAAGAAGAGTAATGCTGTGTCAGCAGGTCTACCCCAGCAACAGCACCATGGCTCAGGCAGGCCCACCAGGCCTGGGAGGCTGTACAGCAGCCCTGGCCCTGCAGCTGAGCATGCTTGGGGAGGCCTGGGAACCCTGCGTGGGTGAGCAGCAGGGGCTGAGATGGCCTTCCCCGAGGCACAGGACTGGAGCCTGATGGGGAGCTCTCGGCCGCCTTTGTTGGCTTTGGCTGCTGCAGCCCTGAGCAGCCCACCAGCATTGGAAAGCACAGTGGAGTGGAAGGATTGCTGCCTGGATGTGTCCTAAAGCTTTCCTTGGATCTGCCAACCAAGAGGGTGTCCGAGTCACACTCTTCAAATAAAACAAGCTAATGGGGCTGTAAGGGCTGGTACCTGTCATACTGAGGGTGGTCCATCAACACACTCTCCAGCATATCTCTGGGAAACTGGCAGGTCAGTATATCCAGCAATGCAAAGAGAGTACGCTGAAGTGATCCTTGATTTTCTTTCAGGTGTCTGTGAATGGACCCCAGAATCTCTGGCATCTGTTGAGAGGACACAGGAAGAATATTACTGGTGCCGTACTGCAGTCGTTTGCTCTGCCTCCAGTGATATTACTGCCTTTCCCATTGTTCTATGCTGGCCTAAAATGGTGTCAGATGCCCAAGAGCTGTGGAGAGCAGGCCATAGCATTAGCATGGGTGATGAAAGGGAAATGCTCCAGGGTCACACGCTGCACAAATTCTCTGTGGATTCAAGCAAATCAGTGCAGCAGGTTTCCAGCACGGGATGCCTGTGCCTCAAAGTGTTTCCCCGGCCACCCTACCATAGCAAAGCAGAGCTCCCCTGGCTCCAGGGCTGGCCCTCAGCACTGCCTCTGAGGCACTTGCTGCCTGCTTAGCCTCCACCTCTCTGCTGTGGGACGTGGTGAGAATGCCCAGTGGTGGAAGTAAAGGGAGCAGTGGAGGGTCAGAAAGTAACCCTACGCAGCAGATGCGGTGTTGTGCAGAGGCTGAGCAGGTCCCCAGCACAGGGGGCACACATCACTAAGAACAACAAAGCTACCAGGGACAAGGCCTGCTCCTCCTGCCCTTGGGCCAGCACAGCCTCTTGCTCTCCTATCTTTGAAAAGAGATTGACCTGCTGGAGCTGGCACAAAGTTGGTACCAGACATGTGCGGCCACAGGCTCTTCTCCCCAGCCCTGCAGCCTGCTCCGTCTGTGCGGAGGCCACGGCTCTCCTGGAGCCAGGCATGTGGCCTCGACTCTGCCTCTCCCCTGCATCAGTTTTCCTGTCTTGGGGGCAAGGCAAGGCAGGAAGAGGCAGGGAGCTGCAGAAAAAGAGCCCTGAAGGACAGCAAGGGGCATGGTCTGGTAACTCACCGTCTGGCGAAGGAGACTGATCTCCGTAAGGATTCTGCAGAAATTTTCCGCCTTCAGAATGAGGAACAGCTCTTCTAAGACCCTGCCTGATGACTCTGGGGAAGAAAGCATACCCTTCCAGATTTCCAGAGTAGTGCTGCAAAGGAAGAGAAATGCTGTGTCAGCAGGTCTGCCCCAGCAACAGCACCTTTGCTCAGGCAGGCCCACCAGGCCTGGGAGGCTGTACAGCAGCCCTGGCCCTGCAGCTGAGCATGCTTGGGGAGGCCTGAGAACCCTGTATAGGTGGAGCAGCAGGGGCTGAGATGGCCTTCTCCGGGGCACAGGGCTGGAGCCTGATGGGGAGCTCTCGGCCTCCTTTGTTGGCTTTGGCTGCTGCAGCCCTGAGCAGCCCACCAGCACTGGAAAGCACAGTGGAGTGGAGAGCTTGCTGCTCAGGGATTTTCTGCAGCAGACAGAGTGTCTCTGAGCCCCTGTTTTCACATGGAACAAGCGTGTGGGGCTATCAGGGCTGGTACCTGTCACTCTCTGGAAGGTCCACCAACACACTCAGCAGCACATCCCTGGGAAAATGGCTGGTCAGTATATCCAGCAATGTCAGGACAGTCTGCTGAAGTGATCCTTGATTTTCTTTCAGGTTTCTATGGATGTAAGCCAGAATCTCTGGCACCTGTTTGGGAGGACACAGGAAGAATATTACTGCAACTGTACTGCAGCCATTTACCCTGCTGCCACTGATACTTTTCCCAATCCCATTGCTCTTTGCTGCCTTTAAATGGCTTTAGATGTTCTAGAGCTGTGGAGGTCAGGGCATGGCAATCCAGCCTCAGTCTGCTTACATCCATCAGCCAGGTGACGGGGTCTTTCAGAACCATCTCTAGTATAATCCTGGCATACTCCTTGTCCTCAGTGCTGCAGTTTCCAGCGGTCTTTTCAAGTGTCATGAGGACTATGTCTGTCCTTTGAGATTTTTGGAGGAATTCTTTTAATGGCTGTGGTAGGAACGAAAAAGGGAGGGAAGACATGTCAAACTGAGAGAGGGAACGTTGTCAGAGGGAAAGGAAGGATTAAGATCCTCCCTTCAGGGCAGAAACATGCTGAGGGTTCCCAGCTGTACCCAAGCTTGTCTTGCAGGTACCCATGAGCTGCAGGCAGCTCTGGGATGCAGAGGATGGGAGACAGCGTGGCTGGAAACTTCCTGGCTCCTTACCTTCAGACAGAAACTGCTGGCCAAGAAACCACAAAGCTTCCAGGTCCGCTCAATGGCCCTCTCACGCACAATTTTGCTCTCGGAGGTGGTGAAGGGCAGCAGCACCTGTGAGGAGAGCAGATGCTAGTTTGGTTAGCCTGGGAGCTGCTGATGCCCTTTCGAGCAGGAGCAGAACTGCTGAGCTCCAGCTGGAATCACAGCCTCCATCCAGGCTTTCCCCGGGCTGGAGCCAAGCCCTTTACGGGGCTACTGCCAACGAGGTCACTTGGAGGCTCCTGCTCCTGCCCATGGCATTCCAACAGAGAGGGCACAAATTCTACCAAAGAGTGCTCTGGGGGCAGAGCTGTGCAATAGACAGACCTCCAGGATATTCTGCAGCTCCTCTCCGTCAGAGGTGCGATGGCTGACCAGCCATACCTGCAGCATTCTGTCCATAGTATACAGGGTCTGTAAAGACAGCAACAGGTTGTGAGAGTCTTTCAGAAGGCCCTCTCACCCAGGCCCATGGAAGGGCTGCAGGGCAACAAGGCCAAGACCCTGCCTGCAAGGATCCTTAGTAATGTCTGCACATGAATAATGCAGAGGCATGGGATCTCCAGTAGTTTACTCAGTACATACGTGATTGTAAAGGCCAATGTTCAAGTTCTCTTTCGGAGGAAGGTAGAGGACGAATTTGCAGCACGCATTTAAAAGTGGTATTATTTCATCCTCTGAAGCTGCCTTCACTTCACTGCAAATAAAGAGACCTAGATGTGGGGAGCAGTTCCTCAGTGCCATACCAGAGTTGAAACAGGTCCTCCCCTGGGTAGGGCTCCATGCAAGTGACATGGAGTCCCCTGGGAGCCACCTCCACCACGGGGCTGGCCCAGGTTGGAGGACAGTCCTGATGCCTCCTGCTGTGGGGCCACAGCTGAGAGCCTGCAGGGAACTTCAGAGCTTCCTCCAAGCTCACGAGAAGTGCAGAGAAGGGGAGAACTGAGAGAGCTTCCCTGAACACATTGGGGGATGACTTCAGGCTAGGGTCAGGGCCACCAGGATCGTGATCTGGGGATGCGTGGGCAAAAGCAGGGTTGGGCAGTTACCTCAAGGCGGTGATCGCAAGCATGGCCGTGCATATCTGCTCTATGGGCTTATTTTCCAGCAGCTCCTGTAGGGAACAACCGGGATGAGACCTGGTAGTCACCAGCACCAGCAGACCTGGCGCTGGTCGCCGGGGCCAGAGGAGCCCCCGTGACCCCAGCCCAGCACCGGAATGCAGAGCCTCCCCGTGTCCTCCTGCTGAGATCTCTATGGCACCTATCTCCCCCAGCCACCCCTGCCTCACAGCCCCTGAGCGGCTCTGCTTCTCCCAAAACCCTTTGTATTGTCCCCTCACCTGTATTTTTTCTGCCAAGTGTTTTCGATGGCAGAAAATAGCCAGGCTCTCACTCAAGGCCTTCTCTTTCCTGATTTTGCAAATGTTGCAGATGCTCTCCAGGAACATCATTGTTAGCATCCCGTCCTGGCCACCACAGAGAGACAAGGAGGAAGCGTGAGTTGGGAGAGCCGTGTCCTGCAGGCCCAGAGCACTGCAGGGTGAGGAGCAGCGCGGCATGTCTGGAAGGCAGCAGCTCCATCTAGCCAGCAGCCCTCCTGCAGCCTGGCAGCAGAGCCGGAGGGACTGTCAGGAGTTGCAGTCACAGCTGAGATGGAGACGGCTGCCGTTACCTTTTCTGTACTCTTGATGTAGGCCTCGATACAATCTAAAGCCTCCTTTTCTTCTACAGACACAGGCAGCCAGTCAGCATCTAACCAAGGAGAAGAATGAGCAGCGCTGTAGAGCGGCCGAAAGCAGGCGCGAGCAGAGGAAGGAGCTGTGGAGCTGTGCCCTCCGCAGCCCTGTGCCTGCTCGCCTGGCTCAGTGTACGCGTGGCTGTCAGGACAAGGGGCCCTGGTGTCGAGCAGGGGGCACTCGCTGCCCCAGCCCTGCCTGCCAATTCTGGGGACCCTCGCTCACCGGCATGCAGCGGCTGCACCTCGGTCACCTCGTAGGGCTCCGGTGGAGGTTCTCTCTGCTGGGGAGCCCCACTCTCCTCCCAGGCCGTGCTGGGTTGGCTGGGGCGTCTCTCCTCCATCCTGAGGGATGAGGACTGAAGTTGGGAAGGGGCAGCCGCGGGGCTGCCGGGGGTAGAGGGAAACGACGTGGGCTGCGCTCGGGGGCTCCTCGCCTGACCCGCACACTCCTGCCCTGTCCCCTCGCTGTCCTGCCGGACACTGCGGGGCCTCCGTGTCCGTGCCAGCGATCCCTGGGTGTCACAGGATTGGGTCACAAAGGGCCTCGCTGTGACACGCTGCCCCACCTGGGCGGGGCTGGTTGAAATGGCTCAGACCAAAGTTCCCCAGCGGGAGGGATGTGTGCCCCTGCTTCCCCAGAAAGCTTTGCAAGGGTAGCCAGACTGCCCAGGTCCTCGTGCTTCTGCTGTGAGGTCAGAGACAGCTGCAGCAGGACAGAGGGGGAAGACGAAGACTCGCTGTCAGCTTGGCAGCTGTCTTGCTCACGGGCCTGTGAGCTCCAAGGCATCCGTTCCTGAATCATAAAGATGAAAAGGATGAGTTTCATACAGGATATATAGTCCTGTGCTCTCATTTCTGATTCGCTGACAATACGCTCTCAGATAATTGGTAGCAGTGCTGTCAATTGGTTACGGGCCAGTTCAGCCCGGTTCCGTGACTCATGGGGCAGGAGACACACAGACCCATGTCCCGGGAAAGGGAAACGGGAAAAGGGAAACGGCAGGGGGATGGGCCTAAGAACAAAACAGCGACAACGATCCGAAGGGGAAAAGTAATTATCTAAAGAACATATCGGAATGCAAAATGACAGAATGTAATACCGTGTAATGGAAACTGAAGCTAAGAAACCAAATAAAATGAGAGAGCGTCTGAAACTGAAGGCCTTAGGCTAAAGCTGAAGGCGAGATGGCTAGGGAACTTCCACTGCTGAGATGAGCAGCGAAAGAGGAAGTCTCGGGACTTGCGTGCAGTGTTCTCTTTCCCTCAGGGTGGAAAATGGGAACGCAAAGTCCTCTGGGGTATGTAGTTTCCTGCACACTTTTGAGTTACTTAGCAGTTCTTTGAACTTAATTTCATTCCTGTTGCATGGCCTAGGATAGATATCAGTCACTACTTACTTACAACTTGTTTTAGCACTAGAAGGCAACAGGCCGAGGGAGACAGAAACAGAAGCACAGTAGCATGCAGAGTTGCTGTCCTTACCAATTGTTACACACTAAACTTATATATAAATCACAATTAGCATCCTGGTTGCCAGTTATTCTGAGCTGGCAATGCCCCTCCCAAATCAAGCACTCACAGAATCAGGGATTAATTAACAATAACGATAGCACAAGACAATTTTTCCACAGGTCATTCTTGCTGTCTGTGCTTATTTGATCACACATAGGGACAGCTTAAAGATTTTGAAGGGAACAGAGGAACTGCTTGCTCTTCTTCTCTAGAATAAAATCAGCCTGCAGTTATACAGCAAAGAGCTCTGGATAAACAGTTTGAAGGTGGAATACTTTCCAGATTTCTGGACCCTGTGAGCTGGAAATGCCACAGGCCCCAGAGTTGTTTTTCCTAACTGAAGTAGAGTAATTCTAACAGTAAGCAATACGCTTACATTATCTGTCTTCACGCATCAGCACATTTGTCCTCCTGTGCTTAAGACTGCCCTGTTCCTCGAAGGAAAACCGCATAGGATGCCTCCTTGCCTTGCTTCCCAGCCACAGGCCCAAATGTCCACGTGTGCTTCCCGCAGTGATCCTTTTCTGGTTAGTGAAGTCCTTTCCAGCACTGAGGGCTTCATCTTTTCAGGCTGCCCTCTTTACAGTCAGGTGGAGCGTGGGCATCCTCTTATCTGCGCATGAGAGAAAGGAGCCTTCTTCTCAGGGGGCAGTTTCAGTCACACCTGCTTGTACCTCGCTTTGGTTCATGCTATATAGCTGTCCTTGGTGAGGAACGGTCTGCACGCACAAGATCTTGAACGCCTACAAGTTTCTGACCGCCGCATCTCTGAGTCCTGTGAATATGATGACATGCATTCTAAAACCCAAGTGTAAGGATGTCGGTTCAGTCATGGAGGCAGAAAACAGACAGTTACATTCTGTGAGCAGCAGTGTGGAGATTCCGTTCCACCAGATTAGTCTCCAGGTTCTTGTGCTCTTATTGAGCTGCTTCACATTGCCTTCTAAGAGGAACTGGTTTCTTAACAAGAAGCAGTCAGCGAGAAGAAAGAACACATTTCATGCAAATCATGAAAGTCAGTGATCTTATACAGGAAAACATTAATTTGTCTGGTGATGAGGTTCTGTGGCTGCGGAACACTCCCACTCATGCAGGAGACATTCTCCCACTGGAGGCTAGCCCTTAAGTGAGCCCAGGGAGGAGCGGACCCTTGGGTAACATCAACGGTGAGGGGAGACCAGGCTGCAACGCCCCCATGGGCTCTGTTACTGCGTTGAGAGCACGCAGATCCTGTAAAAGCCTCCACTTACCGCTCTTATTGAGAATAACAAAGACTGGAGTGTTCCAAGGGCTGGTAGTAGGCACTAAGTGACCAGCAGCCAGTTGTTCTTGAACTAGCATGCGTAAATGCAGCAACTTTTCCTTTGTTGGGGGCCACTGATCTGCCCAAACAGACTGCTCTTTTTTCCAAGTTAGGAGTATAAGTTGTTGCCTATCAATGGCCCCTATTGAAAATGCGTCTGCAAAACCATGTCCCATTGGCTTAAAAGACCTTGACCCCCACAGAGTACAGGAAATCGTTAAGATGGAAGGAGTAGCATGAGCAACGCAACCATTGGGCTCTTCAAGAGATAAAATTTGGGCACTTTGTTTGGGCTGCTGCAGACCCTCAACTCCTATAATAGCAGAATTAGGATCTTTCCGCAGCCATTCAGAGGGCCATTCACTTGACTTAATGATGGTATCCACAGGGCCTAATAGCTGTCGGCCATTTACTAAGTATGGTAATAACAGTTTGTCTTTTGACACTTGTGTAGTTCATAGCATGGCAGGTTTCTCCATGTTCCCAAATCCACCAGTTTGTTCCCCAATGCCAGGTTCAGCCATAGAATGAAAAGGGACTAACTGCGCTATTTTCTTGCCAGGTTTTTGGACTGTTTAGAAAATGCAGCATGTCTTTTCACTGCTACTTAAATGTTGATACCGACTCATTTGATATATTCTTTCTCAATCTTTAACACAGCTGCAGATCTTTTCAACTGCTTAGTGTCCAAGTGATATGATTGCATTTTGCTGTCAAAGCTCTAAACAAGAGAATACTGTCCTGTTTTACGTTTTACGTTACTTCTCCTTACCAGTCAAACTAATAATGTATTAAAATACAGCTAAGTATTTTATTACCCATTCAGAGTTCAGGCAACTGCGTCTTCATCTCTGGCAAGGAGTACTTGTGCTGTATGAGTCAGACAGAAAACACTCAGCTTTTTCTTAATGCCGCATTTCCCCATTATCGGTTGAGAATAGAGAGCATCACTGGAGCACTCCTTAGTTTGTGTGCTGTTGCGGCTACTGCTGCTTGGATTGTTCAGAGCTAAGAAGGCAATAGCAAGCAAGCTCAAGCAACAGAACAGAACAGTAAAGGATGTCAGTAAAATTCTGATCACAAAGTTGTGTCACTGATATGTCCTTATTTAGTAAAGCATGTATCTAACTTTATCTACATCTTTATGTAGATGTAGCTGCACTACCGAGCAGATGTAGCCACACTTTTACCTAAACCATGTATCGAACTTTAGGATATGAATAACCTACCCCTAAGCTTAGTCACATTCTGTCCCAAGAGTCACATTTGTTTTCACTACTATTTAAATGGTTATTAAACCGGTTAGTCGGCTCACTGGGAACTGGATCACAGTTGTGCGTATACAAGATGTGTATACTAACACCTGCTTTCTAAGGTCAAAAGAAAGCATACATGGCAAAATGACTTAACTGAAATTTCCACTGAATTCCCAGGCAGTGAGGAAGTAAGCCTACTTGGTTAAAAACAGGACATCAACACATTGCACAAGAGTCTGGCTCAAAATGGGGGGTGATGTCTGGGGTGTGGTGTGGGGAGAGATGGGGAATCTCAGGAGAGGGTGAGAGATTGTGGGGATAGAGAGTGGCTCTGAGGGAGGAGAGAACAGGCCTGAAGAGGGAGAGAGCAGGCCTGCGGTGCACAGTGCTCTGAGGAGAAGCACTAAGAGCACTCAGGATGGGAGTTAATGGCCTTACATTGTGCCAGAGGAGGTTCTGCTTGAATATAAGGAAAAAATTCTTCTCAGAAAGAGTGGTGGAGTCACAATCCCTGGAGGTGTTCAAGAAACGAGTAGTTAAGGCAAGGCACCAAAGGACACAGTAGGCATGGGGACGGATTGATGGTTGGACTAGACGATCTTAGAGGCCTTTTCCAATCTTAGTGGTTCTATGATTCTATGAAATCATGGGTGCAAAAATTTGCCTCCTGTGATAATTATGTGATCAGCTCTTGCCATCTCTTGAAAGCTTTGCTGTCCTTTCAGTTTACTAGAATAATATCCAAGTTTTATTTACCACAGTTTCTGTATTTTACATGTCATTCGGGTGCTGGTAGGTTTCACGAGAAGAAACAGTGTCAATTGTTTTATTTGCTCTCTGCTGATGATGCGTGAGAAGAAAAGAACCATATGCTTAGGAAATAAAACGGTTCTGTTGGTGATAACTCAAAGTTGAGAATTTTAAGACCGGATGACCAAAAATTAGTCTAGGCATCGAACCCGGCTTCTCATGCATACTGAACATGTTACCCATTGGATCCTGTTTTCTTTCTGGTTTCTAAGAACTGAAATACAAACCTAGTCCAGAAGAGTTAGCATGAGTACTGCTGACTTTTGAAGGAAGTCCACTGATATTAAACACATTGTAGACTCTGTGTTAACAGGAGCCTTGCTTCTTTCCTCTTCTTTCCCAAACAAACAGTTAAGAGACAAATCTCTGCCCGTTACATGAAGCGTAAAATGGAAATTCCTCTATGCTCACAGACAGGACAGAATCAAGTAGGTTAGTAATCTGTTTCTAATAAAAATGTCCAGGATTTGCCATGTTACTGAACTGAACAGGGTAAAGGCTACGTACATACTCATCTTGATGTTGAAACCAAAAGAATCCTATCTTCAGTATAGCTCAGAGAGCTCCTGGCTTTATGATCTTAATGACAAAGGAAACGGAAGAGCTTCTGTTAAGAGGAGAAGAAAACTGTGTCTGAGCTTGACCATGGAACAGTACCTCTCTGTGCCTCTCTCGTGTCTCACAGTAAATAGCATTTGTAGTTTATAAAAAAATATGACCTCCATTTTACAGGTGGAACAGGACAAACACAGAGATGGGTCCCCAGATCCTCAGTGATGTTTTAGCTATCCAACTCTGTTTGATACCTGCTGATCACTGCCTGCACTTGACCATGCTCAACATCTGGAGTAAAATTAACTGATGAAGTTCCACCAGTAGATCAACACCAGAAGCAGGGGCAGGAGTTGCAGACCATCCTACCCTAAGGTTCAGCCCTCAGTGACGTGCCATATCCCCATCAGTAACCAAGATGCTCAAGCAAAGCGCGAGGTGTTTTGGTGTACGGACTGGATGCCTACCAGCGACACCGCCTCATGGAAGAGCATGACTTTGGCATCACATCTTCATAAAGCTGCCCTGAGCCCTGAGCTCACATCCCAGTGTTGTCACACAGGTGAATGCTTTGTTATGGGCATCAGGTGGCAAGTTCCTACGCAGTTCTGTGTTAGGGTTTTCACCTGGAAGAGTAATTAAGATGAGCATTCACTTTTTTAGCTGTCCTAAGTTTGAAGCAGAAACCTTTGCTGCAGTCACACGCCGCTTGCTGACTGGGCTGAGCACAGCAGCAGAAGGGACTTTTCCTTTATTTCTGACCAGTATCTATAAAGTTGATTACAATAGTTAATAGGCTCTTGGAGGAACAAGAACAGAATGACACAGAATAAAGCAGAATAAACTAAACATTAGAAAAAATCCATGTGGGGAATATATATCCTATAAGAATATACAAGTATATCTTGATACATAAAAGTCAATATGAAATCTTTTTTTATTTTTTTTTTCCTAGACTTTGTATTCTAGAGTGTTTTTCTCCTTTTTTTCCTCTGTTCAAAAAATATAGTGAGCAGCAGTACCCCTTGGAACTTGGAGCAAGAATTGTCAGTTTGAGAATAAAGTACAAATAAATAAATCCTTCTGACTCACGAGGAGAGATCTGCGTTCTGCACAGAATGTCTGATGTGGTGATTCATTTATTTTTTCCCCGCAGTGTCTTAGAGATCATTATCATAAGCCATTAAAACAAACAAACAAACAAACAAA
Organism: Oreortyx pictus; assembly: GCA_036925125.1. NCBI lineage: Eukaryota > Metazoa > Chordata > Aves > Galliformes > Odontophoridae > Oreortyx > Oreortyx pictus. The sequence continues at coordinate 18,618,789 of JAUPFR010000004.1, forward strand.
ATAAATACATAGAAATTCAAGAGCATCCCAAAAGAAAAGCAATCAGTGTTTGTGGAACAGCCTATTCTGCAAATTAAAGGAAGAAAAATCTTCTCCTTGTTATCAACATTTTAACACAGCATACCATGCTTTAATAATAAAATAAAACGTTATACGTTTATTTCAGACTACTGGCAAGAGGGGCACGCAGCAAATACCTTAAACATTTACTTACCTCGGTCCAGTTAGTAGCTGATAAGTGTGAAAACTGACAATATTTTCTTTCAGATAGTCAATGCACAATCAGAACAAATGAGTTCAATTATCTTGAAATTATTGGAAGCTTCCTCCCCACTTCTTGCTTGTGGTTGTTATCCGGTGCTTGCCTAATTCTACTCAAATTCACTGCATGTTCTCCTTGTCTTGTGCTTGTCTAGAGATGATTCATCTGATCCAAACTTTCTTTTTTCCACAATGGTTGTGCAAGGGCTGTTATAAGTTCAGTAAGGCCTACACTACATACAGAAAAACACTGGAAACTTCCACTGCAAAAACACAGTCAACCTCTCACAATTGCCCCTCTTTTTCTTTTTACACTTTGTTTTTTTTTGCATCACACTATGAAGTACAGCTGTTGCAGTTAATCTATCAAAACTACTTGTTTCGCTAGTTTCCAAACTCTAATATATATGGTTATTATTAGAAGTATGCAGACCAGGCAGAAAATTTAAATAATTGCAGTAGGATGCAGCACTTTTTAAAGAGTTCTGTTGCAGTAGGTGACCATCCAAAGAGAACATCCCACCACTGATGTTCTCCCTCTTCCTTTATTCTTTCCATTGTACGGCGTATTTGATTCACATCGTGGCGTACCGTGATCAGAGTTCTCAGTCCATTCTCCTTGGATTGCTTCAGTGGTTGTTCCAAATCCTTACGCTGTAGTAACTCCTTCACCATGGTAATATTCATTCCAGTATGAACGGGTGGTACATTCTGGATCAGCGTGTAGTCAGACTGTAAGAACTGGTATGAGGTGACAGGTACAGTGAAAGTAAAATCACACCCTGTTACTGTGGGGAAGTTGCAAATATTAACCTGATCTCTTGTTGTGGGTAATGGCAAGAGTGCGAGCCAGACAGAGCTGCTAGCTATGCAACAATTTGACCACAAGCCTTGGATGCAGGCTGTGTAAGGACAAGCTGTCAAGGTCGAGATAACCACATTTGCGGAGTGGAAAGAAACAGGACACTGTAACAGAAGGCGATAGGGAACTGCTCATTTAGACAACCAGGAGTGCTTTGTACTGTTATGATGTTTAACCTTAAGGAATGTAACCTTCGCCCAATCATATCTTAACACACGTTGCCTTTCTGTGTATATAAGCTTTGAGTTGTTGCTTAATAAACAAACACTAGCTTGCATCAAGCTGGGTTCCTGTCCCTTCCCTGCAGCATCCTGTATCTACGATATCATCATTAATCATAATAAAACTACAGTGGGTCATCATACAGACACAGCCTTTTCCTATATATAACAGTTTCAATGGGACGGATTTCAAAATGGCATTCATTCTGTTCGGTTTCAAGACAAATGTCATATCTCCGTATCTGTGTTCCCAATCACAGATGGTGTCTGAAAATTTCCCTCCTTTAATTTCCATTCATCTCTAGATTATTATCTCTATTACTGTTTTTCAATACTACCGCAGACAAGATTGTCACCTGCCTTTCCTGGGCAACATAGACATCAGTCCATGGCCATCCAGTGGTACATGATTGCCATACATCTTGAGTATCAGTCATGAAATTGAATATTGGGTCCTGAAATTTTATATCCCCATTTGCAGTATATAAATAGTGGTTTGGTACAGGTGAAGATATACCAACAATCTTGTCCTTACTCTGTCATCTTGCAACAATAAAAGTCCTTTTATTGATGCAATGATGTTTAATTGATGTTCTGGTCTAACTGCATCAGTATACAAGGCTTCAGTTTCAATTGGTCTGCAATAAGTTGATCCATTAATCAGTCGGCAGCCAATTTGCACTTTCTCTCCCGGCACCGCGTGAAGTCTGGCTGTTTGATACTTATCATTCCACCCCCACTTTTGTTCCAACTTCTCTCATGGGCTTTGGGTACTATCGCTTGGGACGCAGCTTGAGAAAGGGGAAAGGCTGATAGCGGACAGGAGCTGACTGACTAGAAGGGCCGCAAATATTCTTGGGAACAAGCTGGGCGGACTGGTTAGCAGGGCTTTAAACTAGATATGATGGGGGAAGGGGGTGTACTCGGTGACAGAGAAGTGCATGGGAATGCTGTCACCCTGGGAGGCAGTAAGGGAAAACCCCAGTCATGTCCTGGAGGTACTAGGGAGGCCTCCTCTGAGAAGGCAACAGGGCCAATAGCTTAGCTGAAGTGCCTCTATACCAGTGTGCACAGAATGGGAAGTAAACAGGAGGAGCTAGAAACCGTGGGGGATTGGGAAAATATGACCTAATTGCTATCACAGAAACATGCTGGGATGGACCCCTTGACTGGAGTACCCTGATGGAGTACTACAGCCTTTTTGGAAGGGACAGACAGGGTAAGAGGGGTGGCAGAGTTGCCCTCCATGTCAGGAAGTTGATAGATTGCTGTGTCCGAGGAACAGCCACGACAAGGTCAAGAGCTTGTGGGTAAAAATCGAGGATTGGTCCAGTAGTGGTTGGGGTCTGCTACAGGCCACCTGATCAGAGGGAGCCTGTTGACGAGGTCTTCTTGCTTCAGCTGCAGGAGGTATCGTGCTCGTGGGCTCTTGTCCTGATGGGGGATTTCAACCACATGGAAATCTACTGGGATAGTGGCACGGTGGGTGGCAGACCATCCAGGAGATTCCTGGAGTCTGTCGAGGACAACTTCCTGGTCCAAGTAATAGATGGACCAACCCGAGGTGAAGTCTTACTGGACCTGGTGCTCACTAATGCAGAGGAGAGCACTCGAGAGGTTAAGATTGGAGGCAGCCTGGGCTGAAGTGATCATGCCTTGGTGGAGTTTGTGATCTTGAAGAATGTGGGTGGGCCTGGAAAAAAGCAGAGCTAGGACGCTGTTCTTCAGGAGAGCAAACTTCCAGCTGCATGAGGAACTGCTGAGTGGGGTCCCCTGGGAAACTGTTTGTAGAGGCATGGGCACAGAACAAAGCTGGCAGCTGCTTAAGGATGCCGTTTTGGGAGCACAGCGGTTCTCCAACCCCCAGCAGAGGAAGTCAAGCAGGGGATGTAAGCAACCACTGTGGCTGTGCAAGGACCTGCAGCTTAAACTGAGGGAGAAGAGGGAAATGTACAGGAGGTGGAAGCAGGGTTGTGTATCCTGGGAAAAATACAGGATAAAAAATAGGATTAGGAAAGCCAAGGCGCAGATGGAGCTGAACTTGGTGAGGGATGTGGAAGAGAACAAGAAGGGGTTCTGTTGTTGTCCTATGCGGTGAGCACCATTTGTCGCGGCGAAGGGAGCCAAGGACACCAGGTGGCCATCAGCAAGTCTCGCCTTTAATCAGAAAGCTGCGTACATTTACATTAGTGGTAATGAGGTTCATACATATTGCAAAACCCGGGCTCCTAATAGGTTAGTGATATCAGTGAGCAAAACTTTCAGTGTTAATTCTTACGGTTAAGCCGAAATTTCATTGGTCACTGCTTCCTTAATCCTTACTCCTACACCCTTCATGTTGCAGCAAGGTTCCTGTGCCCTAGTTTTGTGATTGGACGGTACCTCATTATGTTTCTACTTGAGTTGCAACAGTTGTAACATCCCTTTACTGCTTGGACAGCTGCAGCTAGTCCCTGTAAAGCCACTCTTGGCCTATCTCGGACATCTGCGAGAGGTTTTCCTTGCTGTGCCCCTTGCTCTTCAGCCAGTCTTGCATAAAATCCTCCACAGGGTTCTACAGGTACATAAGCAGGAAGAGACAGGCCAAGGAGAGTGTTCCCTTTCTGACAACAGGTAATGGGGAGGTGGCTTCCTCAGATGTAGAAAAAGCTGAGGTACTCAGTGAGTACTTGGCCACAGTCTTCATGGGTGGTCAGGCTTCCCATGTCTGCCAGGACCATGAGCCTCTAGGTGAGGGTGTGGGGAGTGGTTGTTGTCCCAGGGGAACAAGTCCCAGACGTCCTCGTGAAACTGAACGTGTATAAATCCATGGGTCTGGATGATATCCATCCTAGGTTTCTGAAAGAGATGGCTGATGTGGTTCTCCAGACGCTCTCCATCATATTTGAAAAATCATGGCTGTCTGGTGAATTCCCCAGTGACTGGAAAAAGGGAAACATTACTCCCATTTTTAAGGAAGGGAGAAAGGATGGCCCGAGGAACTACAGGCCAGTGAGCCTCACCTGTGTGCCTGAGAAGGTCATGGAACAGATCCTCCTAGAAGCTATGCTAAGGCACATACAGGATCAAGAGCTGATTCGAGACAGCCAGCATGGCTTCACCAAGGGCAGATCTTGCCTGACCAACGTGGTGGCCTTCTATGACGGAGTGATGGTTTTGGTGGACAGGGGAAGGGCAGTGGATGTCATCTACCTGGACTTCTGCAAGGCCTTTGACATGGCCTCTCATCACATCCTTCTCTTTAAATTAGAGAGATGGGGATTTGAAGGATGGACTGTTCGATGGATTAGGAATGGGCTGGCTGGATGCAGCCAAAGAGTTGTGATCAACGGTTGTGTGTCAGGGTAGAGGCTGGTCACAAGCGGTGTCCCTCAGGGGCCGGTCTTGGGACTGGTGCTCTTCAACATCTTCACTAACGACATAGACAGCGGCATCGAGTACGCCCTCAGCAAGTTTGCTGACGGCACCAAGCTGAGTGGTGCAGTTGATACACTGGAAGGATGGGAAGCCATCCAGATGGACCTGGACAGGCTGGAGAAGTGAGCCCGTGAAAACCTAATGAGGTTCAGTAAGGCCAAGTGCAGGGTGCTGCACTTGGGTCAGGGCAATGCCAGGTATTTTTACAAACTGGGGGAAGATATCCTTGAGAGCAGCCCTGCGGAGAAGGACCTGGGGGTCCCGGTAGACGAGAATCTGGACATGAACCAGCAGTGTGCGTTTGCAGCCCGGAAGGCCAACTGTGTTCTGGGCTGCATTAAAAATTAGGGGTGACCAATAGGGAGAGGGAGGTGACTGCTGCCCTCTGCTCTGCTCTTGTGAGGCCCCATCTGGAGTACTGCGTCCAGGCCTTGGGACCCCAGTACACGAAGGACGTGGAACTCTTGGAGCTGGTCCAGAGAAAGGCCACTAAGATGATCAGAGGGCTGGAGCACCTCTCCTGTGAGAAAAGGTTGAAGGAACTGGGTTTGTTTAGCTTGGAGAAGAGAAGGCTCTGGGGAGACTTCATTGCAGCCTTCCAGTACTTGAAGGGAGCATGTAAACAGAAGGGGGAACAACTGTTTACAAGGGTGGATTGAGATAGGACAAGAGGGAACGGTCTTAAACTGAGACAGGGAAGGTTTAGGTTTGATATTAGGAGGAAGTTTTTTCACACAGAGGGTGCTGATGCACTGGAACAGGTTGCCCAAGAAGGCTGTGGTTGCTGCATCCCTGGAGGCATTCAAAACCAGACTGGATGTGACGCTGGGCAGCCTGCTGTAGTGGTTGGTGGCCCTGCACATTGTGGGGGGGTTGGAACTACGTGATCTTTGTGGTACTTTTCAACTCGGGCCATTCTATGATTCTACGATTCTCTCCTGGAGTTACAAGACTTAGCTCAGGACCAGAGTGGTAAGGGGGAGGACAGTGTTCCAGGTCTGAGAGGGGGTAGATTGGTTAAAGGACCCCATCGGGAATTTCTCTGTTCTTTCTAATCAGCAGAATCTTGTCTAGCCGTGATTAATTGCTGCACTTCCTGAGTCCAACAAGCAGTGTATTCAGATTCTTCCAGCAGAAAGAGTGTTTTACTATTTACGTTCACGTTCAAAGCCTGACATACCAAATCCTCGTCAGAGCTGTATCTCAGCCAAAAAACTGATTTCCCTACAATCGATTCTTTCGGCCATGTAACCACACGATATCTAATCATTTTCTGTTTATCCTTATCTCTGGTTCTCGGATTTCTCCTCCGATTTTTCAACATACTTCCTAAAGGACTTACAGCAGGTGCTGCCTTGGGGGCCGTCTCTCTGTCCCCCACCCTGGAACTCTTATTCCCCATTTCTCTCAGCAACCTACGGTCGTACTGCTGTGATCTGCAGCACTGCTCACACCCAATTCTCAGTTCTAGAGAATGAGGCGTGCCATCAAGCAACCCTTTTTGAAAGCCGTTCACATACAGCATAAGTGTTCCTAACCTTGACTGCCAAGGCAGTACTCAACCGCAAAGCAAACGAACAATTGTTCTTACCTTGGTCTGTCAGTCTCACAAAACCACAATGCCCGCTCTCTGTCCCTGTCCCCCAGTTGTTCACCTGTCTTTGCCTCTTAAAAGCATCCTCAGGTTCACAGATGGCTCCATGATGAACCACCGGGTCACTAACCACAGGGCTGCAGAAACAAGAGCAGGGTGCACCGTCCTGTGTTGTGGAGGTGGAGGTGGAGGTGCAGTGCAGGTGATGTTGGCTTACCAGGTTTCAACACTAAAAATTGTTAGAAATGCTCAAGTCAAGAATTTCTGGTCAGGCAAAGATCTCAGTGACAGCAGCAATTTTATTCATTATTGCAATAATGGGTGCACGCCAACCTGCTGTGTTATTTGTAAACAGAGAAGGTTTGGGGCATTCTGAACAATTCCTGAACACAGGGATTGTGAAATTATGGAGTTTTTGATCTTTAGTGAAGTAAGGAAGGCAGTTAGCAGAACTGCTACTTTGGATCTCCAGAGAGCAGACTTTGGCTTATTTAGAGACTTCGCTGACAGAGTCCCTAGGAGCATAATTCTGAAAGGCTAAGATGTCCTGGAAGGCTGGACATTCTTCAGTAATTAAAGATTAAATGTGCAGGTGCAGGCAAGATACTGAAAGTGTGGCTAATGGAGGAGAAATCCAGCCTGGCTTAACAGAAAGCTTCTTCTGGAACTTGTGAATAAAAAAAAAATGATCAGCAGAAGTTGTATGGGGAGAAAACAGGAAGGAACAAAACTCAAGTAGAACTCAGTTTGGCTAGAACAATAAAAAGATGATAAAAATGCTTTTACAAACACATGATCAACAAAAGGAGGGTTAAAAAGGATCACCATTCTTTGTTGGATGTGGGGGGAAAACCAGTGATGATAGACGAGGATAGGACTGAGGTAGTTAATGACTGCTTTTCCTCACTCTTTACTAGTAAGGCTAGTCATCTGTGGCATCACCCAGGGCTCAGGGTTTGTGGCCAGTTTTGTTTAACATCTTTATCAACAGTCTGGATGAGAGGATCAATTGCACCCTTAATAAGTTCACAGATGAAACAGAGTTTGTATCATAGAATCATAGAATCCTGGAATGGCCTGGGTTGCAGCAGACCTCAAAGTTCATCTAGTTTCAACCCCCCTGCCAAAGGCAGGCTTGCAGACCCCTAGATCAGGCTGTCTAGAGCCACATCCGGCCTTGCCCTGAAGGCCTCCAGGGATGGGGCATCTACAACCTCTCTGGGCAGCCTGTTCCATTGCATCACCACTCACTGAGTGAAAAAACTAACACTCCATATTGAACCTGAATTTCCCCCGTCTTAGATTAAAACCTTTCCTCGTTGTTCTATCACTATCAGCCCATGTTATCAGTCACTGCTCCTCCAGATTATGTGATCCCTGGAAGTACCGGAAGGTCACAATGAGGTCTCCCTGGAGCCTTCTCTTGTCCAAGCTAAACAAACCCAGATCCCTCAACCTTCCTTTGTAGCAGAGGTGCTCCAGCGCTCTGATCATCTTAGTGGCTCTCCTTTGGACCCGTTCCAAGAGCCCTGCATCGAATCTTGTGCTGTGGGCCACAGGCCTGGACACAGAATCACAGAATGGCAGGGGCTGGAAGGGACCTCTAGAGATCATCTAGTCCAAACCCCCTGCCAAAGCAGCCCCCAAGAACATGCTGCACAGGTAGGCATCCAAGCAGGTCTTGAATGTCTACAGAGGAGACTCCACTGGTGGGTGGGAAAGTCACAAGAGAAAACTTGTCAATGTATACAAGGGATGTTAGAACCTGTAATAAACAACTCGGATCATCCACATCTGAGACCGTGTCTCAGACACTGCACCTGGGCAGTGGGAAGGGGTTGGTAGGCTGTAGCTGTGATTGCCTAAGCAAAGAAGACTGCTATCAAAGGCATACAGAGCATACCGAATAACCAAATGAGCAAACTCAAGTTACATTGTATTGAACGGCAAAGTTTTATCATCACCAAACCTAAATAGCATGGACAGGTTACTAGCAAGAACTTCCAGACAAGAGCAGTCCCAAGACCATGTCGTCAAATGTAACAGCCAGAGTCATGACATACACCAACATGGTTAACTATACATGCTTTCTTTATTACCTGGACAGCCTCATTTTATAGCACTTATGACAGGGGTGTATAGAAAGTAGAGCAAAATCATTGGCAGAAAGCGAGAAAAACAACTCTAAAAAGCACTTCTGGCAGTTAACAGTTCTACAGAACAGGTCCCGGAGGAGGCAACTTTTTGATTGCAATATCATCCTAGTTCTGCAAAGTCTCTGCTGAAGGTCAACTCCATGAGTCATTCCAGGCCATGCACTCTTCCTCCAATTAGGGTCTGCCATCCCACAGCTTACTTGAACTTGTTTTCCTTTTCGTCTGGAAGTGTCCTTGGTTCCCAGCCTTCCTTTCTCATGCTGTTTATCTTGTTCTACAGCTCCTGCTTTAAATATACTTTCTTGTATTCCCACAGTGTCTTCCAAAAGGATGGTGATCTGTCATCACAACTACTAGTTCCCTTTCCCTTTGACATGCTCTTTAACCAGTTAGGTTAAGATCAGCCAACTCAACTCTGTCTGGGGCAGCTCCGAAGCAGCAAACCTCAGTGATCAAGGTTTACCATGAACCTTTGCCTTCATGACTTTTGTCATTAACCTCAAAAGTTTTACATCTAAGGAACAGAAGTTCTTTTACTTCAGAGCGCCGCATCCTTAGAGCTCCATTATCCATGTTTGATATAAATTATGCATTCCCATCTTACATTAGTTTATTAAATAATTCAAGCAGCTTGAATTCTTTCCAAATATATGTAATTTCCTTTTAATCTATGAAATCTTGTGGAAAGCAATAAAAGGAAGCAAGGTAAGTGTTTGGGAAGAAATTCCCTTTTGAGGGGATATGGTAGATGTGGGAGATGGAGAGGTTGGCTCAACTCGTCAAAGGTTACCTTGCGGATAACAGGGTGCTGGGACAGACGACTAGATAGAAGAAATAGGGACGTTTTGTAGCTAGGTATAAGCTCAGTAGAGGTAGGGTATAAGCCCTCGGCCGGTTGCCTTCTAGTGCTGAAACAAGTTGTAAGTAAGTAGTGACTGATATCTATCCTAGGCCATGCAACAGGAATGAAATTAAGTTCAAAGAACTGCTAAGTAACTCAAAAGTGTGCAGGAAACTACATACCCCAGAGGACTTTGCGTTCCCATTTTCCACCCTGAGGGAAAGAGAAGACTGCACGCAAGTCCCGAGACTTCCTCTTTCACTGCTCATCTCAGCAGTGGAAGTTCCCTAGCCATCTCGCCTTCAGCTTTAGCCTAAGGCCTTCAGTTTCAGACGCTCTCTCATTTTATTTGGTTTCTTAGCTTCAGTTTCCATTACACGGTATCACATTCTGTCATTTTGCATTCCGATATGTTCTTTAGATAATTACTTTTCCCCTTCGGATCGTTGTCGCTGTTTTGTTCTTAGGCCCATCCCCCTGCCGTTTCCCTTTTCCAGTTTTCCTTTCCCAGGGCGTGATTCTGTGTGTCTCCTGCCCCATGAGTCACGGAACCGGGCTGAACTGGCCCGTAACCAATTGACAGCACTGCTACCAATTATCTGAGAGCGTATTGTCAGCGAATCAGAAATGAGAGCACAGGACTATATATCCTGTATGAAACTCATCCTTTTCATCTTTATGATTCAGGAACGGATGCCTTGGAGCTCACAGGCCCGTGAGCAAGACAGCTGCCAAGCTGACAGCGAGTCTTCGTCTTCCCCCTCTGTCCTGCTGCAGCTGTCTCTGACCTCACAGCAGAAGCACGAGGACCTGGGCAGTCTGGCTACCCTTGCAAAGCTTTCTGGGGAAGCAGGGGCACACATCCCTCCCGCTGGGGAACTTTGGTCTGAGCCATTTCAACCCGGGGCCCGGAACCAGCCCCGCCCAGGCGGGGCAGCGTGTCACAGCGAGGCCCTTTGTGACCCAATCCTGTGACACCCAGGGATCGCTGGCACGGACACGGAGGCCCCGCAGTGTCCGGCAGGACAGCGAGGGGACAGGGCAGGAGTGTGCGGGTCAGGCGAGGAGCCCCCGAGCGCAGCCCACGTCGTTTCCCTCTACCCCCGGCAGCCCCGCGGCTGCCCCTTCCCAACTTCAGTCCTCATCCCTCAGGATGGAGGAGAGACGCCCCAGCCAACCCAGCACGGCCTGGGAGGAGAGTGGGGCTCCCCAGCAGAGAGAACCTCCACCGGAGCCCTACGAGGTGACCGAGGTGCAGCCGCTGCATGCTGGTGAGCGAGGGTCCCCAGAATTGGCAGGCAGGGCTGGGGCAGCGAGTGCCCCCTGCTCGACACCAGGGCCCCTTGTCCTGACAGCCACGCGTACACTGAGCCAGGCGAGCAGGCACAGGGCTGCGGAGGGCACAGCTCCACAGCTCCTTCCTCTGCTCGCGCCTGCTTTCGGCCGCTCTACAGCGCTGCTCATTCTTCTCCTTGGTTAGATGCTGACTGGCTGCCTGTGTCTGTAGAAGAAAAGGAGGCTTTAGATTGTATCGAGGCCTACATCAAGAGTACAGAAAAGGTAACGGCAGCCGTCTCCATCTCAGCTGTGACTGCAACTCCTGACAGTCCCTCCGGCTCTGCTGCCAGGCTGCAGGAGGGCTGCTGGCTAGATGGAGCTGCTGCCTTCCAGACATGCCGCGCTGCTCCTCACCCTGCAGTGCTCTGGGCCTGCAGGACACGGCTCTCCCAACTCACGCTTCCTCCTTGTCTCTCTGTGGTGGCCAGGACGGGATGCTAACAATGATGTTCCTGGAGAGCATCTGCAACATTTGCAAAATCAGGAAAGAGAAGGCCTTGAGTGAGAGCCTGGCTATTTTCTGCTGTCGAAAACACTTGGCAGAGAAAATACAGGTGAGGGGACAATACAAAGGGTTTTGGGAGAAGCAGAGCCGCTCAGGGGCTGTGAGGCAGGGGTGGCTGGGGGAGATAGGTGCCATAGAGATCTCAGCAGGAGGACACGGGGAGGCTCTGCGTTCCGGTGCTGGGCTGGGGTCACGGGGGCTCCTCTGGCCCCGGCGACCAGCGCCAGGTCTGCTGGTGCTGGTGACTACCAGGTCTCATCCCGGTTGTTCCCTACAGGAGCTGCTGGAAAATAAGCCCATAGAGCAGATGTGCATGGCCATGCTTGCGATCACCGCCTTGAGGTAACTGCCCAACCCTGCTTTTGCCCACGCATCCCCAGATCACGATCCTGGTGGCCCTGACCCTAGCCTGGAGTCATCCCCCAATGTGTTCAGGGAAGCTCTCTCAGTTCTCCCCTTCTCTGCTCGTCTCGTGAGGTTGGAGGTTGGGTTGTGGCCCCACAGCAGGAGGCATCAGGACTGTCCTCCAACCTGGGCCAGCCCCGTGGTGGAGGTGGTTCCCAGGGGACTCCACGTCACTTGCATGGAGCCCTACCCAGGGGAGGACCTGTTTCAACTCTGGTATGGCACTGAGGAACTGCTCCCCACATCTAGGTCTCTTTATTTGCAGTGAAGTGAAGGCAGCTTCAGAGGATGAAGTAATACCTCTTTTAAATGCGTGCTGCAAATCCGTCTTCTACCTTCCTCCGAAAGAGAACTTGAACATTGGCCTTTACAATCACGTATGTACTGAGTAAACTACTGGAGATCCCATGCCTCTGCATTATTCATGTGCAGACATTACTAAGGATCCTTGCAGGCAGGGTCTTGGCCTTGTTGCCCTGCAGCCCTTCCATGGGCCTGGGTGAGAGGGCCTTCTGAAAGACTCTCACAACCTGTTGCTGTCTTTACAGACCCTGTATACTATGGACAGAATGCTGCAGGTATGGCTGGTCAGCCATGGCACCTCTGACGGAGAGGAGCTGCAGAATATCCTGGAGGTCTGTCTATTGCACAGTTCTGCCCCCAGAGCACTCTTTGGTAGAATTTGAGCCCTCTCTTTTGGAATGCCATGGGCAGGAGCAGGAGCCTCCAAGTGACCTCATTGGCAGTAGCCCCGTAAAGGGCTTGGATCCAACCCGGTGAAAGCCCGGATGGATACTGTGATTCCAGTTGGAGCTCAGCAGTTCTGCTCCTGCTCGAATTGCATCAGCAGCTCCCAGGCTAACCAAACTAGCATCTGCTCTCCTCACAGGTGCTGCTGCCCTTCACCACCTCCGAGAGCAAAATTGTGCGTGAGAGGGCCATTGAGCGGACCTGGAAGCTTTGTGGTTTCTTGGCCAGCAGTTTCTGTCTGAAGGTAAGGACCAGGAATTTTCCAGCCACACTGTCTCCCATACTCTGCATCCCAGAGCTGCCTGCAGCTCAGGGGTACCTGCAAGACAAGCTTGGGTACAGCTGGGAGCCCTCAGCATGTTTCTGCCCTGAAGGGAGGATCTTAATCCTTCCTTTCCCTCTGACAACATTCTCTCTCAGTTTGACATGTCTTCCCTCCATTTTTCGTTCCTACCACAGCCATTAAAAGAATTCCTTCAACCATCTCAAAGGACAGACATTGTCCTCATGACACTTGAAAAGACCACTGGAAACTGCAGCACTGAGGACAAGGAGTATGCCAGGATTATACTAGAGATGGTTCTGAAAGATCCTGTCACCTGGCTGATGGATGTAAGCAGACTGAGGCTGGATTGCCATGCCCTGACCTCCACAGCTCTAGAACATCTAAAGCCATTTAAAGGCAGCAAAGAGCAATGGGATTGGGAAAAGTATCAGTGGCAGCAGGGTAAATGGCTGCAGTACAGTTGCAGTAATATTCTTCCTGTGTCCTCCCAAACAGGTGCCAGAGATTCTGGCTTACATCCATAGAAACCTGAAAGAAAATCAAGGATCACTTCAGCAGACTGTCCTAACATTGCTGGATATACTGACCAGCCATTTTCCCAGGGATGTGCTGCTGAGTGTGTTGGGGGACCTTCCAGAGAGAGACAGGTACCAGCCCCGATAGCCCCACACGCTTGTTCCATGCGAAAACAGGGGCTCAGAGACACTCTGTCTGCTGCAGAAAATCCCTGAGCAGCAAGCTCTCCACTCCACTGTGCTTTCCAGTGCTGGTGGGCTGCTCAGGGCTGCAGCAGCCAAAGCCAACAAAGGAGACGGAGAGCTCTCCATCAGGCTCCAGCCCTGTGCCTCGGGGAAGGCCATCTCAGCCCCTGCTGCTCACACAGGCCAGGTCCCCAGGCCTCCTCAAGGATGCAGAGCAGAATGGCCATGGCTGCAGCACAGCCTACAGGGCCTGCTGGGCCTGCCAGGGCAAAGGTGCTGTTGCTGGGGCAGACCTGCTGACACAGCATTTCTCTTCCTTTGCAGCACTACTCTGGAGATCTGGAAGGGTATGCTTTCTTCCCCAGAGTCATCAGGCAGGGTCTTAGAAGAGCTGCTCTTCATTCTCAAGGTGGAAAATATCTGCAGGATCCTTACAAATACCAGTCTCCTTCGCCAGACAGTGAGTTACCAGAACATGCCACTTGCTGTCCTTCAGGGCTCTTTTTCTGCAGCTCCCGGACTCTTCCTGCCTTGCCTTGCCCCCAAGACAGGAGAACTGATGCAGGGGAGGGGCAGAGTCGAGGCCACATGCCTGGCTCCAGGAGAGCCGTGGCCTCCACACAGACGGAGCAGGCTGCAGGGCTGGGGAGAAGAGCCTGTGGCCGCACATGTCTGGTACCAACTTTGTGCCAGCTCCAGCAGGTCAATCTCTTTTCAAAGATAGGAGAGCAAGAGGCTGTGCTGGCCCAAGGGCAGGAGGAGCAGGCCTTGTCCCTGGTAGCTTTGTTGTTCTTAGTGATGTGTGACCTCTGTGCACAGTGTGACCCTGAAGCATCTCCCTTTCATCATCCATGCTAATGCTATGGCCTGCTCTCCACAGCTCTTGGGCATCTGACACCATTTTAGGTCAGCATAGAACAATTGGAAAGGAAGAAATATCACTGGAGGCAGAGCAAACGACTGCATTACAGCAGCAGTAATATTCTTCCTGTGTCCTCCCAACAGGTGCCAGATATTCTGGGGTGCATCCACAGACACCTGAAAGAAAATCACAGATCACTTCGGAGGACTCTCTTTGCATTGCTGGATATACTGACCTCGCAGTTTCCCAAAACTGTGTTGAAGAGTGTGTTGTTGTATCTTCCTCAGTGCGACAGGTACCAGCCCTGACAGCCCGATGGCCTTGTTTCATTTGAAGATTGTGGTTCAGACAACCTCTTGGTTGGCAGATCCAAGGAAAGCTTTAAGACACATCCAAGCAGCAAGCCTTCCACTCTACTGTGCTTTCCAGTGCTGGTGGTCTGCTCAGGGCTGCAGCAGCCAAAGCCAACAAAGGCGGCCTAGAGCTCCCCATCAGTCTCCATCCCTGTGCCTCAGGGAAGGCCATCTCAGCCCCTGCTGCTCACCCACGCAGGGTTCCCAGGCCTCCCCAAGCATGCATGGCTGCAGTGCCAGGGCTGCTGTACTACCTCCCAGGTTTGGTGGGCCTGCCTGAGCAAAGGTGCTGTTGCTGGGGCAGGCCTGCTGACACAGCATTACTCTTCTTTTGCAGAACCACTCTGAAGATATGGAAGAGTATGCTTTATTCACCAGAGTCATCAGGCAGCGTCTTTCAAGAGCTGCTCTTATTCCTCGAGAATAAAGATTACCACAGGATACCCAGAGTGGCCATCAGACTCCTTCGCCAGACGGTGAGTTACCAGACCATGCCCCTTACTGTCCTTCAGGGCTCTTTTTCTGTAAGTCCCTGCCTCTTTCTGCTTTGCCTTCACCCTCCAGAAAGGAGAAATGATGCAGGGGATGGGCAAAGTTGAGGCCACATGCCTGGCTCCAGGAGAGCCGTGGCCTCCGCACAGATGGAGCAGGCTGCAGGGCTGGGGAGAAGAGCCTGTGGCCGCACATGTCTGGTACCAACTTTGTGCCAGCGCCAGCAGGTCAATCTCTTTTCAAAGATAGGAGAGCAAGAGGCTGTGCTGGCCCAAGGGCAGGAGGAGCAGGCCTTGTCCCTGGTAGCTTTGTTGTTCTTAGTGATGTGTGCCCCCTGTGCTGGGGACCTGCTCAGCCTCTGCACAACACCGCATCTGCTGCGTAGGGTTACTTTCTGACCCTCCACTGCTCCCTTTACTTCCACCACTGGGCATTCTTCCCATGTGCCCCAGCAGAGAGGTGGAGGCTAAGCATGCAGCAAGTGCCTCAGAGGCAGTGCTGAGGGCCAGCCCTGTTTCCTCCAAGGCCTGGATCCAGGGGAGCTCTGCTTTACTGTGGTAGTGTGGCCGGGGAAGTACTCTGAGGCACAGGCACCCCGTGCTGGAAACCTGCTGCACTGATTTGCTTGGACTCACAGAGCCTCTGTGCAGAATGTGACCCTGAAGCATCTCCCTTTCATCATCCATGCTAATGCTATGGCCTGCTCTCCACAGCTCTTGGGCATCTGACACCATTTTAGGCCAGCATAGAACAATGGGAAAGGCAGTAATATCACTGGAGGCAGAGCAAATGACTGCAGTACAGCAGCAGTAATATTCTTCCTGTGTCCTCCCAACAGATGCCAGAGATTCTGGGGTCCATTCACAGAAAACTGAAAGAAGATCACAGTTCACTTCAGCAGATTCTCTTTGCATTGCTGGATATACTGACCTGGCAGTTTCCCAAAACTGTGTTGAAGAGTGTGTTGTTGTATCTTCCTCAGTGCGACAGGTACCAGCCCTGACTGCCCCGCACTATAGTTCCACGTGAATAGTGTGACTTCAAAATGCTCTGGCTGCCACAGCCAAGGAAATCTGCAGGTCATTCCTGAGGAGCAGTCCTGCTGTAACAGTATTAATCTTCATTTGCAGCATTACTCTGGACATGTGGAAGAGAATACTTACTCTGAGAGAGACATCAGCAGGAAACTTTGATGAACTGCTCATTGTTCTAGGGTACCAAGTGTTTTGTGACATACGTAACATCACCACAGTGGAGTTGAAACTCCTTCGACTGACTGTGAGTTAAAGGACATGGTAGCCTGCTCTCCTGCAGGACTCTCTTTCCCTGTTTCCCTGTCTCCCCTTGCCTTACTCCCCTCTCTGATGCAGGGCTGTAGCAGAGGCAGAGCCACGGCTGGGGCTGGGGAGAGCCACTGCCTCCACGCAGGCAGAGGAGGCTGAAAAGTGTCTGTGGCCACCCATGTCCAGAGCCTTTGTTGTGCCAGCTTCTGCTGGGCAGGTGCTCCTCGAAGGCTTTAGAATGTCAGAGGGCTGTGCTGCCCAAATACTTTGTCCTGAGCTGACAGAGGAGCCAGGAGCTGCAGGGTGCAGGGAGTCCTGTTGCCTGTGTCTGGCGTTCTCAATGCTGCCTTTGTTTCAGGTGATGCCTCCCACTGAAGAGAACCTGAAAGAGCTGTGTAAGCCAGCAGTGCTCCAGAGGCTTCTGAAGACTAAAAGCCTGCCGATACTCTGGCTGGTGCTCAGAGGTTTTGACATGCTGTCACAGAGACCTGAGACGGTGAGCAGGACCTAGTCAAGCGAAGCCCTGTTGGCAGCCTGGCGGTGGGGCGGTGGGCATCCTTGTGCCGTGGCCTTGCCTGAGACTCAGTAGCTGGGGTGATGGCCGTGGTGAGGCCTGGGGAGATTTCCAGGAGCTTTCCAGATGGGTTACTTGGGGGCCTGTTGGAACAATGGGTGGCTGAGCAGGGGACACGGAGTCCTTGTTCTCCTGCCCTCCTTTCTCCTTTTTCCCCATGTCCTTATCGGTACAGTCATGGCCACCACCTACCTAGAGTCTGCTACTGCAGCTGCCAGGAAGGAAGGCGTGTGGCTGGTTTTCTGTAACTTGAGCTTTGACTCCAGGGTGGCCAGTGCTCTCTTGATGGAAAGGAAATTGTGTGTTTTGGACAGGCAAAAGAAATTCGGGCCCTGGTTCCAAACACATTTACCGTGCTGTTTGACAACGTGAGCATTGCTCTGAAGCTGCTGGCTGTCTTCAGAAACATGCTGAATCATCTGGGGAAGAGAGAGGCCAGTTCCTTTGCTCTGGAGCTGTCTGAGAATCTCCTGCCTCTTTTTAATCATGTAAGTCTGCTGCACGTTTCAGTGCTCAGCAAAAGACCCTTCTCCTTTCTTTGTTCCTCTGGGCTCTCGCGGGATGTCTTCTGGGCTCCACAGCCTAGCAGGCCTTGTCCCTGACAGCTTGATTGTTCTTGGCACTGTGAGGCCCCTGTGCTGGGAACCTGCTTAGCCACAGGTGCCTGCTTAGCACCTGCTGCCTTGGGTTACTTTCTGACCCTCCACTGCTCCCTTTACTTCAGCACCAGGCATTCTTCCTGTGTGCCACAGCAGGGAAGTGGAGGCTAAGCAGGCAGCATGTGCCCCAGAGGCATTGCTGTTTCCTCCCTCGCCCAATACGTGGCGACCTGTCTGGACCTGGTGGGGTGTCTGGGGGAGCACTCTGAGACACAGGCACCTCATGCTGGAAACCTGTTGCACTGCTTTGTATGGCGGCACAGCGTCCTTATGCAGAATGGGACTTCAAAGCATCTCCCTCATCAGCCATGCCTACGCTCATGCTCACCTTGAGCAGCAAGAACGTGGTGCTGAGCTCCTCCTGTTCTTCTCCCTCAGGTGTCAAGCGAAGTGCGAGAGTGTTCCATCCACCTCTTCAAAGATCTGATGGAGGCTGTGGTGTTGTGGCACTGGGGAAACATGAAGGAGAACGTGCGCATGGGCCTGCTCCCTCTGCTCTTTCGGTTGAGCGATGAGACCCCGAGCGTTGCACAGGTACAAACTTCAGGCCTGACCAGAATGCAGGCTAGGGTGTGCTGACACCTCAGGAGCGGTGCGAGAATTGAGGGCAGGGCAGAAAGCATCTCAGCTCTTGGGATGTGTGTCGGTGGTGCCATCTCCCAGCATCTGTTGTTCTGTAGGCTTCAAGGGAAGCCCTCGTGGCTTGTGCAAAGTTCCTGAAGTGGAAGAAGCTCAAGCACCAGGCCCGGGAGGAGAACAAAGAGGGGATCATGAAGTGCTTGGTAAGGACACTTTAACAGCCCCCACCTTTTTGCTGGCTGAAGGGGACGCTGGCTGAAGGAGCTGTGCCAGCATCTGGGGAGGGTCTGCAAGTCTCATGGCTCTGTGTTCTTCTCCAGATGCAGCAGGGCAGGAAGGCAGTGGAGAGATACCTGTGGCAGAGCCTGCCATACCTGAGGGATTCTCAGTCCTCTGTGCGATGCGAGGCTGTCAAATTCATCGGTGAGCCCAATCCCTGGCTCCATCTTTGGGCCCTGTCCTGGCAGCAAGGCGCAGCCCTGCACCCCCCACACATACACCCTGACCATGGTGGTAGCCCTGATGGGTGCCTTGCTCAAGTCCCCCCATCGAGCCCTGTCCCTGCCTGGGGCACAGCAGGGGAAGCAGCTGGGTTGGCCGGGATGGAGTCTTTTCTCCTGGGAGCATGTTGGGGAACTGGGGTCTGATGGGATCTCTCTACCTAGGGCTGGCTGTGCAGCACTGCCGGGACCAAAGTGAGGAAAATCTGAATAAAATCTGCAATGGTGAGTGAGGGCAGCGCTGCGTGTGCTGGGGCTGAGGGCAGGGGGCAGAGTGTGGGCAGTGTGCAACTGTGCCTTGCCCTGCTGCATGGAAATGCTGCAGGGGCAGGTGGGACACTCCTGAGCAGTGGCTTCCAGTTGATCCCTCAGTTTGTGTGCTCCTCCTGATCTAGAAAATCAATGAGTGGGGCTGGCATGGTCCAGAGGTAATGCTGGTGGGTCTCTGCAGGTCGGTGGGTTTCACCTCTGTTTCCTTCTGTTGCAGCCCTCAAGCCTTTGGAAGATGATGTCAGTCTTGCAGTCCGTTCCCTGTCAGACAGGACAACTCTGATGCTGAGAGAGCAAAGACAGCAGGCAGTATCTGCACGGCACTGGCTTTCAGCTCTGTGCTGCTGGCCCTGATTTGAGCTACATATCGGCTCATTTTGCCAGGCCTTAGACAGAGACACTGCAAGAAATTCTGCGTTCTTCTAACTTCTTGCGAAGGTGAAGTACCAGTAAGCAATGCTCCTGCTTGCTGAGTAGTGCTGTGTGCCTGGGCGTGAGTGTCGTGTGCAATAAGACAAATGGATTTTCATTTCAATGGAAAAAAACAAAACCATCTTGCTTTTTATCTTGGACACCCAGAAATCTGGACTCAAAGATCTTCCATTTTGAGTTTGCATTTCAAATCTGGGAAAGGAATGATTCTCCTAATCTTTTTTGCTGACATGTAAGTTCTAACAAGGGAACAGCACAAAAACAGCAAAATACATCTTGAAGAAAGGTGAAAGAAATTGTAGGGAGAATCACAGAGTCACAGCGCTTGGAATGGTCCTCATGAGTTTGTTGAGTCCACTCTCCCTTCTAAAGCAGGTACTCTACAGTAGGGTAGGAATCCAGACGGGTCTTGAATATGTCCACAGCAGGAGACTCCACCACATCACTGGGCAACCTGTTCCAGTGCACTGTCACCGTTACCACTTAGAAGTTTTCCTGCGTGTTAGTATGGAACTTCCTATGCACAAGCTTTAGGCCAGTTCTCCTACTCCTGTTGCTTCACTGCACCAAGAAGAGCCTGGCCTCCTCCGTTTGCCTCCCACCTCCCTGTAGACATTTTTAAGCTTCGTTCAGCTCCCCTCTCAGTCTTCCTTTCCCCACGCTAAACAGTCTCATATGGGAGATGCTCCACACCCTTTATCTCTGAAGTTCATGGAGTGTCACCAACAGGGAATTTTGCCTTGCAGCCTTATCTGTAATGACGGATTCCCATTACTGCATTTCAGCTGACACCTCCCACATCTGTTTTTCATCACTACATTTAATAATCCTCAGATTACAAACATATAGCTGTGCTCAAAGGCAAGCACTGAAGTAATATTGATATTGAAGAGAAAAATGCACTGTTTTTTTACAGTGGAGAATGGAGGCTGACAGTGCATTACCGTGGCGTGAATGAAGTCACACCCCACTGAGTGCTTCTGTGCCAGATATGTTAGAGCTGCAGTATGAACTGGAGTCGAAAGCAGTCAAATGGAATGCCACCACTGACATCGTGAATGCATTCTTTTCCATTCCTTTGGCCACAGATTGCAGGCCACAGTTTGCTTTTATCTGGAAGGGTGTTCAGTACACATGGAACCATATGCCCCAGGGGTAGAAGCACAGCCTAACCATTTGCCATGGGTTGATCCAAACCGCACTGGAACACGGCGTGGCTCCCAAGCACCTCCATTACTTTGATGACGTTGTGTGGGGCGACACAGCAGAGGAAGTTTTTGAGAAAGGAGAGCAAATAATCCAAATTCTTCTGGGTGCTGGTTTTGCTACTAAACAGAACAAAGCAAATGGATCTGCCCAAGAAATTCAGTTCCTAGGAGTAGAATGGCAAGATTGGCACTGTCACGTCCCAGGAGATGTGGTCGATAAAATCACCAGGATGTTTCCACCTGTGAAAGACGGAAACTGTTTTCTTTTGTCTCAAAGCTTGCTTTGTAAGGCCTTTTCTGTTGACAAGACTCTGACTGATAACTGCCGGTTATCTAGATGGGTGTCATAGTGCCTCAGTGTCTCTGCTGGTGGTTGTAAAGACAAGCAGAAATAGGGGCAAACAGTCTTTTCTGGGGGGGTATGGCTTGGAGAAGCTGACCACCACAAAAAGACAACAATACTGCTGCATGGCAATGCAGGTGACATTCTCTGCTGGATTATCTGTTGGGTCAGGCACGTCACACAAACAAAGAGAAAAGAAAAAAACCCTGAGAAGTGTGGGAATAAAAGGCCTTCACTGAACCAAGGATTTTAGAGAAGAATTCCTGGAGAAGAACTCTTAGAGAAGAACTTTCAGAAAAGAACTTTGGAGAAGAGCTCCCAAAGAAAAAAATCTTTGACGGAGAACTGCTGAAGAGAAAAACCTTAGGCAGAGAATTCCCTGAGGGGAAAACCACTTTGGAAGAACCCCTTGGCCTGCTTGCTGCGAAGCTTCCTAGCTTTCTCCCATCCCTCGCAGTGACTAGACAAGTTCCTGAGATCAGCGGACCTACTATGAACCTCGCTGGATCCATGATGGTGATTATATCATTTTTGCTTTCTGTCAAGGTGTCTTTATCCCTTTTCTATCGTTCACCTTCCCTTCCCCATATCCCTAAGCAACTAGTATTTGAAATAAACTGGTCGGGCTAACATTTGACCCGCTGTGTCTTAATCTCACGCCAGGTATACACATAATCAAAGAAGACAGCGAGCTCAGATGGGGAACCTCAGTCATTCAGGAATCCTAGAGGTGATCATGGACTGGCCTGCAGGCAAGAAATTTGGGACATCAGCAGCAGAGGAGGTATCATGTGCTAAAGAGGCCCCACCATATAATGAACTACCGGAAAATGAAAAGAGATATGCCCTGTTCACAGACAGACTGGGTTGTATTGTTGGGAAGCTCGGCAGTTGGAAGGCTGCTGGGTGGGAGCCCCACATGACAAGTTGCAGAGGCCACTGAAGGAGAAGGAGAATCAAGTCAATTTGCAGAGATAGAGGCTGTCCTTAGATGGGCTGGCCTTGGATGAGGCGGAATGGGAGAGGTGGCCAATGCTGTATCTTTGTACTGACTCGTGGATGCTGGCAAATGCTCTATGGGGGTGGTTGCAGCAGTGGGAACAAAACAACTGGCAAGTGAAGGGTAAACCTATCTATGCTGCTGAACTGTGGAAAGACATCTCTGCCCAAGCAAAATATGTGGTATTAAAGGTGCATCATGTAGATGCTCATGTGCCCAAGAGTTGAGCTACTGAAGAACAGAAATACAACCATCAGGAAGATTGAGCTGCCAAAATGGAGGTGGTTCAGGTAGGCTTGGACTGGCAGAACAAGGGAGAGTTATTTTTATCTCGGTGGGCACATGAGGCCACCAAGGAAGGGACGTGACCTATAAATGCACTGGAGACCGAGGGGTGGACTTAACTATGAACGCTATTGCACAGGATATCCATGACTGAGATAAATGTGCCAGAACTAAACAAACCAAGAGGATGAAACCACTCTGGCAGGAAGGGCAATGGCAAAAGTGGAAAAGTGATGGGTGGTGCTGGCATGGGCCAGAGGGGATGCTGGTGGTTATCACTTCTGCTGTTTCCCTCTGTTACAGCCCTCAGGTCTTTGGAAGATGATGTCCATCCGAGAGTCTGTTTCCTGGCAGAAGAGATAATGCTGATACTGAGAGAGCAAAGACAGCAGGCAGTATCTGCACGGCACTGGCTTTCAGCTCTGTGCTGCTGGCCCTGATGTGAACTACGTATCGGCACATTTTGCCAGACCTTTGACTGATACACTGCAAGAAATTCTGTGTTCTTCTAACTTCTTGCGAAGGTGAAGTACCAGTAAGCAATGCTCCTGCTTGCTCAGTAGTGCTGTGTGCCTGGGCATGAGTGTCGTGTGCAATAAGACAAATGGGTTTTCATTTCAAGGGAAAAAAACAAAACCATCTTGCTTTCTATCTTGGAGACCCAAAAATCCAGACTCAAAGATATCCATTTTGAGTTTGCATTTCAAAAAGGTGAAAGAAATCGTAGGGAGAATCACAGAGTCACAGCGCTTGGAATGGTCCTCATGAGCTTGTTGAGTCCAATCTCCCTTCTAAAGCAGGTACCCTACAGTAGGGTAGGAATCCAGACGGGTCTTGAATATGTCCACAGCAAGAGACTCCACCACACCACTGGGCAACCTGTTCCAGTGCACTGTCACTGTTACCGTTTAGAAGGTTTCCTGCGTGTTAGTATGGAACTTCCTATGCACAAGCTTTAGGCCAGTTCTCCTCCTTCTGTTGCTTCACAGCACCAAGAAGAGCCTGGCCTCCTCCATTTGCCTCTCACCTCCCTTTTAGATATTTTTAAGCTTTGTTCAGCTCCCCTCTCAGTCTTCTATTCCCCATGTTGAACAGACCCAGGTTACTCTATCTTTTCACATGTGGGAGATGCTCCACACCCTTTAACTCTGAAGTACGTGGAGTGACACCAACAGGGAATTTTGCCTTGCAGCCTTACCTGTAATGACTGATTCTCTTTACTGCATTTCAGCTGACACATCCCCAGAGAAGCTGTGTGCTCCTTGCATTGCAAATCACACCTATGGTTTTTGTCACAGTCTCCTTTTTGCTGTGACTTTCACCCTTCTCAGGACTCTAGGTCTAAAGTGTTGCTTTCTAACCTCCTATGAACATGCTGCTACTTTGCATACTCTCATGACAGGGGTTTTGTTGGCCCTCTCATCACTTCCTATAAGCACGTAAGAGAAGAAGAACCAGTCTGTTGTGGTGGATCGGAGTGATCTTGGGAGCAAGTGAAATGCAAGCAGTTGTCATGGATGAAGTGCAGAAGCATTCTGTGCCCAATTCAGCTGCAGCTGAGCCAACATTAATGGCTCTGGAGCTCCCTATCTTTTTTGTTGTTGTTGTTGACCCCGAGCTCACGGCTCTTATTGGGTGGCCGCGTGGCCACCGATGGTGCCGTTGTTTTGTTCTTTTTTATCTCTCTCTCTTCTCTGTTTCCCTTGTGTCACTGTGGTGGAGAAAGCGGGCAATGCAGGATTTATACTCCATTGTAAAATTGGTGCTAAGAGGACTAAGGGTCTTCATGTACCTTAGAGCATGTTAGTGTCTTTTTAAGCTCGCTATGTTCAGCACCGGAGTCATATCTGTGTACAGCTACTTTAGTGCACTGATGAGGTTATCTGCCTCGTGCCTGAACACCCTGGCTAGCGTGGCAGATTATACGGCATTTGGATTGGTTTCCAGGTACTCAGGTCTTTACCTATGTTCAGGATGCCAGCCTAGCAACTGTGTTATCCATTATTCTGCATGTAATCTCTGCAATAGTAATTTACATCATGTGGAGGAAGCCTTCCTCAAAACCAGAGAGTACTGAATGGCAGGGAAGGTGGGAAAAATTAGGAAAGAAATTAGAAGCATGGGGACCCCCGGTTTTATGCAGTTTTGATCTTGAGCACCTGTGGGATCCTGAGAAATTCAGTGAGTATTTAGGTAAGGGATCGTGTGGCCCAGGAAGATCTCAGAAGGAACAGTCTGTTTGGGGTTTGGTTTGTGCTTATCGAGCTATAATTAATATTCTGGTGAGAAATGGTTTTCTAAACGGAGTTCCAAAGCAAAAATGGACACCTCAAAGTCAGACCTGACCTATCACAGGAAGCACCGGCATCAATGTCGGTTGCCCCTGTGGAAGGCCAGAAATGGAAACGGGTGTCCTTGCTCCTAGAACGGAAAGAAGAAGAAGCAGAGAAAGAAGAGGAAGATCCAGGCAAGGGGCCCTTCTCAGCACCACCACCACCTAGAATCCAAGGCTCAAGGAAGGAGTTTGTACGGTGCTCGGATGAATCTGTTGTCACATGGTTGCTGCAGTGCAGGGACAACGGTGCCATGTCTGAATGGAGTCACCACTCTCTGGGAACAAGTACTAGTGGCTGTAAAGGAGAGACACTCCTATAAAGACGATCTGGAGCCTAAGGTGAAAGATGGGATACTGTGGAGAAAGGCATCCAATTTTTGAGAGAAACAGCAGTAGTGGAGATGCTGTATGGTTCCAAGTTTGTCCCTAACGATCCACGCCAGGACCATGATCCTGAGAAAGTAAGGTGTACACCTGATGTATGTCAGAAGCTCTCAAAAACAGCACCAGAAAGGTACTCGAGTACACTGGTAGCAACGTTTTGTAGATAAGAAGACCAAGACAGAAGACCCTCAGTTTTTGAATTGACTATTACAGTTCAAAATTTTGAACAACAGCTTCCGCCATCACGTTTCCATTTCAGCTGTATCAACGGCAGCAGAACAAGTAGGTGAAATGAAGAAGACACAGGAAAGTATGCTGGAGGAATTGTCCCTAGTGATTAAAAGGGATGAACCTGTGTCGGTATCAGAAACACCTGATGAAGACGATTATGATCCAGAGATCCTTCTGATGAAGGAACTGATACAACTGATGGAAGTCTCAGCCATCAAAGGCAACCGCCTCACTGCTCAAGCAAATGACAGCAGTAACTCCATGTCGCGTGCAGCCATGTGGAGCTTGTTACACGCAAATCCAGAGGACATTAAGAAGTGGCTTAAAATCCCACTCCTGCACTGCAAGCACGGGTGAGAGAATTACAGCAAAGATCAGCCACTAACAAAATTGCTCCAGTCACTGCAGGTAACCAATAGAGGGGCCCTGCACCCAGCCAGGGGAGGAAAGGGATAATAGAGTGTTTTGGACTGTGTGGATTAGATAGCCTGGCACATCAGAGCCACGAAAATATAAGGCACTGGTGGACACTGGAGCACAGTGCACTCTAATGCCCTCAAGTTATAAAAGGACAGAATTGATTTATATTTCTAGGGTGAGTGGGGGCTCTCAGGAATTGTCTGTGTTGGAGGCAGAAGTAAGCCTCACTAGTAAAAACTGTCAGAAGCATCCCATAGTGACTGGGCAGGGGGCTCCATGCATACTCAATATAGATTATCTCAGAAGAGGACATTTCAAGGATCCCAAGGGATACCGATGGGCTTTTGGAATAGCTGCTGTGGATGCAGACAATATTAAACAGCTGCTGATTTACCTGGCCTGTTGGAAGATCCGTCTGTTGTGGGGGTACTGTGGGGGTAAAAGAGCAGCAAGTACCAATTGCTACAAAAACAGTGGTACACAGACGGCAGTACCGCACCAAGTGGGATTCTCTGCTCCCCATTCATCACTTGATCTGTCAGCTAGAGAGCCAGGGAGTGATCAACAAAACTCACTCACTTTTTAACAGCCCCATATGGCCGGTGCGTAAAGCCAGTGGAGAATGGAGGCTGACGGTACATTACCGTGGCCTGAATGAAGTCACACCCCCACTGAGTGCTGCTGTGCCAGATATTTTAGAGCTGCAATATGAACTGGAGTCAAAAGCAGCCAAATGGATCTTGGATTTCTCTTCCAGTTTTTCAACATGCATCCTAAAGGACTTACAGCAGGCGCTGCCATGGGAGCTGTCTCTCTGTCCCCCGCCCTGGAATTTATGCAGAAATAATAACAACTTCTCAAAATTAGCATTTGTGTGGGCTGTGATGTGGAGTGGAATGCAGCTATGAGGCTACATCTGAGCAAACTCAAGTGGAAGAAGAGTGTCTACCGATCACAGAAGGAGGGGCTGGCCACCTGTCATGTTTTATGATTTTTGTTACTGGTATATTCCGTATCATAGCATCATGCAGTGCACTGGGAGTTAAGGAGTTAATGCTCCAACCCCACGGATCATCGATAGCTCCGGGTACATCTGTCTCAGAAGAGAAGAACTACGTACGCCAGGGGACTTTGCTTTGCTTTGCATTTTTCTCTTTTCTGCTCAGTGGGAAAGATAAAAACTGTTTGCGTGTCATGAGACGCAGGCTCTTTCCCTCTCACATTAACCCAGCAGCAGGTGCTCACTAGCCATCTTGCCTTCAGCATTTATCATAAGGCCTCTGGTTTGTGGGTGCTCTCTCTCTCTCTTATTGCATTTGATTTATTAGCTTCAACTCCAATTATATTGTGTTATTTTGCATTCCGATATCTTACTCAGTACATTAGCTTCCCTCCTCAGATCATGGCCACTGTTTTGTTTTTAGGCCTATCTCCCTTTTCTTTTTCCCCTTTTCCACTTTCCCTTTCCCGGGATGTGGGTCCGCCCAAATTGTCACAGACCTGGACCAAACCAGCCCACTAACAATTGGCATTTTTGGCACCTAACCTGGGGCAAGGTTGGGTGCAAAAGAGTGAAATACTTTCTGAGTGAATCTCTCTCTGCCCTCAAAGAGCTTACTTAGGAAGCTTATCTGTACTGCAGTTGCTGTACTCTGCGGATCCAGAAAGAGAGTCTCCTAGCCAAGAAACAGAATGTCCAGTCCAACTTCAACACTCTCCAATGCAACTTGGATGCCCTCCAGCCTCAACAAGACACCCTCCCAGTGGAGCTAGAAAGAAAGAGCATTGAAACTGACCAATCTGATCAATTACAGACAGCACCAGAATCTATGTCAGTTACCCCTGTAAGAGGACAGAAAATGAAAAGAATCTCAACTCCCTTGGAAGAGAAGAAAGAGGAGGAGGAGAAAGTAGAGGAAGCAGACAGTGTAAGAGAAGAGGAGAAAAGAGGCCCATGTGAAAGACAGAAACTGTTTTCTTTTATTTATTGTCTCAAAGCTTGCTTCGTGAGGCCTTTCTGGTGATGAGACTCTAAGTGAGAACTGCAGGTTATCTGGGTGGGTGTCACCGTGCCACAGTGCCTCTGCTTATTGTTGTAAAGATAAGCAGAAGCAGGGCCAAGCCTGTTTTTTTGGGGGGTTCGGCTTGGAGAAGCTGATCACTGCAAAAGACAATAATGCTTGTGCCTGGCAATGAAGGTACCACTCCCTGCTGGCTTATCTGTTGGGCCAGGTATGTCACACTAACAGAGAAAAAAGAAAAAAAACTGAGAAATGGTGGATAAAAGGCCTTCACTAAACTTAGGACTTTGGAAAAGAACTCCCCAAGAAAACATCTTTGATGGAGAACTCCCGCAGAGCACACAGAGAATTCCCTGAGAGGGGGAAACTGTTCGGATGAACCCTGAGGCCTGCTTGCTGCCAAGCTTCCCGGCTTTCTCCCATCCCCCGTGGTGACCAGACGAGTTCCTGAGATCAATGGACCTACTATGAACTTCGCTGGACCCACGGTGCTGATTATACCTCTCTTGCTTTCTATCAAGACTCCTTGCTTTTTATCCCTTTTCTATCGCTTCCCTTCACCATATCCCTAAGCAACCAGTAATTGTAATATACTGGTTGGGCTAACATTTGACCCGCTGTGTCTTAATCTCACCATCGGGTATACACATACATATAAAGAACCTCGTCTCCCTCCTTTATATTGGAGCGTGACATCTTTAATGGCGTAGTCGGCAGGATACCCGACAGTGTAGTGTAGAGAGTGTTGCCCTTCCAGGTATAGTTGATGTGTGTACCTTCTGGAGTTGCACGGAGTGTTATTTTTGATAATTTAGATGTGAGTGCCTCTCCAGAAAGAATCACTCTGAATATTGAGTTTTAAGTGTGAAATTTGAACCTCTTTCCTGTGTGTGCCTCCTGGAGTTGTGAGGAGTGATAACTGTGATAACTTAGACGTCTGTACCTCTCCAGGAAGAACCACTCCGCATATTGAACCATAGCTGCGTTTGCGGGAACTTTAAGTAAAGTTGATCCTTTTCCTGTGTGCACCTCCTGGAGTTGCAAGGAGTGATAATTTGATAATTGATTAACGTGAGCACTACTCCAGGAAGATCACTCCACATATTGAAACTTAACTGTGTCTTTGGAACTTTTTATGTGTGTGTCTCTCAGGAACCTATTAAGGAACTTCGGGACCTGTGAAGATTATTGTGTATTTTTGAAACTTAAGGGTACTTCCTTACTTAGGTGTGGTGTTTGAAGTTTTTTTTCTCTGTGTGTGGCTTCACAGGGAAGTGAGAAGTGCTTTACGTATTAGCATTTTCTTTGATCTTCTTTGACTTTGGCATGCTGCTCTCAGTAAACAGAGGAGTGATTTGAGTATTTGCATTTGTTTTACTCAAAGTTTTGGATACTGTACTCTTTCTCTTTCTCCGTGTAGCTCTTTCTGCATATTGAGAAATGAGCGACAGTGTAGTCGCAATGAAAGGTGAAGATGTGTTATTTGACCTTTTAGAAAAGCATGGTGCCGGACCCTCGTTAACAGGGGTAGACTGGGCACAGCAGAACTGGCATAACTTGCAGAGTGTTTCAGACCGTATTAGTGTTCTGCAAAAGAATGCTCATGCCCGAGCTGGAAAAGGAAAGGCACTTATTTGTGCAATATTGGGTTCGGCTCTGGTTGCAGCCATAGAATTCCGTGACCAGCAGCTTAAAGCAGAGAGCCAAGCTTTACAAGCGCTGCAGGAATCAGTTAAAGTAAGTCAGGAATTGATAAAAGCTTTGCGAAATCAAATTGTAAACCTAGAGGAGCAATTAGAAAGGGAAAAGCATAATTCTGATCTGTTGCAAATGGCTTTAAGGGAAGTGTTAACGGGTAAGGATGCCAGTGGTACTAGTGCACCTCAAAAGAAAACTTATCCAAGGGAGGAATTGCAAGGTATAAAGGCAAATGTTGACAAATTAGAAGCCCTCCCATCTCTCTTGTGTCCTTCAATAAAAACTGAGATTTCAAACAACAATGGCAAGGATTTAGATCCTCAAATGAATACTGAAGAAATCCCTTTCTCTGTTACTGAGCTAGCAACCTTGAAAAGAGATTTTGGCCGCTCTCCTAAAGAATCAGAAACAGAGTACGTATGGAGAGTCAGCCTCACAGGTGGAGATCAGATACTTTTATCTGAAAAAGAGGCTAACGGTTATTGGGGACCAGGAGTATTTTTAACTACAGGTAACAGTTGTGCTCCCTGGTCTCTTATACAGAGAGTTGCCTATTGGGCAGGTGGTCTTAACCCTCTAGAAAGGGGAGAGCCCCTTACCATTACTGGGACAGTAGATCAATTAGTAGAAAGTGTTCAAAAGGCTGCTTGTTTGCAAACGATGTATGATAGAAAGCTGCAGCCACACCATGAATCCCCTATGATGATGCCTGTTGAGAGAATGACCCCTCTTATCAGGGGGCTTCCAGAATCGCTGAAACCCATAGGCATACAATTGCAAGGAATGATACAGGATATGTCTCAAGGAGAAGGAACCCGGGCAGCATTAGAAGGAACTGCAACCTCTATCGTGTGCAGTCAGGATACAAAGTGTGGACGTGGGGGAAGGTTGCCCAAGAATTAATTAACTATGGGAGAAAATATGGACCAGTGATTTCTTCCACCAGCAAATTTGAGACAAAGGGAATGAGGCGTGCGGAGGCCAATTCGACCCCTCCCCTATCTAATCGGGAGAACAACAGATCTAAAAGGGTCTCATTTTCAGTGAAACCAAGCGGGCGAAATATAGATCGTAAACGTAATAGTTTTTGGATGCTGGGCCGGCAGAAGGGCATTCCATGAGAACTAATGGATGGATTATTGTAAGAGACTATTATTATACCATTGCCTCAAAGTTTGCTGATGAACATGTCCGAACATGTCCAAGCTAGTCCTGGACAAGGTTGTGAAATCCTTGGTCTAAGGGATGGTCAAGCAGATGGGCACATCCTGGGGCAACGAAAGAGAGATAAGCTGCAGCTCAATGGCCGCTGAACACTCTTTTGTTTGGTACTCATCTCCGTGGGGAGATAGCCATCTCAGGAGATGCTTGCCTGGCACACTAGCACGGGATTTGTCACGTAGACTGGAGGAATCTGGAAGATAAATAGAGGGGTCCTGCAGCCACGATGTTGGGGGGATTTTCTCTGCTGCTGCCAGGAGTTTCTCTTCGGAGAGACTTCCCGAGCTGATCACTGCTGCTGCCTGGAGAGGTCTTCTCTTAGGAGAGACCTCATGAGCTGATCACTGTTCGCTGCTGCCCCTCTCGGGGTTGCTTCCCTCGCTGCTTCTCCAGTGCTGACCCCTCGCTGCTTCTCCGGTGCGGACCCCTCGCTGTTTCTCGCTGTTTTTGACTGCTTGCTGCTCAAGGCTGCCCATCGCTGCTGCTGTTCTCCCTGCTTCTGCCACCCCTGCTCTTCGGCCTCGGTCCGTCAGATCCGCTTGCAACCGGACCGCCCCTAGGATCCTGGCTGGTGACTTTCCCTGCGTTATACAAACCCTTGCTTCTTTCCTTTCTTTCTTATCGCTCGCCTTCCCTTCCCCATCAACCTTAACAGTGTCCGCCTTCCCCTTCCCCATGTCCCTGGTCAGTATTTGTAATAAACTGGTCGGACCGACATCTGAACCGTTGTTTCTTAATCTCACGCTGGGTATACGCATAATCTTAAAGAACCTCGTCTCCCTCCTTTATATTAGAGCGTGACAATTATCTACAGACAAGTTAGAGGAGTTAGTTAACAGGTGGCCGCAACAAAAGTCCGAAAGTAGTGACGCTCCACCTCCGAGTGCCCCCGACTTTGGAATCAGCAAGGGCACTAGGACTGCAGGAAAACTAATTCCCTCGCCCCTCTCAAGTGAGTGGGGGGGAGGAGGGTGGATGTACATTAGAAAACTTACAACGAAAGGAAATGACCTGTTAAATACGCTTAGAAGGCTAAGGGTGCCTGGGAAAAGGAATACAAAAGCACCACTCACTGGATTATTCCCTCATTTTAACCATATTAACAAGCCCCAAAAGGTCAAGCCAATGTCCTGTTTTGTTTCACGGAAAACCCCCGTTGGACCTCGACTGAACACAGAAAGGCAGACAGCTGACTTTAATCATTTGTGTTTTGGGACAAATATTGAAGATCTGATCATACTAGAACGCTGAATACACTGTGTATTTTGGTTGCATAGTCTCATGTTTCAGGTTGTTGTGGGTGTGGGTGTTGTCTTTTGGTCTGTTAAACTTCATACTTGGGTTTGAGTTTTCACAGGTTTTGCTGGCTTACTGGCTACTCCCTGCACAGTAATGCCATTCCTTTTGATCCCATCTTCTACCTCTTTTTATCAAACTGATTATGATTTGCATGTAACTCTGCTATGGTGTTTCCAACTTCCTAATAAATTTGGAAATTAACCAAGGGACCCATCTAATATCTGTCAGATGTGGTCACAAAAAGAAACCCATGATGTTATTGATGCTTTTTAGTGTCAGAGAGATGTTTAGTGTAACACCAGTTCAGGCGCTCCATTCAAAACATGGTTTTTGGAAAGTGTCTATGTTTTCTTAAGTAAAGTGTATGTTTCTGCGTATGTTTCCCTAATGTTTTATATTATGGGATATCCTAAAAACACTATACAGACTATAACAATACTTGAACTTGCCAATCTAGTATATATATCTCTCTCTCAGCATTTCAATTGCTTTTGAAATACTCAAATGACAATTCTGTTCACATTTAACTTTGAAGCAACATGCAATGTTTCATCTATGGTCCTGGCAAATCCACGTATTTTTGAATTGGACTAGATATGCTTTCTGAGAATTAAAATCACAAATGCAACAAGTACTGATAACGGCATTGCAAAACCAGTTAGTGCTTGGTATGTTGTTGAGGAATAGGTTGTTTGTGGCAAAGTGAATAACTTTAATTGTTGTCTAAAAATTGATGATAATGGCAAAGTTGTTAAACAAATTGTCCATGTTCCTGTCCAAACCTGGAAAAGCCTAGGCCCATGGGTGAAATGCATTCTATTTTATCTATTGTGTGTTGCTGCAGCCCTTCTGTTTATTCCTTGTATGATTCCATGTTTTATTCAAATTACTCAACATGTTGTATCTTTGATGCACCTTGTAACCGCTCCAACTGATGATGGACAAATCCAACAGGTCAGAGTAACATTTGTAACTAAGCCCAAGAAACGTGTTATAGCAATTGTGTAACTTTTAACTCCCCCTCACCTCCCCCTCCTCTTTTCCCTTATGCTTGTTTTTTGTTTTATTTTCCTCTCCTTCACCACTGTGGACGGATGTTCATGCATTGGTTTCAAGCAATCTTTGAGCCACCGGGTGGTGTGAAGGACAGAAACTGTTTTTACTTTTGTTGTCTCAAAGCTTGCTTCACGTGGCCTTTCTGACTGTAAGACTCTAATTGACAACTGCAAATCATCTAGGTGGTTGTCTTGGCGCCTCAATGTCTTTGTTTGTGGTTGTAAAGATAAGCTGAAATAGGGGCAAGTAGTCTTTTTTGGGGTACGGCTTGGAGAAACTGATCACCGCAAAGGACGATAATATTTGTACATGGCACCG
Organism: Oreortyx pictus; assembly: GCA_036925125.1. Lineage (NCBI taxonomy): Eukaryota > Metazoa > Chordata > Aves > Galliformes > Odontophoridae > Oreortyx > Oreortyx pictus. The sequence goes on from JAUPFR010000004.1 coordinate 18,651,949, forward strand.
AATGTGCTACTCCCTGTTGATTTATCTGTTGGGCCAGATGTGTTGGGTGGGCATAAATCGAACTAATGCCAGAACATGGAGGCAGCTAAAGAAAGCAGGACAGACATCCTGTTGTCCCAACAGGATAACCAAGCAGATGCCTCTCTTAAAACAAAACACCCACAGGAATGGTGAGGAGCTCTCCCCCATCAAGGTTTGAAAATTTACAGCAAAATTGACACTTAGGTTTAATCCCCTCAATAACCAGAGTTTGGAATGTGATGAATATGCATGTGCTATACCTTTAAATATGTATTCGTTTCTCTCTTTGGTGTGCATGTTTGGTGGAGCGATCCCCCGTGTACCCAGCACTGTAACAGGGCGGGGAACAGCTGCTTGACACAACTCATTGGTGTGTCGAGTTGCTCGGTTGGTTTTCTCGGCGCCACTAAACCAAAGACTCTGAAGAAGAGACTTTCCTGAGGGAAAAACCTCTTTGGAAGAACCCTCCACACATGGTGCCTGCTTGCTGCAAAACTTCCCGTCTTTCTCCCACCCCCGCGGTGACCAGATTAGTTCCTGAGATCAACGCACTACGGACCTCGCCGGATCCACGGTGGTGATGCTCTCTCTCTCTCTCTCTCGCTTTCTGCCAAGTCTCCTCGCTTTTCATCTCTTTTCTATCGCCCACCTTCCCTTCGCCATATCCCTAAGCAACTAGTTATTGTAATAAACTGGTTGGGCTAACATTTGACCCGCTGTGTCTTAATCTCGACATCGGGTATACACATACATATAAAGAACCTCGTCTTCCTCCTTTATATTGGAGCATGACAAATTGTGACATTGTAGCATTGTGACATAGTGACACTGTAACAAAGTGACATTGTTACACTGGGAAACTGTGACATTGCAATGTTGAGACATTGTGACTTTGTGACATTTTGACATTGTGGCATTGTGACACTGTGACACTGTGAAACTGAGATATTTTTATACTATGACATTGCAAAGATATATCAAGGCAAAACTGTGACACTGTGCATTGTGACACTGTGATTTTGCGACATAGTTACACCAGGACACTGTGACACTGTGACACTGTGAAATTGTGACATTGTGACATTTTAGCATTGTGACATATTGACATTCTGGCACAGTGACATTGTGACACTGTGACGTTGTGACAGAGTGATATTGTGACACTGTGACACTCTGACATGGTGACGTTGTAATATTTTAGCATTGTGACATATCGACATTGTGACATACTGACATTGTGACCATATGATGTTTGAATGTGTGTCCAGGTTCCCCTCTCAGTTTCCTATGAATTTTCAAGATTACAGCTTAGGGATGGTGTTAATGATTGGGATACTAGTCTTCCTGCATGTAATAGCACTTTACATCATGTGCAGGAAGCTTCTCCCAAAAACAGAGAATGTTGAATGGCAGGGAGAGTAGGAGAGTTTTAGGGAAGAAATTAGAAGCATGGGGACCACCGATGCCCTGGGATTTCGCTCCTGAACACTTGCAGGATCCTGAGGAGCTAGGCCTGTATCTGAGTAAAGGATGTTGCGGCTCAGAAAGATCTGAGGTGGAACAGCTTATTTGGGGCTTGGCTTATGCTTACCGAGGTTTATATACTATTATGAAGAGAGAGAGTGTCCAAACTGAGGCCCAAACCAAAGAGGAAAACCTCCCAGTCACACCTGACCAGCCAAAGGAAGCACCAGTATCAAAGTCAGTTGCCCCTGTGGAAGGCCAGAAATGGAAACGTGTGTCCTCGCGCCTAGAACGCAAAGAAGAGGTGATGAAAGAAGAGGAAGATACAGGCGAGGGAGAGGGCACAACCCCACCACCATCGAGAAAGGCAACAAAGAAAAGTGAGAGACACGGAGAAGATAATGATGATGAAGATGAGGAGAGAGTCAAAGTTACCACGTTTCGTCGGCCCATGAAAATGTCTGAGATCCAAGGCTCAAGAAAGGAGTTTGTTCGACATCCGGATGAGAGTATTGTCACTTGGTTGCTTCGGTGTTGGGACAATGGGGCCAACTGTGTGTCCCTTGATAGTAACGAAGCTCGCCAACTAGGAAACATTGCCCGAGATCCGGCTGTCGACAGAGGGATCAGCAGGTATATGGATGGAATCGCCAGCCTCTGGCAACGAATGCTAGTAGCTGTGAGAGAAAGATATCCCTACAAGAGTGACCTGGCACCTAAAGTGAAAAGATGGAAAACTATTGAGGAAGGCATCCAGTATTTGAGAGAAACAGCTGTGGTGGAAATGCTGTATGATCCCACGTTTGATCCTGATGATCGGGACCATGATCCGGAGAAAGTAAGGAGTACACCTGAAATATGTCAGAAGCTTTCAAAGACAGCACCAGAAAGGTATGCCAGTACACTAGTGACAACGTTCAACAGATATGAGGAGCAAGACAGAAAACCCCCAGTTTTTGAACTAGTTCTTACACTTCAAAACTTCGAACAAAAATTTCCGCCGCCATACGCGTCCATTTCAGCCATATCAAAGTTAGAAGGACAAATGGAAGATATATTGGGAAAATTATCCCGACTGATTGATAGGGTTGAATCGGTTGCAGCTATCAGAAGCAAACGCCGTCCTGCTTGAGCAAATGACAGCACTAACTTCACTAACTTCATGTCACGCGTGGCTTTTTGGAGTTACTTACGTGCAAATGGAGAAGATATGAAGGAATGGCATCAAAAACCCACCCCTGCACTGCGAGCACGGGTGAGAGAATTACAACACAGACCAACTACTAGTGAAGTTATACCTATCACTGCAGGTAATGAATAGAGGGGCCCGGCCCTCAGCCAGAGGAGGGAGAGGGATAATAGAGTGTACTGGACTGTGTGGATTCGGTGGCCTGGCACATCAAAACCACAAAAATATGAGGCACTGGTGGATACTGGTGCACAATGTACTCTAATGCCTTCAAGTTATAAAGGGACAGAATTGATTCATATCTCTGGAGTGACTGGGGGCTTTCAGGAATTGTCTGTGTTGGAGGCAGAAATAAGCCTCAGTGGTAAAGACTGGCAGAAGCATCCTATAGTGACCGGACAGGGGGCCCCATGCATACTTGGTATAGACTATCTCAGAAGGGGGCACTTTAAGGATCCCAAGGGGTATCGATGGGCTTTTGGAATAGCTGCTGTGGACACAGATAACATTAAGCAGCTATCTGTTTTACCTGGCCTGTCAGAAGATCCATCTGTTGTGGGGGTACTGAAAGTAAAAGAGCAGCAGGTACCAATTGCTACAAAAACGGTGCACAGACGGCAGTACCGCACTAACAGGGATTCCTTGCTCCCCATTCATAATCTGATTCGTCAGCTAGAGAGCCAGGGAGTGATCAGTAAAACTCACTCGCCTTTTAACAGCCCCATATGGCTGGTGCGTAAAGCCAGTGGAGAATGGAGGTTGACGGTAGATTACCGTGGCCTGAATGAAGTCACACCTCCACTGAGTGCTGCTGTGCCGGACATGCTACAACTCCAGTATGAACTGGAGTCAAAAGCAGCCAAGTGGTATGCCACCACTGACATTGCCAATGCCTTCTTTTCAATTCCCTTGGCCACAGAATGCAGGCCACAGTTTGCCTTCACCTGGAGGGGCGTTCAGTACACCTGGAACTGTTTGCCCCAATGGTTTTGTTTTTTTTGGGGGGGGGCTCATCTCCCTTTTCCCTTTCACCCTTCCCCTTGTCCGGGGTGTGGGCCTGTGGGTCTCCTTCCTTAGTTGTCACGGAACCGGGCCGAACCAGCCCACAAACCGTCCACACTATGTCACAATGCTACAATGTCACATTGTCTAAACATCACAATGTCACAGTTTCACAGTGTCACAATGGCACTATGTCAGAATGCTACAATGTCACAATGTCACAATGTAACATTCACAGTGTCACAATGTCACAGTGGCACAGTTTCACCTTGTCCCAGTGTAAAAATGTCCCAGTGTCACAATGCTACAATGTCACAGTGTCACTGTGTCACAATGTCACTACGCCACAATGTCACAGTGTCACGATGGCACAGTGGCACCGTGTCACAGTGTCTCAATGTCACAGTGTCACAGTTTCACACTGCCACAATGTCACTACGTCACAATGTCTCAGTGTCACTATGTCAAAGTATCACAGTATGTCTCCCAGGGCTGGCTACACCCCTTCGCTAAGTGCTCAATCGCTAAGGTTCAGAGCATGACCTAACAGTTTCCATACAGTCCACCCCTTCACAGTGTGAACCAATGATTGAGCACTCTGGGGTCATGCTACCCTTTACAAATTAGTTCACAATTTGAGTCATGGTACAATATGCCTTGGCACTGATATTGTGTTGCGACGCAGATACATTCTTGCCCATCATGCCATAAATAGTCTGTAGATTTCAGTTACATCTCCTTCTGGCTTCTTTTGCAGAAGACATTCAAAAAGTCCATCATTAAATGTCACTGAAGAATAAGATATCATGGAAATTCTTCAGTGACACCAGAGCTCCTGCTGCTTCTGCCACTGTTTGGGCATCCTGGTTGGCCACAGATCTAAGGGTAAGCGTTTAATTGCCACTGAGAGAGTCAGATCTCCCCTCCATGATAGAATACATGCCATGTTACTGCTCTGCATCAAAATTTCCTATTGGAGAGGGGCATGTCCATTCTTTTTATACCGTGCCTTTGTCCTGGTATTGACAATTGTTTCACTATATCAGGTACCAAAGAGGGGGCTCTGATCTGTCCTTTATGACAAAAATTGGGGTATGTATTATAATTTCAGATAGCCGTGTGCCAATTACTTGTGGTTCCAGGTTCTAAATTCTCAGGGGAAGGGTGCAGAAAATTATTTATTGTTCTAACTTGGGCTTTTAGTCATATTTCCCTTCCTTTAATTTGGATCCTAAGTGGGGAGGCCCAAGTTGTTTGTAACATAGCAGGGCACTGGGTCTCTGGGTCTTTCATTCAGGTCATATAGGTTGTTACTTTATCCCTGCCGGGATATGAGGGACTGGGAGTTGGTCTTCAGAACAGCCTTAAGAATGCTATTACACGTCCCTAGCAGGCCTGCTCCCATCTAATTATAAGCCAGATGAAACCACTATTCAGTGTTGTTTTCCTCAGCCAACAATACCTGACATTCAGATGGGCAGCCCCATTGCTTATAGTTCTGCACACATTCTCTACTGTCTGGCACGTCGAAACATCTTACGTAGCCACCGGGCAATGTTGTCTGCTTGCAAATTGTCCAGCCAGGTTATCCAAGCTAGTGCGTCAGCTTCATCATTCCCTGGTGTCAGCACGGACTCATGTCCAGATACACAGTAGTACAGAAGGACGTGCAGCTTAAATTGAGGGAAAGGGGAGAAATGTGCAGGAAGTGAAAGCAAGGTTGTGTAGCCTGAGAAGAATAAAGGTATGTTGTCTACATGTGCAGAGAGAAGATCAGGAAAGCCAAGGCACAGATGGAGATGAACTTGGCAAGGGGTGCAAAAAATAACAAGGAAAGGTTCTGCAGGTACATAGGCAGGAGGAGACAGACCAAGGAAGGAGAGTGTTCCCTCTCTGATAAATGAGGACAGAGAGCTGGCTTCTTCAGACATGGGGAAAGCTGAAGTGCTCAATAAGTGCTCTGCCTCAGTCTTCACTGCTTGTCAGGCTCCCCGTGTCTGCCAGGACCCTGAACCTCTAGGTGACAGTGAGAGGAATGGGTTCTGTCCCGCTGTAACAGTGGAATAAGTCCAAGACCTCTTCATGAAACTGAGTGTACATAAGTCCATGAATCTGAAAGATATGCAACACAGGATTCTGAGAGAGATGTCTGGTGTGGTTGCTGAGCCACTCTTCATCATATTTGAAATATCCTGACTGTAGGTTGAAATCTCCAGTGACTGGAAAAGGGGAAATATTACTCCTAATTTTATGAAAGGGAGAAAGATGACCTGTGGAACCACAGGCCACTGAGCTGCACCTCTGTGCCTGGGAAGATCATGGAGGAGATCCTTCTGGTTACCTTGTTAGGGCACAAATGAGACAAAGAGAAGAGACAGAGAGACAGCCAGCATGGCTTCACCAAGGGCAAATCTTGCCTCATCGTTCTGGTGGCCTTCTATGACAACGTGACAGCATCAGTGGACAGAGGAAGGGCAATGAATGTCATCTATCTGGACTCTGCAAAGCCTTTGACGTGGTTCTTAACCACATCCTTTACTCTAAATTGGAGAGGTATGGATTTGAAAGATGGACTGTTTGATAGATTAAGAACTGGTCACAGCCAAATGGTTGTGATCAACGGTTCCATGTCTGGGTGGAAGCCAGTCACAAGAGGTGTCCCCCAGGGGTTGATCTTGGGACCAGCGCTCTTCAACATCATAAGACATAGACAGCCGAATTGAGTGTACCTTCAGCAAGTTTGCAGATGGCACCAATCTGACCAGTACAATTGATACACTGGAGGGGAAGGGAAGGCATCCAGAGGGACCTGGACAGGCTGGAGAAGTGGGCCTATGTGAACCTAATGAGGTTCAACGAGGCCAAGTGCAAGCTGTTGCGCTTGGGTTGGGGCAGTCCCACTTATTTATACAGTCTGGGGAAAGCAATCCTGAAGAGTAGCCCTGTGGAAGAGTACTTGGGGAATCTGGTGTATGGGAAGCTGGACATGAGCCACCAGTGTGCACCTGCAGCCTGGAGGGACATCTATATCCTGGGCTGGATTAAAAAAGGGGCGGCCAGCGTGGAGAAGGAGGTGACTGTCCCCCTCTACTCAGCTCTTGTGAGGCTCCATCTGAAGTACTTTGTACAGGCCTGGGGCCCCCAGAACAAGCAAGAAGCAGAACTCTTGGAACAGGCCACTAAGATGCTCAGAGGGCTGTAGCACCTCTCCTAAGAGGAAAGGTTGAGGGATCTGGGCTTGTTTAGCTTGGAGAAGGCTCTGGGAAGACTTTAGTGTGGCCTTCCAGTACTTGAAGGGAGCATATACACAGGAAGAGAAACTACTGTTTACATGGGTTGATAGTGATGGGACAAGGGAGAATAGTTTTAAACTAAGACAGGGGAGATTTAGGTTAAATATTAGGAGAAAGTTTTTCACTCAGAAGATGGTGATGCAGTGGAACAGGTTGCCCAGAAAGGCTGTCCAAGGCAAGGCTGAATGTGGATCTGGGCAGACTGGTCTACTGGTTGTTGACTCAGCCCGTGGAAGGGGGTTTAAGCTAAATGATCTTTTCAACCCATGCCATTCTATGATTCTATGATGGTAGATGTATACTGTTCTATGCATAACCACATTCCAGGTATCCAACCACCTGTCTCAACACCAGATTGGCTGGGCAAGCATAGTTTAATCTTGAGTGGCCCACAGTGCAACCCATGGTGTAAGATGTTGGTAGGCCGCCCAGCTATCCATCCAGATGTACAATGTGCCATCACCTCTTTCCTGGGTTACAGCCATCCACACTGCTCTTAGTTCAGCCCACTGGCTACTCTGTCCATCTCAGTTGAGGGATGATAAGCAAATCCTTGCTATTTAGTAGGATTTCCTTTGCTGAACCCATTTACAGTAATTCAGCCTTCTGAATAAATCCATAAAGTCAACAGGAATATTACAGACTAGAGAGTTCTCCCAACATCTAGACCTCAACAATATTTAAAGAATAAAACATCTGAGCAGAAAGTCAATGACAATGAAGACGAAGTAAAAAACAAACAAACAAACAAACAAACAAACATAACACCAGAGAAAAATTGTGGCTTTTGAAAATAAATGAGTCAAAGGGTTATTAACTCTTAGAGGAAAAGCTATGAAAAACACACATATTAAAATGACCAGATCCCGTCACTGTCAGCTAGTCAGAATACATGTTTGTCATACAGCTATTCAAGTCCACATTCTAAACGCTATGCAAGTCTGTCAGAAAGAAACTTTTATGATAAAGTGATGATACTCATGAAAAGAATAATTATAAACTTTGGCATGGAGAATAGCATATTTGATCTCAACACCATTAAGAATGTGGAAGGAGCAGCAAGTGGCAAAGATAAAAAGAATACATTCATTTTCATCTCTTGGAGTACTAATGACACAGGAAAATAGCAAAGCAGGAAGTGATTCTACAGTTTATTTTGTTCAACTGCATTAATTGCCATTTGAGTTAGTCTGAATAATATAATGAAATTATAGCTGATTAACAGCTCATATTTTAACTCCTGTATGACAAATTATTAAACCTAGAAGTTTAATTATACAATTACATTACTCCTTATGCAATGTAAGAAAATTTATGTATTTTAATATATATTTAATAGTAATTTATAAAATCAAATGATAATTTATGTTCAGTTCAAATTCTCTAGAAAAAAATGCTTACAGATCTTCTGCTTTTTATGTAGGTTGCTCCTAAATTACAACAGATACAAGGAGCACAACAATGTTGTGATAGAGCAAATTCCCAGCTACAAAATGCTATTTTTCAACATAGTCACCGCTATTAGCTCTGCATTTTCACAAGTAGCCTTACCTACGTATGGACTGGAAAATCTTGATTTAAACTCTGACCTCTGAATACAATCCCAAAAACTTCTTGTTGTGGCAGGTGAAAAAAGAGACTAATGTGAAAATACAGTTTATACTTCAAACCAATAAACTCTAATTTAAAAGTTATTAAACTGCATTGTATAGAAATACACAAATGTATTTATAAAAAATATTTGTAAATGTGTAATGTATACATGAAATCTCCAACTTCAAACATAAAAAATAAAAACTACAACAATCTGAAGCTATAGATATATCTACTAAAGAAAGTAAATCATAGAATCATAGAATCATAGTGGTTGGAAGGGACCTCAAAGAGATCATCGAGGACAGCCCCCCTGCCAAAGCAGGTTCCCTACACCAGGTCACACAGGTAGGCGTCCAGACCTACAAAAGGATTGGGACTGGTTGGACAAATTGTTCTTGGAATGGGGTCTCAACGGATGGCTTCCCAACACCTTAAAAATGATGTGCTATATTGTGATGACTATTGTAATGCTTTTGCTGTTACTTCCTTGTATTTTACAACGTGTGTAAAAAATGATTGACAATGCTACAGAGAAAATATTCATAGTGCAACAGAAAGGGGGAGATGTGGGTGATGGCAAAAGTGCGAGCCAGACAGAACTGTTAGCTAAGCAGGAATTCGACCATAAGCCTTGGATGCAGGCTGTGTAAAGACAAGCTGATAAGGTTGAGATAACCACGTCTAAGGAGTGAAAAGAAACAGGACACTGTAACAGAAGGCACTGCTCATTTAGAGGACCAGGAGTGCTTTGTACTGTTATGATGTTTAACCTTAAGGAATGTAACCTTCGCCCAATCATATCTTAACACACGTTGCCTTTCTGTGTATATAAGCTGTGAGCTGTTGCTTAATAAACGAACATTAGCTTGCATCAAGCTGGGTTCCCGTCCCTTCATTGCAGCAAGGGAAAGATAGGGAGATGGGTCTAAGAACAAAAGAGCAGCAGTGAGCTAAGGGAGAAAACTAATTACTAAATATGATAGTAGAATGTGAGATAACATAATATAATACAATATAATTGGAATTGAAGCTAATAAAACAAATAAATGAGAATGTCCAAAACCATGGGACTTTCTCTAATACTGAAGACAAGGTGGCTTGGGAGCATACACCACAGAGATGAGCAGAAAATACAAAGGTACAGTCTCATGACTGGAGAGCATTTTTGTTTTTCCCTCAGAACAGAAAATGGAAATGGAAGAGTGAAGTCTTCTGGGATTTGTAGATCTCCGCTGAGAAGGGTACCTGGAAACTATTAACAATCCACAGAACTGAAGCATTAACTCCCTTACTGCCAGTGCAGAACTGTGGTGGAGTAACCACATGGGTGCCAGGGTACAATTAAGAAGTGAGAGAGAAAAGACGGTTTTTGTTTATTATGAACAGGACCTCTTATACCCTTGTGCTTACAGACAGTACTTTTCCACTAACATTTCACTGGTCAACTACTCTGCTATACAACAGCAAGTGTTTTGTGACTCCTTAACAGCATGTGCAAAACAAAACAGTGCCCGACTGCAAAGTGTTCAGTGATCTTTTGCCATATCCTTTGTTTCCCCTTTTCTTGTTCACTTATCCCAGGGCCTCATGGCCAGAAGTCCAGTATTCTCACCAGCTATGGAATTTGCTGAGCCCCAAGGCGATACTTCCCACACAGTACATGATGTTAGGATGTGGAATACTGATAGCAAAAATCATAAAATCATGACACTCAGTTATTGGTCTGCACTTGAAGAGGAGTATAGAAGGGGGGCAATAAATACCATTTGTTTAGAGGATATGGAAATGGCTGTAGTTCTGAAGCTCACTTCACCTCATTGATCTTCTAACCCATCAAAAATAAGTTTGTTCTTTTATTGCTAGCTCTCATTTTGGGTACAGCTGGGAAAATATTAAGAAAACTTGAGTAATGTTTTATGTCTCGAAGAAACTGGATAAATTCTGGAATAGATGCTAGAGATACCATGTCAGTAGAAGTTGGAAGAAAGATCTATTAAAGAGAAACAGGCATTGGCATTAAAACATGTTTAAAATAAATGTTTTTGACAGAAAGTTGCTTGAAGAATTTGGATGTACATAGTATGTTCAGTCTACAGAGGCTGCAGGGAGTTGGACCTCCCCATGAATACAACTTTAAAAACCATACCCAAAATAAACCATACAAAAAGTTGCTAAGATAATACTTCTATATGGCTTTGTAAACTTTTCAGTGCCAAAGCTTTTCAGTAATTTATAGAAACTTTATAGTTTTTATACTATATTATACTATTAGGGCTTTAAGGAAATAGTTCAATTCATTCAAGTGTTTATGCTGCTATGCATATATATATGAATATATATGAATACTGCTGATTGATTTATATGTTTATATACACATACAGAATATCTTCTCAGTGAAAGCCACTGAGACTGACAACTTCTTAGATAATCTATCTTAGCAACTTTTCTTTTGTCAGCTGTCTTTAGTAAATATATATATAAGGAGGATGTTTTCATTATGAAAACCTTTAATGCAAAATAATTATTAAGAATCTTTCCAGACATCACATGTGTTACGACCTTTGGCACTGGATCACAGTGCAAACCAGTAGTTAGAATCCTCATTATTAATTTATCTTGTGGAGGAAGTGTCTTTCAAGGCGATTTATTGGACGACAGATGTTGTTGAGTAAAGAGCCTGAAAGCTTGAAAGAAGTTTATTCAGGGTTTTTCTTACCTAGTGAAGCTTGATTTCCATTTTAAACTAGTTGGTCTTGATCATTTTGCTATTGACAGTAACATACACTTTAACGACAAGACTGTCCTCATACCTCCCCTCTTCATTCCATAAATTATTCTTAGCAGCTTGTAGCTAGTTTCTGTGAAAACCGTTCACAGTCCTAAAAGACACTTGAACAGAAGTTTTTTATGTGGAACAATGGAAAGAAATGAGCATGACTGCTACAAACCACAGGTGTTTGACTTTCATGACTAATCAGGTAATCACATCTTTCTGATCACACAGTTACCTCTTAATTTTTGGCTACTGCAACTTCTAATTATTTTACAAAAAACTATAGCGATTACCTACAGAATTGGAGAGTTGTTCCTTTGATTAGATTTGTTGCAATCAAGTTTATAGCCTTCTGTGATGTGAAACCATTGTTTCCTGAATGTTGATGTTCCATGTGTTTTCTTAAGAAAATTAGGTGAAAAATCAGCTCCATTATTATCTTTATCCTGGATATCCAGGGTCTCAGAATTAACATTAATGTGAGCTTACGGGTCCTGCCATGCAGATGGAAGGCCCCAAATCCCTTAGATTTAAAATACAACTAAAACGCTCCATTTTTCTCCAGCTAGAAAATCACAAGAAAGGTATGTACCGTCTATTGCAAGAATTTCACAAACAAACAAAGTTTATCTGTCTGCACTTAGATACCTTCAAACCAGACATGCGAACATTTGTAGGACCCAACTGGCAAAAACTTGGCAATATTCCAGCTCTGACACCATTGTTTATAATGTATTGAAGCTAATATTCAGCTCTGTACAATGATCATAATCCACCGATTCACAGGGGTGAACTGACGAAGGTGCCATTCATTTCATGGTGTGACAGCTGTGAATGGTCATCTAGAATGCACCTTATCTTTCACATCACTGTTGCCACTGCCAAAACACATCACCCACTGCCTCGCCATGTTCTTATCCACTCTTTGGTCCCCACAAACATTCAGAAAGCATCGATGAATGTCAGTGGATGCAATTTTTCCACATGGAGGAATTCAGTGGCACGTCTTTGCTTCATCTGCACTTCCATGTCAGACACCATTTTATCAGATTGCCCCTCTACTGCCATCTGTCACACAGCAGCAAACTGTAATGGAATATTGGCTGTAAAGTTAAGCTTCTACTTCCATATCACCAAAATCTACCTCTGACCTCTTGGACAAATGAAATGAAATGAAATGAAATGAAATGAAATAAAATAAAATAAAATAAAATAAAATAAAATAAAATAAAATAAAATAAAATAAAATAAAATAGGAGGCTCTACTTTCAGAGCAGCCATCACAGTTGAAGACTAACACATGGCGAAACACCGGAGGTTGAAAACTTCAACTTATTTTCTCTGTCTCAGAAGAATGGTGTGGAAAAAGAGTTTAAAAGATCATTACTTGTTTCAAGCTTTAATTCACTTTATACATAAATGAATTCTTCATGTGTCATTCTGCCATTCCTCATCTCAGCCTCTTCCCAGTTCTGTTAACATTCCCTTGACAAATGTATGCATCCTACTTCTCTCCTTTTGCTCATTGTCCAGCCAGGACAACATGACAATTCCTTCAAGAAGGGATGAGAAATCAGCTAAGGGTGAAAAAATAAAAATTAGAGTCAGAAGAAATAAAAAGGAAGGCAAGAGATTTTTAACTAACAGTGGACAGAGACTCCTGTAACCTGTACAAGAGCGCATCATCTCACACAGATGAAGAAAAAGAAAATCGTAAATGACCTGCTTACTTTAAAACAATTCTTGTTTGCAAAACAATAATAATTTTTGTAAATAAATAAATATATATATATATATATACACATATATTTATATCAGATTCATTCCAAAGCAAAGTTATGTAATGCTTAGCTGTACAGTACAGAAGCACTTCTGCCTTTGAAGGACATAATAGGATGCACACTATTATTACAAGACAACACTTTACTTCTGATAGAGCATAATATTCATTTTTTTCCACTGCTAAGTAGACTGTATCTCCCTCTGGAGTTTTAATGCACCTTCCATGTATTACTGATTGCTACTGTACACAATAAGGTCTTGAAATGCATTAAAGTCGTTTAGACAAAAGATACACGTTGTCAACGATTGGTGTGCATCGTTCTCTTCACACCTATTACACTTTGGTGCTGTGACTCGGATCCAGGCGACTCTGCCACGGAATTCCCACTCCACGGGAAGCACCCCGTCTCTGGACACCCCTGGGCTGGGTAATTCCTGTGCAGAGACCTGTAGCTCCGAACTCTAAATTCGGTAAACGAGAAAAAGAAACTGCAGTACCCCGTAATTTTTGTGCATGGGGACCCCAACGGAGACTCAGGATTCAGTAAGCATTTGCATGAAACTGTTCGGCTGGGGAGGGTATCCCGGAGCACACCTGACTGAGATGTCCCATAGGGGCGAAGCGAGTGCCTCAGTCCTCGAGATCTACTGCTTTGGAATCGGCACAGCCGGAGCTGCAGTGACAGATTTTGAGGTACAGAGGGGTTTTTCGAGAGGTTCCTGTCTCAGGGGAACCGAGGGAGAGCGGGTAGTCCCTTCAGCTCTCTCCCGAGAGGCTGATGTGGTGTAGGCGTTGCCCGGGAAACGGCACCCCCACCCACACCTTCAGCTCTGAAAAGGCCTCAGGGAGGACGTGTTGCTGCCCACCAGGCACAAGGAGGAGCAAACTATGTGTGGGTACCACCCCTCTCTATTATACTGAAGCTAGGTGCTAAGTGTGGGAGCTTGTGTAGCAGGGTGTAGGATTTCTATCCCTCCTCTCTTGCAAATTCATCCTATTTATTACTGGTCTCTGTGTTCTCAGAGTTGTGTTCTACTTTTTTTTTTTCCCTTTATTTTATTTTTATTTTCTTCTTATTATCATTCATACATATTTATTTATTTATTTGTTCTTTTTATTTATTATTCTTTTATTTTTTGTGCCATGGTCTCTACTAGACAGAGGGCTTGCTGTAGAAAGGCTGTGGTGACGCAGGCAGAAGACCTGCCTAGAAACGTGGCTACACAGGTCTCTGGTTGCAGTGCGTGCCAGAGCCTGCTGCTGCTGGAGGAAGGTGGCAAGCAGATCTGTTGTGTGAGGTGTGAACAGGTTGAAGATCTGCTTAACATGGTGACAGAGCTGAAAGAGGAGGTTGAGAGACTGAGGGCCGTAAGGGACTGCGAGCAGGAGATTGACTGGTGGAGTAGCTCCTTCGAGTGCCAGAGAGAAAGGTGCCGGGGAGATATCCCGAATTTGGTGGTGGATTCCCTGACCTGCCCCCGTCAGGCTGAGGGGGAGTATCTGAGGGATGGATGTTATAGATGTGTTACAATAATTGACAGGAACAAGTCCAATTAGATCGAATACAATTTATTAAGCAAGCGACAGCAAGTAAAACAGCGCTGGGCAGCCGAGGAGTCTTTTGCTCCACTGATGGCGCGCATCCGAGAGAAAAACGAATACCCATTTAAAGATACAGTTCATGCATTATGCATTACATTCCAAACTCTGGTTATACAGGGGATTAAACCTCAGACCAATTTTGCTGTACCGTTTGCACCTATTTTGCTTATCTTTACAACCACAAATAGAGACACTAAGGCGCCACGACAACTATTGAGATGATTTGTAGCTATCCTTGCTGTAGAGGGGCTGTCCTCATGGTGTAGTAACTGATTTAAGATTTCCTGAATCCCCCTCCTTCAGTCTTTGGGATGGAGACTGTTTCTAATTTGTCCTTCAGTGCATTCCAGGCCGGTCTGGCAAGGTCTGAGTTGTGGGTGCTTATCTCTCACCCCTTGATTGTAAAGAATGTGCTTTCTTTTCTTCGTTTTGCAGGGCTAATGTTTGAAATGTAGATAGAGTTCTGTTCTTAGTTTTATGCTGATTGGAATTAAAGCCAGTTCAAAGGTATTGTATCAGCAGCCTTGACTTTGTATCTTTTGACACGAATCACATCTACACGTTTTACAGTTAATACCATTTTGCAGAGGGGTAGACTTTACATTCCTGCATCTGTTACCTTGTTTTTCATTTGTCACCGCATCCTATAAACAAGATCAGGATGACTGAAGATAGGTTTAATGAACAAACAGGGCCTGTTACTCATCACAATTCCCCCTTTCTTTCTTTCTCATTTTGTTCATTGAACCGTAGCAATTCTTGCTGGCTCAAGATTAAAGTTTGAGTCAGTGTTGGTTCATTACTCAATGGTTCGTATTTAGCTCGAATGAACATTAGGTGAGCTGCTTCCAGTCGGTTTTTCACAATGTCAATCACTTTGTTAAATATACATGGTCCAAATGTTAAACCGAGAATCAATAATATTAATGGTCCTGCAATAGTTGACAAAAGGGTAGTTAGCCAAGGGGAATAATTAAACCAGGACTCATACCAACTGTGATGGGCCTCTCGCTCTCGCTTTCTTTTTTCTAATCCCTCTCGTAACTTTGCCATAGTATCTCGTACAATCCTGGTGTGATCAGCATATACACAGCATTCTTCTTTGAGTGCAGCACAGAGTCCCCCTTGTTGCAGGAACATCAAATCTAGCCCTCGCCTATTTTGCAACACTACCTCAGATAACGACCTAACAGACTTCTCTAAAGCGCTGATAGATTGCTCGATTCTAGCTAGATCTTCATCTACAGCCATTCTTAAAGAGTTAAACTCTTTATTCTGTTTTACCAGTGAAGCTACTCCAGTGCCCACCCCTGCTCCTCCTAATAACATCAAGGTGGCTACGGTTAATGCTGTAAAGGGCTCCTGTTTAGATAGATGATGCTCTTGAGTTGTATGAGAATCATATACAAATTCTTCGGGGTGGTATAAAATTTTAGGAATAATTATTATTTGTACACAATAGTCTATGGATTCATTAAATAGGTTTAGGGATATACAGGGTGTCACTCCTAATGTAGAACAGACCCATTTGGCATTTTTTGCTGGTACTAACCATTTGGCTGTCTTTTCTGACCTTCTAATTCCAGCCGTAACTTCGCATAAGTGTCTCTTAGACGCAGGAACCTTTCCTGTGCATCTCCCTTTCCCGGTTACCTGAGTCACTGTTATTCCTTCGTTTCCTTTTCCCCATTCACACTGTTTAGGATTACTGCCATTCACACGTCTAAACTTCTTACTAACTCCTATAGCCTCATAATAGGGTGGTCTAATCCCAAAGCATAGCCAACAATGTTCGGTGAGGTTAGGATTTGTAGCATTTAGTGCTCGGTAACCTACTTGCATCAGTTTCCAAAGGGGGTGGCTCTCAAGACTCTCCTCAGGGTTGAAAGCATTATTAAGTACGGACCCAGTAATGTTTCCCGGTGCCACCGTGCTATTGATTCTAACCAGTTTTACTGTACCATCAGCTTCAGACTGTCTCTGCGTTAGCACCAGATTAGGGCCTATTGGCCGAGGGCTTTGTGAGATTGCTTGTTTCCTAATTGTAATAAAGCCACCTTTTTCTGTCCCAGACAACCATAACATTACCCCCCAAGTTCTTCCTGTAACCCACCCTGGATCATCTGGTTGTTTCACTGTTACACTGAGGTGCTTACAAGTTCCAGCGTTATTCACACCCCCAGCATAATCGTAAATTGGGATTCTACACCCTCTGGGCCCCCATTCAACTGTAAGGTACTTATCTTCATTCGGTATCTTCCACCCTGGCTCGGTGGCTATTGTTTCGCACCCCCAATAAGCACAATAAAAGTATCCTGGCTGGTTACAGTAGCTCTTTCCTGGATTCGAACCTGGGCACCAGTAGGAGGCTTTAACATTTATCGCTCCCCATGAATAGTAGCGGGCTGGGGTACAAACAGTTTCTCCTAAGGTAGGGCCTAATAAGTCGCAATTGGTAACATTAAACACTGGGGCTCCAGGGATGACAGTGCTACGTAAAATCCTTGAATCCTCTACCCGAGCTAAGACCCACTCGAATGGTTGATGGTTGGCACTGGTAGTGCCATTAGTTTGTCCAACGAAAATTACAAATATTACTATTGTCATCAGAGCATGCCGTGGAGGGTGGGGACCCTGCCAGAAGTTTGTTGCCTTTAGGCTTGATATAACTCCTCCCAGGTGCCTGCCAGTGCTCTTACTTTGTATGGAGTCATTGGTGCATTCGCCTAGCAATGTTCTCAAACCTTTGCTAATATTGAGGCAGTCCTTCCAGCACCTCTGCAGAATCCCACTCATGGGGTTCTTTTCTCCACATTCTTTTACTTCTCTGCCTCGCTCGTCGACTCGGTTGCTTCGAGCCACGAGGGATATCATCTTCTCGGCAGCAGAAGTATTCTTCAGGAGAATCAATGCTGTTTTCAATTGCTCGCCTCTGCTCATGTGATTTTTTTTTTTTTTTTTTTTTTTAAAAGGTGAATTGCACCAAACTCCTTCCAGAGCCTTTCGGCAGTACCCCTAGACAGTCTCAGCTATGAAGGGAATAGGTTAGCCTTTCGTTCCCCTCTCCAGAACCACTTACACACCTCACTGGGAGATATTCCCCCCCCCCTCCAGCAATATGACCACCACCGTTCTCGGCACACTTTACAAGCAGAACACACAAAAAAAAAAAAGAACAAAAAACTATGATTTAGATTATTACATCTAATTCTAATATTACGAGCTCTTATGGGAGATTCAGCTAGTTCACTGTAGTTGCTCTCTTGTCCCTTTATATTTTCTTGAGCCTGATTTTCGAGTTTCCGGGTGCACTCACAACTTGCCAAGAGGAGTCCTGCAGGGGTCCTTTCACACGGCTCGCGTGGGTCCACCCTCTCTCGGCTGTCCGGATAGCAGTCTCTGTAGTAAGTAGAACAATATAGGGCCCTTCCCAGCGTGGAGTTAAAGAGGACTCTTTCCAGGATTTGATTAACACCTTATCTCCTGGCTTATTTTTATGTATTGCTATCTCCAAAGGTGGTCTCTGTACCAACAATCCTTTAGCCCGTAGTTGTTCCCTCCGATTCATCAACTGCATCAGATAAGATTTAATTTGTGTTTCCTCGAGTTGCGGGTGGTCTTGCGGGAGCTCTAAATCATATGGCATTCCATATAGCATTTCAAAGGGAGAGATCCCTACATCCGTTCGGGGTTGTGTTCTTATATTCAATAGTGCCAAGGGCAGGCACTTTATCCAGGACATTTTTGTTTCTAACATTAATTTGGTAAGCTGTTTCTTTATTTCCCCATTCATTCGTTCAACCTTGCCTGAACTTTGTGGATGCCAAGGGGTATGATATTGCCATTGCGTCCCTAAAGATAAAAGGGTTTCCCTTGCAACCTTAGAGACAAAGTGAGGGCCCCTATCTGAGTCTATCGCCTCTATTACTCCATACCTGGGAATTATTTCCTCCAGTAATGTTTTTACCACTGTTTGGGCCGTGGCTCGTGCCTTTGGAAATGCTTCTACAAAGTGAGTTAGGTGATCTACTATTACTAACAAATACTTATATCTCCCCACTTTTGGCAACTCAGTAAAGTCTATTTGAATCCTTGCAAATGGTCTATGGGCTAATTCTCTTCCCCCTTGTATCCTTTCTCTCAATTGATGTTTATTGACCTTTTGGCAAGTGATACATTCCCCTACTACCAGCTTAGCCACACTATATACTCCGATACACATATACTTAGTTGCAAATTGGTCTACTAGTGCTTGGGCTCCCCAGTGAGTTATTTCGTGGAACCTTCACATTATTCTTAGGGCCAAGGGTTTTGGAAGAACTTCCCAGCCATCCAGGAGTTCCCATTTCCCATTCCCTTTTTCCTGAATTCCCATTTGTTTCAGTTTTGCTTTTTCTTGCACAGTAAAACTTAGAATGTGCATTCTTTCATGTAGAAGACAGTATTCAGATTTAAGGTTGTCACATGTACACTTAATTGCCTCTTTCCCGAAGTCCTTCCAACCTGCATAGCATGGAAGTTCATTCAAACTATCCCCACAATTTGGATATTCCTCTAGAGTTTCCACACTCACAACTGTCTTGTTAGTATGTAGAGACAGTAAGGCAGCTCATTTGGCCTCTTGGTCCGCAAGATTATTTCCCCTTATTAATGGACTTAACCCCCTCTGGTGTCCCTTTACATGTACTACAGCTATTCTAGCAGGCCCCCGTATGGCTTGCAAAACTCGAGTTATTAACTCTTGGTGCACTAATCCCCTGCCCTGGGAGTTTATTAAACCCCTCTCCTCCCATATTTTTCCAAAGGTGTGTACTACCCCAAAGGCATATTTGGAATCTGTATATATAGTTCCTACTTTTCCCTCTAAAAGTTGTAAGGCCTTTAATACTGCGTACAGCTCGCACGCTTGAGCCGACCAACTGGGGCTCAAGGGTCCTGATTCTATTACATTAAAGGTTTTTCCATTAATTACAGCATATCCTGATTTCCTTTTCCCGTCTACCACTCGAGAAGATCCATCTACAAATAATTTTTCTCCCCCTTCGATCTCCTCCTCCCCTAGGTCTGGTCTGATCTTCATTTGCTCTTCTATGTTGTGGAGGCAATTATGGGTTATGTTCTCACCAGGTTCCCCATACAGGAATTGTGCTGGGTTCTGTAAGGCTGTGGTTTCGAGGGTTAATTTGGGGGAGGAAATAAGGATGCTCTCATATTTTATAAGCCTGGCATCAGTTATCCATTTGTCAGCTTTTTGCTGCAGCACACCCCTAATATTATGTGGAGATAATACTCTTAATTCCCCCCCGAAAGTAATTTTGTGTGCTTCCTCTACTAAAAGTGCTGCTGCCACTATGGCTTGCAGACACGTGGGCCACCCCCGGCTTACAGGGTCCAGAAGTTTGGAAATATAGGCCACTGGCTTCTTATTCCCTGCCCACTCCTGAGCTAGGATTCCAAATGCAGTTCCCCCTTCAGTATTTACAAATAGGAAAAAGGTTTCCTTATGTCTGGTAAACTTAACACTGGGGCATTCACTAATTCGGCTTTTAATTCCTCCAACTGTTTTCCGTCCTCTTCAGTCCATTTTAGCAGCCCATCTTTAGTCACTTTGGCATAAAGAAACTTCACCTTTCTACTGTAATCGTCGATCCATTGCCTACAATATCCAAACAATCCCAATAACTGTTGAACCTGTCTCTTAGTCTTTGGGGCAGGTAGTGATAATATACCATTGACCCTTTCTGGGTCTAACCTTTTGGTCCCTTTACTTAGTCTATGCCCTAAATATTTTACTTCCTGTTCAACAAATTGTAACTTGGACTTTGACACCTTTAATCCTTGTAAACTTAAAAAATTTAATAACTTAATGCTTTCCTGTCGCACAGCTTCTTCATTTTTCCCTGCCAGATGTAGGTCATCTACATATTGGACAAGGGTAACCCCCTCACCTAATTCATATATTTTTAAAATTTGTTCTAATGCTTGTCCAAACAAATTTTGGGATTCAGTGAATCCTTGGGGTAAGACTGTCCACCTCAGTTGTTGTTTTCTGTGGGTATCCGGGTCTTCCCATTCAAAGGCAAAATAGTCTCTGCAATCCTCCCTCAGCGGGCATGCCCAGAAGGCATCCTTTAAATCAATTACACTATACCATTGATCCTCAGGACCCAGTTGATTCAAAAGTGTATGTGGGTTTGCAACCACAGGGAACCTTGTAACTGTTCTCCTATTAATTTCTCGTAAGTCATGTACTAACCTATACTTCCCATCTGTCTTTTTCACAGGCAAAATAGGGGTATTAAATGAAGACATGCAAGGTTCCAGTAACCCTTGTTCGATTAGCCTCTGAATTTCAGGTTTTAACCCCTTTTTCCCTTCCTCAGGTATCGGGTATTGTTTGATTCTGGCTGGCACTTCTGGATTTTGTATAGTTACTGTAAAGGGCTCAATATCTAGTTTTCCCGCAGTGTCTGGAGTGTACCATACCTCAGGGTTTATTTTCTCCTCATCCATGGTTCGCAGAGTACACAGTCTAATTTTAAGTTTATCCTCCATTGCGTCTAAACTAATTCCTAATTCAATCATTAGGTCCCGGCCTAATAAATTATAGTCGGCCTCAGGTACCAATAGTAAGGACTCCACCCTTAATTTAGAGTTCACTTCAAATAATACATCCTTAATTACAGGCACTCCAAACGGCTCCCCTTTAGCTCCAATAACCTGTACCCTCTCCGGGGATATTTTGCATCCCTGGGGTAAATTTTGAACAGTTGATCTCTCCGCTCCTGAGTCTACCAGGAACTCAATTTCTTGCTGCTGAGGGCCCACTTTTAGTTTTATCAAGGGCTCTGTCCTCTCTCGGGTCCCCAGCAAATAAAGCCCCTGACACCCCTAATCCTCTTTAAACATTTTTTCATCCGTGATTCTCTTTCTACATTCTCTCCGAATATGTCCCCTTTTCCCACAATAAAAGCACGTCACCGCTTCCTTCCTTCTCTCCCCTAGAGGTCCTCTGACTCCAGTCTCCTGATGCTTAGCCTCAGGTTTTCCCCGAGGGTTAGCTGCTCTTTGTCCTTCCCTAACCGCCGCTACCATCATTCGAACCTGTCTCTTATGTGCTTCATCCTCTCGACGCTACCATCATTCGAACCTGTCTCTTATGTGCTTCATCCTCTCGACGTACAAAAACCTTCTGGGCTTCTCTCAACAATTCATCTAACCCACGATCCTGCCAATCTTCCACTTTCTCCAATTTCTTTCTAATATCTATCCATGCTTTAGCCACGAACTGAGTTTTTAGTAGGGATTGTCCCACTGGGGTATTAGGGTCTATTCCTGAGTACAACTGAAGGTTTTTCCTTAACCTTTCTAGCCATTCAGTAGGTGTTTCATCCCTTTTTTGTTGCTCGCTAAACGCTTTGTTAATATTTTGCCCCCTGAGGACTGATTCTTTTATGCCTTGGACAATAATGGTCCTTAGGTCCTGCATGTGGCCCCTGTCTACTTCATTTTGATTATTCCAATTTGGTCTCTGGAGGGGCCATTTAATGTCTGCTGCAGGGCCTTGTTGATGCTGTTGGTCCCAAATCCTCATTCCAGCCCTTCTAATCATCCCCCTTTCTTCAACCGTAAATAATATACCCAGAATGGCCTGCATTTCATCCCAAGTCTATATATTAGGCCCTAAGAACTGATCTACCCTTTCTGCCACGCCTAAAGGATCTTCCAATAAATTTCCCATTTCCTTCTTAAATTCCCTAACATCCCCAGAATTTAAGGGAACAGCCACATATCCCATACCAGGTTGTGGTCCTCCCATTGCAATTTCTCTTAGGGGATATAACCCCTTCTCATCTTGCTCCTTCCTTGCTTGACTCCTAGTCACTCGTCTCTGTTCATCAGAGGAACTAGAGGCGGAGTTGGAGTCATTAGAATAGCCCGGTGCCGTTGGGGGGGCCTGAGGTGCGGGCGGGGGTGGTGGTGGTATGTAAGGAGGAGGTGAGGTGGTTATTTCTTCCTCCCTTCGTGTCTTTTTTTGTTTTTTTGTTTCTCCCCCATTTTCTTTTAAAGGATATAACTTTAACCTAGTCTCAGGCTCTATCCAAAGTTGTGCATATTCACTTTCTTCTGAACAAAAAGGTTCCTTAGAATTTACATAAATATTTAATGCCTGACAGATCCAATCTTCAAAAGATCCAAACACAGGCCAATATAGGTGGTCGCCTCGAATTTGTTTACCACCCCAGACTTCCATGCAATAATGTATCATCTATACCTTACTCTTACCTCACCTAGACTGATAATCATCCCAATACCTAATCATTAAGCCTAATGGACTGTCTGGCGAAATCTGAGGGAGCTTTACCTGGGGTCCCCCACCCATGGGATCAAAGGGCTTGCTTTTCCTCTGTCCCATCTTCCGGAGTGCCTTCTTACACACACACACTTGCACCCCCTGGTCGTGGCCCAGTCCCTCGCGGGATGTGGGAACCGCACTACTGAGGGGTCCGCACTCGCTTCGCCCTTGTTCGGACGTCTCAGCCAAGCACACTCCGGGATTCCCAACCCCAACCAGACGTTTACGCAAGACGGGGCATGTATACAAATACTCACGTATCCCTGCGTTTCTGTCGGAGCTTCGTGCACAAAGATTACGGGGTTGCCGGCTTTCTTTTGCTTGCTGTCGAATTTAGGGTTCGTCGGTAGAGGTTCCAGTGGGGCCTCACCCAAACGGGGCCGTTAATACAACGGGGCACCTCCCCGATATGGGGGCTCGCACTGGGTTACCTCTATCCGAGTCACGGCACCAAATTTGTTATAGATGTGTTCCAATAATTGACAGGAACAAGTCCAATTAGATCGAATACAATTTATTAAGCAAGCGACAGCAAGTAAAACAGCGCTGGGCGGCCGAGGAGTCTTTTGCTCCACTGACGGCGCGCATCCGAGAGAAAAACGAATACCCATTTAAGGATACAGTTCATGCATTATGCATTACATTCCAAACTCTGGTTATACAGGGGATTAAACCTCAGACCAATTTTGCTGTACCGTTTGCACCTATTTTGCTTATCTTTACAACCACAAATAGAGACACTAAGGCGCCACGACAACTATTGAGATGATTTGTAGCTATCCTTGCTGTAGAGGGGCTGTCCTCATGGTGTAGTAACTGATTTAAGATTTCCTGAATCCCCCTCCTTCAGTCTTTGGGATGGAGACTGTTTCTAATTTGTCCTTCAGTGCATTCCAGGCCGGTCTGGCAAGGTCTGAGTTGTGGGTGCTTATCTCTCACCCCTTGATTGTAAAGAATGTGCTTTCTTTTCTTCGTTTTGCAGGGCTAATGTTTGAAATGTAGATAGAGTTCTGTTCTTAGTTTTATGCTGATTGGAATTAAAGCCAGTTCAAAGGTATTGTATCAGCAGCCTTGACTTTGTATCTTTTGACACGAATCACATCTACACGTTTTACAGTTAATACCATTTTGCAGAGGGGTAGACTTTACATTCCTGCATCTGTTACCTTGTTTTTCATTTGTCACCGCATCCTATAAACAAGATCAGGATGACTGAAGATAGGTTTAATGAACAAACAGGGCCTGTTACTCATCACAATGGAGAGGGCTGGCAGAGAGTCCCTGCTCGGTACCGTAGGCGATCTCCCCCTCTGCCTACCTCGTGTCCTCAAGTCCCTCTAAGCAATAGGTTTGCAGCGTTGGACGTTGAAGGAGAAATAAGGGGGGAGGTATGGGAAGATTCTCCCAGGAAGTCACCAATCTGCCGCTGCCAAGAAAGAAAGAAAGGTGATCGTGGTGGGTGGCTCCCTTCTTAAGGGTACTGAGGGTCCCATTTGCAGACCAGATCCAAGCTGTAGGGAAGTGTGCTGTCTCCCTGGGGCCCGGGTCAGGGACATAACTAGAAGACTCCCAGATCTGATACACCCCACTGACTACTATCTGTTACTCATAGTTCAAGCAGACAGCAGTGAAATAACTCAAAGAAGCCTGCGAACTATGAAAAGAGATTTCAGGGGGGGTTTAGGGCGATTAGTTCAAGGGGTGGGAGCACAAGTGGTGTTTGCTTCCATACCTTCCGGGGTGATGAAGGACACGGAATGGGCTAGGAAAACACTATTCTATCTGCTGATAGAATGCACCTGTCTCAAAGAGGGAAACGAATTCTAGCACAGGAGCTAGCTGGACTCATCGAGAGAGCTTTAAACTTGGTGATGTCAAGAGGGTGACTAGCAAAACTGCTACCTTGGACTTCCGGAGGGCAGACTCTGACCTGCTCAGGATGCTTGTTGCAAGGGTCCCTTGGGACTCGCTCCTGAGGGGTAAAGGGGTCCAGGAAGCCTGGGTCCTCCTCAAGATGGAAATCTTAAAGGCACAGGTGCAGGCTGTCGCTGAGTCCCATAAATCAAGCTGGAGAGGAAGAAGGCCAGTGTGGATGAACTGGGATCTCTTGTTGAGACTCTGGGAGAAAAAGAGAGTCTATGTCCTCTGGAAGATGGGACAAGCTACTTGGGGAGACTACGGAGAATTTGCCAAGATTTGCAGGCAGGAAGTTAGAAATGCAAAAGCCCAGCTTGAACTTAAGACTGGCTACTGCAGTAAAAGAGAGCAAAAAATCTTTTTACAAATACATTAACAGTAAAAGAAGAACTAAGGAGAATTTCCCTCCTTCACTTGAAGCGGCAGGGAACGTAACCATAGAGGATAAGGAAAAGGCTGAGGTTCTCAATGCCTTCTTCGCATCTGCCTTTAATAGAAAGAGAGGGAATGGCCACAAGTTGCTCTGGGGAAGATTTAGATTAGATTTGAGAAAAAAATTTTTCTCTGAAAGAGTGGTCAGGCACTGGAATGGCCTGCCTAGGGAGGTGGCTGAGGCACTGTCCCGAGCACTGTTCAAGAAGCGTTTAGATGAGGTGCTAAGGGATTTCATTTAGTAGCTTGGTGGGTAGGGATGGTGGTGGGAGGATGGTTGGACTAGATGATCTTGTTGGTCCTTTCCAACCTAATGAACCTATGAATCGATGGACCCTCTAGTAGTGCAGTTCCCATTCCCCGTGAGGGCGTGGGTCATGACCGAGGGGCACGAGTCTGTGTGTGTGTGAGAGTGCTCCAGAAGATGGGACAGAGGCAGAGTAAGCCCTCTGACCCCATGGGTGGCTTGCAGGTAAAGCTACCAGACATACCACTAGAAAGCCCCCCAGGTTTAATGTTAAAACACTGGGGCGATTCTCCCTCTAGACAAAGAAAGAGTAAGGTGGAAATGGTACATTATTTTATGGAGGTGTGAGGAGGAAAGCAGATAAGGGCAGATCAGTTCTTCTGGCCAGTATTCGGGTCCTTTGAAGACCGGATCTGTGAGGCTCTAAATGATCATGTGAATGAAAAACAGCCTTTTAATCTAGAAGAGAGCGAGTATGCCAAATTATGGGTAGAATCTGGAGCTGGATATGTTTCAGTTCCGTTAAATTCATGAGATGTAAGGGAATTTAAAAAGGAGATGGGGAATTTGCTAGAGGATCCTTTAGGGGTCTCTGAGAGGCTAGATGAATTTTTAGGTCCCAGCCTTTATACCTGGAATGAAATACAGGCAATTTTGGGCACACTATTTAGAGCAGAAGAAAGGGTTATGATCAGGAGGGCAGGTATGCGAGTTTGGGATCAGCAACACCAGGCTGGTCCAGGAGCAGATATAAAGTGGCCCTTACAGCGGCCCAATTGGGATAATCAGAACCAGGAACATCGTACTCACATGGCAGATTTGCGAGTTATTATTATTCAAGGGATTAGAGAATCTGTCCCTCGGGGACAGAATATTAATAAGGCTCTTAGAGACCAACAGAAAGAAGATGAAACTCCTATCGAGTGGTTATAGAGACTACACAAAAATTTACAGTTATTATTCAGGATTAGATCCTGCTACCCCCTTGGGGCAAGCTCTCCTGAAAACGCTGTTTGTGGCTAGGTCCTAGATAGATATTGGAAGGAAACTAGAGAAGCTGGAGTATTGGCAGGAGGGAGGATTACATGAATTGCTAAGAGAGGCTCAGAAAGTATACGTAAGGAGAGAGGAGGAGACTCAGAAGAGGCAAGCTAGAATTCTGGCGTCTGCGGTAAGAGGAGGACAGAGGGGGCTTTTCAGGCAAGGAGAAGAGGGAATATTCCTCAGGCAGAGAACGCGCTTCAACCTAACCAGGTGAGACCCAGAGAATGAGGACAGTAGAATGCTTCCACTCTCAGAAAAAGGGGACACATGAAGAAAAGCTGTAGAAAGAGAATCCAGGACGAGAAAATGTTAAAGGAGGACTGAGGGGGTCAGGGGCTCTATGTGCTGGGGACCCGGGAAAGAAAAGAGCCGTTAATAAAAGGGAAACTGGGTCCTCAGCGTCAGGAAATTGAATTTTTGGTAGACGCTGGGGCAGAAAGATCGACTGTTCAATATTTACCTCGAGGATGTTCTTTATCCTCGGAAAAGCTACTAGTAATTGGAGCAGAAGGGGAACCTTCTACGGTACCTGTTATAAAGCAGGTAGAAATAGAATCACCTAGTACCTATGGAATTGGGTCTTTTTTATTGGTACCTGAAGCAGAACATAATTTGCTAGGGAGAGATTTAATTGTGGAGTTAGGAATAAATTTGGAAGTAAAAGAGAGAGAGTTAACTGTTAAGCCATGTACTCTAACGATAGAAGATGAGGCTAGAATTAACCCAGAAGTGTGGTATACTCCAGTATCAGTAGGGAAGTTAGACTTAGAACCCTTTGAGTGACTATATAGGACCCAGAGATCCCGGTGAGGATAAAACAATACCCCATTTCACAGGAAGGTAAATTAGGGCTACAACCTGAAACTGAGAGATTAATATCTAAAGGGCTATTAGAGCTCCGTATATCTCCCTATAATACTCCTATACTCCCTGTAAAAAAAAAAAAAAAAACTGATGGTACATACAGATATTTCCCTTAAGTCGTGGACCATATTAAGAGAACAATTACCTGTTTCCCAGTAGTTGCAAACCCCTATACCCTGCTCAGTCAATCAAAGCCAGAATCTAAGTGGTATAGTGTAATTGATTTAAAGGACGCTTTTTGGACCTGCTCCCTGAAGGCAGAATGCAGAGACTACTTTGCCTTCGAGTGGGAAGATCCAAACACCCACAGAAAACAACAACTTAGATGGACAGTGCTTCCGCGGGGATTCCCCAAATCCCCTAATTTGTTTGGACAAGCCCGTGAGCAAGTATTGAAAACTTATGAATCAAACCCACAGGTAACCTTAGTACAGTATGTAGATGACTTACTATTAGCTGGAACAGGCGAGGAGACGGTTAGACAGGAGAGCATTAAACTATTAAATTTCTTAAGTTTAAAGGGGTTGAAAGTTTCAAAGGCAAAATTACAATTTACAGAAGAGGAAGTGAAATATTTGGGACACTGGTTAAGCAAGGGAAATAAGAAATTAGATCCAGAACGAGTAAATGGGATTTTATCTTTAAAAGCCCCAAGAAGCAAGAGGCAGATCTTAAGGCTGCTAGGATACTGTCGACAATGGACTGAGAATTATAGTAGTAAGGTAAAGTTCTTATACCAGAAACTAGTACAAGATGGATTAGTAAAGTGGAGTCAGGAGGATGAGCAAAGATTAGAAGATTTAAAGTTAGATCTTGTTCACGCACCAGTGTTAAGCTTACCTGATGTAAAAAGACCATTTTACCTTTCTGTAAATACAGACAAAGGGACTGCTTTTGGAGTACTGACCCAGGAATGGGCTGGGAAAAAGAAGCCAGTAGGATACTTTTTGAAACTCTTAGATCCTATTAGCTGTGGGTGGCCTACCTGTTTCCAAGCAATAGTTTTTGTAGCTCTATTAGTAGAAGAAGCAGGGAAGATTACTTTCGGGGGTGAATTAAAGTTTATACTCCACATAAGGGGAGTACTACAACAAAGAGCAGATAAATGGATTACAGATGCTAGACTATTGAAATATGAAGGGATCCTAATACATTCACCTAAATTAGAAATAGAAACGACAAGTTTACAAAATCCTGCTCTATTTTTATATGCAGAACCAGATGAAGATTTAACCCATGATTGTATTCAGTGTATAGAGTATCAGGCTGAAGTACGGGAGGACTCAGAAGAGGAGGAGTTATTAGAAGGGGAAAAATTATTTGTAGATGGCTCCTCCCGGTGGTAGAAGGAAAATGAAAATAAGGGTATGCTATAATAAACGGGAAAACATTTACAGTAATTGAATCGGGACCATTGGTTAAAACGTGGTCAGCTCAGGCCTGTGAATTATATGCAGTTCTTAGAGCCCTACAGATGTTAAAAAGAAAAACTGGGACCAGCTATATAGATTCTAGATATGCGTATGGGGTAGTCCACACCTTTGGAAAAATAGGGGAGGAAAGAGGATTGGTAACCTCACATGGGAAAGGGTTAATTCACGAGTGGTTAATAAGACAAACTCTAAGGGCAATAAGAGAACCAGAGAAAATCGCAGTAGTACACGTAAAAGGCCACCAGAGGGGAATGTCGGCTCAAATAAGGGGAAATAATTTAGCTGATGAAGCAGCGAACAGAGCGGTCTTACTGATCCTAAAGGAAATACAGGCTGATAGTCCCCGAAAAGAAACAAGCGGGGCTATATTTTACTACACAAGAGAAAGGCTCTGACAAACGAAGGCTGAGGAAAAGGAGGGAAAATGGTCATTACCTGATGGAAGAGAGGTCATCCCTAAAGGACTAGCTTGGAGAATATTAGGAGAATTTCATGAACAGACTCACTGGGGAGTTCAGGCCTTGGTGGACCAATTCACAATTAAATATATGTGTATAGGCATTTATAGTATAGCCAAACGAATTATAGATAATTGTATGATTTGTAGGAAAGTAAATAAACAACAACTGAGGAAAAAAATACAGGGAGTTAGACCTTTTGCTAAAATACAGATAGACTTCACAGATCTCCCGAAGGTTGGAAGATATAAATACCTATTAGTGATAGTAGACCGTTTAACAGATTTTGTGGAGGCCTACCCCACCACTAGGGCAACAGCCCAGACAGTAATTAAGACAGTTTGAACTTATTATTCACAGATAAAATGAGAAATCCATAGTTAACGTATACTCATATCCTATTTATTTATTTAAAAAGTTTACTTTCTGCAGAACTACTCATGACTTTACTTTAAATAGTAAATGAATCGGTTACGTACATTCTAAACCAAATTGCCGTGATTTGCCTCAGAAAGAATGTTACAGAGGCTTTTTTCTCTTGTCTTTCTCCTGACTGAAGAAAGAAAATGTAGCGGAAAAGAGAGGCGTGCAGCGCATGACCGGTGTCGGTAGCCAAAATGGCTGCTGCCATTAGACTTTACTATAACCATGACTGTAGTAAAGATGACTGAGAAGGAAAGGCTACAGAGATTCATAGAATCATTCAAGACGGACGGGACCCTTAAAGGACACCTAGTCCAACTGCCTTGCAATGAATACGGACACCTACAGCTGGATCAGGTGCACAGATCCCAGTCCAGCCTGATCTTGAACGTCTCCAAGGACGTGGCATCTGGGCAACTGTCACGGTGTTATCTGTGACAGGGACATAAGGGAAACAAAGAAGGGAGAGAGGAAGAAAAAAAACTACACCGTTGATGGCCACATGGCCATCCAAGCAGAGTCGTGCACACGGGGGGCGGGGGGAAGGATGGAGGGACAGACAGATAACATATGGGTCTACAATAAAACAACGACGAAATTTGAGGAGGAATAGAAAACAACGACACGACTTGAGGAGGAATGGTAACTTTATAAAATGCAATGAAATCATACATTTGAGAGAAACAAAGTTTCCAAACCAAATCTGAGAGCTTACGGTAGGGAAGAAACTGCAGAAGAAGCACACGTGCTGAATCTGCAGCTGAGAGCGAGGACCTGGCGTCTGGTGTGGAGCTCTGCCCCTCAGACGCTCCCTGCCGCAGCATTAAATCCTTAACTCCCTGCATCACGTTCTGATGTGGAATGCCGGCATCAAAACCACAAGATTCCACACCATCACATCAGCCTTATCATACCCCTATATACGAACAAAACAGTAATTAACATGAATTACATACAAACGTATCTGTATATATATATTCATGGAATAGCAGACTGCACTCCCCCAGCATCAAATTCCCTTGTGGAACACACTGGACGTCCCATTTTCCTCCATCCCACCAGGCGGATCCAGGTCCCCGTGCAAAAATGGTTTCTTGGAGGGGTTTGCCCTTTCCAGAGGCTGGAAGGACCCACACCGCTTTTCCCAACATGTTCTTTACGTGTACCACAGGGACCTTAAGTCCTCTACGGTATGTAGGGAGCTGGATTGTGTAGGACCATTTCGACTGACCCAGTCTCTAGTGATGACCAACCAGATGAATTCTGCCAGATTTTTCTCCCAATGCTTAAATGTTTCCCCACTCATTGCTTTTAATGTGGTTTCTAACAACCCACTGTAGCACTCAATCTTAGGAGCCGCTGGTGCACAGTAGGGGATATGATGGAACCACTCGGTGCCGTGTTCCTTGGCTCAAATATCCACAAGGGAATTTTTGAAATGAGTCCCATTATTGGACTCCATTCTTTCTGGAGTGCCGTGTCACCACAGGATTTGCTTCTCAAAGCCTAAGATGGTGTTACGGGCAGTAGCATGGGGCACTGCACATGCTTCAAGCCACCCAGTTGCCTCCTCCACCATGGTAAGCACGTAACAATTAATATCACAAGTTTGTGACAAGATGATATAATCAACCTAACACATCTCCCCATATTTATACTTTTGCCATTGCCCTTCCTGCCAGAGAGGTTTCATCCTCTTGGTTTGTTTAGTTCTGGCACATTTATCTCAGTCATGGATATCCTGTGCAATAGCGTTCATAGTTAAGTCCACCCCTCGGTCTCCAGTGCATTTATAGGTCACGTCCCTTCCTTGGTGGCCTCATGTGCCCACCGAGATAAAAATAACTCTCCCTTGTTCTGCCAGTCCAAGCCTACCTGAACCACCTCCATTTTGGCAGCTCAATCTTCCTGATGGTTATTTTTCTGTTCTTCAGTAGCTCAACTCTTGGGCACATGAGCATCTACATGATGCACCTTTAATACCACATTTTTTGCTCGGGCAGCGATGTCTTTCCACAGTTCAGCAGCACTGTCAACGGTTTACCAGGCTGGATTGGCCCGGTTCCGTGACGATTGGTGTGGGGGACCCGCAGACCCACGCCCCAGGAAAGGGGAAGGGGGAAAGGGAAAAGGAAAAAAGGAGATGGGCCTAGAATCAAAGCAGCGGCAACGATCTGAGGAGGAAAGCTAATTTACTAAATAAGATATCAGAAAGCAAAATAACACAATATAATACAATATAATTGGAATTGAAGCTAATGAATCAAATAAAATGAGCAAGAGAGAGTGTCCGATAAACCGAAGGCCTTACGCTAACGCTGAAGGCGATACGGCAGCGAGCACCCACTGCTGAGTCGATCCTGAAGGAAAGAGAATGTCCCGTGACCGCAGAGTGTTTTTATCTTTTCCCTCTGAGCGGAAAATACGTAAAAATGCAAAGCATCGCAAAGTCTTCTGGGGAATGTAGTTCTTCTCTTCTGAGACAGGTATACCCGGAAAATATCAATGATCTATGGAGTTGGAGTATTAACTCTTTAACTCTTAATGCACTACATGTTGTTATGATGTGGAATACCAATACCAAAAATCATAAAACCATGACATTCCACCCCTTATTCCACATCATTACATCATGCTTGATACATATAGAAGAACAATGATTAACATGCATTACATACACACACACATAACATATATATATATAGATGCATATACATGGAATTACTGACTGCGCTCCCCCAACATCAAATTCCCTTGTGGTACACACTGAACATCCCCATTCTTCTGCATCACCCACCAAGTGGACCCAGGTCCCTGAGCAAAGACAGTTCCACGGAGAGGTTTGCCCTTTCCAGAAGCTGGAAGGACCCAAACCACTTTCCCCAACATGTTCTTTACATGCACTACAGGGACTTTATCTCCCTCTACAGTAGGTAGAGAGCTGGATTGGGCAGGACCATCGTGATTGATGGATCCTCGGGTGTTAACCAACCAGGTGGCTTCTGCCAAATGCTTCTCCCAATGCTTAAATGTTCCGCCACCCATTGCTTTCAACATGGTTTTTAACAACCCATTGTATCTTTCAATCTTACCAGAAGCAGGTGCGTGATAGGGGATATGATAAATCCATTCAATGCCATGATCTTTGGCCCAATTATTTACAAGAGAATTTTTGAAATGAGTCCCATTATCTGACTCAATTCTCTCTGGAGTGCCATGTCGCCACAGGACTTGTTTCTCGAGACCTAGAATGGTGTTTCGGGCGGTAGCATGGGGTACTGCATATGTTTCAAGCCACCCAGTGGTTGCTTCCACCATGGTAAGCACGTAACGCTTGCCATTGTGAGATCGTGGCAAGGTGATATAATCAACCTGCCACGCCTCCCCATATTTATATTTTTGCCATCGCCCTTCCCCACAAAGAGGTTTCATCCTCTTGGCTTGTTTAATTGTGGCGCATGTATCACAGTCATGGATAACCTGTGCAATAGCGTCCATAGTTAAGTCCACTCCTCGGTCTCTAGCCCATTTATATGTTGCGTCTCTTCCCTGATGGCCCGAGGTCTCATGGGCCCATCGAGCTAAAAATAATTCACTCTTATGTTGCCAGTCCAAGTCTACTTGAGCCATCTTAACTTTGGCAGCTCGATCTACCTGATGGTTATTCTGTTGTTCTTCAGTTGCCCGGCTTTTAGGAACATGAGCATCTACATGGCGCACCTTCACAACTATATTCTTTACTCGGGCAGCAATATCTTTCCACAGTTCAGCAGCCCAAATAGGTTTACCCCTCCGTTGCCAGCCATTTTGTTCCCATTGCTGTAACCACCCCCATAAAGCATTTGCCACCATCCATGAGTCAGTGTAAAGATAAAGCGTTGGCCACCTCTCTCGTTCAGCAATATCTAAGGCCAGTTGGACAGCCTTTACCTCTGCAAATTGGCTTGATTCTCCTTTTCCTTCAGTGGCCTCTGCAACTCGTCGTGTGGGGCTCCACACAGCAGATTTCCATCTGCGGTGCTTTCCCACAATGCGACACGATCCATCTGTGAACAGGGCATATCTCTTTTCATCTTCTGGTAGTTCATTATATGGTGGGGCCTCTTTAGCACGTGATACCTCCTCTGCTGGTATTGTTCCAAACTTTTTACCTTCAGGCCAGTCCATGATCACCTCCAGGATTCCTGGATGACTGAGGTTCCCCATCCGAGCTCGCTGTGTAATCAGCGCAATCCACTTACTCCAAGTGGCATCAGTAGCATGATGGGTAGAGGGAACCTTTCCTTTGAACATCCAGTTCAGCACTGGCAGTCGAGGTGCCAGAAGGAGCTGCGCTTCAGTACCGATTACTTCGGAAGCAGCTCGAACCCCCTCGTACGCAGCTAAGATCTCCTTCTCAGTTGAAGTGTAGCGCTCCTCAGACCCTCTATATGCTCGACTCCAGAAACCAAGGGGTCGGCCTCGGGTCTCTCCAGAAGCTCTTTGCCACAAACTCCAAGTGGGACCTTCCTTTCCAGCAGCAGTGTAGAGGATGTTCTTTACATCCTGTCCCATCCACACTGGCCCCAGGGCCACGGCACGAGCTATCTCCTGCTTGATTTGCTCAAAAGCCTGCTGCTGCTCAGGGCCCCATACAAAATCATTCTTCTTCCGCGTCACCCGAAAGAGAGGGCTCGCAATGAGACTATAGTTTGGAACATGCATTCTCCAAAAGCCCACTACACCCAGAAAAGCTTGGGTCTCTGTCTTACTGGTGGGTGGAGACATGGCAGTGATTTTGTCAATCACATCTGTAGGGATGTGACGACGTCCATCTTGCCACTTTATACCTAGGAACTGGATTTCCTGTGCAGGCCCTTTCACTTTGCTTCGCTTAATAGCAAAGCCAGCTCGCAGGAGGATCTGGATTATTCTCTCTCCTTTCTCGAAAACTTCCCCTGCTGTATTGCCCCACACAATGATGTCATCAATGTATTGTAAGTGCTCAGGAGCACCACCCTGTTCCAATGCAGTTTGGATCAACCCATGACAAATGGTTGGGCTGTGCTTCCACCCCTGGGGCAAACGGTTCCAGGTGTACTGAACGCCCCTCCAGGTGAAAGCAAACTGTGGCCTGCATTCTGTGGCCAGAGGAATTGAAAAGAAGGCATTAGCAATGTCAATAGTGGCATACCACTTGGCTGCTTTTGACTCCAGTTCGTACTGGAGTTGAAGCATGTCTGGCACAGCAGCACTCAGTGGGGGTGTGACTTCATTCAGGCCACGGTAATCTACCGTCAGCCTCCATTCTCCACTGGCTTTACGCACTGGCCATATGGGGCTGTTAAAAGGAGAGTGAGTTTTACTGATCACTCCCTGGCTTTCTAGCTGACGAATCAGATTATGAATGGGGAGCAAGGAATCCCTGTTAGTGCGGTACTGCCGTCTGTGCACCGTTTTTGTAGCAATCGGTACCTGTTGCTCTTCCACTTGTAGCAACCCCACAACAGACGGATCTTCTGACAGGCCAGGCAAAGCAGACAACTGCTTAATGTCATCTGCATCCACAGCAGCTATTCCAAAAGCCCATCGATACCCTTTGGGATTCTTAAAATATCCCCTTTTGAGATAATCAATACCAAGTATACATGGAGCCCCTGGGCCAGTCACAATAGGATGTTTTTGCCAGTCTTTACCAGTGAGGCTTAGTTCGGCTTCCAACTTGGTCAGCTGTTGGGAACCCCCAGTCACCCCAGAAATATAGATTAATTCTGTCCCTTTATAACTTGAAGGCATTAGAGTACATTGTGCACCAGTGTCCACCAGTGCCTTATATTTTTGTGGTTCTGATGTGCCAGGCCGTCGAATCCACACAGTCCAATGCACTCTACTATCCCTCTCCCCCACCTGGCTGGGGGGCAGAGGCTATTGTGGCTGGTAGGTACCTCGCCCAGTTCTGAAGAAGTACTGTTCAGACAGGAGGACGTCTTGCTCAGACTGGAGGGTGTCTCTTTCAGGTTGGAGGGCGCCTCGTTCAGACTGGAGACCATCTTGTTGAGACTGAGGGTTATTGAATTCAGACTGGAGGGCATCTCGCTCAGTTTGGAGGGCATCTCTTTCAGGCTGGAGGGCGTCTTTCTCGAACTGAAAAGCAACTTGCTTGGTCTGGATGGTGTCTTGGTCAGACTGGAGGCTGTCTAAATTGTTCAGGAGAGTCTGATTGTCAGCTAAAAGACTCTCTTTCTGGATCTGGACACTATCTCTTTCGGCTCGGAGACTCTCTCGCTCTATTTCAGAAACACTGTGCCTCCCTGGGATAGTACTGAATAAGGTCTGATTGGCATAAGTCAGACTCCAAATAATTTGGGCCTCCTCAGATCTGTCTGAGCCGCAACATCCCTGTCTCAAATATCTGCTCAAGTTCTCAGGATCTTACAGGTGCTCAGGGAAAAGGTCCCAGTACGTTTTGAGCATTAAAAGGGAAAAAACAATGAAATGCAGCCGCTTTAAGAGCAGTTTAAAAAGCGAGAGCATTTTTTTTTCTTTTTACTAAAACAAGCTGGCAGCACCCAAAAAAGTTTACAAATATCCCAGAACAAATGGCAGTATGCCCAGACTTCAAGGTCGTGTTATGCCGTACAGTACCAGCAGTACAGATAAGCTTGCTAGCAAGAGACAGAGATTCACTCTAAGAGTATGTCTCTGCCCGGCTAAGGCAGCTGCTTTGCCCCACGTTGGGCGCCAAAAATGTCAACGGTTTACCAGGCTGGATTGGCCCGGTTCCGTGACGATTGGTGTGGGGGACCCGCAGACCCACGCCCCAGGAAAGGGGAAGGGGGAAAGGGAAAAGGAAAAAAGGAGATGGGCCTAGAATCAAAGCAGCGGCAACGATCTGAGGAGGAAAGCTAATTTACTAAATAAGATATCAGAAAGCAAAATAACACAATATAATACAATATAATTGGAATTGAAGCTAATGAATCAAATAAAATGAGCAAGAGAGAGTGTCCGATAAACCGAAGGCCTTACGCTAACGCTGAAGGCGATACGGCAGCGAGCACCCACTGCTGAGTCGATCCTGAAGGAAAGAGAATGTCCCGTGACCGCAGAGTGTTTTTATCTTTTCCCTCTGAGCGGAAAATACGTAAAAATGCAAAGCATCGCAAAGTCTTCTGGGGAATGTAGTTCTTCTCTTCTGAGACAGGTATACCCGGAAAATATCAATGATCTATGGAGTTGGAGTATTAACTCTTTAACTCTTAATGCACTACATGTTGTTATGATGTGGAATACCAATACCAAAAATCATAAAAACATGACAAGCACAAATAGGTATACCCTTCTCTTGCCAGTTGTTTTGTTCCCACTGCTGCAACCACCCCCATAGAGCATTTGCCAGCATCCACGAGTCAGTACAAAGATACAGCATTGGCCACCTCTCCCATTCCACCTCATCCAAGGCCAGCCCATCTAAGGACAGCCTCTACCTCTGCAAATTGACTTGATTCTCCTTCTCCTTCAGTGGCCTCTGCAACTTGTCATGTGGGGCTCCCACCCAGCAGCCTTCCAACTGCCAAGCTTCCCAACAATACAACCCAGTCTGTCTGTGAACAGGGCATATCTCTTTTCATTTTCCGGTAGTTCATTATATGGTGGGGCCTCTTTAGCACATGATACCTCCTCTGCTGCTGATGTCCCAAATTTCTTGCCTGCAGGCCAGTCCATGATCACCTCTAGGATTCCTGAATGACTGAGGTTCCCCATCTGAGCTCGCTGTCTTCTTTGATTATGTGTATACCTGGCGTGAGATTAAGACACAGCGGGTCAAATGTTAGCCCGACCAGTTTATTTCAAATACTAGTTGCTTAGGGATATGGGGAAGGGAAGGTGAACGATAGAAAAGGGATAAAGACACCTTGACAGAAAGCAAAAGTGATATAATCACCATCATGGATCCAGCGAGGTTCATAGTAGGTCCGCTGATCTCAGGAACTTGTCTAGTCACCGCGGGGGATGGGAGAAAGCTAGGAAGCTTCGCAGCAAGCGGGCCAAGGGGTTCTTCCAAAGTGGTTTTCCCCTCAGGGAATTCTCTGCCCAAGGTTTTTCTCTTCGGCAGTTCTCCGTCAAAGATTTTTTTCTTTGGGAGTTCTTCTCCAAAGTTCTTTTCTGAAAGTTCTTCTCTAAGAGTTCTTCTCCAGGAATTCTTCTCTAAAATCCTTGGTTCAGTGAAGGCCTTTTATTAAACCCCCTACATAAGTATTATTTTTCTCAGCTTCCTAAAGACACTGATTTTTCTGGAGTTCTCTACTGTTTATACAGTAATGCATGTAGAAATTTTGACAGAATAATTGTAGGACATTTTATTGAAGATGGTCTTGAATGAGAAGCCAGCATAGTTGACATGTAACTGTTAAATTCTAGGATTTAGTTGATCACAGCTATGTTTCCCCGCTATATTTTGTGAAGGTAAAATGAATCACTAACTAATAATAACAAAATAACAATGACCAATATCAAAAGTAGCCTTTTGTTCTTTCATAATGGGGCATGAAAAGAGAGGCTTTAGAACGTTTGGGCACTTAGAGCAACCGCAGTTGGAGTCATGTTAAATCCTTTCTAGTTAGCTTATGCACACATGTGCCAGTCCTGGAGGCCAGTGCAAATTATGATGATAATCACCCCTGACTGCATAAGCAAAGTTTAAGTCAGTATAACTGAGCATATGCCAAGTTTTGTGTACGTAGAACTGTAGATTAAAAGTTAACATCAGATCTGGCAAATATTAATATCTTTGTTTGGACTGTGAAGGCCTTTTATTCCCACATTTCTCAGGGTTTTTTTCTTTTCTCTTTGTTTGTGTGACGTGCCTGACACAACAGATAATCCAGCAGAGAATGTCACCTGCATTGCCATGCAGCAGTATTGTTGTCTTTTTGTGGTGGTCAGCTTCTCCAAGCCATACCCCCCCAGAAAAGACTGTTTGCCCCTATTTCTGCTTGTCTTTACAACCACCAGCAGAGACACTGAGGCACTATGACACCCATCTAGATAACCGGCAGTTATCAGTCAGAGTCTTGTCAACAGAAAAGGCCTTACAAAGCAAGCTTTGAGACAAAAGAAAACAGTTTCCGTCTTTCACAGGTGGAAACATCCTGGTGATTTTATCGACCACATCTCCTGGGACGTGACAGTGCCAATCTTGCCATTCTACTCCTAGGAACTG
This sequence comes from Oreortyx pictus, assembly GCA_036925125.1. NCBI lineage: Eukaryota > Metazoa > Chordata > Aves > Galliformes > Odontophoridae > Oreortyx > Oreortyx pictus. The sequence goes on from JAUPFR010000004.1 coordinate 18,691,048, forward strand.
AATTTCTTGGGCAGATCCATTTGCTTTGTTCTGTTTAGTAGCAAAACCAGCACCCAGAAGAATTTGGATTATTTGCTCTCCTTTCTCAAAAACTTCCTCTGCTGTGTCGCCCCACACAACGTCATCAAAGTAATGGAGGTGCTTGGGAGCCACGCCGTGTTCCAGTGCGGTTTGGATCAACCCATGGCAAATGGTTAGGCTGTGATGACTGAGATGACTGAGAAAGAAAGGCTGCAGAGATTCATAGAATCATTCAAGACTGATGGGACCCTTAAAGGACATCTAGTCCAACTGCCTTGCAATTAATACGGACACCTACAGCTGGATCAGGTGCACAGATCCCAGTCCAGCCTGATCTTGAACGTCTCCAAGGACGTGGCATCTGGGCAACTGTCACGGTGTTATCTGTGACAGGGACATAAGGGAAAGAAGGGAGAGAGGAAGAGAAAAAACAGCACCGTTGATGGCCACGTGGCCATCCAAGCAGAGTCGTGCACACGGGGGGCGGGGGGAAGGATGGAGGGACAGACAGATAACATATGGGTCTACAATAAAACAACGACGCAACTTGAGGAGGAATAGAAAACAACGACACGACTTGAGGAGGAATGGTAACTTTATAAAATGCAATGAAATCATACATTTGAGAGAAACAAAGTTTCCAAACCAAATCTGAGAGCTTACAGTAGGGAAGAAACTGCAGAAGAAGCACACGTGCTGAATCTGCAGCTGAGAGCGAGGACCTGGCATCTGGTGTGGAGCTCTGCCCCTCAGACGCTCCCTGCCGCAGCATTAAATCCTTAACTCCCTGCATCACGTTCTGATGTGGAATGCCGGCATCAAAACCACAAGATTTCACACCATCACATCAGCCTTATCATACCCCTATATACGAACAAAACAGTAATTAACATGAATTACATACAAACGTATCTGTATATATATATTCATGGAATAGCAGACTGCACTCCCCCAGCATCAAATTCCCTTGTGGTACACACTGGACGTCCCATTTTCCTCCATCCCACCAGGTGGATCCAGGTCCCCGTGCAAAAATGGTTTCTTGGAGGGGTTTGCCCTTTCCAGAGGCTGGAAGGACCCACACCGCTTTTCCCAACATGTTCTTTACGTGTACCACAGGGACCTTAAGTCCTCTACGGTAGGTAGGGAGCTGGATTGTGTAGGACCATTTCGACTGACCCAATCTCTAGTGTTGACCAACCAGGTGAATTCTGTCAGATTTTTCTCCCAATGCTTAAATGTTCTCCCACTCATTGCTTTTAATGTGGTTTCTAACAACCCACTGTAGCACTCAATCTTAGGAGCCGCTGGTGCACAGTAGGGGATATGATGGATCCACTCGGTGCCGTGTTCCTTGGCTCAAATATTCACAAGGGAATTTTTGAAATGAGTCCCATTATTGGACTCCATTCTTTCTGGAGTGCCGTGTCACCACAGGATTTGCTTCTCAAAGCCTAAGATGGTGTTACGGGCGGTTGCATGGGGCACTGCACATGCTTCAAGCCACCCAGTTGTCTCCTCCACCATGGTAAGCACGTAACAATTACCATCGCAAGTTTGTGGCAAGATGATGTAATCAACCTGCCACGCCTCCCCTTATTTATACTTTTGCCATTGCCCTTCCTGCCAGAGTGGTTTCATCCTCTTGGTTTGTTTAGTTCTGGCACATTTGTCTCAGTCATGGATATCCTGTGCAATAGCGTTCATAGTTAAGTCCACCCCTCGGTCTCCAGCGCACTTATAGGTCACGTCCCTTCCTTGGTGGCCTCATGTGCCCACCGAGATAAAAATAACTCTCCCTTGTTCTGCCAGTCCAAGCCTACCTGAACCACCTCCATTTTGGCAGCTCAATCTACCTAATGGTTATTTGTCTGTTCTTCAGAAGCTCAACTCTTGGGCACATGAGCATCTACATGATGCACCTTTAATACCATATTTTTTGCTCGGGCAGCGATGTCTTTCCACAGTTCAGCAGCATAGATAGGTTTACCCATCTCTTGCCAGTTGTTTTGTTCCCACTGCTGCAACCACCCCCATAGAGCATTTGCCAGCATCCACGAGTCAGTACAAAGATACAGCATTGGCCACCTCTCCCATTCCGCCTCATCCAAGGCCAGCCCATCTAAGGACAGCCTCTACCTCTGCAAATTGACTTGATTCTCCTTCTCCTTCAGTGGCCTCTGCAACTTGTCATGTGGGGCTCCCACCCAGCAGCCTTCCAACTGCCGAGCTTCCCAACAATACAACCCAGTCTGTCTGTGAACAGGGCACATCTCTTTTCATTTTCCGGTAGTTCATTATATGGTGGGGCCTCTTTAGCACATGATACCTCCTCTGCTGCTGATGTCCCAAATTTCTTGCCTGCAGGCCAGTCCATGATCACCTCTAGGATTCCTGAATGACTGAGGTTCCCCATCTGAGCTCGCTGTCTTCTTTGATTATGTGTATACCTGGCGTGAGATTAAGACACAGTGCGTCAAATGTTAGCCCGACCAGTTTATTTCAAATACTAGTTGCTTAGGGATATGGAGAAGGGAAGGTGAACGATAGAAAAGGGATAAAGACACTTTGGCAGAAAGCAAAAGTGATATAATCACCATCATGGATCCAGCGAGGTTCATAGTAGGTCCGCTGATCTCAGGAACTTGTCTAGTCACCGCGGGGGATGGGAGAAAGCTAGGAAGCTTCGCAGCAAGCGGGCCAAGGGGTTCTTCCAAAGAGGTTTTCCCCTCAGGGAATTCTCTGCCCAAGGTTTTTCTCTTCGGCAGTTCTCCGTCAAAGATTTTTTTCTTTGGGAGCTCTTCTCCAAAGTTCTTTTCTGAAAGTTCTTCTCTAAGAGTTCTTCTCCAGGAATTCTTCTCCAGGAATTCTTCTCTAAAATCCTTGGTTCAGTGAAGGCCTTTTATTCCCACATTTCTCAGGGTTTTTTTCTTTTCTCTTTGTTTGTGTGACGTGCCTGACCCAACAGATAATCCAGCAGAGAATGTCACCTGCATTGCCATGCAGCAGTATTGTTGTCTTTTTGTGGTGGTCAGCTTCTCCAAGCCATACCCCCCCAGAAAAGACTGTTTGCCCCTATTTCTGCTTGTCTTTACAACCACCAGCAGAGACACTGAGGCACTATGACACCCATCTAGATAACCGGCAGTTATCAGTCAGAGTCTTGTCAACAGAAAAGGCCTTACAAAGCAAGCTTTGAGACAAAAGAAAACAGTTTCCGTCTTTCACAGGTGGAAACATCCTGGTGATTTTATCGACCACATCTCCTGGGACGTGACAGTGCCAATCTTGCCATTCTACTCCTAGGAACTGAATTTCTTGGGCAGATCCATTTGCTTTGTTCTGTTTAGTAGCAAAACCAGCACCCAGAAGAATTTGGATTATTTGCTCTCCTTTCTCAAAAACTTCCTTTGCTGTGTCGCCCCACACAACGTCATCAAAGTAATGGAGGTGCTTGGGAGCCACGCCGTGTTCCAGTGCGGTTTGGATCAACCCATGGCAAATGGTTAGGCTGTGCTTCTACCCCTGGGGCATATGGTTCCATGTGTACTGAACACCCTTCCAGGTAAAAGCAAACTGTGGCCTGCAATCTGTGGCCAAAGGAATGGAAAAGAATGCATTCGCGATGTCAGTGGTGGCATTCCATTTGACTGCTTTCGACTCCAGTTCATACTGCAGCTCTAACATATCTGGCACAGAAGCACTCAGTGGGGTGTGACTTCATTCAGGCCACGGTAATGTACTGTCAGCCTCCATTCTCCACTGTAAAAAAACAGTGCATTTTTCTCTTCAATATCAATATTACTTCAGTGCTTGCTTTAGAGCACAGCTATATGTTTGTAATCTGAGGATAACTAAATGTAGTGATGAAAACCAGGTGTGGGAGGTGTCAGCTGAAATGCAGTAATGGGAATCCGTCATTACAGATAAGGCTGCAAGGCAAAATTCCCTGTTGGTGACACTCCATGAACTTCAGAGATAAAGGGTGTGGAGCATCTCCCATATGAGACTGTTTAGCGTGGGGAAAGGAAGACTGAGAGGGGAGCTGAACGAAGCTTAAAAATGTCTACAGGGAGGTGGGAGGCAAACGGAGGAGGCCGGGCTCTTCTTGGTGCTGTGAAGCAACAGGAGTAGGAGAACTGGCCTAAAGCTTGTGCATAGGAAGTTCCATACTAACACGCAGGAAAACTTCTAAATGGTAACGGTGACAGTGCACTGGAACAGGTTGCCCAGTGATGTGGTGGAGTCTCCTGCTGTGGACATATTCAAGACCCGTCTGGATTCCTACCCTACTGTAGAGTACCTGCTTTAGAAGGGAGAGTGGACTCAACAAACTCATGAGGACCATTCCAAGCGCTATGACTCTGTGATTCTCCCTACGATTTCTTTCACCTTTCTTCAAGATCTATTTTGCTGTTTTTGTGCTGTTCCCTTGTTAGAACTTACATGTCAGCAAAAAAGATTAGGAGAATCATTCCTTTCCCAGATTTGAAATGCAAACTCAAAATGGAAGATCTTTGAGTCCAGATTTCTGGGTGTCCAAGATAAAAAGCAAGATGGTTTTGTTTTTTTCCATTGAAATGAAAACCCATTTGTCTTATTGCACACAACACTCACGCCCAGGCACACAGCACTACTGAGCAAGCAGGAGCATTGCTTACTGGTACTTCACCTTTGCAAGAAGTTAGAAGAACGCAGAATTTCTTGCAGTGTCTCTGTCTAAGGCCTGGCAAAATGAGCCGATATGTAGCTCAAATCAGGGCCAGCAGCACAGAGCTGAAAGCCAGTGTCGTGCAGATACTGCCTGCTGTCTTTGCCCTCTCAGCATCAGAGTTGTCCTGTCTGACAGGGAACGGACTGCAAGACTGACATCATCTTCCAAAGGCTTGAGGGCTGCAACAGAAGGAAACAGAGGTGAAACCCACCGACCTGCAGAGACCCACCAGCATTACCTCTGGACCATGCCAGCCCCACTCATTGATTTTCTAGATCAGGAGGAGCACACAAACTGAGGGATCAACTGGAAGCCACTGCTCAGGAGTGTCCCACCTGCCCCTGCAGCATTTCCATGCAGCAGGGCAAGGCACAGTTGCACACTGCCCACACTCTGCCCCCTGCCCTCAGCACCAGCACACGCAGCTCTGCCCTCACTCACCATTGCAGATTTTATTCAGATTTTCCTCGCTTTGGTCCCGGCAGTGCTGCACAGCCAGCCCTAGGTAGAGAGATCCCATCAGACCCCAGTTCCCCAACATGCTCCCAGGAGAAAAGACTCCATCCCGGCCAACCCAGCTGCTTGCCCTGCTGTGCCCCAGGCAGGGACAGGGCTCGATGGGGGGACTTGAGCAAGGCACCCATCAGGGCTACCGCCATGGTCAGGCTGTATCTGTGGGGGGTGCAGGGCTGCGCCTTGCTGCCAGGACAGGGCCCAAAGAGGGAGCCAGGGATTGGGCTCACCGATGAATTTGACAGCCTCGCATCGCACAGAGGACTGAGAATCCCTCAGGTATGGCAGGCTCTGCCACAGGTATCTCTCCACTGCCTTCCTGCCCTGCTGCATCTGGAGAAGAACACAGAGCCATGAGACTTGCAGACCCTCCCCAGATGCTGGCGCAGCTCCTTCAGCCAGCGTCCCCTTCAGCCAGCAAAAAGGTGGGGGCTGTTAAAGTGTCCTTACCAAGCACTTCATGATCCCCTCTTTGTTCTCCTCCCGGGCCTGGTGCTTGAGCTTCTTCCACTTCAGGAACTTTGCACAAGCCACGAGGGCTTCCCTTGAAGCCTACAGAACAACAGATGCTGGGAGATGGCACCACCGACACACATCCCAAGAGCTGAGATGCTTTCTGCCCTGCCCTCAATTCTCGCACCGCTCCTGAGGTGTCAGCACACCCTAGCCTGCATTCTGGTCAGGCCTGAAGTTTGTACCTGTGCAACGCTCGGGGTCTCATCGCTCAACCGAAAGAGCAGAGGGAGCAGGCCCATGCGCACGTTCTCCTTCATGTTTCCCCAGTGCCACAACACCACAGCCTCCATCAGATCTTTGAAGAGGTGGATGGAACACTCTCGCACTTCGCTTGACACCTGAGGGAGAAGAACAGGAGGAGCTCAGCACCACGTTCTTGCTGCTCAAGGTGAGCATGAGTGTAGGCATGGCTGATGAGGGAGATGCTTTGAAGTCCCATTCTGCATAAGGACGCTGTGCCGCCATACAAAGCAGTGCAACAGGTTTCCAGCATGAGGTGCCTGTGTCTCAGAGTGCTCCCCCAGACACCCCACCAGGTCCAGACAGGTCGCCACGTATTGGGCGAGGGAGGAAACAGCAATGCCTCTGGGGCACATGCTGCCTGCTTAGCCTCCACTTCCCTGCTGTGGCACACAGGAAGAATGCCCGGTGCTGAAGTAAAGGGAGCAGTGGAGGGTCAGAAAGTAACCCAAGGCAGCAGGTGCTAAGCAGGCACCTGTGGCTAAGCAGGTTCCCAGCACAGGGGCCTCACAGTGCCAAGAACAATCAAGCTGTCAGGGACAAGGCCTGCTAGGCTGTGGAGCCCAGAAGACATTCTGCGAGAGCCCAGAGGAACAAAGAAAGGAGAAGGGTCTTTTGCTGAGCACCGAAACGTGCAGCAGACTTACATGATTAAAAAGAGGCAGGAGATTCTCAGACAGCTCCAGAGCAAAGGAACTGGCCTCTCTCTTCCCCAGATGATTCAGCATGTTTCTGAAGACAGCCAGCAGCTTCAGAGCAATGTTCACGTTGTCAAACAGCACGGTAAATGTGTTTGGAACCAGGGCCCGAATTTCTTTTGCCTGTCCAAAACACACAATTTCCTTTCCATCAAGAGAGCACTGGCCACCCTGGAGTCAAAGCTCAAGTTACAGAAAACCAGCCACACGCCTTCCTTCCTGACAGCTGCAGTAGCAGACTCTAGGTAGGTGGTGGCCATGACTGTACCGATAAGGACATGGGGAGAAAGGAGAAAGGAGGGCAGGAGAACAAGGACTCCGTGTCCCCTGCTCAGCCACCCATTGTTCCAACAGGCCCCCAAGTAACCCATCTGGAAAGCTCCTGGAAATCTCCCCAGGCCCCACCACGGCCATCACCCCAGCTCCTGAGTCTCAGGCAAGGCCACGGCACAAGGATGCCCACCGCCCCACCGCCAGTGCTTCACTTGACTAGGTCCTGCTCACCGTCTCAGGTCTCTGTGACAGCATGTCAAGGCCTCTGAGCACCAGCCAGAGTATCGGCAGGCTTTTAGTCTTCAGAAGCCTCTGGAGCACCGCTGGCTTACACAGCTCTTTCAGGTTCTCTTCAGTGGGAGGCATCACCTGAAACAATGTCAGCGTTGAGAACGCCAGACACAGGCAACAGGACTCCCTGCACCCTGCAGTTCCTGGCTCCTCTGTCAGCTCAGGACAAAGTATTTGGGCAGCACAGCCCTCTGACATTCTAAAGCCTTCGAGGAGCACCTGCCCAGCAGAAGCTGGCACAACAAAGGCTCTGGACATGGGTGGCCACAGACACTTTTCAGCCTGCTCTGCCTGCGTGGGGGCAGTGGCTCTCCCCAGCCCCAGCCGTGGCTCTGCCTCTGCTACGGCCCTGCACCAGGGAGGGGAGTAAGGCAAGGGGAGACAGGGAAACAGGGAAAGAGAGTCCTGCAGGAGAGCAGGCTACCATGTCCTTTAACTCACAGTCAGTCGAAGGAGTTTCAACTCCACTGTGGTGATGTTACGTATGTCACAAAACACTTGGTACCCTAGAACAATGAGCAGTTCATCAAAGTTTCCTGCTGATGTCTCTCTCAGAGTAAGTATTCTCTTCCACATGTCCAGAGTAATGCTGCAAATGAAGATTAATACTGTTACAGCAGGACTGCTCCTCAGGAATGACCTGCAGATTTCCTTGGCTGTGGCAGCCAGAGCATTTTGAAGTCACACTATTCACGTGGAACTATAGTGCGGGGCAGTCAGGGCTGGTACCTGTCGCACTGAGGAAGATACAACAACACACTCTTCAACACAGTTTTGGGAAACCGCCAGGTCAGTATATCCAGCAATGCAAAGAGAATCTGCTGAAGTGAACTGTGATCTTCTTTCAGTTTTCTGTGAATGGACCCCAGAATCTCTGGCATCTGTTGGGAGGACACAGGAAGAATATTACTGCTGCTGTACTGCAGTCATTTGCTCTGCCTCCAGTGATATTACTGCCTTTCCCATTGTTCTATGCTGGCCTAAAATGGTGTCAGATGCCCAAGAGCTGTGGAGAGCAGGCCATAGCATTAGCATGGGTGATGAAAGGGAGATGCTTCAGGGTCACATTCTGCACAGAGGCTCTGTGAGTCCAAGCAAATCAGTGCAGCAGGTTTCCAGCACGGGGTGCCTGTGCCTCAGAGTACTTCCCCGGCCACACTACCACAGTAAAGCAGAGCTCCCCTGGATCCAGGCCTTGGAGGAAACAGGGCTGGCCCTCAGCACTGCCTCTGAGGCACTTGCTGCCTGCTTAGCCTGCACCTTTCTGCTGGGGCACATGGGGAGAATGCCCAGTGATGGAAGTAAAGGGAGCAGTGGAGGGTCAGAAAGTAACCCTACGCAGCCGATGCGGTGTTGTGCAGAGGCTGAGCAGGTCCCCAGCACAGGGGGCACACATCACTAAGAACAACAAAGCTACCAGGGACAAGGCCTGCTCCTCCTGCCCTTGGGCCAGCACAGCCTCTTGCTCTCGTATCTTTGAAAAGAGATTGACCTGCTGGAGCTGGCACAAAGTTGGTACCAGACATGTGCGGCCACAGGCTCTTCTCCCCAGCCCTGCAGCCTGCTCCGTCTGTGTGGAGGCCACGGCTCTCCTGGAGCCAGGCATGTGGCCTCGACTCTGCCCCTCCCCTGCATCAGTTTTCCTGTCTTGGGGGCAAGGCAAGGCAGGAAGAGGCAGGGAGCTGCAGAAAAAGAGCCCTGAAGGACAGCAAGGGGCATGGTCTGGTAACTCACCGTCCGGTGAAGGAGTCTGATGGCCACTCTGGGTATCCTGTGGTAATCTTTATTCTCGAGGAATAAGAGCAGCTCTTCTAAGACCCTGCCTGATGACTCTGGGGAAGAAAGCATACTCTTCCATATCTTCAGAGTGGTTCTGCAAAAGAAGAGTAATGCTGTGTCAGCAGGTCTGCCCCAGCAACAGCACCATGGCTCAGGCAGGCTCACCAAGCCTGGGAGGTAGTACAGTAGACCTGGCCCTGCAGCCGTGCATGCTTGGGGAGGCCGGGGAACCCTGTGTGGGTGAGCAGCAGGGGCTGAGATGGCCTTCCCCGAGGCACAGGGCTGGAGCCTGATGGGGAGCTCTCGGCCGCCTTTTTTGGCTTTGGCTGCTGCTGCAGCCCTGAGCAGCCCACCAGCATTGGAAAGCACAGTGGAGTGGAAGGCTTGCTGCTTGGATGTGTCCTAAAGCTTTCCTTGGATCTGCCAACCAAGAGGGTGTCCGAGCCACACTCTTCAAATAAAACAAGCTAATGGGGCTGTCAGGGCTGGTACCTGTCGCACTGAGGGTGGTCCATCAACAAACTCTCCAGCACATCTCTGGGAAACTGGCAGGTCAGTATATCCAGCAATGCAAAGAGAGTCCACTGAAGCGATCTGTGATTTTCTTTCAGGTGTCTGTGGATGCACCCCAGAATCTCTGGCATCTGTTGAGAGGACACAGGAAGAATGTTACTGCTGCTGTACTGCAGTCATTTGCTCTGCCTCCAGTGATATTACTGCCTTTCCCATTGCTCTATGCTGGCCTATAATGGTGTCAGATGCCCAAGAGCTGTGGAGAGCAGGCCATAGCATTAGCATGGGTGATGAAAGGGAGATGCTTCAGGGTCACACGCTGCACAAAGTCTCTGTGGGCCCAAGCAAATCAGTGCAGCAGGTTTCCAGCACGGGGTGCCTGTGCCTCAAAGTGTTTCCCCGGCCACCCTACCATAGCAAAGCAGAGCTCCCCTGGCTCCAGGCCTAGGAGGAAACAGGGCTGGCCCTCAGCACTGCCTCTGAGGCACTTGCTGCCTGCTTAGCCTCCACCTCTCTGCTGTGGGACGTGGCGAGAATGCCCAGTGGTGGAAGTAAAGGGAGCAGTGGAGGGTCAGAAAGTAACCCTACGCAGCCGATGCGGTGTTGTGCAGAGGCTGAGCAGGTCCCCAGCACAGGGGGCACACATCACTAAGAACAACAAAGCTACCAGGGACAAGGCCTGCTCCTCCTGCCCTTGGGCCAGCACAGCCTCTTGCTCTCGTATCTTTGAAAAGAGATTGACCTGCTGGAGCTGGCACAAAGTTGGTACCAGACATGTGCGGCCACAGGCTCTTCTCCCCAGCCCTGCAGCCTGCCCCGTCTGTGCAGAGGCCACGGCTCTCCTGGAGCCAGGCATGTGGCCTCGACTCTGCCCCTCCCCTGCATCAGTTTTCCTGTCTTGGGGGCAAGGCAAGGCAGGAAGAGGCAGGGAGCTGCAGAAAAAGAGCCCTGAAGGACAGCAAGGGGCATGGTCTGGTAACTCACCGTCTGGCGAAGGAGACTGATCTCTGTAAGGATTCTGCAGATATTTTCCACCTTGAGAATGAAGAGCAGCTCTTCTAAGACCCTGCCTGATGACTCTGGGGAAGAAAGCATACCCTTCCAGATCTCCAGAGTAGTGCTGCAAAGGAAGAGAAATGCTGTGTCAGCAGGTCTGCCCCAGCAACAGCACCTTTGCCCTGGCAGGCCCAGCAGGCCCTGTAGGCTGTGCTGCAGCCCTGGCCATTCTGCTCTGCATCCTTGAGGAGGCCTGGGGACCTGGCCTGTGTGAGCAGCAGGGGCTGAGATGGCCTTCCCCGAGGCACAGGGCTGGAGCCTGATGGAGAGCTCTCCGTCTCCTTTGTTGGCTTTGGCTGCTGCAGCCCTGAGCAGCCCACCAGCACTGGAAAGCACAGTGGAGTGGAGAGCTTGCTGCTCAGGGATTTTCTGCAGCAGACAGAGTGTCTCTGAGCCCCTGTTTTCGCATGGAACAAGCGTGTGGGGCTATCGGGGCTGGTACCTGTCTCTCTCTGGAAGGTCCCCCAACACACTCAGCAGCACATCCCTGGGAAAATGGCTGGTCAGTATATCCAGCAATGTTAGGACAGTCTGCTGAAGTGATCCTTGATTTTCTTTCAGGTTTCTATGGATGTAAGCCAGAATCTCTGGCACCTGTTTGGGAGGACACAGGAAGAATATTACTGCAACTGCACTGCAGCCATTTACCCTGCTGCCACTGATATTTTTCCCAATCCCATTGCTCTTTGCTGCCTTTAAATGGCTTTAGATGTTCTAGAGCTGTGGAGGGCAGGGCATGGCAATCCAGCCTCAGTCTGCTTACATCCATCAGCCAGGTGACGGGGTCTTTCAGAACCATCTCTAGTATAATCCTGGCATACTCCTTGTCCTCAGTGCTGCAGTTTCCAGCGGTCTTTTCAAGTGTCATGAGGACTATGTCTGTCCTTTGAGATTTTTGGAGGAATTCTTTTAATGGCTGTGGTAGGAACGAAAAAGGGAGGGAAGACATGTCAAACTGAGAGAGAGAATGTTGTCAGAGGGAAAGGAAGGATTAAGATCCTCCCTTCAGGGCAGAAACATGCTGAGGGTTCCCAGCTGTACCCAAGCTTGTCTTGCAGGTACCCCTGAGCTGCAGGCAGCTCTGGGATGCAGAGTATGGGAGACAGTGTGGCTGGAAAATTCCTGGTCTTTACCTTCAGACAGAAACTGCTGGCCAAGAAACCACAAAGCTTCCAGGTCCGCTCAATGGCCCTCTCACGCACAATTTTGCTCTCGGAGGTGGTGAAGGGCAGCAGCACCTGTGAGGAGAGCAGATGCTGGTTTGGTTAGCCTGGGAGCTGCTGATGCCCTTTCGAGCAGGAGCAGAACTGCTGAGCTCCAGCTGGAATCACAGCCTCCATCCAGGCTTTCCCTGGGCTGGAGCCAAGCCCTTTACGGGGCTACTGCCAACGAGGTCACTTGGAGGCTCCTGCTCCTGCCCATGGCATTCCAACAGAGAGGGCTCAAATTCTACCAAAGAGTGCTCTGGGGGCAGAGCTGTGCAATAGACAGACCTCCAGGATATTCTGCAGCTCCTCTCCGTCAGAGGTGCGATGGCTGACCAGCCATACCTGCAGCATTCTGTCCATAGTATACAGGGTCTGTAAAGACAGCAACAGGTTGTGAGAGTCTTTCAGAAGGCCCTCTCACCCAGGCCCATGGAAGGGCTGCAGGGCAACAAGGCCAAGACCCTGCCTGCAAGGATCCTTAGTAATGTCTGCACATGAATAATGCAGAGGCATGGGATCTCCAGTAGTTTACTCAGTACATACGTGATTGTAAAGGCCAATGTTCAAGTTCTCTTTCGGAGGAAGGTAGAAGACGGATTTGCAGCACGCATTTAAAAGTGGTATTACTTCATCCTCCGAAGCTGCCTTCACTTCACTGCAAATAAAGAGACCTAGATGTGGGGAGCAGTTCCTCAGTGCCATACCAGAGTTGAAACAGGTCCTCCCCTGGGTAGGGCTCCATGCAAGTGACGTGGAGTCCCCTGGGAGCCACCTCCACCACGGGGCTGGCCCAGGTTGAAGGACAGTCCTGATGCCTCCTGCTGTGGGGCCACAGCTGAGAGCCTGCAGGGAACTTCAGAGCTTCCTCCAAGCTCACGAGAAGCGCAGAGAAGGGGAGAACTGAGAGAGCTTCCCTGAACACATTGGGGGATGCCTCCAGGCTAGGGTCAGGGCCACCAGGATCGTGATCTGGGGATGCGTGGGCAAAAGCAGGGTTGGGCAGTTACCTCAAGGCGGTGATCGCAAGCATGGCCGTGCACATCTGCTCTATGGGCTTATTTTCCAGCAGCTCCTGTAGGGAACAACCGGGATGAGACCTGGTAGTCACCAGCACCAGCAGACCTGGCGCTGGTCGCCGGGGCCAGAGGAGCCCCCGTGACCCCAGCCCAGCACCGGAACGCAGAGCCACCCTGTGTCCTCCTGCTGAGATCTCTATGGCACCTATCTCCCCCAGCCACCCCTGCCTCACAGCCCCTGAGCGGCTCTGCTTCTCCCAAAACCCTTTGTATTGTCCCCTCACCTGTATTTTCTCTGCCAAGTGTTTTTGATGGCAGAAAATAGCCAGGCTCTCACTCAAGGCCTTCTCTTTCCTGATTTTGCAAATGTTGCAGATGCTCTCCAGGAACATCATTGTTAGCATCCCGTCCTGGCCACCACAGAGAGACAAGGAGGAAGCGTGAGTTGGGAGAGCCGTGTCCTGCAGGCCCAGAGCACTGCAGGGTGAGGAGCAGCGCGGCATGTCTGGAAGGCAGCAGCTCCATCTAGCCAGCAGCCCTCCTGCAGCCTGGCAGCAGAGCCGGAGGGACTGTCAGGAGTTGCAGTCACAGCTGAGATGGAGACGGCTGCCGTTACCTTTTCTGTACTCTTGATGTAGGCCTCGATACAATCTAAAGCCTCCTTTTCTTCTACAGACACAGGCAGCCAGTCAGCATCTAACCAAGGAGAAGAGTGAGCAGCGCTGTAGAGCGGCCGAAAGCAGGCGCGAGCAGAGGAAGGAGCTGTGGAGCTGTGCCCTCCGCAGCCCTGTGCCTGCTCGCCTGGCTCAGTGTACCCGTGGCTGTCAGGACAAGGGGCCCTGGTGTCGAGCAGGGGGCACTCGCTGCCCCAGCCCTGCCTGCCAATTCTGGGGACCCTCGCTCACCGGCATGCAGCGGCTGCACCTCGGTCACCTCGTAGGGCTCCGGTGGAGGTTCTCTCTGCTGGGGAGCCCCACTCTCCTCCCAGGCCGTGCTGGGTTGGCTGGGGCGTCTCTCCTCCATCCTGAGGGATGAGGACTGAAGTTGGGAAGGGGCAGCCGCGGGGCTGCCGGGGGTAGAGGGAAACGACGTGGGCTGCGCTCGGGGGCTCCTCGCCTGACCCGCACACTCCTGCCCTGTCCCCTCGCTGTCCTGCCGGACACTGCGGGGCCTCCGTGTCCGTGCCAGCGATCCCTGGGTGTCACAGGATTGGGTCACAAAGGGCCTCGCTGTGACACGCTGCCCCGCCTGGGCGGGGCTGGTTCCGGGCCCCGGGTTGAAATGGCTCAGACCAAAGTTCCCCAGCGGGAGGGATGTGTGCCCCTGCTTCCCCAGAAAGCTTTGCAAGGGTAGCCAGACTGCCCAGGTCCTCGTGCTTCTGCTGTGAGGTCAGAGACAGCTGCAGCAGGACAGAGGGGGAAGACGAAGACTCGCTGTCAGCTTGGCAGCTGTCTTGCTCACGGGCCTGTGAGCTCCAAGGCATCCGTTCCTGAATCATAAAGATGAAAAGGATGAGTTTCATACAGGATATATAGTCCTGTGCTCTCATTTCTGATTCGCTGACAATACGCTCTCAGATAATTGTTGTGGTGTTGTGGACAGCACCAACAGTGCTGTCAATTGGTTACGGGCCAGTTCAGCCCTGTTCCGTGACTCATGGGGCAGGAGACACACAGACCCACGCCTCGGGAAAGGGAAACGGAAAAGGGAAACGGCAGGGGGATGGGCCTAAGAACAAAACAGCGACAACGATCCGAAGGGGAAAAGTAATTATCTAAAGAACATATCGGAATGCAAAATGACAGAATATAATACCGTGTAATGGGAACTGAAGCTAAGAAACCAAATAAAATGAGAGAGCGTCTGAAACTGAAGGCCTTAGGCTAAAGCTGAAGGCGAGATGGCTAGGGAACTTCCACTGCTGAGATGAGCAGTGAAAGAGGAAGTCTCGGGACTTGCGTGCAGTCTTCTCTTTCCCTCAGGGTGGAAAATGGGAACGCAATGTCCTCTGGGGTATGTAGTTTCCTGCACACGTTTGAGTTACTTAGCAGTTCTTTGAACTTAATTTCATTCCTGTTGCATGGCCTAGGATAGATATCAGTCACTACTTACTTACAACTTGTTTCAGCACTAGAAGGCAACCGGCCGAGGGCTTATACCCTACCTCTACCGAGCTTATACCTAGCTACAAAACGTCCCTATTTCTTCTATCTAGTCGTCTGTCCCAGCACCCTGTTATCCGCAAGGTAACCTTTGACGAGTTGAGCCAACCTCTCCATCTCCCACATCTACCATATCCCCTCAAAAGGGAATTTCTTCCCAAACACTTACCTTGCTTCCTTTTATTGCCTTCCACAAGATTTCATAGATTAAAAGGAAATTACATATATTTGGAAAGAATTCAAGCTGCTTGAATTATTTAATAAACTAATGTAAGATGGGAATGCATAATTTATATCAAACATGGATAATGGAGCTCTAAGGATGCGGCACTCTGAAGTAAAAGAACTTCTGTTCCTTAGATGTAAAACTTTTGAGGTTAATGACAAAAGTCATGAAGGCAAAGGTTCATGGTAAATCTTGATCACTGAGGTTTGCTGCTTCGGAGCTGCCCCAGACAGAGCTGAGTTGGCTGATCTTAACCTAACTGGTTAAAGAGCATGTCAAAGGGAAAGGGAACTAGCAGTTGTGATGACAGATCACCATCCTTTAGGAAGACAGTGTGGGAATACAAGAAAGTATATTTAAAGCAGGAGCTGTAGAACAAGATAAACAGCATGAGAAAGGAAGGCTGGGAACCAAGGACACTGGGAACCAAGGACACTTCCAGACGAAAAGGAAAACAAGTTCAAGTAAGCTGTGGGATGGCAGACCCTAATTGGAGGAAGAGTGCATGGCCTGGAATGACTCATGGAGTTGACCTTCAGCAGAGACTTTGCAGAACTAGGATGATATTGCAATCAAAAAGTTGCCTCCTCCGGGACCTGTTCTGTAGAACTGTTAACTGCCAGAAGTGCTTTTTAGAGTTGTTTTTCTCGCTTTCTGCCAATGATTTTGCTCTACTTTCTATACACCCCTGTCATAAGTGCTATAAAATGAGGCTGTCCAGGTAATAAAGAGAGCATGTATAGTTAACCATGTTGGTGTATGTCATGACTCTGGCTGTTACATTTGACGACATGGTCTTGGGACTGCTCTTGTCTGCAAGATCTTGCTAGTAACCTGTCCGTGCTATTTAGGTTTGGTGATGATAAAACTTTGCCGTTCAATACAATGTAACTTGTGTTTGCTCATTTGGTTATTCTGTATGCTCTGTATGCCTTTGATAGCAGTCTTCTTTGCTTAGGCAATCACAGCTACAGCCTACCAACCCCTTCCCACTGCCCAGGTGCAGTGTCTGAGACACGGTCTCAGATGTGGATGATCCGAGTTGTTTATTACAGGTTCTAACGTCCCTTGTATACATTGACAAGTTTTCTCTTGTGACTTTCCCACCCACCAGTGGAGTCTCCTCTGTAGACATTCAAGACCTGCTTGGATGCCTACCTGTGCAGCATGTTCTTGGGGGCTGCTTTGGCAGGGGGTTTGGACTAGATGATCTCTAGAGGTCCCTTCCAGCCCCTGCCATTCTGTGATTCTGTGTCCAGGCCTGTGGCCCACAGCACAAGATTCGATGCAGGGCTCTTGGAACGGGTCCAAAGGAGAGCCACTAAGATGATCAGAGCGCTGGAGCACCTCTGCTACAAAGGAAGGTTGAGGGATCTGGGTTTGTTTAGCTTGGACAAGAGAAGGCTCCAGGGAGACCTCACTGTGACCTTCCGGTACTTCCAGGGGTCACATAATCTGGAGGGGCAGTGACTGTTTACATGGGCTGATAGTGATAGAACAACGAGGAAAGGTTTTAATCTAAGACAGGGGAAATTCAGGATGGATGCAATGGAACAGGTTGCTTAGAGAGGTTGCAGATGCCCCACCCATGGAGGCCTTCAGGGCAAGGCTGGGTGTGGCTCTAGACAGCCTGATCTAGGGGTTTGCAACCCTGCCTTTGGCAGGGGGGTTGAAACTAGATGAACTTTGAGGTCTGCTGCAACCCAGGCCATTCCAGGATTCTATGATTCTATGACACAAACTCTGTTTCATCTGTGAACTTATTAAGGGTGCAATTGATCCTCTCATCCAGATTGTTGATAAAGATGTTAAACAAAACTGGCCACAAACCCTGAGCCCTGGGTGATGCCACAGATGACTAGCCTTACTAGTAGAGAGTGAGGAAAAGCAGTCATTAACTACCTCAGTCCTACCCTCATCTATCATCACTGGTTTTCCCCCCACATCCAACAAAGAATGGTGATCCTTTTTAACCCTCCTTTTGTTGATCATGTGTTTGTAAAAGCATTTTTATCATCTTTTTACTGTTCTAGCCAAACTGAGTTCTACTTGAGTTTTGTTCCTTCCTGTTTTGTAAGAGGACAGAAAATGAAAAGAATCTCAGCTCCCTTGGGAGAGAAGAAAGAAGAGGAGGGGAAAGTAGAGGAAGCAGACAGTGTAAGAGAAGAGGAGAAAAGAGGCCCAGAGGAGAGGTTCTGAGATCCACGGTATCCAGAGGGAGGGCTGAGATCCTCAGTAAGATCACAGTCACCAATGCTTAGGAGGGCAACAAGTCCTAAAAGAGTAGGAGGAGGTGAGAAAGTCATTGTCACCATTATTACTTGACCTCTGAAAATGAATTAAATTTCAGCTTTGAGAAACCTTCTTTCACACCACCCAGATGAACCTACTGTCACCTGGTTACTACGCTGTTGGGACAATGGAACCGACAGTGTGTGTCTAGATGGTAGAGAAGCTCGCCAATTGGGTAGCATTGCCACGGTCTCTACCATTGACAGAGGCATTTAGTACATGCCACAATAGACCCTTCACTCTCTGGAAGCAGATACTGATAGTTGTGAAAGTAAAATACCCCTTCGGAGAAGATCTGATGCCTGAGAAAAAGAAATGGACTGCTATGGAAAAGAGCATACATTATTTGAGAGAATATGCTGTGATGGAAATGTTACATGACCCCAGATTCAATCATGACAAACCAGACCAAGAGCACGATACTGAGAGAGTCAGGTGTACGCCAAGTATGTGGCACATATTCACAAGAACTGCACGAGGGAGGTATGCCAGTACTTTAGCAGCAATGTATGTCAGAGGGGAAAGAAGACCCGTTATAAATGAACTGATCAAGAAACTTCAAGACACTGAGTTACGTTTAACCCCTCTATGAGTTTTTGTTTCAGCCGTTGCAAAGGTAATTGAAAGACTGGACAGAACGGAGAGCAATGTAGTGGACGAACTGTCCACCATGCTATACTCTGATGGAACTGATGGACATGGAGGTATTAGTTACATCTGATGGGAACCAGGATACCAAAACAGCAATGTCACAGCTATCAAAAGACATTCTCCCACTCATAGATTCATAGATTCATAGGTTCATAGATTCATTAGGTTGGAAAGGACCTACAAGATTATCTAGTCCAGCCATCCCCCCACCACCATCCCTACCCACCAAGCTACTAAATCAAGTCCCTTCGCACCTCATCTAAACGCTTCTTGAACAGCACTAGGGACAGTGCATCAACCACCTCCCTAGGCAGGCCATTCCAGTGCCTGACCACTCTTTCAGAGAAAAAATTTTTCCTCAAATCTAATCTAAATCTTCCCCAGTACAACTTGTGGCCATTCCCTCTCGTCCTGTCATTAGTTATCTGGGAGAAGAGGCCGATCCCCTCCTCACCACAGCCTCCCTTCAGGAAGTGGTAGAGTGCAATGAGGTCTCCTCTGAGCCTCCTTCTCTCCAGGCTAAACAATCCCAACTCCCTCAGCCGCTCCTCGTAAGACTTGTGCTCCAGACCCCTCACCAGTTTTGTTGCCCTTCTCTGAACACGCTCCAGGGCCTCAATGTCATTCTTGTAGTGAGGGGCCCAAAACTGAATACAGTACTCGAGGTGCGGCCGCACCACAGCTGAGTACAGGGGGATGATCACCTCCCTGCTCCTGCTAGCTACACTATTTCTGATACAGGCCAGGATGCGATTGGCCTTCTTGGCCACCTGAGCACACTGCCGGCTCATGTTGAACTGAGCATCAGCCAGCACTCCCAGGTCCTTTTCCTCTGTACACTCCTCAGGCCATTCTGCCCCAAGCCTATAGCATTGCATGGGGCTATTGTGGCCAAAGTGCAGGACCCGGCACTTGGCCTTATTGAACCTCATCCCATTGACCTCAGCCCAGCTGTTCAGCCTATCCAGATCCCGCTGAAGGGCCTCAGGCAGATCGACACATCCTCCCAACTTGGTGTCATCCACAAACTTACTGAGGGTACACTCAATCCCCTCATCCAGGTCATCGATAAAGATATTAAACAAGATGGGCCCCAATACCGACCCTTGAGGGACACCACTTGTGACGGGACGCCAGCTGGACTGAACTCCGTTAATCACTACCCGCTGGGCACGGCCCTCTAACCAATTCTCAATCCAAAGAAGAGTGAACCTGTCCACACCACGCGCTGCCAGTTTCCCCAGGAGAATACTGTGGGAGACCGCGTCAAAGGCTTTGCTGAAGTCCGGATAGACTACATCAACAGCCTTTCCCTCATCTACCAGTCTGGTCACCCAGTCGTAGAAGGAGATGAGGTTGGACAAGCACGACCTGCTCTTTGTGAACCCGTGCTGGCTGGGTCTGATCCCCTGACTGCCATGCATGTGCTGTGTGATCTCCCTCAAGATCAATTACTCCATAACTTTCCCTGATACCGAGGTGTCAACGGTTTATTGGGCTGGATCAGCCCGGTTCCGCAACGAGTGGTGCGGGGGACCCACAGACCCATGGACCTTCGCGCCAGGAAAGGGGAAGGGTGAAAGGGAAAAGGAAAAAGGGAGACGGGCCTAGAAACAAAACAGCGGCAACGATCTGAGGAGGAAAGCAAATTTACTAAATAAGATATCAGAAAGCAAAATAGCACAATATAATACAATACAATTGGAATTGAAACTAATAAATCAAATAAAATGAGCAAGAGAGTGTCCGATAAACCGAAAGGCCTTACGCTAACACTGAAGGCGAGACAATAGCAGGCACCCACTGCTGAGTCGATCCCAAAGGAAAGAGAGTTTCCCGTGACCGCAGACAGTTTTTATCTTTTCCCTCTGAGCAGAAAACACATAAAAATACAAAGCATCGCACAGTCCTCTGGGGAATGTAGTTCTCCCTCTCTTCTGAGACAGGCATATCCATAACTATCGATGATCCACAGAGCTGTAGCATTAACTCTCTAACTCCCAATACACCACATGATGTTATGATGTGTAATATCAACAATACAACAAAAATCATAAAACCATGACACGAGGTCAGGCTGACAGGCCTGTAGTTCCCCGGATCTTCCTTACGGCCTTTCCTGTAGATGGGAGTCACATTGGCAAGCCTCCAATCTTGTGGGACCTCTCCGGATGACCACGAATGCTGATAGATGGCAGAAAGCGGCTTGGCAATCACCTCTGCCAGCTCCCTCAGCACCCTTGGGTGGATCCCATCTGGTACCATGGACTTGTGGCAGTTCAGACAGAGGAGCAGGTCTCTGACTGTCTCTGCCTGGATCACAGGGGGTGTATTATGCGCTTCATCCCAGACGTCCAGGTCAGAGCGAAAAGTGTCCTGAGGATAACTGACCTTTCTATTAAAGATAGATGTGAAGAAGGTATTGAGAACCTCAGCCTTTTCCTTATCCTCTGTGGTTACATTCCCTGCTGCATCAAGTAAAGGAGGGAAATTCTCCTTAGTTCTTCTTTTACTGTTAATATATTTGTAAAAGGATTTTTTGCTCTCCTTTACTGCAGTAGCTAGTCTAAGTTCAAGCTGGGCTTTTGCATTTCTAACTTCCTGCCTGCAAGACTGTTGTCATTCCAGCAAGTGATAATAGTAAGAATATGTCACGTACTGCCTCGTGGCAATATCTATGTGACCACAGAGAAGATATGAAGAAGTTGCACAAAAAAACCACTCCTCCGCTTAGGACACGGGTAAAAGAGTTACAAGATAGATCAATCACCAAGGTGAACTTCTCCAAAAAGGTGACTGCCCCAGAGGCTGCCGGACAGGGCAACAGGCGTAAGGAAAACAGTGGAAACAAATAGAGGGGCTCTGCCCTCAGTCAGGAGGGAGGAAGGGATAACAGAGTGTATTGGACTGTGTGGATTAGATGGCCTGGCACATCAGAGCCACAGAAATATAAGGCACTGGTGGACACTGGTGCACAGTGCACTCTAATGCCCTTTAGTCATCAAGGGACAAAATTAATTTGTATTTCTCGGTTGACTGGGAGCTCTGAAGAATTGACCGTGTTGGAGGCTGAAATAAGCCTCACTGGTAAAAACTGGCAAAAAAATCCTATAGTGACTGGGCAGAGGGCTCCATGCATACTCGGTGTAGATTATCTCAGAAGGGGGCATTTCGAGGATCCAAAGGGGTATTGGCGGGCATTTGGAATAGCTGCTGTGGATGCAGACAGTGTTAAGCAGCTGTCTGATTTGTCTGGCCTGTCGGAAGATCTGTCTGTTGTGGGGGTACTAATAGTAAAAGACAGCAGGTACCAATTGCTACAAAAAATGGTACACAAGACAGCAGTACTGCACCAACAGGGATTCCTTGCTTCCCGTTCGTAAGCTGATTCGTCAGCTAGAGAGCCAGGGAGTGATCAGCAAAACCCATTCACCTTTTAACAGCCCCATATGGCTGGTGCATAAAGCCAGTGGAGAATGGAAGCTGACGGTACATTACCGTGGCCTGAATGAAGTCACACCCCCACTGAGTGCTGCTGCGCCAGATACGTTAGAATATGCAGTAGGAACTGGAGTCAAAAGCAGCCAAGTGGAATGCCACTACTGACATCGTCAATGCATTCTTTTCCATTCCTTTGGCCACAGAGTGCAGACCACAGTTTGCTTTCACCTGGAGGGGCATTCAGTACACCTGGAACCGTTTGCCCCAGGGGTGGAAGCACAGCCCAACCATTTGCTGTGGGTTGATTCAAATGACACTGGAACAGGTTGTGGCTCCCTAGCACCTCCGTTACATTGTTGTGTGGGGCGATACAGCGGAGGAAGTTTTTGAGAAAGGAGAGCAAATAATCCAAATTCTTCTGGGTGCTGGTTTTGCTATTAAACGGAAAAAAAGTGAAGGGATCTGCCCAAGAAATTCAGTCCTAGGAGTAAAATGGCAAGATGGGTGTCATCACATCCCAGGAGATGCCGTCGATAAAATCACCAGGATGTCTCCACCCACTAGCAAGAAAAAGGCACAGTCTTTTCTGGGTGTAGTAGGTTTTTGGAGGATGCACATCCCAAACTACAGCCTCGTAGTAAGCCCCCACTATCAGGTGATGCGGAAGATGAGTAATTTTGCATGGGGTCCTGAGCAGCAGCAGGCCTTTGAGCAAATGAAGCAGGAGATAGCCCGTGCTGTTGCCCTGGGGCCAGTACGGATGGAACAGGAC
Source organism: Oreortyx pictus (assembly GCA_036925125.1). NCBI lineage: Eukaryota > Metazoa > Chordata > Aves > Galliformes > Odontophoridae > Oreortyx > Oreortyx pictus. Next base: position 18,713,430 of record JAUPFR010000004.1, read on the forward strand.
GTAAAGAACATCCTTTACACTGCTGCTGGAGAGAAAGGTCCCACTTGGAGTCTGTAGCAAAGAACATCTGGGGAGACCTGTGACCAACCCCTGGGATTTTGGAGTAGAGTGTACAGAGGTACCGAGGAGTGCTACACTCCGACTGAGAAGAAGATCTTAGCCACTTACAAGGGGGGTTCAGGCTGCTTCTGAAGTAATCAGCACTGGAACACAGCTCCTCCTAGCACCTCGACTGCCAGTGCTGAACTGGATGTTCAAAGGAAAGGTTCCCTCCACCCATCATGCTACTGATGCCACCTGGAGAGAATGGATCACATTGTTTGCACAGCGAGCTTGGATAGGGAATCTCAGCCATTCAGGAATCTTAGAGGTGATCATGGACTGGCCTGAAGGCAAGAAATCTGGAAAATCACCAGTAGAAGAGGTATCATGTGCTAAAGAGGCCCCACCATATAATGAACTACCAGAAAATGAAAAGAGATATGCCCTGTTCACAGACAGATTGGGTTGTATTGTTGGGAAGCATCACAGATGGAAGGCTGCTGTGTGGAGCCCCACACGACGAGTTGCAGAGGACACTGAAGAAGAAGAAGGAGAATCAAGTCAGTCTGCAGAGTTAAAAGCTGTCCAGCTGGCCTTAGATATTGCTGAACAAGAGAGGTGGCCAATGCTATATCTTTATACTGACTCATGGATGCTGGCCAATGCTTTATGGGGGTGGTTGCAGCAGTGGGAACAAAACAACTGGCAACGAAAGGGTAAACCTATCTGGGCTGCTGAACTGTGGAAAGACATCACTGCCTGAGCAAAAAATACGGTATTAAAGGTGCATCGTGTAGATACTCATGTGCCCAAGAGTCAAGCTACTGAAGAACAGAAAAATAACCATGAGGTAGAGACTTGGACTGGCAGAACAAGGGAGAGTTATTTTTAGCTCCGTGGGCCCATGAGACCTCAGGCCATCAAGGAAGGGACGCTACCCATAAGTGGGCTAGAGACTGAGGGGTGGACTTAACTGTGGGCAATATTGCACAGGTTATCCGTGACTGAGACAAATGTGCCATAACTAAACAGGTGAAGAGGATGAAACCTCTCTGGCAGGAAGGGCAATGGCAAAAGTATAAATATGGGGAGGCATGGCATCACCTTGCAATGGTTAACGCTGTGTGTTTACCGTGGTGGAAGGATGGCTTGAAACATATGCAGTGCCCCATGCTACAGCCCGAAACACCATCTTAGACTTGGAAGAAGCAAATCCTGTGATGACATGGAACTCCAAAAAGAATGGAGTCCAATAATGGGACTCATTTCAAAAATTCACTTGTGGATATTTGGGCCAAAGAACATGGCACTGAGTGGATCTATCATATACCAGCTGCTCCTAAGATTGAGCGCTACAGCGGGTCGTTAAAAACCACATTAAAAGCAATGAGTGTGGGAACGTTTAAGCATTGGGAGAAAAATCTGGCAGAATTCATCTGGTTGGTCAGCACTAGAGTCTGGGTCAATCCAGATGGTCCTACACAATCCAGTTCTCTACATACCGTAGAGGGATTTAAGATCCCTGTGGTACACGTAAAGAACATGCTGGGAAAAGCAGTGTGGGTCCTTCCAGCCTCTGGAAAGGGCAAACCCCTCCAAGGAACCTTTTTTGCACAGGGACCTTGGTCCCCTTTGTGGGCAATGGAGAACAATGGGGATGTCCAGTGTGTACCACAAGGAAATTTGATGGTGGGGAGTGCAGTTGATAGAGGAGAGTTGAATTTAACCCATTGTTTAAGCACTTTCACAGACCACCACAAGCGACTGGATGAGGACCATCTGAAGGAAGGAGCTCGGCTGTAGGATAAGACAAAGTAAGGAAGACCTGAGGAAGCCAAAGTGCACGTGTCAGGGGGGAGGGATAAAAGCAATGAATATGTAAACAAATGTCATGAATCCTGTTGAATATGCATGAGCTTGGCTTATGAATATGTAATGCTTCCGCTGGTAGGTGTGCAAGTTTGGTGGAGCTATCCGCCTTGCACCCAACGCTTGTGCATATGCCGAGTAAACACATTTGCTTTATAACCTAACCCTGGGTTATAGAGTTTGATTCCCTAAATCACAGACTTGATTGTATGTAATGCATGTTAATTACTGTTTTTTCTGCATATAGATATATGATACGCATGATGTGATGATATTTAATAAGGAGTGGAATGCTGTGGTTTTGATGCTGGTATTCCACATCAGAACATCATGCTGGGAGCTAAAGAGATAATGCTGTGGCGGGGAGTGGAAGAGGGGCAGAGCTCCAGACCGGCCACCAGCCGCTCACGCTGGTGTGCTTTCTCAGTCTGCTGCGGAGATTGAGCACGTGCGCATCTCCTGCAGTTTTGCTACTGAAAGATTCTCTGATTTCGGATACTTCTGTCTCTCCCAGTTTGTTTGATTTTGTTAGAGTTACTAAAAATATTGTTCCTCCTCAAATCATTGCCGTTGTTTTCTTCTTGTTTTCTTTCCTAGATACATCTGTTATTTTCATACCCTTCCCCCTCCCTCTGCTCCCAGAGCGCACGGCTCTGCTCAGGCAAGACACATTGCCACCTACAGTGCAGTGTTTGTTTTTTTTTTCTTTCTTCCCTCTCTCCCTCTTTTTTCCTCATGTCCCTGTCACAGATAACGCCATGACAGCTTCACCAAAGGGCGAATCCTGCTTGACCAGCCTACTGCCCTTTTATGATGATGTCAAGACAAGAACCACTTCTGTCATCTGTCTCCACTTCAGTAAGGCCTCTGATGCAGTAGCACAGAAATCATATAATGGCCTCGGCCAAAAAGGTCCTTGAAGATTATCTAGTTTCAACCCTCCTGCCACAGGCAGGGTCACCAGCCACTATAGATGAAGCTGCCGAGATCACATCCAGCCTTGCCTTGAATGCCTACAGGGATGGGGCATCCACAATCTCTCTGCACAACCTGTTTCAATGTGTCACCACTCTCCAAGTGAAAAAACATCCTCCTAGTATCTAAACTAAATCTTCCCTTAGTTTATTAAGCCTCCACCCCCTTATTCTATCACTATCAGCCTCTGCAAACAGTCATTCCCACCCCCGTTTATACACTCCCTTCAAGTACTGGAAGGCCACAGTGAGGTGTCCCTGGAGCCTTCTCGTCTCCAAGCTGAACAAGCGCAGTTCCCTCAACCTTTCAGAGGACTCCAGGCCTCTGATCATCTCAGTGGCCCTCTTCTGGACCTGTTCCAAGAGCTCTGTGTCTTTCTTGTGCTGGGGGCCTCAGGCCTGGACACAGTTCTCCAGATGGGGTCTCACAACAGCTGAGTGGAGAGGGACAATCACCTCCCTCTTTCTGTTGGCCACCTGATGGCAGTGGTAATAAAGAGATGGGGTATCCAGCTTGATGCAAGCATTTTTAGCTTTATTCTTGAAGCTGTTACAAGTGATTGCAGTCTCTAACAATCACAGCAGCGGTTCTAAGCAGTCTTAAGCATTGAGTTTTTTCAAGTTTTTCCAAGGTTTTATATATTTTTTTAACAATACACACGGCTAAGCTTATATACCTTTTCAGCTCTAGCTATGCAATACACAATGGTATCTGTGCACAAGGGGCTACAGTTTTCACTTATGCAACTCATGACATTGTGATTAAATGACATTGATTTATTAATGCCTTGTTCTAAACTAACTGAGTATGGACAGTATACTTCATGCTAAACGTTCCCTTTAGTTGGAGTGTGAGAGCAGAACACTTTCTTATACTCACTTCAAAATCCCACTTTCTCTTGCCGAGGCCTGTGGCCTACAGTGGCTAACAGATCAATGTCAGTTATTTCAAGCTGACCAGAACTTCCAGTCATGCTCTCTAACTGTATCTCCACAGCCACTCCTTTTTTAATGCAGCCCAGGATACAGCTGGCCTTTTGGTATGCAAGCGTAAATGGCTGACTCCTATGCAGCTTCTTGTTCACCAGGACCCCTGTAGGGTGAATTCCTCGAAAGAATAGTACCCATACAAAATTATGAAGGTTGACAGTATAGTTTTGTATGGCTTATCCAGATGGTATAAAGACAACCAGTAAATAAGTCTGTTGCTGATGGTCGAGGCTTGCCTAGAACTCCACAGGGGACGGACCTCCAACTAGAGATCCTTCCCCAGTGGTGGTCAGCCCTTAAATGGGGTCTGGGAGAGGTGGAGCCAGACTCCACCCCTTCCGGTCACGCAGGTGAATTGCCTTCAGCTGTGCTTCTGTGGCTGACTCAGTGCTTGACTCAGTTGATCAATCAGTAGTCCACCCCTTCTTGACATGAACCACTGATCAAGTTAACTACAGGGTGAACCTTCCACACAGAGATCCAATACATCTCAACACTTACATAACTGCCTGTCGCGACGCATACTGATATAATCCGGGATGAGTGATGACTGGCGTATGGCTCGTGTTCTTCCTTGGGCCAGTGCTCGGTGGTGTTTCCTGGAAGCATGCAGTCACGTGGTGCAGGTCTATCCCACACTCCATCAGTCCCGGGTAGACCATCACCAGATGTTGCCCGTGATCTTACAGCACCTATGGAACACTTCAGCAGTGTTTTGTTCCTTCCGTCGATTCTGAAAACTTAGACTCACAGGGAGTAATGCAGGTGTTTCAAGGGTACCAAGAGGGGAAGATCCAACCTCCAGGGTAAGATACAGGCTGTATTCCTACTTAGGTCAGCACTTCAGCTTGCACTGGGGCATGCCCTGGCTGCCTGTACCGTCTCTGGCTGCACAACTATATCAGGCACCAAAAAGAGTGTCCTGATCAGCCACAGGGACATGTTAGGGGCACCTTTGGCAATAAAGACTGGAGTGTTGACCACAGTATTGGCAGGCCATCTACCAGTTACTGGAGGAACTACCGAACCTCCCACCTGGAGTAGTCTTCCCCAAGGTGCAAGTAGGCCACACCACCGTGGTCCTACCTGCACCTTCTAAGGCCACTTCATTCTACTGGCACCGGGTTTTAGGTTCTCAGGGGCAGGGAGCAGAAGATTGTTCTCAATGCCAATATGAGGTCTTACCCGGTTATCGGTGCCCATAATTTGGATCCCAATGGGGAGGCCCATTATCACGGTGTTATCCGTGACAGTGACCCAAGGGAAACCAAGAAGGGAAAGAGAAAGGGAGAAAAAAAAAAAAAAAAAAAAAAAAACCTGCACCGTCAGTGGCCACGCGGCCGCCCCAGCAGAGCCGTGCGCTCCGGGGGGAGGGGGAAACAGAGGGAATAGATGGGTCTGTAAAAAAACAACGGCACGATCTGAGAAGGAACGGTAACTTTACTAAATCCAATAAAATTGAACAACTGAGAGAGCGACAAAGTTTCCAAACCAGAAACTGGGAGCTTACGGTACGGATGAACTACAGTTGAAGCACGCGTGCCGAATTTCCACGGCAGCCGAGAGAAAGCGCACCGAGAGCGAGAGCGGGCCTGGCTGCAGCGTCTCGGGCACGGACGCAGATGTGAACGATCCAAATCGTTTATTACAGGTTTTAACATCCCTTATATACTTTCACAAGTTCTCTGTAACTTTCCCACCTGCCTTTACATATCAACAGTATGACTTCCCAAAACAGTCCTTAACCGTGCATACAGGCAATTATCCAATCAGGGCTGCGAATCGTCCCAAACCACGCACTCGTCCTCCAATTGAGGTCTGCTATCGTGCAGCTTACTTGAACTTGTTTTCCTCTTCATCTGGAAGTGTCCTTGGCTCTCAGCCTTCCTTTCTCATGCTGTTTATCCTGTTCCACAGCTGCAGCTCTGAATATACTTTTTGTATTCCCACACCTGGCGTCCAGTGCGGAGCTCTGCCCCTCTGCTGCTCCCCACAGCATTAACTAAGAACTGCCTGCATGACGTCCTGATGTGGAATACCGGCATCAAAACCACAAAACCACAACAGCCACCTACGTGGCAAATGGTCAGGCTTTGCTCCTAGATGGTCAGGGCTGGCATCAGCCTGGCATTCATTCCTTCCATCAATCAATGCCCGTTCTGCAAGCATTTCCCGGAGCGGTGGGGATGCATATGGAAGGCAGCCCTGTGGTGCTGCCGGCCCGCGGTGTGGGGGGCGGGGCCTCTCGGAGGGCGGCAGCCAATCAGAGGCAGCAGGTGGGCTTCCCGCCCTCAGGTCGCTCCTGAGGTACTCGCTGCCTGTGCCTTCGGCCGCAGTTCGCGGGGCGGGGTCGGTGTGAGGCAGTGAGATACTTTGTAGGAAGCAGCGGTAAAACGCGGCAGGGATTTCCCCTCTGTTCCTACTCCTTCTGATCTTACACTGCTGTCCACGTTTTTGTTGGGTTTTGTTGTTGTTTGGTGTGGCTTTGTGGGTTTTTTTTTTTTTTTTTTGTGAGTTTTTGTTTTCCTTTCCCTGAAACCCACATTCCCTGTCCATGCTACTTCCAAGCGAGCAACCAGCTCCTAATTCTGTTTTCCTTGTTAGTCTCTGTTCCTTTCATAGCTGGATTTTTTTCTGACGCTGTTACCTAATGCCATGTTACTGATACCTACTGTCAGCCTTCAGTCCCAGCCTTCCTTTATGGCCCCACAATTCACGCTGGCTATGTTTCATTTGCATCAGACACTGCTTGGATAGGATTCTCTTATTTATCTATAAATTTATTTAAGAACAGGTACTCTTACCTTGTACGTACACTAGCAATCACACCGTATATCTGTTCTTGTGCTCCTAGTTACATCAGAATGCCTAATTAATTAAGAGACTTGGTGTTCTAACAAGACCTCTTGCTTGCTTATAACTAGCCCGCGTGATTCCTTTTAGCTTTTAAAACAGAAGGAGTGGGGAAAAAATCCCCTAATACACATGTTGGTCGGTGAAAAATTAGGTTTAGATAGCTAAGCTACAATCTTTGAATCAGAATCCGTAAGAAATGCACAAATTGGTTCAATCAGTTCAACAGTGAAATCCGTTATATTCTCAGAATCACCACTTAGGGGAGGTAACTTGGATTGCTTCCATTCCCCCAACGGACAGAAGGGTTTTCTGTGATCTGCCAGAGGCATAGAGGGAAGAGAGGAAAGGGGAGGGGAAGAAAGGCAGAAGAGGGGAAGGGAGTGGGAGAAGAGGGAGGGGAGAGGAGAGAAAATGGCACTTCTGCACTAGATCAGATGTCTGTGGTCCCCGGTTCATCTGCTGACATCCTTGCAAAGGAGGAATACCAAATGCTTTTCTAAAGGAAATTCAGTCCCAAGTGTATATGTTAGAAGAAGTTCAGAAATTATTCTCACTGAGCCTTTCTTTCAGTCTTCTTGTTCAACTCTTTTATATAAGAACTTTTAAACTAATCCTTTCTCCAAATTTCTTTTAGACAAGTGTTGGAAACACCACAAAACAAGAGAGATGTTTGCAGCTTTAAAGTATCACTCAACAGACTATTCGTACGAGGTGCAGTTTTATCATTTCTCTTATTATTCTGAAAGAACTACGTTGGTAATTCAAAAGATTCAACATGCCTTAAAAAGTGGAGAACTCATGTCTTAGAAATTGTATTTAAGTGAGGTTGTTGAGCTGCGCTGTTGCTGCTGTAACAGTAAGTTTGTTACCTTTTTTTTAATAGAAAGTTAAAGTGCAATTTTGGCGAAACAGAAGACCGTGTTTCATTTTTATGGATAGTCTGTTACATTTATGATGGTGCTTCATGGCCTGTTACTCAGAGCTTCCTTTGAAGTGTGCGCCATACCTTCTAATGCATACAATTCAATTAGTCACCTTTTTGGAGAACTAATTCAATTTTCTAGTTACTTTAGTGTGTTCTAGAACAGTACTACAGTTCCGCTTTCTTTCCATCTGCATCCGTGTGATGTTACCAGTTGCTTATCATTTGGTGCACTGTCAAGCAGAGTGCTGCTTTGCCTAGAGGGGATACTTGTAGCATGCAAGTAGAAGAATGTGGTCGTGAGACGTGATACCTTCAAGAATTCAGGAAGAGTGCAAGTGCACTTGCAAGTAGGCCTTGCACATAGCTGGAGAAATGTAGCTCTGAACAGGTCTAGAATAGTACAAATATTTTCAGGTAGACTGAGATCCACGCTATGCAGTACCTTTCCTCAGAGTGCAGAAGGTATTCTCCATAGCATCTCTGTTTGTGCCTACTGCTTTCTTAGATTGTAGCATCAAAACCTTTTTCTGTTGTAATTCCAACACCATTTCAGTTTGCATTTCAGTATTTGTGTGAAAATCTTCCAGCGTCATTCCATTCAGTTTGATCTCCAGGTGATTCTGTAGCATTTGTGAATAAGAAATGTGCTATGTTAGCAAAACATGTAAAGGGCCATTATGAAAATAACTAGATTTGTGCCTTTTCCTTCCTGAATTTTGAGGACTCAGGCACTGCTGATAGTGGGATAAATGAAAAGAGGCAGAAGGTTAGTGTTAGGTAACTTGCTGACTGGCTACAGCAACTACGCACACTGTAGTATCAGCAGAAGCTAATGGATGTGGTCATAAAAGTGAGGGTGTGCTGGATCTGACTGTATGAAGGCTATGCTGTTTTAAAACCACCGTTTCTCATTCCATGCTTATGCTTAGTTTCTACCGTCCTGCTAGAGAATATGTAATAGTTAAGTGAACTTTGCAGGGATTTGTTTTATCAAGTACACTTGCTTAATACTTCCAATTTTAGGAAATGGTGGAATTTGATGGAAGACTCAAACTCTGATTTCTGCAAATATACAGCTGAGCTCAATGTGGTATCCTTCCCTGGATGTCCTTTTTGTGAATTTTTATAAACCCCAAGTATAGTTTTTCCAACTGCCCATTTTAAATAAATACTTGAAGAAAGGTGCCTTTCAGCTAGGTTCCTCAAGCTACTGAGCATTGTAGGTGTGATTACAGAGTCATCTTTAGAAGTCTGGTGTTCTCTTACATCATAAGCTGATGATACAAGCAAGCTGTACAGGACTGTAAAAAAGATATTTTGTAGATATTTTGTTTAAAAGAGAAATGTGTAGAGACCATTACACTTCCTTGAGAAATAGCAGTAAGTATTCATTAACTGAATGATTTATCCATTAATAGTCTTTTTGAAAAGCAGGTATGTAGTTGAGACTGACAAAAAAGGTTATTTTGTAGCAGAATTTATAAATTCAACTTATTTTTTAAAAGGCCGCCATGCGTGCAGACAGTCCTAGGATGGATTTGCTCCACTTTGCAAATGTCAGCAATTGAAAATAAACATAATTCTAGGCTATTAAGCTGAAGGTATCCTTAGCAGAACTGCGTACTGGTGTTAACGATTTCTTTCTGATCCCTGACACTTTATTGCTTGCATTTACTTGTTCAACAGTTTCTACTTGAACTCTAGCAGCTGGTTTATCTTTAACCTCAGAGTGTTCTGAGAACTGTTATGTCACAGTCATTATAGCTTGTTTTAATGACAGGAAAGGTCATCATCAGCTTTATTCTGTGATCTGTGCCAGGAAGTTCACTAGCTGTCCTTCACTTTATGGCAAATGTGGCTGTATTAATAGTAACTTCAATGGAGATTACTTAGGCTGATATATGGCCAGTCTGAGTTCCAGTTGATTGTTTCTGCCAGCTTTATTCAGAATTAGTAGAGAAGATCCCTGAATAAACATAGCGTTTTACCTTAGACAAAAAAAAAAAAAAAAGTTATTACATCAATGTGGTGCTTCAAAATTTTTGCAAGGGTTTTCTAAAGAGAAGATGGCAAAATGGTAATCTTTTTTTTTTTTTTTTTTTTTTTGCCTATTTCTTAGGATTGACTGTCATTATCAATTCTGGCAGTTTAAAATATCTGACAGGATTAAACTGATAAGGAAAAAGAAGTTATAATTATGACCTTTGACAGAACTGAGTTTTACGTTCTCTGAATACTTGAGGGCTAATGTTACAATCCACATCCTTTTTCCCCTTCTTATCCCTTCCACTTTCTTTTTCTTTATTCTGTCTTAGCGAGTTCAGGAAGGTTTCCACTATGCTGACAGCATAGTTCTGGTAGTAATGCAGGTCAGTGACCAATCTTTAGTTTGTCATCTGAGATGTCCAACTATACAAACTGTAACAGGTTTGACAGCATATGCAGAAACAGGTGGACATCTCCTCAACCTGAAGCAACAGAATTGAAGTCAAGCCATGACTAAGAGCTGGAAGAGTTTTCTGGTCTTACATGTAACACTTTCCCACATTTCTGTAGTTAGATGTCTTTTCCAATATGCCTTTTGTAGAACAGAGTTTTGGACAGCAACTTCTTCCTAGACTATAAGCTTGTCAAATCCAAACCCCCTACGTAAGTATTATTTTTCTCAGCTTCCTAAAGACACTGATTTTTCTGGAGTTCTCTACTGTTTATACAGTAATGCATGTAGAAATTTTGACAGAATAATTGTAGGACATTTTATTGAAGATGGTCTTGAATGAGAAGCCAGCATAGTTGACATGTAACTGTTAAATTCTAGGATTTAGTTGATCACAGCTATGTTTCCCCGCTATATTTTGTGAAGGTAAAATGAATCACTAACTAATAATAACAAAATAACAATGACCAATATCAAAAGTAGCCTTTTGTTCTTTCATAATGGGGCATGAAAAGAGAGGCTTTAGAACGTTTGGGCACTTAGAGCAACCGCAGTTGGAGTCATGTTAAATCCTTTCTAGTTAGCTTATGCACACATGTGCCAGTCCTGGAGGCCAGTGCAAATTATGATGATAATCACCCCTGACTGCATAAGCAAAGTTTAAGTCAGTATAACTGAGCATATGCCAAGTTTTGTGTACGTAGAACTGTAGATTAAAAGTTAACATCAGATCTGGCAAATATTAATATCTTTGTTTGGACTGTGAAGGCCTTTTATTCCCACATTTCTCAGGGTTTTTTTCTTTTCTCTTTGTTTGTGTGACGTGCCTGACACAACAGATAATCCAGCAGAGAATGTCACCTGCATTGCCATGCAGCAGTATTGTTGTCTTTTTGTGGTGGTCAGCTTCTCCAAGCCATACCCCCCCAGAAAAGACTGTTTGCCCCTATTTCTGCTTGTCTTTACAACCACCAGCAGAGACACTGAGGCACTATGACACCCATCTAGATAACCGGCAGTTATCAGTCAGAGTCTTGTCAACAGAAAAGGCCTTACAAAGCAAGCTTTGAGACAAAAGAAAACAGTTTCCGTCTTTCACAGGTGGAAACATCCTGGTGATTTTATCGACCACATCTCCTGGGACGTGACAGTGCCAATCTTGCCATTCTACTCCTAGGAACTGAATTTCTTGGGCAGATCCATTTGCTTTGTTCTGTTTAGTAGCAAAACCAGCACCCAGAAGAATTTGGATTATCTGCTCTCCTTTCTCAAAAACTTCCTCTGCTGTGTCGCCCCACACAACGTCATCAAAGTAATGGAGGTGCTTGGGAGCCACGCCATGTTCCAGTGCGGTTTGGATCAACCCATGGCAAATGGTTAGGCTGTGATGACTGAGATGACTGAGAAAGAAAGGCTGCAGAGATTCATAGAATCATTCAAGACGGATGGGACCCTTAAAGGACATCTAGTCCAACTGCCTTGCAATTAATACGGACACCTACAGCTGGATCAGGTGCACAGATCCCAGTCCAGCCTGATCTTGAACGTCTCCAAGGACGTGGCATCTGGGCAACTGTCACGGTGTTATCTGTGACAGGGACATAAGGGAAAGAAGGGAGAGAGGAAGAGAAAAAACAGCACCGTTGATGGCCACGTGGCCATCCAAGCAGAGTCGTGCACACGGGGGGCGGGGGGAAGGATGGAGGGACAGACAGATAACATATGGGTCTACAATAAAACAACGACGCAACTTGAGGAGGAATAGAAAACAACGACACGACTTGAGGAGGAATGGTAACTTTATAAAATGCAATGAAATCATACATTTGAGAGAAACAAAGTTTCCAAACCAAATCTGAGAGCTTACAGTAGGGAAGAAACTGCAGAAGAAGCACACGTGCTGAATCTGCAGCTGAGAGCGAGGACCTGGCATCTGGTGTGGAGCTCTGCCCCTCAGACGCTCCCTGCCGCAGCATTAAATCCTTAACTCCCTGCATCACGTTCTGATGTGGAATGCCGGCATCAAAACCACAAGATTTCACACCATCACATCAGCCTTATCATACCCCTATATACGAACAAAACAGTAATTAACATGAATTACATACAAACGTATCTGTATATATATATTCATGGAATAGCAGACTGCACTCCCCCAGCATCAAATTCCCTTGTGGTACACACTGGACGTCCCATTTTCCTCCATCCCACCAGGTGGATCCAGGTCCCCGTGCAAAAATGGTTTCTTGGAGGGGTTTGCCCTTTCCAGAGGCTGGAAGGACCCACACCGCTTTTCCCAACGTGTTCTTTACGTGTACCACAGGGACCTTAAGTCCTCTACGGTATGTAGGGAGCTGGATTGTGTAGGACCATTTCGACTGACCCAGTCTCTAGTGTTGACCAACCAGATGAATTCTGCCAGATTTTTCTCCCAATGCTTAAATGTTCTCCCACTCATTGCTTTTAATGTGGTTTCTAACAACCCACTGTAGCACTCAATCTTAGGAGCCGCTGGTGCACAGTAGGGGATATGATGGATCCACTCGGTGCCGTGTTCCTTGGCTCAAATATCCACAAGGGAATTTTTGAAATGAGTCCCATTATTGGACTCCATTCTTTCTGGAGTGCCGTGTCACCACAGGATTTGCTTCTCAAAGCCTAAGATGGTGTTACGGGCAGTAGCATGGGGCACTGCACATGCTTCAAGCCACCCAGTTGTCTCCTCCACCATGGTAAGCACGTAACAATTACCATCGCAAGTTTGTGGCAAGATGATGTAATCAACCTGCCACGCCTCCCCTTATTTATACTTTTGCCATTGCCCTTCCTGCCAGAGTGGTTTCATCCTCTTGGTTTGTTTAGTTCTGGCACATTTGTCTCAGTCATGGATATCCTGTGCAATAGCGTTCATAGTTAAGTCCACCCCTCGGTCTCCAGCGCACTTATAGGTCACGTCCCTTCCTTGGTGGCCTCATGTGCCCACCGAGATAAAAATAACTCTCCCTTGTTCTGCCAGTCCAAGCCTACCTGAACCACCTCCATTTCGGCAGCTCAATCTACCTAATGGTTATTTGTCTGTTCTTCAGAAGCTCAACTCTTGGGCACATGAGCATCTACATGATGCACCTTTAATACCATATTTTTTGCTCGGGCAGCGATGTCTTTCCACAGTTCAGCAGCATAGATAGGTTTACCCATCTCTTGCCAGTTGTTTTGTTCCCACTGCTGCAACCACCCCCATAGAGCATTTGTCAGCATCCACGAGTCAGTACAAAGATACAGCATTGGCCACCTCTCCCATTCCGCCTCATCCAAGGCCAGCCCATCTAAGGACAGCCTCTACCTCTGCAAATTGACTTGATTCTCCTTCTCCTTCAGTGGCCTCTGCAACTTGTCATGTGGGGCTCCCACCCAGCAGCCTTCCAACTGCCGAGCTTCCCAACAATACAACCCAGTCTGTCTGTGAACAGGGCATATCTCTTTTCATTTTCCGGTAGTTCATTATATGGTGGGGCCTCTTTAGCACATGATACCTCCTCTGCTGCTGATGTCCCAAATTTCTTGCCTGCAGGCCAGTCCATGATCACCTCTAGGATTCCTGAATGACTGAGGTTCCCCATCTGAGCTCGCTGTCTTCTTTGATTATGTGTATACCTGGCGTGAGATTAAGACACAGTGCGTCAAATGTTAGCCCGACCAGTTTATTTCAAATACTAGTTGCTTAGGGATATGGGGAAGGGAAGGTGAACGATAGAAAAGGGATAAAGACACTTTGGCAGAAAGCAAAAGTGATATAATCACCATCATGGATCCAGCGAGGTTCATAGTAGGTCCGCTGATCTCAGGAACTTGTCTAGTCACCGCGGGGGATGGGAGAAAGCTAGGAAGCTTCGCAGCAAGCGGGCCAAGGGGTTCTTCCAAAGAGGTTTTCCCCTCAGGGAATTCTCTGCCCAAGGTTTTTCTCTTCGGCAGTTCTCCGTCAAAGATTTTTTTCTTTGGGAGCTCTTCTCCAAAGTTCTTTTCTGAAAGTTCTTCTCTAAGAGTTCTTCTCCAGGAATTCTTCTCTAAAATCCTTGGTTCAGTGAAGGCCTTTTATTCCCACACTTCTCAGGGTTTTTTTCTTTTCTCTTTGTTTGTGTGACGTGCCTGACCCAACAGATAATCCAGCAGAGAATGTCACCTGCATTGCCATGCAGCAGTATTGTTGTCTTTTTGTGGTGGTCAGCTTCTCCAAGCCATACCCCCCCAGAAAAGACTGTTTGCCCCTATTTCTGCTTGTCTTTACAACCACCAGCAGAGACACTGAGGCACTATGACACCCATCTAGATAACCGGCAGTTATCAGTCAGAGTCTTGTCAACAGAAAAGGCCTTACAAAGCAAGCTTTGAGACAAAAGAAAACAGTTTCCGTCTTTCACAGGTGGAAACATCCTGGTGATTTTATCGACCACATCTCCTGGGATGTGACAGTGCCAATCTTGCCATTCTACTCCTAGGAACTGAATTTCTTGGGCAGATCCATTTGCTTTGTTCTGTTTAGTAGCAAAACCAGCACCCAGAAGAATTTGGATTATTTGCTCTCCTTTCTCAAAAACTTCCTCTGCTGTGTCGCCCCACACAACGTCATCAAAGTTATGGAGGTGCTTGGGAGCCACGCCGTGTTCCAGTGCGGTTTGGATCAACCCATGGCAAATGGTTAGGCTGTGCTTCTACCCCTGGGGCATATGGTTCCATGTGTACTGAACACCCTTCCAGGTAAAAGCAAACTGTGGCCTGCAATCTGTGGCCAAAGGAATGGAAAAGAATGCATTCACGATGTCAGTGGTGGCATTCCATTTGACTGCTTTCGACTCCAGTTCATACTGCAGCTCTAACATATCTGGCACAGAAGCACTCAGTGGGGTGTGACTTCATTCAGGCCACGGTAATGTACTGTCAGCCTCCATTCTCCACTGTAAAAAAACAGTGCATTTTTCTCTTCAATATCAATATTACTTCAGTGCTTGCTTTAGAGCACAGCTATATGTTTGTAATCTGAGGATAACTAAATGTAGTGATGAAAACCAGGTGTGGGAGGTGTCAGCTGAAATGCAGTAATGGGAATCCGTCATTACAGATAAGACTGCAAGGCAAAATTCCCTGTTGGTGACACTCCATGAACTTCAGAGATAAAGGGTGTGGAGCATCTCCCATATGAGACTGTTTAGCGTGGGGAAAGGAAGACTGAGAGGGGAGCTGAACGAAGCTTAAAAATGTCTACAGGGAGGTGGGAGGCAAACGGAGGAGGCCGGGCTCTTCTTGGTGCTGTGAAGCAACAGGAGTAGGAGAACTGGCCTAAAGCTTGTGCATAGGAAGTTCCATACTAACACGCAGGAAAACTTCTAAATGGTAACGGTGACAGTGCACTGGAACAGGTTGCCCAGTGATGTGGTGGAGTCTCCTGCTGTGGACATATTCAAGACCCCTCTGGATTCCTACCCTACTGTAGTGTACCTGCTTTAGAAGGGAGAGTGGACTCAACAAACTCATGAGGACCATTCCAAGCGCTGTGACTCTGTGATTCTCCCTACGATTTCTTTCACCTTTCTTCAAGATCTATTTTGCTGTTTTTGTGCTGTTCCCTTGTTAGAACTTACATGTCAGCAAAAAAGATTAGGAGAATCATTCCTTTCCCAGATTTGAAATGCAAACTCAAAATGGAAGATCTTTGAGTCCAGATTTCTGGGTGTCCAAGATAAAAAGCAAGATGGTTTTGTTTTTTTCCCTTGAAATGAAAACCCATTTGTCTTATTGCACACAACACTCACGCCCAGGCACACAGCACTACTGAGCAAGCAGGAGCATTGCTTACTGGTACTTCACCTTTGCAAGAAGTTAGAAGAACGCAGAATTTCTTGCAGTGTCTCTGTCTAAGGCCTGGCAAAATGAGCCGATATGTAGCTCAAATCAGGGCCAGCAGCACAGAGCTGAAAGCCAGTGCCGTGCAGATACTGCCTGCTGTCTTTGCCCTCTCAGCATCAGAGTTGTCCTGTCTGACAGGGAACGGACTGCAAGACTGACATCATCTTCCAAAGGCTTGAGGGCTGCAACAGAAGGAAACAGAGGTGAAACCCACCGACCTGCAGAGACCCACCAGCATTACCTCTGGACCATGCCAGCCCCACTCATTGATTTTCTAGATCAGGAGGAGCACACAAACTGAGGGATCAACTGGAAGCCACTGCTCAGGAGTGTCCCACCTGCCCCTGCAGCATTTCCATGCAGCAGGGCAAGGCACAGTTGCACACTGCCCACACTCTGCCCCCTGCCCTCAGCACCAGCACACGCAGCGCTGCCCTCACTCACCATTGCAGATTTTATTCAGATTTTCCTCGCTTTGGTCCCGGCAGTGCTGCACAGCCAGCCCTAGGTAGAGAGATCCCATCAGACCCCAGTTCCCCAACATGCTCCCAGGAGAAAAGACTCCATCCCGGCCAACCCAGCTGCTTGCCCTGCTGTGCCCCAGGCAGGGACAGGGCTCGATGGGGGGACTTGAGCAAGGCACCCATCAGGGCTACCGCCATGGTCAGGCTGTATCTGTGGGGGGTGCAGGGCTGCGCCTTGCTGCCAGGACAGGGCCCAAAGAGGGAGCCAGGGATTGGGCTCACCGATGAATTTGACAGCCTCGCATCGCACAGAGGACTGAGAATCCCTCAGGTATGGCAGGCTCTGCCACAGGTATCTCTCCACTGCCTTCCTGCCCTGCTGCATCTGGAGAAGAACACAGAGCCATGAGACTTGCAGACCCTCCCCAGATGCTGGCGCAGCTCCTTCAGCCAGCGTCCCCTTCAGCCAGCAAAAAGGTGGGGGCTGTTAAAGTGTCCTTACCAAGCACTTCATGATCCCCTCTTTGTTCTCCTCCCGGGCCTGGTGCTTGAGCTTCTTCCACTTCAGGAACTTTGCACAAGCCACGAGGGCTTCCCTTGAAGCCTACAGAACAACAGATGCTGGGAGATGGCACCACCGACACACATCCCAAGAGCTGAGATGCTTTCTGCCCTGCCCTCAATTCTCGCACCGCTCCTGAGGTGTCAGCACACCCTAGCCTGCATTCTGGTCAGGCCTGAAGTTTGTACCTGTGCAACGCTCGGGGTCTCATCGCTCAACCGAAAGAGCAGAGGGAGCAGGCCCATGCGCACGTTCTCCTTCATGTTTCCCCAGTGCCACAACACCACAGCCTCCATCAGATCTTTGAAGAGGTGGATGGAACACTCTCGCACTTCGCTTGACACCTGAGGGAGAAGAACAGGAGGAGCTCAGCACCACGTTCTTGCTGCTCAAGGTGAGCATGAGCGTAGGCATGGCTGATGAGGGAGATGCTTTGAAGTCCCATTCTGCATAAGGACGCTGTGCCGCCATACAAAGCAGTGCAACAGGTTTCCAGCATGAGGTGCCTGTGTCTCAGAGTGCTCCCCCAGACACCCCACCAGGTCCAGACAGGTCGCCACGTATTGGGCGAGGGAGGAAACAGCAATGCCTCTGGGGCACATGCTGCCTGCTTAGCCTCCACTTCCCTGCTGTGGCACACAGGAAGAATGCCCGGTGCTGAAGTAAAGGGAGCAGTGGAGGGTCAGAAAGTAACCCGAGGCAGCAGGTGCTAAGCAGGCACCTGTGGCTAAGGAGGTTCCCAGCACAGGGGCCTCACAGTGCCAAGAACAATCAAGCTGTCAGGGACAAGGCCTGCTAGGCTGTGGAGCCCAGAAGACATCCCGCGAGAGCCCAGAGGAACAAAGAAAGGAGAAGGGTCTTTTGCTGAGCACCGAAACGTGCAGCAGACTTACATGATTAAAAAGAGGCAGGAGATTCTCAGACAGCTCCAGAGCAAAGGAACTGGCCTCTCTCTTCCCCAGATGATTCAGCATGTTTCTGAAGACAGCCAGCAGCTTCAGAGCAATGTTCACGTTGTCAAACAGCACGGTAAATGTGTTTGGAACCAGGGCCCGAATTTCTTTTGCCTGTCCAAAACACACAATTTCCTTTCCATCAAGAGAGCACTGGCCACCCTGGAGTCAAAGCTCAAGTTACAGAAAACCAGCCACACGCCTTCCTTCCTGACAGCTGCAGTAGCAGACTCTAGGTAGGTGGTGGCCATGACTGTACCGATAAGGACATGGGGAGAAAGGAGAAAGGAGGGCAGGAGAACAAGGACTCCGTGTCCCCTGCTCAGCCACCCATTGTTCCAACAGGCCCCCAAGTAACCCATCTGGAAAGCTCCTGGAAATCTCCCCAGGCCTCACCACGGCCATCACCCCAGCTCCTGAGTCTCAGGCAAGGCCACGGCACAAGGATGCTCATCGCCCCACCGCCAGTGCTTCACTTGACTAGGTCCTGCTCACCGTCTCAGGTCTCTGTGACAGCATGTCAAGGCCTCTGAGCACCAGCCAGAGTATCGGCAGGCTTTTAGTCTTCAGAAGCCTCTGGAGCACCGCTGGCTTACACAGCTCTTTCAGGTTCTCTTCAGTGGGAGGCATCACCTGAAACAAAGGCAGCGTTGAGAATGCCAGACACAGGCAACAGGACTCCCTGCACCCTGCAGTTCCTGGCTCCTCTGTCAGCTCAGGACAAAGTATTTGGGCAGCACAGCCCTCTGACATTCTAAAGCCTTCGAGGAGCACCTGCCCAGCAGAAGCTGGCACAACAAAGGCTCTGGACATGGGTGGCCACAGACACTTTTCAGCCTGCTCTGCCTGCGTGGGGGCAGTGGCTCTCCCCAGCCCCAGCCGTGGCTCTGCCTCTGCTACGGCCCTGCACCAGGGAGGGGAGTAAGGCAAGGGGAGACAGGGAAACAGGGAAAGAGAGTCCTGCAGGAGAGCAGGCTACCATGTCCTTTAACTCACAGTCAGTCGAAGGAGTTTCAACTCCACTGTGGTGATGTTACGTATGTCACAAAACACTTGGTACCCTAGAACAATGAGCAGTTCATCAAAGTTTCCTGCTGATGTCTCTCTCAGAGTAAGTATTCTCTTCCACATGTCCAGAGTAATGCTGCAAATGAAGATTAATACTGTTACAGCAGGACTGCTCCTCAGGAATGACCTGCAGATTTCCTTGGCTGTGGCAGCCAGAGCATTTTGAAGTCACACTATTCACGTGGAACTATAGTGCGGGGCAGTCAGGGCTGGTACCTGTCGCACTGAGGAAGATACAACAACACACTCTTCAACACAGTTTTGGGAAACCGCCAGGTCAGTATATCCAGCAATGCAAAGAGAATCTGCTGAAGTGAACTGTGATCTTCTTTCAGTTTTCTGTGAATGGACCCCAGAATCTCTGGCATCTGTTGGGAGGACACAGGAAGAATATTACTGCTGCTGTACTGCAGTCATTTGCTCTGCCTCCAGTGATATTACTGCCTTTCCCATTGTTCTATGCTGGCCTAAAATGGTGTCAGATGCCCAAGAGCTGTGGAGAGCAGGCCATAGCATTAGCATGGGTGATGAAAGGGAGATGCTTCAGGGTCACATTCTGCACAGAGGCTCTGTGAGTCCAAGCAAATCAGTGCAGCAGGTTTCCAGCACGGGGTGCCTGTGCCTCAGAGTACTTCCCCGGCCACACTACCACAGTAAAGCAGAGCTCCCCTGGATCCAGGCCTTGGAGGAAACAGGGCTGGCCCTCAGCACTGCCTCTGAGGCACTTGCTGCCTGCTTAGCCTGCACCTTTCTGCTGGGGCACATGGGGAGAATGCCCAGTGATGGAAGTAAAGGGAGCAGTGGAGGGTCAGAAAGTAACCCTACGCAGCCGATGCGGTGTTGTGCAGAGGCTGAGCAGGTCCCCAGCACAGGGGGCACACATCACTAAGAACAACAAAGCTACCAGGGACAAGGCCTGCTCCTCCTGCCCTTGGGCCAGCACAGCCTCTTGCTCTCGTATCTTTGAAAAGAGATTGACCTGCTGGAGCTGGCACAAAGTTGGTACCAGACATGTGCGGCCACAGGCTCTTCTCCCCAGCCCTGCAGCCTGCTCCGTCTGTGTGGAGGCCACGGCTCTCCTGGAGCCAGGCATGTGGCCTCGACTCTGCCCCTCCCCTGCATCAGTTTTCCTGTCTTGGGGGCAAGGCAAGGCAGGAAGAGGCAGGGAGCTGCAGAAAAAGAGCCCTGAAGGACAGCAAGGGGCATGGTCTGGTAACTCACCGTCCGGTGAAGGAGTCTGATGGCCACTCTGGGTATCCTGTGGTAATCTTTATTCTCGAGGAATAAGAGCAGCTCTTCTAAGACCCTGCCTGATGACTCTGGGGAAGAAAGCATACTCTTCCATATCTTCAGAGTGGTTCTGCAAAAGAAGAGTAATGCTGTGTCAGCAGGTCTGCCCCAGCAACAGCACCATGGCTCAGGCAGGCTCACCAAGCCTGGGAGGTAGTACAGTAGACCTGGCCCTGCAGCCGTGCATGCTTGGGGAGGCCGGGGAACCCTGTGTGGGTGAGCAGCAGGGGCTGAGATGGCCTTCCCCGAGGCACAGGGCTGGAGCCTGATGGGGAGCTCTCGGCCGCCTTTTTTGGCTTTGGCTGCTGCTGCAGCCCTGAGCAGCCCACCAGCATTGGAAAGCACAGTGGAGTGGAAGGCTTGCTGCTTGGATGTGTCCTAAAGCTTTCCTTGGATCTGCCAACCAAGAGGGTGTCCGAGCCACACTCTTCAAATAAAACAAGCTAATGGGGCTGTCAGGGCTGGTACCTGTCGCACTGAGGGTGGTCCATCAACAAACTCTCCAGCACATCTCTGGGAAACTGGCAGGTCAGTATATCCAGCAATGCAAAGAGAGTCCACTGAAGCGATCTGTGATTTTCTTTCAGGTGTCTGTGGATGCACCCCAGAATCTCTGGCATCTGTTGAGAGGACACAGGAAGAATGTTACTGCTGCTGTACTGCAGTCATTTGCTCTGCCTCCAGTGATATTACTGCCTTTCCCATTGCTCTATGCTGGCCTATAATGGTGTCAGATGCCCAAGAGCTGTGGAGAGCAGGCCATAGCATTAGCATGGGTGATGAAAGGGAGATGCTTCAGGGTCACACGCTGCACAAAGTCTCTGTGGGCCCAAGCAAATCAGTGCAGCAGGTTTCCAGCACGGGGTGCCTGTGCCTCAAAGTGTTTCCCCGGCCACCCTACCATAGCAAAGCAGAGCTCCCCTGGCTCCAGGCCTAGGAGGAAACAGGGCTGGCCCTCAGCACTGCCTCTGAGGCACTTGCTGCCTGCTTAGCCTCCACCTCTCTGCTGTGGGACGTGGCGAGAATGCCCAGTGGTGGAAGTAAAGGGAGCAGTGGAGGGTCAGAAAGTAACCCTACGCAGCCGATGCGGTGTTGTGCAGAGGCTGAGCAGGTCCCCAGCACAGGGGGCACACATCACTAAGAACAACAAAGCTACCAGGGACAAGGCCTGCTCCTCCTGCCCTTGGGCCAGCACAGCCTCTTGCTCTCGTATCTTTGAAAAGAGATTGACCTGCTGGAGCTGGCACAAAGTTGGTACCAGACATGTGCGGCCACAGGCTCTTCTCCCCAGCCCTGCAGCCTGCCCCGTCTGTGCAGAGGCCACGGCTCTCCTGGAGCCAGGCATGTGGCCTCGACTCTGCCCCTCCCCTGCATCAGTTTTCCTGTCTTGGGGGCAAGGCAAGGCAGGAAGAGGCAGGGAGCTGCAGAAAAAGAGCCCTGAAGGACAGCAAGGGGCATGGTCTGGTAACTCACCGTCTGGCGAAGGAGACTGATCTCTGTAAGGATTCTGCAGATATTTTCCACCTTGAGAATGAAGAGCAGCTCTTCTAAGACCCTGCCTGATGACTCTGGGGAAGAAAGCATACCCTTCCAGATCTCCAGAGTAGTGCTGCAAAGGAAGAGAAATGCTGTGTCAGCAGGTCTGCCCCAGCAACAGCACCTTTGCCCTGGCAGGCCCAGCAGGCCCTGTAGGCTGTGCTGCAGCCCTGGCCATTCTGCTCTGCATCCTTGAGGAGGCCTGGGGACCTGGCCTGTGTGAGCAGCAGGGGCTGAGATGGCCTTCCCCGAGGCACAGGGCTGGAGCCTGATGGAGAGCTCTCCGTCTCCTTTGTTGGCTTTGGCTGCTGCAGCCCTGAGCAGCCCACCAGCACTGGAAAGCACAGTGGAGTGGAGAGCTTGCTGCTCAGGGATTTTCTGCAGCAGACAGAGTGTCTCTGAGCCCCTGTTTTCGCATGGAACAAGCGTGTGGGGCTATCGGGGCTGGTACCTGTCTCTCTCTGGAAGGTCCCCCAACACACTCAGCAGCACATCCCTGGGAAAATGGCTGGTCAGTATATCCAGCAATGTTAGGACAGTCTGCTGAAGTGATCCTTGATTTTCTTTCAGGTTTCTATGGATGTGAGCCAGAATCTCTGGCACCTGTTTGGGAGGACACAGGAAGAATATTACTGCAACTGCACTGCAGCCATTTACCCTGCTGCCACTGATATTTTTCCCAATCCCATTGCTCTTTGCTGCCTTTAAATGGCTTTAGATGTTCTAGAGCTGTGGAGGGCAGGGCATGGCAATCCAGCCTCAGTCTGCTTACATCCATCAGCCAGGTGACGGGGTCTTTCAGAACCATCTCTAGTATAATCCTGGCATACTCCTTGTCCTCAGTGCTGCAGTTTCCAGCGGTCTTTTCAAGTGTCATGAGGACTATGTCTGTCCTTTGAGATTTTTGGAGGAATTCTTTTAATGGCTGTGGTAGGAACGAAAAAGGGAGGGAAGACATGTCAAACTGAGAGAGAGAATGTTGTCAGAGGGAAAGGAAGGATTAAGATCCTCCCTTCAGGGCAGAAACATGCTGAGGGTTCCCAGCTGTACCCAAGCTTGTCTTGCAGGTACCCCTGAGCTGCAGGCAGCTCTGGGATGCAGAGTATGGGAGACAGTGTGGCTGGAAAATTCCTGGTCTTTACCTTCAGACAGAAACTGCTGGCCAAGAAACCACAAAGCTTCCAGGTCCGCTCAATGGCCCTCTCACGCACAATTTTGCTCTCGGAGGTGGTGAAGGGCAGCAGCACCTGTGAGGAGAGCAGATGCTGGTTTGGTTAGCCTGGGAGCTGCTGATGCCCTTTCGAGCAGGAGCAGAACTGCTGAGCTCCAGCTGGAATCACAGCCTCCATCCAGGCTTTCCCTGGGCTGGAGCCAAGCCCTTTACGGGGCTACTGCCAACGAGGTCACTTGGAGGCTCCTGCTCCTGCCCATGGCATTCCAACAGAGAGGGCTCAAATTCTACCAAAGAGTGCTCTGGGGGCAGAGCTGTGCAATAGACAGACCTCCAGGATATTCTGCAGCTCCTCTCCGTCAGAGGTGCGATGGCTGACCAGCCATACCTGCAGCATTCTGTCCATAGTATACAGGGTCTGTAAAGACAGCAACAGGTTGTGAGAGTCTTTCAGAAGGCCCTCTCACCCAGGCCCATGGAAGGGCTGCAGGGCAACAAGGCCAAGACCCTGCCTGCAAGGATCCTTAGTAATGTCTGCACATGAATAATGCAGAGGCATGGGATCTCCAGTAGTTTACTCAGTACATACGTGATTGTAAAGGCCAATGTTCAAGTTCTCTTTCGGAGGAAGGTAGAAGACGGATTTGCAGCACGCATTTAAAAGTGGTATTACTTCATCCTCCGAAGCTGCCTTCACTTCACTGCAAATAAAGAGACCTAGATGTGGGGAGCAGTTCCTCAGTGCCATACCAGAGTTGAAACAGGTCCTCCCCTGGGTAGGGCTCCATGCAAGTGACGTGGAGTCCCCTGGGAGCCACCTCCACCACGGGGCTGGCCCAGGTTGAAGGACAGTCCTGATGCCTCCTGCTGTGGGGCCACAGCTGAGAGCCTGCAGGGAACTTCAGAGCTTCCTCCAAGCTCACGAGAAGCGCAGAGAAGGGGAGAACTGAGAGAGCTTCCCTGAACACATTGGGGGATGCCTCCAGGCTAGGGTCAGGGCCACCAGGATCGTGATCTGGGGATGCGTGGGCAAAAGCAGGGTTGGGCAGTTACCTCAAGGCGGTGATCGCAAGCATGGCCGTGCACATCTGCTCTATGGGCTTATTTTCCAGCAGCTCCTGTAGGGAACAACCGGGATGAGACCTGGTAGTCACCAGCACCAGCAGACCTGGCGCTGGTCGCCGGGGCCAGAGGAGCCCCCGTGACCCCAGCCCAGCACCGGAACGCAGAGCCACCCTGTGTCCTCCTGCTGAGATCTCTATGGCACCTATCTCCCCCAGCCACCCCTGCCTCACAGCCCCTGAGCGGCTCTGCTTCTCCCAAAACCCTTTGTATTGTCCCCTCACCTGTATTTTCTCTGCCAAGTGTTTTTGATGGCAGAAAATAGCCAGGCTCTCACTCAAGGCCTTCTCTTTCCTGATTTTGCAAATGTTGCAGATGCTCTCCAGGAACATCATTGTTAGCATCCCGTCCTGGCCACCACAGAGAGACAAGGAGGAAGCGTGAGTTGGGAGAGCCGTGTCCTGCAGGCCCAGAGCACTGCAGGGTGAGGAGCAGCGCGGCATGTCTGGAAGGCAGCAGCTCCATCTAGCCAGCAGCCCTCCTGCAGCCTGGCAGCAGAGCCGGAGGGACTGTCAGGAGTTGCAGTCACAGCTGAGATGGAGACGGCTGCCGTTACCTTTTCTGTACTCTTGATGTAGGCCTCGATACAATCTAAAGCCTCCTTTTCTTCTACAGACACAGGCAGCCAGTCAGCATCTAACCAAGGAGAAGAGTGAGCAGCGCTGTAGAGCGGCCGAAAGCAGGCGCGAGCAGAGGAAGGAGCTGTGGAGCTGTGCCCTCCGCAGCCCTGTGCCTGCTCGCCTGGCTCAGTGTACCCGTGGCTGTCAGGACAAGGGGCCCTGGTGTCGAGCAGGGGGCACTCGCTGCCCCAGCCCTGCCTGCCAATTCTGGGGACCCTCGCTCACCGGCATGCAGCGGCTGCACCTCGGTCACCTCGTAGGGCTCCGGTGGAGGTTCTCTCTGCTGGGGAGCCCCACTCTCCTCCCAGGCCGTGCTGGGTTGGCTGGGGCGTCTCTCCTCCATCCTGAGGGATGAGGACTGAAGTTGGGAAGGGGCAGCCGCGGGGCTGCCGGGGGTAGAGGGAAACGACGTGGGCTGCGCTCGGGGGCTCCTCGCCTGACCCGCACACTCCTGCCCTGTCCCCTCGCTGTCCTGCCGGACACTGCGGGGCCTCCGTGTCCGTGCCAGCGATCCCTGGGTGTCACAGGATTGGGTCACAAAGGGCCTCGCTGTGACACGCTGCCCCGCCTGGGCGGGGCTGGTTCCGGGCCCCGGGTTGAAATGGCTCAGACCAAAGTTCCCCAGCGGGAGGGATGTGTGCCCCTGCTTCCCCAGAAAGCTTTGCAAGGGTAGCCAGACTGCCCAGGTCCTCGTGCTTCTGCTGTGAGGTCAGAGACAGCTGCAGCAGGACAGAGGGGGAAGACGAAGACTCGCTGTCAGCTTGGCAGCTGTCTTGCTCACGGGCCTGTGAGCTCCAAGGCATCCGTTCCTGAATCATAAAGATGAAAAGGATGAGTTTCATACAGGATATATAGTCCTGTGCTCTCATTTCTGATTCGCTGACAATACGCTCTCAGATAATTGTTGTGGTGTTGTGGACAGCACCAACAGTGCTGTCAATTGGTTACGGGCCAGTTCAGCCCTGTTCCGTGACTCATGGGGCAGGAGACACACAGACCCACGCCTCGGGAAAGGGAAACGGAAAAGGGAAACGGCAGGGGGATGGGCCTAAGAACAAAACAGCGACAACGATCCGAAGGGGAAAAGTAATTATCTAAAGAACATATCGGAATGCAAAATGACAGAATATAATACCGTGTAATGGGAACTGAAGCTAAGAAACCAAATAAAATGAGAGAGCGTCTGAAACTGAAGGCCTTAGGCTAAAGCTGAAGGCGAGATGGCTAGGGAACTTCCACTGCTGAGATGAGCAGTGAAAGAGGAAGTCTCGGGACTTGCGTGCAGTCTTCTCTTTCCCTCAGGGTGGAAAATGGGAACGCAATGTCCTCTGGGGTATGTAGTTTCCTGCACACGTTTGAGTTACTTAGCAGTTCTTTGAACTTAATTTCATTCCTGTTGCATGGCCTAGGATAGATATCAGTCACTACTTACTTACAACTTGTTTCAGCACTAGAAGGCAACCGGCCGAGGGCTTATACCCTACCTCTACCGAGCTTATACCTAGCTACAAAACGTCCCTATTTCTTCTATCTAGTCGTCTGTCCCAGCACCCTGTTATCCGCAAGGTAACCTTTGACGAGTTGAGCCAACCTCTCCATCTCCCACATCTACCATATCCCCTCAAAAGGGAATTTCTTCCCAAACACTTACCTTGCTTCCTTTTATTGCCTTCCACAAGATTTCATAGATTAAAAGGAAATTACATATATTTGGAAAGAATTCAAGCTGCTTGAATTATTTAATAAACTAATGTAAGATGGGAATGCATAATTTATATCAAACATGGATAATGGAGCTCTAAGGATGCGGCACTCTGAAGTAAAAGAACTTCTGTTCCTTAGATGTAAAACTTTTGAGGTTAATGACAAAAGTCATGAAGGCAAAGGTTCATGGTAAATCTTGATCACTGAGGTTTGCTGCTTCGGAGCTGCCCCAGACAGAGCTGAGTTGGCTGATCTTAACCTAACTGGTTAAAGAGCATGTCAAAGGGAAAGGGAACTAGCAGTTGTGATGACAGATCACCATCCTTTAGGAAGACAGTGTGGGAATACAAGAAAGTATATTTAAAGCAGGAGCTGTAGAACAAGATAAACAGCATGAGAAAGGAAGGCTGGGAACCAAGGACACTGGGAACCAAGGACACTTCCAGACGAAAAGGAAAACAAGTTCAAGTAAGCTGTGGGATGGCAGACCCTAATTGGAGGAAGAGTGCATGGCCTGGAATGACTCATGGAGTTGACCTTCAGCAGAGACTTTGCAGAACTAGGATGATATTGCAATCAAAAAGTTGCCTCCTCCGGGACCTGTTCTGTAGAACTGTTAACTGCCAGAAGTGCTTTTTAGAGTTGTTTTTCTCGCTTTCTGCCAATGATTTTGCTCTACTTTCTATACACCCCTGTCATAAGTGCTATAAAATGAGGCTGTCCAGGTAATAAAGAGAGCATGTATAGTTAACCATGTTGGTGTATGTCATGACTCTGGCTGTTACATTTGACGACATGGTCTTGGGACTGCTCTTGTCTGCAAGATCTTGCTAGTAACCTGTCCGTGCTATTTAGGTTTGGTGATGATAAAACTTTGCCGTTCAATACAATGTAACTTGTGTTTGCTCATTTGGTTATTCTGTATGCTCTGTATGCCTTTGATAGCAGTCTTCTTTGCTTAGGCAATCACAGCTACAGCCTACCAACCCCTTCCCACTGCCCAGGTGCAGTGTCTGAGACACGGTCTCAGATGTGGATGATCCGAGTTGTTTATTACAGGTTCTAACGTCCCTTGTATACATTGACAAGTTTTCTCTTGTGACTTTCCCACCCACCAGTGGAGTCTCCTCTGTAGACATTCAAGACCTGCTTGGATGCCTACCTGTGCAGCATGTTCTTGGGGGCTGCTTTGGCAGGGGGTTTGGACTAGATGATCTCTAGAGGTCCCTTCCAGCCCCTGCCATTCTGTGATTCTGTGTCCAGGCCTGTGGCCCACAGCACAAGATTCGATGCAGGGCTCTTGGAACGGGTCCAAAGGAGAGCCACTAAGATGATCAGAGCGCTGGAGCACCTCTGCTACAAAGGAAGGTTGAGGGATCTGGGTTTGTTTAGCTTGGACAAGAGAAGGCTCCAGGGAGACCTCACTGTGACCTTCCGGTACTTCCAGGGGTCACATAATCTGGAGGGGCAGTGACTGTTTACATGGGCTGATAGTGATAGAACAACGAGGAAAGGTTTTAATCTAAGACAGGGGAAATTCAGGATGGATGCAATGGAACAGGTTGCTTAGAGAGGTTGCAGATGCCCCACCCATGGAGGCCTTCAGGGCAAGGCTGGGTGTGGCTCTAGACAGCCTGATCTAGGGGTTTGCAACCCTGCCTTTGGCAGGGGGGTTGAAACTAGATGAACTTTGAGGTCTGCTGCAACCCAGGCCATTCCAGGATTCTATGATTCTATGACACAAACTCTGTTTCATCTGTGAACTTATTAAGGGTGCAATTGATCCTCTCATCCAGATTGTTGATAAAGATGTTAAACAAAACTGGCCACAAACCCTGAGCCCTGGGTGATGCCACAGATGACTAGCCTTACTAGTAGAGAGTGAGGAAAAGCAGTCATTAACTACCTCAGTCCTACCCTCATCTATCATCACTGGTTTTCCCCCCACATCCAACAAAGAATGGTGATCCTTTTTAACCCTCCTTTTGTTGATCATGTGTTTGTAAAAGCATTTTTATCATCTTTTTACTGTTCTAGCCAAACTGAGTTCTACTTGAGTTTTGTTCCTTCCTGTTTTGTAAGAGGACAGAAAATGAAAAGAATCTCAGCTCCCTTGGGAGAGAAGAAAGAAGAGGAGGGGAAAGTAGAGGAAGCAGACAGTGTAAGAGAAGAGGAGAAAAGAGGCCCAGAGGAGAGGTTCTGAGATCCACGGTATCCAGAGGGAGGGCTGAGATCCTCAGTAAGATCACAGTCACCAATGCTTAGGAGGGCAACAAGTCCTAAAAGAGTAGGAGGAGGTGAGAAAGTCATTGTCACCATTATTACTTGACCTCTGAAAATGAATTAAATTTCAGCTTTGAGAAACCTTCTTTCACACCACCCAGATGAACCTACTGTCACCTGGTTACTACGCTGTTGGGACAATGGAACCGACAGTGTGTGTCTAGATGGTAGAGAAGCTCGCCAATTGGGTAGCATTGCCACGGTCTCTACCATTGACAGAGGCATTTAGTACATGCCACAATAGACCCTTCACTCTCTGGAAGCAGATACTGATAGTTGTGAAAGTAAAATACCCCTTCGGAGAAGATCTGATGCCTGAGAAAAAGAAATGGACTGCTATGGAAAAGAGCATACATTATTTGAGAGAATATGCTGTGATGGAAATGTTACATGACCCCAGATTCAATCATGACAAACCAGACCAAGAGCACGATACTGAGAGAGTCAGGTGTACGCCAAGTATGTGGCACATATTCACAAGAACTGCACGAGGGAGGTATGCCAGTACTTTAGCAGCAATGTATGTCAGAGGGGAAAGAAGACCCGTTATAAATGAACTGATCAAGAAACTTCAAGACACTGAGTTACGTTTAACCCCTCTATGAGTTTTTGTTTCAGCCGTTGCAAAGGTAATTGAAAGACTGGACAGAACGGAGAGCAATGTAGTGGACGAACTGTCCACCATGCTATACTCTGATGGAACTGATGGACATGGAGGTATTAGTTACATCTGATGGGAACCAGGATACCAAAACAGCAATGTCACAGCTATCAAAAGACATTCTCCCACTCATAGATTCATAGATTCATAGGTTCATAGATTCATTAGGTTGGAAAGGACCTACAAGATTATCTAGTCCAGCCATCCCCCCACCACCATCCCTACCCACCAAGCTACTAAATCAAGTCCCTTCGCACCTCATCTAAACGCTTCTTGAACAGCACTAGGGACAGTGCATCAACCACCTCCCTAGGCAGGCCATTCCAGTGCCTGACCACTCTTTCAGAGAAAAAATTTTTCCTCAAATCTAATCTAAATCTTCCCCAGTACAACTTGTGGCCATTCCCTCTCGTCCTGTCATTAGTTATCTGGGAGAAGAGGCCGATCCCCTCCTCACCACAGCCTCCCTTCAGGAAGTGGTAGAGTGCAATGAGGTCTCCTCTGAGCCTCCTTCTCTCCAGGCTAAACAATCCCAACTCCCTCAGCCGCTCCTCGTAAGACTTGTGCTCCAGACCCCTCACCAGTTTTGTTGCCCTTCTCTGAACACGCTCCAGGGCCTCAATGTCATTCTTGTAGTGAGGGGCCCAAAACTGAATACAGTACTCGAGGTGCGGCCGCACCACAGCTGAGTACAGGGGGATGATCACCTCCCTGCTCCTGCTAGCTACACTATTTCTGATACAGGCCAGGATGCGATTGGCCTTCTTGGCCACCTGAGCACACTGCCGGCTCATGTTGAACTGAGCATCAGCCAGCACTCCCAGGTCCTTTTCCTCTGTACACTCCTCAGGCCATTCTGCCCCAAGCCTATAGCATTGCATGGGGCTATTGTGGCCAAAGTGCAGGACCCGGCACTTGGCCTTATTGAACCTCATCCCATTGACCTCAGCCCAGCTGTTCAGCCTATCCAGATCCCGCTGAAGGGCCTCAGGCAGATCGACACATCCTCCCAACTTGGTGTCATCCACAAACTTACTGAGGGTACACTCAATCCCCTCATCCAGGTCATCGATAAAGATATTAAACAAGATGGGCCCCAATACCGACCCTTGAGGGACACCACTTGTGACGGGACGCCAGCTGGACTGAACTCCGTTAATCACTACCCGCTGGGCACGGCCCTCTAACCAATTCTCAATCCAAAGAAGAGTGAACCTGTCCACACCACGCGCTGCCAGTTTCCCCAGGAGAATACTGTGGGAGACCGCGTCAAAGGCTTTGCTGAAGTCCGGATAGACTACATCAACAGCCTTTCCCTCATCTACCAGTCTGGTCACCCAGTCGTAGAAGGAGATGAGGTTGGACAAGCACGACCTGCTCTTTGTGAACCCGTGCTGGCTGGGTCTGATCCCCTGACTGCCATGCATGTGCTGTGTGATCTCCCTCAAGATCAATTACTCCATAACTTTCCCTGATACCGAGGTGTCAACGGTTTATTGGGCTGGATCAGCCCGGTTCCGCAACGAGTGGTGCGGGGGACCCACAGACCCATGGACCTTCGCGCCAGGAAAGGGGAAGGGTGAAAGGGAAAAGGAAAAAGGGAGACGGGCCTAGAAACAAAACAGCGGCAACGATCTGAGGAGGAAAGCAAATTTACTAAATAAGATATCAGAAAGCAAAATAGCACAATATAATACAATACAATTGGAATTGAAACTAATAAATCAAATAAAATGAGCAAGAGAGTGTCCGATAAACCGAAAGGCCTTACGCTAACACTGAAGGCGAGACAATAGCAGGCACCCACTGCTGAGTCGATCCCAAAGGAAAGAGAGTTTCCCGTGACCGCAGACAGTTTTTATCTTTTCCCTCTGAGCAGAAAACACATAAAAATACAAAGCATCGCACAGTCCTCTGGGGAATGTAGTTCTCCCTCTCTTCTGAGACAGGCATATCCATAACTATCGATGATCCACAGAGCTGTAGCATTAACTCTCTAACTCCCAATACACCACATGATGTTATGATGTGTAATATCAACAATACAACAAAAATCATAAAACCATGACACGAGGTCAGGCTGACAGGCCTGTAGTTCCCCGGATCTTCCTTACGGCCTTTCCTGTAGATGGGAGTCACATTGGCAAGCCTCCAATCTTGTGGGACCTCTCCGGATGACCACGAATGCTGATAGATGGCAGAAAGCGGCTTGGCAATCACCTCTGCCAGCTCCCTCAGCACCCTTGGGTGGATCCCATCTGGTACCATGGACTTGTGGCAGTTCAGACAGAGGAGCAGGTCTCTGACTGTCTCTGCCTGGATCACAGGGGGTGTATTATGCGCTTCATCCCAGACGTCCAGGTCAGAGCGAAAAGTGTCCTGAGGATAACTGACCTTTCTATTAAAGATAGATGTGAAGAAGGTATTGAGAACCTCAGCCTTTTCCTTATCCTCTGTGGTTACATTCCCTGCTGCATCAAGTAAAGGAGGGAAATTCTCCTTAGTTCTTCTTTTACTGTTAATATATTTGTAAAAGGATTTTTTGCTCTCCTTTACTGCAGTAGCTAGTCTAAGTTCAAGCTGGGCTTTTGCATTTCTAACTTCCTGCCTGCAAGACTGTTGTCATTCCAGCAAGTGATAATAGTAAGAATATGTCACGTACTGCCTCGTGGCAATATCTATGTGACCACAGAGAAGATATGAAGAAGTTGCACAAAAAAACCACTCCTCCGCTTAGGACACGGGTAAAAGAGTTACAAGATAGATCAATCACCAAGGTGAACTTCTCCAAAAAGGTGACTGCCCCAGAGGCTGCCGGACAGGGCAACAGGCGTAAGGAAAACAGTGGAAACAAATAGAGGGGCTCTGCCCTCAGTCAGGAGGGAGGAAGGGATAACAGAGTGTATTGGACTGTGTGGATTAGATGGCCTGGCACATCAGAGCCACAGAAATATAAGGCACTGGTGGACACTGGTGCACAGTGCACTCTAATGCCCTTTAGTCATCAAGGGACAAAATTAATTTGTATTTCTCGGTTGACTGGGAGCTCTGAAGAATTGACCGTGTTGGAGGCTGAAATAAGCCTCACTGGTAAAAACTGGCAAAAAAATCCTATAGTGACTGGGCAGAGGGCTCCATGCATACTCGGTGTAGATTATCTCAGAAGGGGGCATTTCGAGGATCCAAAGGGGTATTGGCGGGCATTTGGAATAGCTGCTGTGGATGCAGACAGTGTTAAGCAGCTGTCTGATTTGTCTGGCCTGTCGGAAGATCTGTCTGTTGTGGGGGTACTAATAGTAAAAGACAGCAGGTACCAATTGCTACAAAAAATGGTACACAAGACAGCAGTACTGCACCAACAGGGATTCCTTGCTTCCCGTTCGTAAGCTGATTCGTCAGCTAGAGAGCCAGGGAGTGATCAGCAAAACCCATTCACCTTTTAACAGCCCCATATGGCTGGTGCATAAAGCCAGTGGAGAATGGAAGCTGACGGTACATTACCGTGGCCTGAATGAAGTCACACCCCCACTGAGTGCTGCTGCGCCAGATACGTTAGAATATGCAGTAGGAACTGGAGTCAAAAGCAGCCAAGTGGAATGCCACTACTGACATCGTCAATGCATTCTTTTCCATTCCTTTGGCCACAGAGTGCAGACCACAGTTTGCTTTCACCTGGAGGGGCATTCAGTACACCTGGAACCGTTTGCCCCAGGGGTGGAAGCACAGCCCAACCATTTGCTGTGGGTTGATTCAAATGACACTGGAACAGGTTGTGGCTCCCTAGCACCTCCGTTACATTGTTGTGTGGGGCGATACAGCGGAGGAAGTTTTTGAGAAAGGAGAGCAAATAATCCAAATTCTTCTGGGTGCTGGTTTTGCTATTAAACGGAAAAAAAGTGAAGGGATCTGCCCAAGAAATTCAGTCCTAGGAGTAAAATGGCAAGATGGGTGTCATCACATCCCAGGAGATGCCGTCGATAAAATCACCAGGATGTCTCCACCCACTAGCAAGAAAAAGGCACAGTCTTTTCTGGGTGTAGTAGGTTTTTGGAGGATGCACATCCCAAACTACAGCCTCGTAGTAAGCCCCCACTATCAGGTGATGCGGAAGATGAGTAATTTTGCATGGGGTCCTGAGCAGCAGCAGGCCTTTGAGCAAATGAAGCAGGAGATAGCCCGTGCTGTTGCCCTGGGGCCAGTACGGATGGAACAGGACGTAAAGAACATCCTTTACACTGCTGCTGGAGAGAAAGGTCCCACTTGGAGTCTGTAGCAAAGAACATCTGGGGAGACCTGTGACCAACCCCTGGGATTTTGGAGTAGAGTGTACAGAGGTACCGAGGAGTGCTACACTCCGACTGAGAAGAAGATCTTAGCCACTTACAAGGGGGGTTCAGGCTGCTTCTGAAGTAATCAGCACTGGAACACAGCTCCTCCTAGCACCTCGACTGCCAGTGCTGAACTGGATGTTCAAAGGAAAGGTTCCCTCCACCCATCATGCTACTGATGCCACCTGGAGAGAATGGATCACATTGTTTGCACAGCGAGCTTGGATAGGGAATCTCAGCCATTCAGGAATCTTAGAGGTGATCATGGACTGGCCTGAAGGCAAGAAATCTGGAAAATCACCAGTAGAAGAGGTATCATGTGCTAAAGAGGCCCCACCATATAATGAACTACCAGAAAATGAAAAGAGATATGCCCTGTTCACAGACAGATTGGGTTGTATTGTTGGGAAGCATCACAGATGGAAGGCTGCTGTGTGGAGCCCCACACGACGAGTTGCAGAGGACACTGAAGAAGAAGAAGGAGAATCAAGTCAGTCTGCAGAGTTAAAAGCTGTCCAGCTGGCCTTAGATATTGCTGAACAAGAGAGGTGGCCAATGCTATATCTTTATACTGACTCATGGATGCTGGCCAATGCTTTATGGGGGTGGTTGCAGCAGTGGGAACAAAACAACTGGCAACGAAAGGGTAAACCTATCTGGGCTGCTGAACTGTGGAAAGACATCACTGCCTGAGCAAAAAATACGGTATTAAAGGTGCATCGTGTAGATACTCATGTGCCCAAGAGTCAAGCTACTGAAGAACAGAAAAATAACCATGAGGTAGAGACTTGGACTGGCAGAACAAGGGAGAGTTATTTTTAGCTCCGTGGGCCCATGAGACCTCAGGCCATCAAGGAAGGGACGCTACCCATAAGTGGGCTAGAGACTGAGGGGTGGACTTAACTGTGGGCAATATTGCACAGGTTATCCGTGACTGAGACAAATGTGCCATAACTAAACAGGTGAAGAGGATGAAACCTCTCTGGCAGGAAGGGCAATGGCAAAAGTATAAATATGGGGAGGCATGGCATCACCTTGCAATGGTTAACGCTGTGTGTTTACCGTGGTGGAAGGATGGCTTGAAACATATGCAGTGCCCCATGCTACAGCCCGAAACACCATCTTAGACTTGGAAGAAGCAAATCCTGTGATGACATGGCACTCCAAAAAGAATGGAGTCCAATAATGGGACTCATTTCAAAAATTCACTTGTGGATATTTGGGCCAAAGAACATGGCACTGAGTGGATCTATCATATACCAGCTGCTCCTAAGATTGAGCGCTACAGCGGGTCGTTAAAAACCACATTAAAAGCAATGAGTGTGGGAACGTTTAAGCATTGGGAGAAAAATCTGGCAGAATTCATCTGGTTGGTCAGCACTAGAGTCTGGGTCAATCCAGATGGTCCTACACAATCCAGTTCTCTACATACCGTAGAGGGATTTAAGATCCCTGTGGTACACGTAAAGAACATGCTGGGAAAAGCAGTGTGGGTCCTTCCAGCCTCTGGAAAGGGCAAACCCCTCCAAGGAACCTTTTTTGCACAGGGACCTTGGTCCCCTTTGTGGGCAATGGAGAACAATGGGGATGTCCAGTGTGTACCACAAGGAAATTTGATGGTGGGGAGTGCAGTTGATAGAGGAGAGTTGAATTTAACCCATTGTTTAAGCACTTTCACAGACCACCACAAGCGACTGGACGAGGACCATCTGAAGGAAGGAGCTCGGCTGTAGGATAAGACAAAGTAAGGAAGACCTGAGGAAGCCAAAGTGCACGTGTCAGGGGGGAGGGATAAAAGCAATGAATATGTAAACAAATGTCATGAATCCTGTTGAATATGCATGAGCTTGGCTTATGAATATGTAATGCTTCCGCTGGTAGGTGTGCAAGTTTGGTGGAGCTATCCGCCTTGCACCCAACGCTTGTGCATATGCCGAGTAAACACATTTGCTTTATAACCTAACCCTGGGTTATAGAGTTTGATTCCCTAAATCACAGACTTGATTGTATGTAATGCATGTTAATTACTGTTTTTTCTGCATATAGATATATGATACGCATGATGTGATGATATTTAATAAGGAGTGGAATGCTGTGGTTTTGATGCTGGTATTCCACATCAGAACATCATGCTGGGAGCTAAAGAGATAATGCTGTGGCGGGGAGTGGAAGAGGGGCAGAGCTCCAGACCGGCCACCAGCCGCTCACGCTGGTGTGCTTTCTCAGTCTGCTGCGGAGATTGAGCACGTGCGCATCTCCTGCAGTTTTGCTACTGAAAGATTCTCTGATTTCGGATACTTCTGTCTCTCCCAGTTTGTTTGATTTTGTTAGAGTTACTAAAAATATTGTTCCTCCTCAAATCATTGCCGTTGTTTTCTTCTTGTTTTCTTTCCTAGATACATCTGTTATTTTCATACCCTTCCCCCTCCCTCTGCTCCCAGAGCGCACGGCTCTGCTCAGGCAAGACACATTGCCACCTACAGTGCAGTGTTTGTTTTTTTTTTCTTTCTTCCCTCTCTCCCTCTTTTTTCCTCATGTCCCTGTCACAGATAACGCCATGACAGCTTCACCAAAGGGCGAATCCTGCTTGACCAGCCTACTGCCCTTTTATGATGATGTCAAGACAAGAACCACTTCTGTCATCTGTCTCCACTTCAGTAAGGCCTCTGATGCAGTAGCACAGAAATCATATAATGGCCTCGGCCAAAAAGGTCCTTGAAGATTATCTAGTTTCAACCCTCCTGCCACAGGCAGGGTCACCAGCCACTATAGATGAAGCTGCCGAGATCACATCCAGCCTTGCCTTGAATGCCTACAGGGATGGGGCATCCACAATCTCTCTGCACAACCTGTTTCAATGTGTCACCACTCTCCAAGTGAAAAAACATCCTCCTAGTATCTAAACTAAATCTTCCCTTAGTTTATTAAGCCTCCACCCCCTTATTCTATCACTATCAGCCTCTGCAAACAGTCATTCCCACCCCCGTTTATACACTCCCTTCAAGTACTGGAAGGCCACAGTGAGGTGTCCCTGGAGCCTTCTCGTCTCCAAGCTGAACAAGCGCAGTTCCCTCAACCTTTCAGAGGACTCCAGGCCTCTGATCATCTCAGTGGCCCTCTTCTGGACCTGTTCCAAGAGCTCTGTGTCTTTCTTGTGCTGGGGGCCTCAGGCCTGGACACAGTTCTCCAGATGGGGTCTCACAACAGCTGAGTGGAGAGGGACAATCACCTCCCTCTTTCTGTTGGCCACCTGATGGCAGTGGTAATAAAGAGATGGGGTATCCAGCTTGATGCAAGCATTTTTAGCTTTATTCTTGAAGCTGTTACAAGTGATTGCAGTCTCTAACAATCACAGCAGCGGTTCTAAGCAGTCTTAAGCATTGAGTTTTTTCAAGTTTTTCCAAGGTTTTATATATTTTTTTAACAATACACACGGCTAAGCTTATATACCTTTTCAGCTCTAGCTATGCAATACACAATGGTATCTGTGCACAAGGGGCTACAGTTTTCACTTATGCAACTCATGACATTGTGATTAAATGACATTGATTTATTAATGCCTTGTTCTAAACTAACTGAGTATGGACAGTATACTTCATGCTAAACGTTCCCTTTAGTTGGAGTGTGAGAGCAGAACACTTTCTTATACTCACTTCAAAATCCCACTTTCTCTTGCCGAGGCCTGTGGCCTACAGTGGCTAACAGATCAATGTCAGTTATTTCAAGCTGACCAGAACTTCCAGTCATGCTCTCTAACTGTATCTCCACAGCCACTCCTTTTTTAATGCAGCCCAGGATACAGCTGGCCTTTTGGTATGCAAGCGTAAATGGCTGACTCCTATGCAGCTTCTTGTTCACCAGGACCCCTGTAGGGTGAATTCCTCGAAAGAATAGTACCCATACAAAATTATGAAGGTTGACAGTATAGTTTTGTATGGCTTATCCAGATGGTATAAAGACAACCAGTAAATAAGTCTGTTGCTGATGGTCGAGGCTTGCCTAGAACTCCACAGGGGACGGACCTCCAACTAGAGATCCTTCCCCAGTGGTGGTCAGCCCTTAAATGGGGTCTGGGAGAGGTGGAGCCAGACTCCACCCCTTCCGGTCACGCAGGTGAATTGCCTTCAGCTGTGCTTCTGTGGCTGACTCAGTGCTTGACTCAGTTGATCAATCAGTAGTCCACCCCTTCTTGACATGAACCACTGATCAAGTTAACTACAGGGTGAACCTTCCACACAGAGATCCAATACATCTCAACACTTACATAACTGCCTGTCGCGACGCATACTGATATAATCCGGGATGAGTGATGACTGGCGTATGGCTCGTGTTCTTCCTTGGGCCAGTGCTCGGTGGTGTTTCCTGGAAGCATGCAGTCACGTGGTGCAGGTCTATCCCACACTCCATCAGTCCCGGGTAGACCATCACCAGATGTTGCCCGTGATCTTACAGCACCTATGGAACACTTCAGCAGTGTTTTGTTCCTTCCGTCGATTCTGAAAACTTAGACTCACAGGGAGTAATGCAGGTGTTTCAAGGGTACCAAGAGGGGAAGATCCAACCTCCAGGGTAAGATACAGGCTGTATTCCTACTTAGGTCAGCACTTCAGCTTGCACTGGGGCATGCCCTGGCTGCCTGTACCGTCTCTGGCTGCACAACTATATCAGGCACCAAAAAGAGTGTCCTGATCAGCCACAGGGACATGTTAGGGGCACCTTTGGCAATAAAGACTGGAGTGTTGACCACAGTATTGGCAGGCCATCTACCAGTTACTGGAGGAACTACCGAACCTCCCACCTGGAGTAGTCTTCCCCAAGGTGCAAGTAGGCCACACCACCGTGGTCCTACCTGCACCTTCTAAGGCCACTTCATTCTACTGGCACCGGGTTTTAGGTTCTCAGGGGCAGGGAGCAGAAGATTGTTCTCAATGCCAATATGAGGTCTTACCCGGTTATCGGTGCCCATAATTTGGATCCCAATGGGGAGGCCCATTATCACGGTGTTATCCGTGACAGTGACCCAAGGGAAACCAAGAAGGGAAAGAGAAAGGGAGAAAAAAAAAAAAAAAAAAAAAAAAACCTGCACCGTCAGTGGCCACGCGGCCGCCCCAGCAGAGCCGTGCGCTCCGGGGGGAGGGGGAAACAGAGGGAATAGATGGGTCTGTAAAAAAACAACGGCACGATCTGAGAAGGAACGGTAACTTTACTAAATCCAATAAAATTGAACAACTGAGAGAGCGACAAAGTTTCCAAACCAGAAACTGGGAGCTTACGGTAGGGATGAACTACAGTTGAAGCACGCGTGCCGAATTTCCACGGCAGCCGAGAGAAAGCGCACCGAGAGCGAGAGCGGGCCTGGCTGCAGCGTCTCGGGCACGGACGCAGATGTGAACGATCCAAATCGTTTATTACAGGTTTTAACATCCCTTATATACTTTCACAAGTTCTCTGTAACTTTCCCACCTGCCTTTACATATCAACAGTATGACTTCCCAAAACAGTCCTTAACCGTGCATACAGGCAATTATCCAATCAGGGCTGCGAATCGTCCCAAACCACGCACTCGTCCTCCAATTGAGGTCTGCTATCGTGCAGCTTACTTGAACTTGTTTTCCTCTTCATCTGGAAGTGTCCTTGGCTCTCAGCCTTCCTTTCTCATGCTGTTTATCCTGTTCCACAGCTGCAGCTCTGAATATACTTTTTGTATTCCCACACCTGGCGTCCAGTGCGGAGCTCTGCCCCTCTGCTGCTCCCCACAGCATTAACTAAGAACTGCCTGCATGACGTCCTGATGTGGAATACCGGCATCAAAACCACAAAACCACAACAGCCACCTACGTGGCAAATGGTCAGGCTTTGCTCCTAGATGGTCAGGGCTGGCATCAGCCTGGCATTCATTCCTTCCATCAATCAATGCCCGTTCTGCAAGCATTTCCCGGAGCGGTGGGGATGCATATGGAAGGCAGCCCTGTGGTGCTGCCGGCCCGCGGTGTGGGGGGCGGGGCCTCTCGGAGGGCGGCAGCCAATCAGAGGCAGCAGGTGGGCTTCCCGCCCTCAGGTCGCTCCTGAGGTACTCGCTGCCTGTGCCTTCGGCCGCAGTTCGCGGGGCGGGGTCGGTGTGAGGCAGTGAGATACTTTGTAGGAAGCAGCGGTAAAACGCGGCAGGGATTTCCCCTCTGTTCCTACTCCTTCTGATCTTACACTGCTGTCCACGTTTTTGTTGGGTTTTGTTGTTGTTTGGTGTGGCTTTGTGGGTTTTTTTTTTTTTTTTTGTGAGTTTTTGTTTTCCTTTCCCTGAAACCCACATTCCCTGTCCATGCTACTTCCAAGCGAGCAACCAGCTCCTAATTCTGTTTTCCTTGTTAGTCTCTGTTCCTTTCATAGCTGGATTTTTTTCTGACGCTGTTACCTAATGCCATGTTACTGATACCTACTGTCAGCCTTCAGTCCCAGCCTTCCTTTATGGCCCCACAATTCACGCTGGCTATGTTTCATTTGCATCAGACACTGCTTGGATAGGATTCTCTTATTTATCTATAAATTTATTTAAGAACAGGTACTCTTACCTTGTACGTACACTAGCAATCACACCGTATATCTGTTCTTGTGCTCCTAGTTACATCAGAATGCCTAATTAATTAAGAGACTTGGTGTTCTAACAAGACCTCTTGCTTGCTTATAACTAGCCCGCGTGATTCCTTTTAGCTTTTAAAACAGAAGGAGTGGGGAAAAAATCCCCTAATACACATGTTGGTCGGTGAAAAATTAGGTTTAGATAGCTAAGCTACAATCTTTGAATCAGAATCCGTAAGAAATGCACAAATTGGTTCAATCAGTTCAACAGTGAAATCCGTTATATTCTCAGAATCACCACTTAGGGGAGGTAACTTGGATTGCTTCCATTCCCCCAACGGACAGAAGGGTTTTCTGTGATCTGCCAGAGGCATAGAGGGAAGAGAGGAAAGGGGAGGGGAAGAAAGGCAGAAGAGGGGAAGGGAGTGGGAGAAGAGGGAGGGGAGAGGAGAGAAAATGGCACTTCTGCACTAGATCAGATGTCTGTGGTCCCCGGTTCATCTGCTGACATCCTTGCAAAGGAGGAATACCAAATGCTTTTCTAAAGGAAATTCAGTCCCAAGTGTATATGTTAGAAGAAGTTCAGAAATTATTCTCACTGAGCCTTTCTTTCAGTCTTCTTGTTCAACTCTTTTATATAAGAACTTTTAAACTAATCCTTTCTCCAAATTTCTTTTAGACAAGTGTTGGAAACACCACAAAACAAGAGAGATGTTTGCAGCTTTAAAGTATCACTCAACAGACTATTCGTACGAGGTGCAGTTTTATCATTTCTCTTATTATTCTGAAAGAACTACGTTGGTAATTCAAAAGATTCAACATGCCTTAAAAAGTGGAGAACTCATGTCTTAGAAATTGTATTTAAGTGAGGTTGTTGAGCTGCGCTGTTGCTGCTGTAACAGTAAGTTTGTTACCTTTTTTTTAATAGAAAGTTAAAGTGCAATTTTGGCGAAACAGAAGACCGTGTTTCATTTTTATGGATAGTCTGTTACATTTATGATGGTGCTTCATGGCCTGTTACTCAGAGCTTCCTTTGAAGTGTGCGCCATACCTTCTAATGCATACAATTCAATTAGTCACCTTTTTGGAGAACTAATTCAATTTTCTAGTTACTTTAGTGTGTTCTAGAACAGTACTACAGTTCCGCTTTCTTTCCATCTGCATCCGTGTGATGTTACCAGTTGCTTATCATTTGGTGCACTGTCAAGCAGAGTGCTGCTTTGCCTAGAGGGGATACTTGTAGCATGCAAGTAGAAGAATGTGGTCGTGAGACGTGATACCTTCAAGAATTCAGGAAGAGTGCAAGTGCACTTG
This sequence comes from Oreortyx pictus, assembly GCA_036925125.1. Lineage (NCBI taxonomy): Eukaryota > Metazoa > Chordata > Aves > Galliformes > Odontophoridae > Oreortyx > Oreortyx pictus. Next base: position 18,755,073 of record JAUPFR010000004.1, read on the forward strand.
CAAGTAGGCCTTGCACATAGCTGGAGAAATGTAGCTCTGAACAGGTCTAGAATAGTACAAATATTTTCAGGTAGACTGAGATCCACGCTATGCAGTACCTTTCCTCAGAGTGCAGAAGGTATTCTCCATAGCATCTCTGTTTGTGCCTACTGCTTTCTTAGATTGTAGCATCAAAACCTTTTTCTGTTGTAATTCCAACACCATTTCAGTTTGCATTTCAGTATTTGTGTGAAAATCTTCCAGCGTCATTCCATTCAGTTTGATCTCCAGGTGATTCTGTAGCATTTGTGAATAAGAAATGTGCTATGTTAGCAAAACATGTAAAGGGCCATTATGAAAATAACTAGATTTGTGCCTTTTCCTTCCTGAATTTTGAGGACTCAGGCACTGCTGATAGTGGGATAAATGAAAAGAGGCAGAAGGTTAGTGTTAGGTAACTTGCTGACTGGCTACAGCAACTACGCACACTGTAGTATCAGCAGAAGCTAATGGATGTGGTCATAAAAGTGAGGGTGTGCTGGATCTGACTGTATGAAGGCTATGCTGTTTTAAAACCACCGTTTCTCATTCCATGCTTATGCTTAGTTTCTACCGTCCTGCTAGAGAATATGTAATAGTTAAGTGAACTTTGCAGGGATTTGTTTTATCAAGTACACTTGCTTAATACTTCCAATTTTAGGAAATGGTGGAATTTGATGGAAGACTCAAACTCTGATTTCTGCAAATATACAGCTGAGCTCAATGTGGTATCCTTCCCTGGATGTCCTTTTTGTGAATTTTTATAAACCCCAAGTATAGTTTTTCCAACTGCCCATTTTAAATAAATACTTGAAGAAAGGTGCCTTTCAGCTAGGTTCCTCAAGCTACTGAGCATTGTAGGTGTGATTACAGAGTCATCTTTAGAAGTCTGGTGTTCTCTTACATCATAAGCTGATGATACAAGCAAGCTGTACAGGACTGTAAAAAAGATATTTTGTAGATATTTTGTTTAAAAGAGAAATGTGTAGAGACCATTACACTTCCTTGAGAAATAGCAGTAAGTATTCATTAACTGAATGATTTATCCATTAATAGTCTTTTTGAAAAGCAGGTATGTAGTTGAGACTGACAAAAAAGGTTATTTTGTAGCAGAATTTATAAATTCAACTTATTTTTTAAAAGGCCGCCATGCGTGCAGACAGTCCTAGGATGGATTTGCTCCACTTTGCAAATGTCAGCAATTGAAAATAAACATAATTCTAGGCTATTAAGCTGAAGGTATCCTTAGCAGAACTGCGTACTGGTGTTAACGATTTCTTTCTGATCCCTGACACTTTATTGCTTGCATTTACTTGTTCAACAGTTTCTACTTGAACTCTAGCAGCTGGTTTATCTTTAACCTCAGAGTGTTCTGAGAACTGTTATGTCACAGTCATTATAGCTTGTTTTAATGACAGGAAAGGTCATCATCAGCTTTATTCTGTGATCTGTGCCAGGAAGTTCACTAGCTGTCCTTCACTTTATGGCAAATGTGGCTGTATTAATAGTAACTTCAATGGAGATTACTTAGGCTGATATATGGCCAGTCTGAGTTCCAGTTGATTGTTTCTGCCAGCTTTATTCAGAATTAGTAGAGAAGATCCCTGAATAAACATAGCGTTTTACCTTAGACAAAAAAAAAAAAAAAAGTTATTACATCAATGTGGTGCTTCAAAATTTTTGCAAGGGTTTTCTAAAGAGAAGATGGCAAAATGGTAATCTTTTTTTTTTTTTTTTTTTTTTTGCCTATTTCTTAGGATTGACTGTCATTATCAATTCTGGCAGTTTAAAATATCTGACAGGATTAAACTGATAAGGAAAAAGAAGTTATAATTATGACCTTTGACAGAACTGAGTTTTACGTTCTCTGAATACTTGAGGGCTAATGTTACAATCCACATCCTTTTTCCCCTTCTTATCCCTTCCACTTTCTTTTTCTTTATTCTGTCTTAGCGAGTTCAGGAAGGTTTCCACTATGCTGACAGCATAGTTCTGGTAGTAATGCAGGTCAGTGACCAATCTTTAGTTTGTCATCTGAGATGTCCAACTATACAAACTGTAACAGGTTTGACAGCATATGCAGAAACAGGTGGACATCTCCTCAACCTGAAGCAACAGAATTGAAGTCAAGCCATGACTAAGAGCTGGAAGAGTTTTCTGGTCTTACATGTAACACTTTCCCACATTTCTGTAGTTAGATGTCTTTTCCAATATGCCTTTTGTAGAACAGAGTTTTGGACAGCAACTTCTTCCTAGACTATAAGCTTGTCAAATCCAAACCCCCTACGTAAGTATTATTTTTCTCAGCTTCCTAAAGACACTGATTTTTCTGGAGTTCTCTACTGTTTATACAGTAATGCATGTAGAAATTTTGACAGAATAATTGTAGGACATTTTATTGAAGATGGTCTTGAATGAGAAGCCAGCATAGTTGACATGTAACTGTTAAATTCTAGGATTTAGTTGATCACAGCTATGTTTCCCCGCTATATTTTGTGAAGGTAAAATGAATCACTAACTAATAATAACAAAATAACAATGACCAATATCAAAAGTAGCCTTTTGTTCTTTCATAATGGGGCATGAAAAGAGAGGCTTTAGAACGTTTGGGCACTTAGAGCAACCGCAGTTGGAGTCATGTTAAATCCTTTCTAGTTAGCTTATGCACACATGTGCCTGTCCTGGAGGCCAGTGCAAATTATGATGATAATCACCCCTGACTGCATAAGCAAAGTTTAAGTCAGTATAACTGAGCATATGCCAAGTTTTGTGTACGTAGAACTGTAGATTAAAAGTTAACATCAGATCTGGCAAATATTAATATCTTTGTTTGGACTGTGAAGGCCTTTTATTCCCACATTTCTCAGGGTTTTTTTCTTTTCTCTTTGTTTGTGTGACGTGCCTGACACAACAGATAATCCAGCAGAGAATGTCACCTGCATTGCCATGCAGCAGTATTGTTGTCTTTTTGTGGTGGTCAGCTTCTCCAAGCCATACCCCCCCAGAAAAGACTGTTTGCCCCTATTTCTGCTTGTCTTTACAACCACCAGCAGAGACACTGAGGCACTATGACACCCATCTAGATAACCGGCAGTTATCAGTCAGAGTCTTGTCAACAGAAAAGGCCTTACAAAGCAAGCTTTGAGACAAAAGAAAACAGTTTCCGTCTTTCACAGGTGGAAACATCCTGGTGATTTTATCGACCACATCTCCTGGGACGTGACAGTGCCAATCTTGCCATTCTACTCCTAGGAACTGAATTTCTTGGGCAGATCCATTTGCTTTGTTCTGTTTAGTAGCAAAACCAGCACCCAGAAGAATTTGGATTATCTGCTCTCCTTTCTCAAAAACTTCCTCTGCTGTGTCGCCCCACACAACGTCATCAAAGTAATGGAGGTGCTTGGGAGCCACGCCATGTTCCAGTGCGGTTTGGATCAACCCATGGCAAATGGTTAGGCTGTGATGACTGAGATGACTGAGAAAGAAAGGCTGCAGAGATTCATAGAATCATTCAAGACGGATGGGACCCTTAAAGGACATCTAGTCCAACTGCCTTGCAATTAATACGGACACCTACAGCTGGATCAGGTGCACAGATCCCAGTCCAGCCTGATCTTGAACGTCTCCAAGGACGTGGCATCTGGGCAACTGTCACGGTGTTATCTGTGACAGGGACATAAGGGAAAGAAGGGAGAGAGGAAGAGAAAAAACAGCACCGTTGATGGCCACGTGGCCATCCAAGCAGAGTCGTGCACACGGGGGGCGGGGGGAAGGATGGAGGGACAGACAGATAACATATGGGTCTACAATAAAACAACGACGCAACTTGAGGAGGAATAGAAAACAACGACACGACTTGAGGAGGAATGGTAACTTTATAAAATGCAATGAAATCATACATTTGAGAGAAACAAAGTTTCCAAACCAAATCTGAGAGCTTACAGTAGGGAAGAAACTGCAGAAGAAGCACACGTGCTGAATCTGCAGCTGAGAGCGAGGACCTGGCATCTGGTGTGGAGCTCTGCCCCTCAGACGCTCCCTGCCGCAGCATTAAATCCTTAACTCCCTGCATCACGTTCTGATGTGGAATGCCGGCATCAAAACCACAAGATTTCACACCATCACATCAGCCTTATCATACCCCTATATACGAACAAAACAGTAATTAACATGAATTACATACAAACGTATCTGTATATATATATTCATGGAATAGCAGACTGCACTCCCCCAGCATCAAATTCCCTTGTGGTACACACTGGACGTCCCATTTTCCTCCATCCCACCAGGTGGATCCAGGTCCCCGTGCAAAAATGGTTTCTTGGAGGGGTTTGCCCTTTCCAGAGGCTGGAAGGACCCACACCGCTTTTCCCAACGTGTTCTTTACGTGTACCACAGGGACCTTAAGTCCTCTACGGTATGTAGGGAGCTGGATTGTGTAGGACCATTTCGACTGACCCAGTCTCTAGTGTTGACCAACCAGATGAATTCTGCCAGATTTTTCTCCCAATGCTTAAATGTTCTCCCACTCATTGCTTTTAATGTGGTTTCTAACAACCCACTGTAGCACTCAATCTTAGGAGCCGCTGGTGCACAGTAGGGGATATGATGGATCCACTCGGTGCCGTGTTCCTTGGCTCAAATATCCACAAGGGAATTTTTGAAATGAGTCCCATTATTGGACTCCATTCTTTCTGGAGTGCCGTGTCACCACAGGATTTGCTTCTCAAAGCCTAAGATGGTGTTACGGGCAGTAGCATGGGGCACTGCACATGCTTCAAGCCACCCAGTTGTCTCCTCCACCATGGTAAGCACGTAACAATTACCATCGCAAGTTTGTGGCAAGATGATGTAATCAACCTGCCACGCCTCCCCTTATTTATACTTTTGCCATTGCCCTTCCTGCCAGAGTGGTTTCATCCTCTTGGTTTGTTTAGTTCTGGCACATTTGTCTCAGTCATGGATATCCTGTGCAATAGCGTTCATAGTTAAGTCCACCCCTCGGTCTCCAGCGCACTTATAGGTCACGTCCCTTCCTTGGTGGCCTCATGTGCCCACCGAGATAAAAATAACTCTCCCTTGTTCTGCCAGTCCAAGCCTACCTGAACCACCTCCATTTCGGCAGCTCAATCTACCTAATGGTTATTTGTCTGTTCTTCAGAAGCTCAACTCTTGGGCACATGAGCATCTACATGATGCACCTTTAATACCATATTTTTTGCTCGGGCAGCGATGTCTTTCCACAGTTCAGCAGCATAGATAGGTTTACCCATCTCTTGCCAGTTGTTTTGTTCCCACTGCTGCAACCACCCCCATAGAGCATTTGTCAGCATCCACGAGTCAGTACAAAGATACAGCATTGGCCACCTCTCCCATTCCGCCTCATCCAAGGCCAGCCCATCTAAGGACAGCCTCTACCTCTGCAAATTGACTTGATTCTCCTTCTCCTTCAGTGGCCTCTGCAACTTGTCATGTGGGGCTCCCACCCAGCAGCCTTCCAACTGCCGAGCTTCCCAACAATACAACCCAGTCTGTCTGTGAACAGGGCATATCTCTTTTCATTTTCCGGTAGTTCATTATATGGTGGGGCCTCTTTAGCACATGATACCTCCTCTGCTGCTGATGTCCCAAATTTCTTGCCTGCAGGCCAGTCCATGATCACCTCTAGGATTCCTGAATGACTGAGGTTCCCCATCTGAGCTCGCTGTCTTCTTTGATTATGTGTATACCTGGCGTGAGATTAAGACACAGTGCGTCAAATGTTAGCCCGACCAGTTTATTTCAAATACTAGTTGCTTAGGGATATGGGGAAGGGAAGGTGAACGATAGAAAAGGGATAAAGACACTTTGGCAGAAAGCAAAAGTGATATAATCACCATCATGGATCCAGCGAGGTTCATAGTAGGTCCGCTGATCTCAGGAACTTGTCTAGTCACCGCGGGGGATGGGAGAAAGCTAGGAAGCTTCGCAGCAAGCGGGCCAAGGGGTTCTTCCAAAGAGGTTTTCCCCTCAGGGAATTCTCTGCCCAAGGTTTTTCTCTTCGGCAGTTCTCCGTCAAAGATTTTTTTCTTTGGGAGCTCTTCTCCAAAGTTCTTTTCTGAAAGTTCTTCTCTAAGAGTTCTTCTCCAGGAATTCTTCTCTAAAATCCTTGGTTCAGTGAAGGCCTTTTATTCCCACACTTCTCAGGGTTTTTTTCTTTTCTCTTTGTTTGTGTGACGTGCCTGACCCAACAGATAATCCAGCAGAGAATGTCACCTGCATTGCCATGCAGCAGTATTGTTGTCTTTTTGTGGTGGTCAGCTTCTCCAAGCCATACCCCCCCAGAAAAGACTGTTTGCCCCTATTTCTGCTTGTCTTTACAACCACCAGCAGAGACACTGAGGCACTATGACACCCATCTAGATAACCGGCAGTTATCAGTCAGAGTCTTGTCAACAGAAAAGGCCTTACAAAGCAAGCTTTGAGACAAAAGAAAACAGTTTCCGTCTTTCACAGGTGGAAACATCCTGGTGATTTTATCGACCACATCTCCTGGGATGTGACAGTGCCAATCTTGCCATTCTACTCCTAGGAACTGAATTTCTTGGGCAGATCCATTTGCTTTGTTCTGTTTAGTAGCAAAACCAGCACCCAGAAGAATTTGGATTATTTGCTCTCCTTTCTCAAAAACTTCCTCTGCTGTGTCGCCCCACACAACGTCATCAAAGTTATGGAGGTGCTTGGGAGCCACGCCGTGTTCCAGTGCGGTTTGGATCAACCCATGGCAAATGGTTAGGCTGTGCTTCTACCCCTGGGGCATATGGTTCCATGTGTACTGAACACCCTTCCAGGTAAAAGCAAACTGTGGCCTGCAATCTGTGGCCAAAGGAATGGAAAAGAATGCATTCACGATGTCAGTGGTGGCATTCCATTTGACTGCTTTCGACTCCAGTTCATACTGCAGCTCTAACATATCTGGCACAGAAGCACTCAGTGGGGTGTGACTTCATTCAGGCCACGGTAATGTACTGTCAGCCTCCATTCTCCACTGTAAAAAAACAGTGCATTTTTCTCTTCAATATCAATATTACTTCAGTGCTTGCTTTAGAGCACAGCTATATGTTTGTAATCTGAGGATAACTAAATGTAGTGATGAAAACCAGGTGTGGGAGGTGTCAGCTGAAATGCAGTAATGGGAATCCGTCATTACAGATAAGACTGCAAGGCAAAATTCCCTGTTGGTGACACTCCATGAACTTCAGAGATAAAGGGTGTGGAGCATCTCCCATATGAGACTGTTTAGCGTGGGGAAAGGAAGACTGAGAGGGGAGCTGAACGAAGCTTAAAAATGTCTACAGGGAGGTGGGAGGCAAACGGAGGAGGCCGGGCTCTTCTTGGTGCTGTGAAGCAACAGGAGTAGGAGAACTGGCCTAAAGCTTGTGCATAGGAAGTTCCATACTAACACGCAGGAAAACTTCTAAATGGTAACGGTGACAGTGCACTGGAACAGGTTGCCCAGTGATGTGGTGGAGTCTCCTGCTGTGGACATATTCAAGACCCCTCTGGATTCCTACCCTACTGTAGTGTACCTGCTTTAGAAGGGAGAGTGGACTCAACAAACTCATGAGGACCATTCCAAGCGCTGTGACTCTGTGATTCTCCCTACGATTTCTTTCACCTTTCTTCAAGATCTATTTTGCTGTTTTTGTGCTGTTCCCTTGTTAGAACTTACATGTCAGCAAAAAAGATTAGGAGAATCATTCCTTTCCCAGATTTGAAATGCAAACTCAAAATGGAAGATCTTTGAGTCCAGATTTCTGGGTCTCCAAGATAAAAAGCAAGATGGTTTTGTTTTTTTCCCTTGAAATGAAAACCCATTTGTCTTATTGCACACAACACTCACGCCCAGGCACACAGCACTACTGAGCAAGCAGGAGCATTGCTTACTGGTACTTCACCTTTGCAAGAAGTTAGAAGAACGCAGAATTTCTTGCAGTGTCTCTGTCTAAGGCCTGGCAAAATGAGCCGATATGTAGCTCAAATCAGGGCCAGCAGCACAGAGCTGAAAGCCAGTGCCGTGCAGATACTGCCTGCTGTCTTTGCCCTCTCAGCATCAGAGTTGTCCTGTCTGACAGGGAACGGACTGCAAGACTGACATCATCTTCCAAAGGCTTGAGGGCTGCAACAGAAGGAAACAGAGGTGAAACCCACCGACCTGCAGAGACCCACCAGCATTACCTCTGGACCATGCCAGCCCCACTCATTGATTTTCTAGATCAGGAGGAGCACACAAACTGAGGGATCAACTGGAAGCCACTGCTCAGGAGTGTCCCACCTGCCCCTGCAGCATTTCCATGCAGCAGGGCAAGGCACAGTTGCACACTGCCCACACTCTGCCCCCTGCCCTCAGCACCAGCACACGCAGCGCTGCCCTCACTCACCATTGCAGATTTTATTCAGATTTTCCTCGCTTTGGTCCCGGCAGTGCTGCACAGCCAGCCCTAGGTAGAGAGATCCCATCAGACCCCAGTTCCCCAACATGCTCCCAGGAGAAAAGACTCCATCCCGGCCAACCCAGCTGCTTGCCCTGCTGTGCCCCAGGCAGGGACAGGGCTCGATGGGGGGACTTGAGCAAGGCACCCATCAGGGCTACCGCCATGGTCAGGCTGTATCTGTGGGGGGTGCAGGGCTGCGCCTTGCTGCCAGGACAGGGCCCAAAGAGGGAGCCAGGGATTGGGCTCACCGATGAATTTGACAGCCTCGCATCGCACAGAGGACTGAGAATCCCTCAGGTATGGCAGGCTCTGCCACAGGTATCTCTCCACTGCCTTCCTGCCCTGCTGCATCTGGAGAAGAACACAGAGCCATGAGACTTGCAGACCCTCCCCAGATGCTGGCGCAGCTCCTTCAGCCAGCGTCCCCTTCAGCCAGCAAAAAGGTGGGGGCTGTTAAAGTGTCCTTACCAAGCACTTCATGATCCCCTCTTTGTTCTCCTCCCGGGCCTGGTGCTTGAGCTTCTTCCACTTCAGGAACTTTGCACAAGCCACGAGGGCTTCCCTTGAAGCCTACAGAACAACAGATGCTGGGAGATGGCACCACCGACACACATCCCAAGAGCTGAGATGCTTTCTGCCCTGCCCTCAATTCTCGCACCGCTCCTGAGGTGTCAGCACACCCTAGCCTGCATTCTGGTCAGGCCTGAAGTTTGTACCTGTGCAACGCTCGGGGTCTCATCGCTCAACCGAAAGAGCAGAGGGAGCAGGCCCATGCGCACGTTCTCCTTCATGTTTCCCCAGTGCCACAACACCACAGCCTCCATCAGATCTTTGAAGAGGTGGATGGAACACTCTCGCACTTCGCTTGACACCTGAGGGAGAAGAACAGGAGGAGCTCAGCACCACGTTCTTGCTGCTCAAGGTGAGCATGAGCGTAGGCATGGCTGATGAGGGAGATGCTTTGAAGTCCCATTCTGCATAAGGACGCTGTGCCGCCATACAAAGCAGTGCAACAGGTTTCCAGCATGAGGTGCCTGTGTCTCAGAGTGCTCCCCCAGACACCCCACCAGGTCCAGACAGGTCGCCACGTATTGGGCGAGGGAGGAAACAGCAATGCCTCTGGGGCACATGCTGCCTGCTTAGCCTCCACTTCCCTGCTGTGGCACACAGGAAGAATGCCCGGTGCTGAAGTAAAGGGAGCAGTGGAGGGTCAGAAAGTAACCCGAGGCAGCAGGTGCTAAGCAGGCACCTGTGGCTAAGGAGGTTCCCAGCACAGGGGCCTCACAGTGCCAAGAACAATCAAGCTGTCAGGGACAAGGCCTGCTAGGCTGTGGAGCCCAGAAGACATCCCGCGAGAGCCCAGAGGAACAAAGAAAGGAGAAGGGTCTTTTGCTGAGCACCGAAACGTGCAGCAGACTTACATGATTAAAAAGAGGCAGGAGATTCTCAGACAGCTCCAGAGCAAAGGAACTGGCCTCTCTCTTCCCCAGATGATTCAGCATGTTTCTGAAGACAGCCAGCAGCTTCAGAGCAATGTTCACGTTGTCAAACAGCACGGTAAATGTGTTTGGAACCAGGGCCCGAATTTCTTTTGCCTGTCCAAAACACACAATTTCCTTTCCATCAAGAGAGCACTGGCCACCCTGGAGTCAAAGCTCAAGTTACAGAAAACCAGCCACACGCCTTCCTTCCTGACAGCTGCAGTAGCAGACTCTAGGTAGGTGGTGGCCATGACTGTACCGATAAGGACATGGGGAGAAAGGAGAAAGGAGGGCAGGAGAACAAGGACTCCGTGTCCCCTGCTCAGCCACCCATTGTTCCAACAGGCCCCCAAGTAACCCATCTGGAAAGCTCCTGGAAATCTCCCCAGGCCTCACCACGGCCATCACCCCAGCTCCTGAGTCTCAGGCAAGGCCACGGCACAAGGATGCCCATCGCCCCACCGCCAGTGCTTCACTTGACTAGGTCCTGCTCACCGTCTCAGGTCTCTGTGACAGCATGTCAAGGCCTCTGAGCACCAGCCAGAGTATCGGCAGGCTTTTAGTCTTCAGAAGCCTCTGGAGCACCGCTGGCTTACACAGCTCTTTCAGGTTCTCTTCAGTGGGAGGCATCACCTGAAACAAAGGCAGCGTTGAGAACGCCAGACACAGGCAACAGGACTCCCTGCACCCTGCAGTTCCTGGCTCCTCTGTCAGCTCAGGACAAAGTATTTGGGCAGCACAGCCCTCTGACATTCTAAAGCCTTCGAGGAGCACCTGCCCAGCAGAAGCTGGCACAACAAAGGCTCTGGACATGGGTGGCCACAGACACTTTTCAGCCTGCTCTGCCTGCGTGGGGGCAGTGGCTCTCCCCAGCCCCAGCCGTGGCTCTGCCTCTGCTACGGCCCTGCACCAGGGAGGGGAGTAAGGCAAGGGGAGACAGGGAAACAGGGAAAGAGAGTCCTGCAGGAGAGCAGGCTACCATGTCCTTTAACTCACAGTCAGTCGAAGGAGTTTCAACTCCACTGTGGTGATGTTACGTATGTCACAAAACACTTGGTACCCTAGAACAATGAGCAGTTCATCAAAGTTTCCTGCTGATGTCTCTCTCAGAGTAAGTATTCTCTTCCACATGTCCAGAGTAATGCTGCAAATGAAGATTAATACTGTTACAGCAGGACTGCTCCTCAGGAATGACCTGCAGATTTCCTTGGCTGTGGCAGCCAGAGCATTTTGAAGTCACACTATTCACGTGGAACTATAGTGCGGGGCAGTCAGGGCTGGTACCTGTCGCACTGAGGAAGATACAACAACACACTCTTCAACACAGTTTTGGGAAACCGCCAGGTCAGTATATCCAGCAATGCAAAGAGAATCTGCTGAAGTGAACTGTGATCTTCTTTCAGTTTTCTGTGAATGGACCCCAGAATCTCTGGCATCTGTTGGGAGGACACAGGAAGAATATTACTGCTGCTGTACTGCAGTCATTTGCTCTGCCTCCAGTGATATTACTGCCTTTCCCATTGTTCTATGCTGGCCTAAAATGGTGTCAGATGCCCAAGAGCTGTGGAGAGCAGGCCATAGCATTAGCATGGGTGATGAAAGGGAGATGCTTCAGGGTCACATTCTGCACAGAGGCTCTGTGAGTCCAAGCAAATCAGTGCAGCAGGTTTCCAGCACGGGGTGCCTGTGCCTCAGAGTACTTCCCCGGCCACACTACCACAGTAAAGCAGAGCTCCCCTGGATCCAGGCCTTGGAGGAAACAGGGCTGGCCCTCAGCACTGCCTCTGAGGCACTTGCTGCCTGCTTAGCCTGCACCTTTCTGCTGGGGCACATGGGGAGAATGCCCAGTGATGGAAGTAAAGGGAGCAGTGGAGGGTCAGAAAGTAACCCTACGCAGCCGATGCGGTGTTGTGCAGAGGCTGAGCAGGTCCCCAGCACAGGGGGCACACATCACTAAGAACAACAAAGCTACCAGGGACAAGGCCTGCTCCTCCTGCCCTTGGGCCAGCACAGCCTCTTGCTCTCGTATCTTTGAAAAGAGATTGACCTGCTGGAGCTGGCACAAAGTTGGTACCAGACATGTGCGGCCACAGGCTCTTCTCCCCAGCCCTGCAGCCTGCTCCGTCTGTGTGGAGGCCACGGCTCTCCTGGAGCCAGGCATGTGGCCTCGACTCTGCCCCTCCCCTGCATCAGTTTTCCTGTCTTGGGGGCAAGGCAAGGCAGGAAGAGGCAGGGAGCTGCAGAAAAAGAGCCCTGAAGGACAGCAAGGGGCATGGTCTGGTAACTCACCGTCCGGTGAAGGAGTCTGATGGCCACTCTGGGTATCCTGTGGTAATCTTTATTCTCGAGGAATAAGAGCAGCTCTTCTAAGACCCTGCCTGATGACTCTGGGGAAGAAAGCATACTCTTCCATATCTTCAGAGTGGTTCTGCAAAAGAAGAGTAATGCTGTGTCAGCAGGTCTGCCCCAGCAACAGCACCATGGCTCAGGCAGGCTCACCAAGCCTGGGAGGTAGTACAGTAGACCTGGCCCTGCAGCCGTGCATGCTTGGGGAGGCCGGGGAACCCTGTGTGGGTGAGCAGCAGGGGCTGAGATGGCCTTCCCCGAGGCACAGGGCTGGAGCCTGATGGGGAGCTCTCGGCCGCCTTTTTTGGCTTTGGCTGCTGCTGCAGCCCTGAGCAGCCCACCAGCATTGGAAAGCACAGTGGAGTGGAAGGCTTGCTGCTTGGATGTGTCCTAAAGCTTTCCTTGGATCTGCCAACCAAGAGGGTGTCCGAGCCACACTCTTCAAATAAAACAAGCTAATGGGGCTGTCAGGGCTGGTACCTGTCGCACTGAGGGTGGTCCATCAACAAACTCTCCAGCACATCTCTGGGAAACTGGCAGGTCAGTATATCCAGCAATGCAAAGAGAGTCCACTGAAGCGATCTGTGATTTTCTTTCAGGTGTCTGTGGATGCACCCCAGAATCTCTGGCATCTGTTGAGAGGACACAGGAAGAATGTTACTGCTGCTGTACTGCAGTCATTTGCTCTGCCTCCAGTGATATTACTGCCTTTCCCATTGCTCTATGCTGGCCTATAATGGTGTCAGATGCCCAAGAGCTGTGGAGAGCAGGCCATAGCATTAGCATGGGTGATGAAAGGGAGATGCTTCAGGGTCACACGCTGCACAAAGTCTCTGTGGGCCCAAGCAAATCAGTGCAGCAGGTTTCCAGCACGGGGTGCCTGTGCCTCAAAGTGTTTCCCCGGCCACCCTACCATAGCAAAGCAGAGCTCCCCTGGCTCCAGGCCTAGGAGGAAACAGGGCTGGCCCTCAGCACTGCCTCTGAGGCACTTGCTGCCTGCTTAGCCTCCACCTCTCTGCTGTGGGACGTGGCGAGAATGCCCAGTGGTGGAAGTAAAGGGAGCAGTGGAGGGTCAGAAAGTAACCCTACGCAGCCGATGCGGTGTTGTGCAGAGGCTGAGCAGGTCCCCAGCACAGGGGGCACACATCACTAAGAACAACAAAGCTACCAGGGACAAGGCCTGCTCCTCCTGCCCTTGGGCCAGCACAGCCTCTTGCTCTCGTATCTTTGAAAAGAGATTGACCTGCTGGAGCTGGCACAAAGTTGGTACCAGACATGTGCGGCCACAGGCTCTTCTCCCCAGCCCTGCAGCCTGCCCCGTCTGTGCAGAGGCCACGGCTCTCCTGGAGCCAGGCATGTGGCCTCGACTCTGCCCCTCCCCTGCATCAGTTTTCCTGTCTTGGGGGCAAGGCAAGGCAGGAAGAGGCAGGGAGCTGCAGAAAAAGAGCCCTGAAGGACAGCAAGGGGCATGGTCTGGTAACTCACCGTCTGGCGAAGGAGACTGATCTCTGTAAGGATTCTGCAGATATTTTCCACCTTGAGAATGAAGAGCAGCTCTTCTAAGACCCTGCCTGATGACTCTGGGGAAGAAAGCATACCCTTCCAGATCTCCAGAGTAGTGCTGCAAAGGAAGAGAAATGCTGTGTCAGCAGGTCTGCCCCAGCAACAGCACCTTTGCCCTGGCAGGCCCAGCAGGCCCTGTAGGCTGTGCTGCAGCCCTGGCCATTCTGCTCTGCATCCTTGAGGAGGCCTGGGGACCTGGCCTGTGTGAGCAGCAGGGGCTGAGATGGCCTTCCCCGAGGCACAGGGCTGGAGCCTGATGGAGAGCTCTCCGTCTCCTTTGTTGGCTTTGGCTGCTGCAGCCCTGAGCAGCCCACCAGCACTGGAAAGCACAGTGGAGTGGAGAGCTTGCTGCTCAGGGATTTTCTGCAGCAGACAGAGTGTCTCTGAGCCCCTGTTTTCGCATGGAACAAGCGTGTGGGGCTATCGGGGCTGGTACCTGTCTCTCTCTGGAAGGTCCCCCAACACACTCAGCAGCACATCCCTGGGAAAATGGCTGGTCAGTATATCCAGCAATGTTAGGACAGTCTGCTGAAGTGATCCTTGATTTTCTTTCAGGTTTCTATGGATGTAAGCCAGAATCTCTGGCACCTGTTTGGGAGGACACAGGAAGAATATTACTGCAACTGCACTGCAGCCATTTACCCTGCTGCCACTGATATTTTTCCCAATCCCATTGCTCTTTGCTGCCTTTAAATGGCTTTAGATGTTCTAGAGCTGTGGAGGGCAGGGCATGGCAATCCAGCCTCAGTCTGCTTACATCCATCAGCCAGGTGACGGGGTCTTTCAGAACCATCTCTAGTATAATCCTGGCATACTCCTTGTCCTCAGTGCTGCAGTTTCCAGCGGTCTTTTCAAGTGTCATGAGGACTATGTCTGTCCTTTGAGATTTTTGGAGGAATTCTTTTAATGGCTGTGGTAGGAACGAAAAAGGGAGGGAAGACATGTCAAACTGAGAGAGAGAATGTTGTCAGAGGGAAAGGAAGGATTAAGATCCTCCCTTCAGGGCAGAAACATGCTGAGGGTTCCCAGCTGTACCCAAGCTTGTCTTGCAGGTACCCCTGAGCTGCAGGCAGCTCTGGGATGCAGAGTATGGGAGACAGTGTGGCTGGAAAATTCCTGGTCTTTACCTTCAGACAGAAACTGCTGGCCAAGAAACCACAAAGCTTCCAGGTCCGCTCAATGGCCCTCTCACGCACAATTTTGCTCTCGGAGGTGGTGAAGGGCAGCAGCACCTGTGAGGAGAGCAGATGCTGGTTTGGTTAGCCTGGGAGCTGCTGATGCCCTTTCGAGCAGGAGCAGAACTGCTGAGCTCCAGCTGGAATCACAGCCTCCATCCAGGCTTTCCCTGGGCTGGAGCCAAGCCCTTTACGGGGCTACTGCCAACGAGGTCACTTGGAGGCTCCTGCTCCTGCCCATGGCATTCCAACAGAGAGGGCTCAAATTCTACCAAAGAGTGCTCTGGGGGCAGAGCTGTGCAATAGACAGACCTCCAGGATATTCTGCAGCTCCTCTCCGTCAGAGGTGCGATGGCTGACCAGCCATACCTGCAGCATTCTGTCCATAGTATACAGGGTCTGTAAAGACAGCAACAGGTTGTGAGAGTCTTTCAGAAGGCCCTCTCACCCAGGCCCATGGAAGGGCTGCAGGGCAACAAGGCCAAGACCCTGCCTGCAAGGATCCTTAGTAATGTCTGCACATGAATAATGCAGAGGCATGGGATCTCCAGTAGTTTACTCAGTACATACGTGATTGTAAAGGCCAATGTTCAAGTTCTCTTTCGGAGGAAGGTAGAAGACGGATTTGCAGCACGCATTTAAAAGTGGTATTACTTCATCCTCCGAAGCTGCCTTCACTTCACTGCAAATAAAGAGACCTAGATGTGGGGAGCAGTTCCTCAGTGCCATACCAGAGTTGAAACAGGTCCTCCCCTGGGTAGGGCTCCATGCAAGTGACGTGGAGTCCCCTGGGAGCCACCTCCACCACGGGGCTGGCCCAGGTTGAAGGACAGTCCTGATGCCTCCTGCTGTGGGGCCACAGCTGAGAGCCTGCAGGGAACTTCAGAGCTTCCTCCAAGCTCACGAGAAGCGCAGAGAAGGGGAGAACTGAGAGAGCTTCCCTGAACACATTGGGGGATGCCTCCAGGCTAGGGTCAGGGCCACCAGGATCGTGATCTGGGGATGCGTGGGCAAAAGCAGGGTTGGGCAGTTACCTCAAGGCGGTGATCGCAAGCATGGCCGTGCACATCTGCTCTATGGGCTTATTTTCCAGCAGCTCCTGTAGGGAACAACCGGGATGAGACCTGGTAGTCACCAGCACCAGCAGACCTGGCGCTGGTCGCCGGGGCCAGAGGAGCCCCCGTGACCCCAGCCCAGCACCGGAACGCAGAGCCACCCTGTGTCCTCCTGCTGAGATCTCTATGGCACCTATCTCCCCCAGCCACCCCTGCCTCACAGCCCCTGAGCGGCTCTGCTTCTCCCAAAACCCTTTGTATTGTCCCCTCACCTGTATTTTCTCTGCCAAGTGTTTTTGATGGCAGAAAATAGCCAGGCTCTCACTCAAGGCCTTCTCTTTCCTGATTTTGCAAATGTTGCAGATGCTCTCCAGGAACATCATTGTTAGCATCCCGTCCTGGCCACCACAGAGAGACAAGGAGGAAGCGTGAGTTGGGAGAGCCGTGTCCTGCAGGCCCAGAGCACTGCAGGGTGAGGAGCAGCGCGGCATGTCTGGAAGGCAGCAGCTCCATCTAGCCAGCAGCCCTCCTGCAGCCTGGCAGCAGAGCCGGAGGGACTGTCAGGAGTTGCAGTCACAGCTGAGATGGAGACGGCTGCCGTTACCTTTTCTGTACTCTTGATGTAGGCCTCGATACAATCTAAAGCCTCCTTTTCTTCTACAGACACAGGCAGCCAGTCAGCATCTAACCAAGGAGAAGAGTGAGCAGCGCTGTAGAGCGGCCGAAAGCAGGCGCGAGCAGAGGAAGGAGCTGTGGAGCTGTGCCCTCCGCAGCCCTGTGCCTGCTCGCCTGGCTCAGTGTACCCGTGGCTGTCAGGACAAGGGGCCCTGGTGTCGAGCAGGGGGCACTCGCTGCCCCAGCCCTGCCTGCCAATTCTGGGGACCCTCGCTCACCGGCATGCAGCGGCTGCACCTCGGTCACCTCGTAGGGCTCCGGTGGAGGTTCTCTCTGCTGGGGAGCCCCACTCTCCTCCCAGGCCGTGCTGGGTTGGCTGGGGCGTCTCTCCTCCATCCTGAGGGATGAGGACTGAAGTTGGGAAGGGGCAGCCGCGGGGCTGCCGGGGGTAGAGGGAAACGACGTGGGCTGCGCTCGGGGGCTCCTCGCCTGACCCGCACACTCCTGCCCTGTCCCCTCGCTGTCCTGCCGGACACTGCGGGGCCTCCGTGTCCGTGCCAGCGATCCCTGGGTGTCACAGGATTGGGTCACAAAGGGCCTCGCTGTGACACGCTGCCCCGCCTGGGCGGGGCTGGTTCCGGGCCCCGGGTTGAAATGGCTCAGACCAAAGTTCCCCAGCGGGAGGGATGTGTGCCCCTGCTTCCCCAGAAAGCTTTGCAAGGGTAGCCAGACTGCCCAGGTCCTCGTGCTTCTGCTGTGAGGTCAGAGACAGCTGCAGCAGGACAGAGGGGGAAGACGAAGACTCGCTGTCAGCTTGGCAGCTGTCTTGCTCACGGGCCTGTGAGCTCCAAGGCATCCGTTCCTGAATCATAAAGATGAAAAGGATGAGTTTCATACAGGATATATAGTCCTGTGCTCTCATTTCTGATTCGCTGACAATACGCTCTCAGATAATTGTTGTGGTGTTGTGGACAGCACCAACAGTGCTGTCAATTGGTTACGGGCCAGTTCAGCCCTGTTCCGTGACTCATGGGGCAGGAGACACACAGACCCACGCCTCGGGAAAGGGAAACGGAAAAGGGAAACGGCAGGGGGATGGGCCTAAGAACAAAACAGCGACAACGATCCGAAGGGGAAAAGTAATTATCTAAAGAACATATCGGAATGCAAAATGACAGAATATAATACCGTGTAATGGGAACTGAAGCTAAGAAACCAAATAAAATGAGAGAGCGTCTGAAACTGAAGGCCTTAGGCTAAAGCTGAAGGCGAGATGGCTAGGGAACTTCCACTGCTGAGATGAGCAGTGAAAGAGGAAGTCTCGGGACTTGCGTGCAGTCTTCTCTTTCCCTCAGGGTGGAAAATGGGAACGCAATGTCCTCTGGGGTATGTAGTTTCCTGCACACGTTTGAGTTACTTAGCAGTTCTTTGAACTTAATTTCATTCCTGTTGCATGGCCTAGGATAGATATCAGTCACTACTTACTTACAACTTGTTTCAGCACTAGAAGGCAACCGGCCGAGGGCTTATACCCTACCTCTACCGAGCTTATACCTAGCTACAAAACGTCCCTATTTCTTCTATCTAGTCGTCTGTCCCAGCACCCTGTTATCCGCAAGGTAACCTTTGACGAGTTGAGCCAACCTCTCCATCTCCCACATCTACCATATCCCCTCAAAAGGGAATTTCTTCCCAAACACTTACCTTGCTTCCTTTTATTGCCTTCCACAAGATTTCATAGATTAAAAGGAAATTACATATATTTGGAAAGAATTCAAGCTGCTTGAATTATTTAATAAACTAATGTAAGATGGGAATGCATAATTTATATCAAACATGGATAATGGAGCTCTAAGGATGCGGCACTCTGAAGTAAAAGAACTTCTGTTCCTTAGATGTAAAACTTTTGAGGTTAATGACAAAAGTCATGAAGGCAAAGGTTCATGGTAAATCTTGATCACTGAGGTTTGCTGCTTCGGAGCTGCCCCAGACAGAGCTGAGTTGGCTGATCTTAACCTAACTGGTTAAAGAGCATGTCAAAGGGAAAGGGAACTAGCAGTTGTGATGACAGATCACCATCCTTTAGGAAGACAGTGTGGGAATACAAGAAAGTATATTTAAAGCAGGAGCTGTAGAACAAGATAAACAGCATGAGAAAGGAAGGCTGGGAACCAAGGACACTGGGAACCAAGGACACTTCCAGACGAAAAGGAAAACAAGTTCAAGTAAGCTGTGGGATGGCAGACCCTAATTGGAGGAAGAGTGCATGGCCTGGAATGACTCATGGAGTTGACCTTCAGCAGAGACTTTGCAGAACTAGGATGATATTGCAATCAAAAAGTTGCCTCCTCCGGGACCTGTTCTGTAGAACTGTTAACTGCCAGAAGTGCTTTTTAGAGTTGTTTTTCTCGCTTTCTGCCAATGATTTTGCTCTACTTTCTATACACCCCTGTCATAAGTGCTATAAAATGAGGCTGTCCAGGTAATAAAGAGAGCATGTATAGTTAACCATGTTGGTGTATGTCATGACTCTGGCTGTTACATTTGACGACATGGTCTTGGGACTGCTCTTGTCTGCAAGATCTTGCTAGTAACCTGTCCGTGCTATTTAGGTTTGGTGATGATAAAACTTTGCCGTTCAATACAATGTAACTTGTGTTTGCTCATTTGGTTATTCTGTATGCTCTGTATGCCTTTGATAGCAGTCTTCTTTGCTTAGGCAATCACAGCTACAGCCTACCAACCCCTTCCCACTGCCCAGGTGCAGTGTCTGAGACACGGTCTCAGATGTGGATGATCCGAGTTGTTTATTACAGGTTCTAACGTCCCTTGTATACATTGACAAGTTTTCTCTTGTGACTTTCCCACCCACCAGTGGAGTCTCCTCTGTAGACATTCAAGACCTGCTTGGATGCCTACCTGTGCAGCATGTTCTTGGGGGCTGCTTTGGCAGGGGGTTTGGACTAGATGATCTCTAGAGGTCCCTTCCAGCCCCTGCCATTCTGTGATTCTGTGTCCAGGCCTGTGGCCCACAGCACAAGATTCGATGCAGGGCTCTTGGAACGGGTCCAAAGGAGAGCCACTAAGATGATCAGAGCGCTGGAGCACCTCTGCTACAAAGGAAGGTTGAGGGATCTGGGTTTGTTTAGCTTGGACAAGAGAAGGCTCCAGGGAGACCTCACTGTGACCTTCCGGTACTTCCAGGGGTCACATAATCTGGAGGGGCAGTGACTGTTTACATGGGCTGATAGTGATAGAACAACGAGGAAAGGTTTTAATCTAAGACAGGGGAAATTCAGGATGGATGCAATGGAACAGGTTGCTTAGAGAGGTTGCAGATGCCCCACCCATGGAGGCCTTCAGGGCAAGGCTGGGTGTGGCTCTAGACAGCCTGATCTAGGGGTTTGCAACCCTGCCTTTGGCAGGGGGGTTGAAACTAGATGAACTTTGAGGTCTGCTGCAACCCAGGCCATTCCAGGATTCTATGATTCTATGACACAAACTCTGTTTCATCTGTGAACTTATTAAGGGTGCAATTGATCCTCTCATCCAGATTGTTGATAAAGATGTTAAACAAAACTGGCCACAAACCCTGAGCCCTGGGTGATGCCACAGATGACTAGCCTTACTAGTAGAGAGTGAGGAAAAGCAGTCATTAACTACCTCAGTCCTACCCTCATCTATCATCACTGGTTTTCCCCCCACATCCAACAAAGAATGGTGATCCTTTTTAACCCTCCTTTTGTTGATCATGTGTTTGTAAAAGCATTTTTATCATCTTTTTACTGTTCTAGCCAAACTGAGTTCTACTTGAGTTTTGTTCCTTCCTGTTTTGTAAGAGGACAGAAAATGAAAAGAATCTCAGCTCCCTTGGGAGAGAAGAAAGAAGAGGAGGGGAAAGTAGAGGAAGCAGACAGTGTAAGAGAAGAGGAGAAAAGAGGCCCAGAGGAGAGGTTCTGAGATCCACGGTATCCAGAGGGAGGGCTGAGATCCTCAGTAAGATCACAGTCACCAATGCTTAGGAGGGCAACAAGTCCTAAAAGAGTAGGAGGAGGTGAGAAAGTCATTGTCACCATTATTACTTGACCTCTGAAAATGAATTAAATTTCAGCTTTGAGAAACCTTCTTTCACACCACCCAGATGAACCTACTGTCACCTGGTTACTACGCTGTTGGGACAATGGAACCGACAGTGTGTGTCTAGATGGTAGAGAAGCTCGCCAATTGGGTAGCATTGCCACGGTCTCTACCATTGACAGAGGCATTTAGTACATGCCACAATAGACCCTTCACTCTCTGGAAGCAGATACTGATAGTTGTGAAAGTAAAATACCCCTTCGGAGAAGATCTGATGCCTGAGAAAAAGAAATGGACTGCTATGGAAAAGAGCATACATTATTTGAGAGAATATGCTGTGATGGAAATGTTACATGACCCCAGATTCAATCATGACAAACCAGACCAAGAGCACGATACTGAGAGAGTCAGGTGTACGCCAAGTATGTGGCACATATTCACAAGAACTGCACGAGGGAGGTATGCCAGTACTTTAGCAGCAATGTATGTCAGAGGGGAAAGAAGACCCGTTATAAATGAACTGATCAAGAAACTTCAAGACACTGAGTTACGTTTAACCCCTCTATGAGTTTTTGTTTCAGCCGTTGCAAAGGTAATTGAAAGACTGGACAGAACGGAGAGCAATGTAGTGGACGAACTGTCCACCATGCTATACTCTGATGGAACTGATGGACATGGAGGTATTAGTTACATCTGATGGGAACCAGGATACCAAAACAGCAATGTCACAGCTATCAAAAGACATTCTCCCACTCATAGATTCATAGATTCATAGGTTCATAGATTCATTAGGTTGGAAAGGACCTACAAGATTATCTAGTCCAGCCATCCCCCCACCACCATCCCTACCCACCAAGCTACTAAATCAAGTCCCTTCGCACCTCATCTAAACGCTTCTTGAACAGCACTAGGGACAGTGCATCAACCACCTCCCTAGGCAGGCCATTCCAGTGCCTGACCACTCTTTCAGAGAAAAAATTTTTCCTCAAATCTAATCTAAATCTTCCCCAGTACAACTTGTGGCCATTCCCTCTCGTCCTGTCATTAGTTATCTGGGAGAAGAGGCCGATCCCCTCCTCACCACAGCCTCCCTTCAGGAAGTGGTAGAGTGCAATGAGGTCTCCTCTGAGCCTCCTTCTCTCCAGGCTAAACAATCCCAACTCCCTCAGCCGCTCCTCGTAAGACTTGTGCTCCAGACCCCTCACCAGTTTTGTTGCCCTTCTCTGAACACGCTCCAGGGCCTCAATGTCTTTCTTGTAGTGAGGGGCCCAAAACTGAATACAGTACTCGAGGTGCGGCCGCACCACAGCTGAGTACAGGGGGATGATCACCTCCCTGCTCCTGCTAGCTACACTATTTCTGATACAGGCCAGGATGCGATTGGCCTTCTTGGCCACCTGAGCACACTGCCGGCTCATGTTGAACTGAGCATCAGCCAGCACTCCCAGGTCCTTTTCCTCTGTACACTCCTCAGGCCATTCTGCCCCAAGCCTATAGCATTGCATGGGGCTATTGTGGCCAAAGTGCAGGACCCGGCACTTGGCCTTATTGAACCTCATCCCATTGACCTCAGCCCAGCTGTTCAGCCTATCCAGATCCCGCTGAAGGGCCTCAGGCAGATCGACACATCCTCCCAACTTGGTGTCATCCACAAACTTACTGAGGGTACACTCAATCCCCTCATCCAGGTCATCGATAAAGATATTAAACAAGATGGGCCCCAATACCGACCCTTGAGGGACACCACTTGTGACGGGACGCCAGCTGGACTGAACTCCGTTAATCACTACCCGCTGGGCACGGCCCTCTAACCAATTCTCAATCCAAAGAAGAGTGAACCTGTCCACACCACGCGCTGCCAGTTTCCCCAGGAGAATACTGTGGGAGACCGCGTCAAAGGCTTTGCTGAAGTCCGGATAGACTACATCAACAGCCTTTCCCTCATCTACCAGTCTGGTCACCCAGTCGTAGAAGGAGATGAGGTTGGACAAGCACGACCTGCTCTTTGTGAACCCGTGCTGGCTGGGTCTGATCCCCTGACTGCCATGCATGTGCTGTGTGATCTCCCTCAAGATCAATTACTCCATAACTTTCCCTGATACCGAGGTGTCAACGGTTTATTGGGCTGGATCAGCCCGGTTCCGCAACGAGTGGTGCGGGGGACCCACAGACCCATGGACCTTCGCGCCAGGAAAGGGGAAGGGTGAAAGGGAAAAGGAAAAAGGGAGACGGGCCTAGAAACAAAACAGCGGCAACGATCTGAGGAGGAAAGCAAATTTACTAAATAAGATATCAGAAAGCAAAATAGCACAATATAATACAATACAATTGGAATTGAAACTAATAAATCAAATAAAATGAGCAAGAGAGTGTCCGATAAACCGAAAGGCCTTACGCTAACACTGAAGGCGAGACAATAGCAGGCACCCACTGCTGAGTCGATCCCAAAGGAAAGAGAGTTTCCCGTGACCGCAGACAGTTTTTATCTTTTCCCTCTGAGCAGAAAACACATAAAAATACAAAGCATCGCACAGTCCTCTGGGGAATGTAGTTCTCCCTCTCTTCTGAGACAGGCATATCCATAACTATCGATGATCCACAGAGCTGTAGCATTAACTCTCTAACTCCCAATACACCACATGATGTTATGATGTGTAATATCAACAATACAACAAAAATCATAAAACCATGACACGAGGTCAGGCTGACAGGCCTGTAGTTCCCCGGATCTTCCTTACGGCCTTTCCTGTAGATGGGAGTCACATTGGCAAGCCTCCAATCTTGTGGGACCTCTCCGGATGACCACGAATGCTGATAGATGGCAGAAAGCGGCTTGGCAATCACCTCTGCCAGCTCCCTCAGCACCCTTGGGTGGATCCCATCTGGTACCATGGACTTGTGGCAGTTCAGACAGAGGAGCAGGTCTCTGACTGTCTCTGCCTGGATCACAGGGGGTGTATTATGCGCTTCATCCCAGACGTCCAGGTCAGAGCGAAAAGTGTCCTGAGGATAACTGACCTTTCTATTAAAGATAGATGTGAAGAAGGTATTGAGAACCTCAGCCTTTTCCTTATCCTCTGTGGTTACATTCCCTGCTGCATCAAGTAAAGGAGGGAAATTCTCCTTAGTTCTTCTTTTACTGTTAATATATTTGTAAAAGGATTTTTTGCTCTCCTTTACTGCAGTAGCTAGTCTAAGTTCAAGCTGGGCTTTTGCATTTCTAACTTCCTGCCTGCAAGACTGTTGTCATTCCAGCAAGTGATAATAGTAAGAATATGTCACGTACTGCCTCGTGGCAATATCTATGTGACCACAGAGAAGATATGAAGAAGTTGCACAAAAAAACCACTCCTCCGCTTAGGACACGGGTAAAAGAGTTACAAGATAGATCAATCACCAAGGTGAACTTCTCCAAAAAGGTGACTGCCCCAGAGGCTGCCGGACAGGGCAACAGGCGTAAGGAAAACAGTGGAAACAAATAGAGGGGCTCTGCCCTCAGTCAGGAGGGAGGAAGGGATAACAGAGTGTATTGGACTGTGTGGATTAGATGGCCTGGCACATCAGAGCCACAGAAATATAAGGCACTGGTGGACACTGGTGCACAGTGCACTCTAATGCCCTTTAGTCATCAAGGGACAAAATTAATTTGTATTTCTCGGTTGACTGGGAGCTCTGAAGAATTGACCGTGTTGGAGGCTGAAATAAGCCTCACTGGTAAAAACTGGCAAAAAAATCCTATAGTGACTGGGCAGAGGGCTCCATGCATACTCGGTGTAGATTATCTCAGAAGGGGGCATTTCGAGGATCCAAAGGGGTATTGGCGGGCATTTGGAATAGCTGCTGTGGATGCAGACAGTGTTAAGCAGCTGTCTGATTTGTCTGGCCTGTCGGAAGATCTGTCTGTTGTGGGGGTACTAATAGTAAAAGACAGCAGGTACCAATTGCTACAAAAAATGGTACACAAGACAGCAGTACTGCACCAACAGGGATTCCTTGCTTCCCGTTCGTAAGCTGATTCGTCAGCTAGAGAGCCAGGGAGTGATCAGCAAAACCCATTCACCTTTTAACAGCCCCATATGGCTGGTGCATAAAGCCAGTGGAGAATGGAAGCTGACGGTACATTACCGTGGCCTGAATGAAGTCACACCCCCACTGAGTGCTGCTGCGCCAGATACGTTAGAATATGCAGTAGGAACTGGAGTCAAAAGCAGCCAAGTGGAATGCCACTACTGACATCGTCAATGCATTCTTTTCCATTCCTTTGGCCACAGAGTGCAGACCACAGTTTGCTTTCACCTGGAGGGGCATTCAGTACACCTGGAACCGTTTGCCCCAGGGGTGGAAGCACAGCCCAACCATTTGCTGTGGGTTGATTCAAATGACACTGGAACAGGTTGTGGCTCCCTAGCACCTCCGTTACATTGTTGTGTGGGGCGATACAGCGGAGGAAGTTTTTGAGAAAGGAGAGCAAATAATCCAAATTCTTCTGGGTGCTGGTTTTGCTATTAAACGGAAAAAAAGTGAAGGGATCTGCCCAAGAAATTCAGTCCTAGGAGTAAAATGGCAAGATGGGTGTCATCACATCCCAGGAGATGCCGTCGATAAAATCACCAGGATGTCTCCACCCACTAGCAAGAAAAAGGCACAGTCTTTTCTGGGTGTAGTAGGTTTTTGGAGGATGCACATCCCAAACTACAGCCTCGTAGTAAGCCCCCACTATCAGGTGATGCGGAAGATGAGTAATTTTGCATGGGGTCCTGAGCAGCAGCAGGCCTTTGAGCAAATGAAGCAGGAGATAGCCCGTGCTGTTGCCCTGGGGCCAGTACGGATGGAACAGGACGTAAAGAACATCCTTTACACTGCTGCTGGAGAGAAAGGTCCCACTTGGAGTCTGTAGCAAAGAACATCTGGGGAGACCTGTGACCAACCCCTGGGATTTTGGAGTAGAGTGTACAGAGGTACCGAGGAGTGCTACACTCCGACTGAGAAGAAGATCTTAGCCACTTACAAGGGGGGTTCAGGCTGCTTCTGAAGTAATCAGCACTGGAACACAGCTCCTCCTAGCACCTCGACTGCCAGTGCTGAACTGGATGTTCAAAGGAAAGGTTCCCTCCACCCATCATGCTACTGATGCCACCTGGAGAGAATGGATCACATTGTTTGCACAGCGAGCTTGGATAGGGAATCTCAGCCATTCAGGAATCTTAGAGGTGATCATGGACTGGCCTGAAGGCAAGAAATCTGGAAAATCACCAGTAGAAGAGGTATCATGTGCTAAAGAGGCCCCACCATATAATGAACTACCAGAAAATGAAAAGAGATATGCCCTGTTCACAGACAGATTGGGTTGTATTGTTGGGAAGCATCACAGATGGAAGGCTGCTGTGTGGAGCCCCACACGACGAGTTGCAGAGGACACTGAAGAAGAAGAAGGAGAATCAAGTCAGTCTGCAGAGTTAAAAGCTGTCCAGCTGGCCTTAGATATTGCTGAACAAGAGAGGTGGCCAATGCTATATCTTTATACTGACTCATGGATGCTGGCCAATGCTTTATGGGGGTGGTTGCAGCAGTGGGAACAAAACAACTGGCAACGAAAGGGTAAACCTATCTGGGCTGCTGAACTGTGGAAAGACATCACTGCCTGAGCAAAAAATACGGTATTAAAGGTGCATCGTGTAGATACTCATGTGCCCAAGAGTCAAGCTACTGAAGAACAGAAAAATAACCATGAGGTAGAGACTTGGACTGGCAGAACAAGGGAGAGTTATTTTTAGCTCCGTGGGCCCATGAGACCTCAGGCCATCAAGGAAGGGACGCTACCCATAAGTGGGCTAGAGACTGAGGGGTGGACTTAACTGTGGGCAATATTGCACAGGTTATCCGTGACTGAGACAAATGTGCCATAACTAAACAGGTGAAGAGGATGAAACCTCTCTGGCAGGAAGGGCAATGGCAAAAGTATAAATATGGGGAGGCATGGCATCACCTTGCAATGGTTAACGCTGTGTGTTTACCGTGGTGGAAGGATGGCTTGAAACATATGCAGTGCCCCATGCTACAGCCCGAAACACCATCTTAGACTTGGAAGAAGCAAATCCTGTGATGACATGGCACTCCAAAAAGAATGGAGTCCAATAATGGGACTCATTTCAAAAATTCACTTGTGGATATTTGGGCCAAAGAACATGGCACTGAGTGGATCTATCATATACCAGCTGCTCCTAAGATTGAGCGCTACAGCGGGTCGTTAAAAACCACATTAAAAGCAATGAGTGTGGGAACGTTTAAGCATTGGGAGAAAAATCTGGCAGAATTCATCTGGTTGGTCAGCACTAGAGTCTGGGTCAATCCAGATGGTCCTACACAATCCAGTTCTCTACATACCGTAGAGGGATTTAAGATCCCTGTGGTACACGTAAAGAACATGCTGGGAAAAGCAGTGTGGGTCCTTCCAGCCTCTGGAAAGGGCAAACCCCTCCAAGGAACCTTTTTTGCACAGGGACCTTGGTCCCCTTTGTGGGCAATGGAGAACAATGGGGATGTCCAGTGTGTACCACAAGGAAATTTGATGGTGGGGAGTGCAGTTGATAGAGGAGAGTTGAATTTAACCCATTGTTTAAGCACTTTCACAGACCACCACAAGCGACTGGATGAGGACCATCTGAAGGAAGGAGCTCGGCTGTAGGATAAGACAAAGTAAGGAAGACCTGAGGAAGCCAAAGTGCACGTGTCAGGGGGGAGGGATAAAAGCAATGAATATGTAAACAAATGTCATGAATCCTGTTGAATATGCATGAGCTTGGCTTATGAATATGTAATGCTTCCGCTGGTAGGTGTGCAAGTTTGGTGGAGCTATCCGCCTTGCACCCAACGCTTGTGCATATGCCGAGTAAACACATTTGCTTTATAACCTAACCCTGGGTTATAGAGTTTGATTCCCTAAATCACAGACTTGATTGTATGTAATGCATGTTAATTACTGTTTTTTCTGCATATAGATATATGATACGCATGATGTGATGATATTTAATAAGGAGTGGAATGCTGTGGTTTTGATGCTGGTATTCCACATCAGAACATCATGCTGGGAGCTAAAGAGATAATGCTGTGGCGGGGAGTGGAAGAGGGGCAGAGCTCCAGACCGGCCACCAGCCGCTCACGCTGGTGTGCTTTCTCAGTCTGCTGTGGAGATTGAGCACGTGCGCATCTCCTGCAGTTTTGCTACTGAAAGATTCTCTGATTTCGGATACTTCTGTCTCTCCCAGTTTGTTTGATTTTGTTAGAGTTACTAAAAATATTGTTCCTCCTCAAATCATTGCCGTTGTTTTCTTCTTGTTTTCTTTCCTAGATACATCTGTTATTTTCATACCCTTCCCCCTCCCTCTGCTCCCAGAGCGCACGGCTCTGCTCAGGCAAGACACATTGCCACCTACAGTGCAGTGTTTGTTTTTTTTTTCTTTCTTCCCTCTCTCCCTCTTTTTTCCTCATGTCCCTGTCACAGATAACGCCATGACAGCTTCACCAAAGGGCGAATCCTGCTTGACCAGCCTACTGCCCTTTTATGATGATGTCAAGACAAGAACCACTTCTGTCATCTGTCTCCACTTCAGTAAGGCCTCTGATGCAGTAGCACAGAAATCATATAATGGCCTCGGCCAAAAAGGTCCTTGAAGATTATCTAGTTTCAACCCTCCTGCCACAGGCAGGGTCACCAGCCACTATAGATGAAGCTGCCGAGATCACATCCAGCCTTGCCTTGAATGCCTACAGGGATGGGGCATCCACAATCTCTCTGCACAACCTGTTTCAATGTGTCACCACTCTCCAAGTGAAAAAACATCCTCCTAGTATCTAAACTAAATCTTCCCTTAGTTTATTAAGCCTCCACCCCCTTATTCTATCACTATCAGCCTCTGCAAACAGTCATTCCCACCCCCGTTTATACACTCCCTTCAAGTACTGGAAGGCCACAGTGAGGTGTCCCTGGAGCCTTCTCGTCTCCAAGCTGAACAAGCGCAGTTCCCTCAACCTTTCAGAGGACTCCAGGCCTCTGATCATCTCAGTGGCCCTCTTCTGGACCTGTTCCAAGAGCTCTGTGTCTTTCTTGTGCTGGGGGCCTCAGGCCTGGACACAGTTCTCCAGATGGGGTCTCACAACAGCTGAGTGGAGAGGGACAATCACCTCCCTCTTTCTGTTGGCCACCTGATGGCAGTGGTAATAAAGAGATGGGGTATCCAGCTTGATGCAAGCATTTTTAGCTTTATTCTTGAAGCTGTTACAAGTGATTGCAGTCTCTAACAATCACAGCAGCGGTTCTAAGCAGTCTTAAGCATTGAGTTTTTTCAAGTTTTTCCAAGGTTTTATATATTTTTTTAACAATACACACGGCTAAGCTTATATACCTTTTCAGCTCTAGCTATGCAATACACAATGGTATCTGTGCACAAGGGGCTACAGTTTTCACTTATGCAACTCATGACATTGTGATTAAATGACATTGATTTATTAATGCCTTGTTCTAAACTAACTGAGTATGGACAGTATACTTCATGCTAAACGTTCCCTTTAGTTGGAGTGTGAGAGCAGAACACTTTCTTATACTCACTTCAAAATCCCACTTTCTCTTGCCGAGGCCTGTGGCCTACAGTGGCTAACAGATCAATGTCAGTTATTTCAAGCTGACCAGAACTTCCAGTCATGCTCTCTAACTGTATCTCCACAGCCACTCCTTTTTTAATGCAGCCCAGGATACAGCTGGCCTTTTGGTATGCAAGCGTAAATGGCTGACTCCTATGCAGCTTCTTGTTCACCAGGACCCCTGTAGGGTGAATTCCTCGAAAGAATAGTACCCATACAAAATTATGAAGGTTGACAGTATAGTTTTGTATGGCTTATCCAGATGGTATAAAGACAACCAGTAAATAAGTCTGTTGCTGATGGTCGAGGCTTGCCTAGAACTCCACAGGGGACGGACCTCCAACTAGAGATCCTTCCCCAGTGGTGGTCAGCCCTTAAATGGGGTCTGGGAGAGGTGGAGCCAGACTCCACCCCTTCCGGTCACGCAGGTGAATTGCCTTCAGCTGTGCTTCTGTGGCTGACTCAGTGCTTGACTCAGTTGATCAATCAGTAGTCCACCCCTTCTTGACATGAACCACTGATCAAGTTAACTACAGGGTGAACCTTCCACACAGAGATCCAATACATCTCAACACTTACATAACTGCCTGTCGCGACGCATACTGATATAATCCGGGATGAGTGATGACTGGCGTATGGCTCGTGTTCTTCCTTGGGCCAGTGCTCGGTGGTGTTTCCTGGAAGCATGCAGTCACGTGGTGCAGGTCTATCCCACACTCCATCAGTCCCGGGTAGACCATCACCAGATGTTGCCCGTGATCTTACAGCACCTATGGAACACTTCAGCAGTGTTTTGTTCCTTCCGTCGATTCTGAAAACTTAGACTCACAGGGAGTAATGCAGGTGTTTCAAGGGTACCAAGAGGGGAAGATCCAACCTCCAGGGTAAGATACAGGCTGTATTCCTACTTAGGTCAGCACTTCAGCTTGCACTGGGGCATGCCCTGGCTGCCTGTACCGTCTCTGGCTGCACAACTATATCAGGCACCAAAAAGAGTGTCCTGATCAGCCACAGGGACATGTTAGGGGCACCTTTGGCAATAAAGACTGGAGTGTTGACCACAGTATTGGCAGGCCATCTACCAGTTACTGGAGGAACTACCGAACCTCCCACCTGGAGTAGTCTTCCCCAAGGTGCAAGTAGGCCACACCACCGTGGTCCTACCTGCACCTTCTAAGGCCACTTCATTCTACTGGCACCGGGTTTTAGGTTCTCAGGGGCAGGGAGCAGAAGATTGTTCTCAATGCCAATATGAGGTCTTACCCGGTTATCGGTGCCCATAATTTGGATCCCAATGGGGAGGCCCATTATCACGGTGTTATCCGTGACAGTGACCCAAGGGAAACCAAGAAGGGAAAGAGAAAGGGAGAAAAAAAAAAAAAAAAAAAAAAAACCTGCACCGTCAGTGGCCACGCGGCCGCCCCAGCAGAGCCGTGCGCTCCGGGGGGAGGGGGAAACAGAGGGAATAGATGGGTCTGTAAAAAAACAACGGCACGATCTGAGAAGGAACGGTAACTTTACTAAATCCAATAAAATTGAACAACTGAGAGAGCGACAAAGTTTCCAAACCAGAAACTGGGAGCTTACGGTAGGGATGAACTACAGTTGAAGCACGCGTGCCGAATTTCCACGGCAGCCGAGAGAAAGCGCACCGAGAGCGAGAGCGGGCCTGGCTGCAGCGTCTCGGGCACGGACGCAGATGTGAACGATCCAAATCGTTTATTACAGGTTTTAACATCCCTTATATACTTTCACAAGTTCTCTGTAACTTTCCCACCTGCCTTTACATATCAACAGTATGACTTCCCAAAACAGTCCTTAACCGTGCATACAGGCAATTATCCAATCAGGGCTGCGAATCGTCCCAAACCACGCACTCGTCCTCCAATTGAGGTCTGCTATCGTGCAGCTTACTTGAACTTGTTTTCCTCTTCATCTGGAAGTGTCCTTGGCTCTCAGCCTTCCTTTCTCATGCTGTTTATCCTGTTCCACAGCTGCAGCTCTGAATATACTTTTTGTATTCCCACACCTGGCGTCCAGTGCGGAGCTCTGCCCCTCTGCTGCTCCCCACAGCATTAACTAAGAACTGCCTGCATGACGTCCTGATGTGGAATACCGGCATCAAAACCACAAAACCACAACAGCCACCTACGTGGCAAATGGTCAGGCTTTGCTCCTAGATGGTCAGGGCTGGCATCAGCCTGGCATTCATTCCTTCCATCAATCAATGCCCGTTCTGCAAGCATTTCCCGGAGCGGTGGGGATGCATATGGAAGGCAGCCCTGTGGTGCTGCCGGCCCGCGGTGTGGGGGGCGGGGCCTCTCGGAGGGCGGCAGCCAATCAGAGGCAGCAGGTGGGCTTCCCGCCCTCAGGTCGCTCCTGAGGTACTCGCTGCCTGTGCCTTCGGCCGCAGTTCGCGGGGCGGGGTCGGTGTGAGGCAGTGAGATACTTTGTAGGAAGCAGCGGTAAAACGCGGCAGGGATTTCCCCTCTGTTCCTACTCCTTCTGATCTTACACTGCTGTCCACGTTTTTGTTGGGTTTTGTTGTTGTTTGGTGTGGCTTTGTGGGTTTTTTTTTTTTTTTTTTGTGAGTTTTTGTTTTCCTTTCCCTGAAACCCACATTCCCTGTCCATGCTACTTCCAAGCGAGCAACCAGCTCCTAATTCTGTTTTCCTTGTTAGTCTCTGTTCCTTTCATAGCTGGATTTTTTTCTGACGCTGTTACCTAATGCCATGTTACTGATACCTACTGTCAGCCTTCAGTCCCAGCCTTCCTTTATGGCCCCACAATTCACGCTGGCTATGTTTCATTTGCATCAGACACTGCTTGGATAGGATTCTCTTATTTATCTATAAATTTATTTAAGAACAGGTACTCTTACCTTGTACGTACACTAGCAATCACACCGTATATCTGTTCTTGTGCTCCTAGTTACATCAGAATGCCTAATTAATTAAGAGACTTGGTGTTCTAACAAGACCTCTTGCTTGCTTATAACTAGCCCGCGTGATTCCTTTTAGCTTTTAAAACAGAAGGAGTGGGGAAAAAATCCCCTAATACACATGTTGGTCGGTGAAAAATTAGGTTTAGATAGCTAAGCTACAATCTTTGAATCAGAATCCGTAAGAAATGCACAAATTGGTTCAATCAGTTCAACAGTGAAATCCGTTATATTCTCAGAATCACCACTTAGGGGAGGTAACTTGGATTGCTTCCATTCCCCCAACGGACAGAAGGGTTTTCTGTGATCTGCCAGAGGCATAGAGGGAAGAGAGGAAAGGGGAGGGGAAGAAAGGCAGAAGAGGGGAAGGGAGTGGGAGAAGAGGGAGGGGAGAGGAGAGAAAATGGCACTTCTGCACTAGATCAGATGTCTGTGGTCCCCGGTTCATCTGCTGACATCCTTGCAAAGGAGGAATACCAAATGCTTTTCTAAAGGAAATTCAGTCCCAAGTGTATATGTTAGAAGAAGTTCAGAAATTATTCTCACTGAGCCTTTCTTTCAGTCTTCTTGTTCAACTCTTTTATATAAGAACTTTTAAACTAATCCTTTCTCCAAATTTCTTTTAGACAAGTGTTGGAAACACCACAAAACAAGAGAGATGTTTGCAGCTTTAAAGTATCACTCAACAGACTATTCGTACGAGGTGCAGTTTTATCATTTCTCTTATTATTCTGAAAGAACTACGTTGGTAATTCAAAAGATTCAACATGCCTTAAAAAGTGGAGAACTCATGTCTTAGAAATTGTATTTAAGTGAGGTTGTTGAGCTGCGCTGTTGCTGCTGTAACAGTAAGTTTGTTACCTTTTTTTTAATAGAAAGTTAAAGTGCAATTTTGGCGAAACAGAAGACCGTGTTTCATTTTTATGGATAGTCTGTTACATTTATGATGGTGCTTCATGGCCTGTTACTCAGAGCTTCCTTTGAAGTGTGCGCCATACCTTCTAATGCATACAATTCAATTAGTCACCTTTTTGGAGAACTAATTCAATTTTCTAGTTACTTTAGTGTGTTCTAGAACAGTACTACAGTTCCGCTTTCTTTCCATCTGCATCCGTGTGATGTTACCAGTTGCTTATCATTTGGTGCACTGTCAAGCAGAGTGCTGCTTTGCCTAGAGGGGATACTTGTAGCATGCAAGTAGAAGAATGTGGTCGTGAGACGTGATACCTTCAAGAATTCAGGAAGAGTGCAAGTGCACTTGCAAGTAGGCCTTGCACATAGCTGGAGAAATGTAGCTCTGAACAGGTCTAGAATAGTACAAATATTTTCAGGTAGACTGAGATCCACGCTATGCAGTACCTTTCCTCAGAGTGCAGAAGGTATTCTCCATAGCATCTCTGTTTGTGCCTACTGCTTTCTTAGATTGTAGCATCAAAACCTTTTTCTGTTGTAATTCCAACACCATTTCAGTTTGCATTTCAGTATTTGTGTGAAAATCTTCCAGCGTCATTCCATTCAGTTTGATCTCCAGGTGATTCTGTAGCATTTGTGAATAAGAAATGTGCTATGTTAGCAAAACATGTAAAGGGCCATTATGAAAATAACTAGATTTGTGCCTTTTCCTTCCTGAATTTTGAGGACTCAGGCACTGCTGATAGTGGGATAAATGAAAAGAGGCAGAAGGTTAGTGTTAGGTAACTTGCTGACTGGCTACAGCAACTACGCACACTGTAGTATCAGCAGAAGCTAATGGATGTGGTCATAAAAGTGAGGGTGTGCTGGATCTGACTGTATGAAGGCTATGCTGTTTTAAAACCACCGTTTCTCATTCCATGCTTATGCTTAGTTTCTACCGTCCTGCTAGAGAATATGTAATAGTTAAGTGAACTTTGCAGGGATTTGTTTTATCAAGTACACTTGCTTAATACTTCCAATTTTAGGAAATGGTGGAATTTGATGGAAGACTCAAACTCTGATTTCTGCAAATATACAGCTGAGCTCAATGTGGTATCCTTCCCTGGATGTCCTTTTTGTGAATTTTTATAAACCCCAAGTATAGTTTTTCCAACTGCCCATTTTAAATAAATACTTGAAGAAAGGTGCCTTTCAGCTAGGTTCCTCAAGCTACTGAGCATTGTAGGTGTGATTACAGAGTCATCTTTAGAAGTCTGGTGTTCTCTTACATCATAAGCTGATGATACAAGCAAGCTGTACAGGACTGTAAAAAAGATATTTTGTAGATATTTTGTTTAAAAGAGAAATGTGTAGAGACCATTACACTTCCTTGAGAAATAGCAGTAAGTATTCATTAACTGAATGATTTATCCATTAATAGTCTTTTTGAAAAGCAGGTATGTAGTTGAGACTGACAAAAAAGGTTATTTTGTAGCAGAATTTATAAATTCAACTTATTTTTTAAAAGGCCGCCATGCGTGCAGACAGTCCTAGGATGGATTTGCTCCACTTTGCAAATGTCAGCAATTGAAAATAAACATAATTCTAGGCTATTAAGCTGAAGGTATCCTTAGCAGAACTGCGTACTGGTGTTAACGATTTCTTTCTGATCCCTGACACTTTATTGCTTGCATTTACTTGTTCAACAGTTTCTACTTGAACTCTAGCAGCTGGTTTATCTTTAACCTCAGAGTGTTCTGAGAACTGTTATGTCACAGTCATTATAGCTTGTTTTAATGACAGGAAAGGTCATCATCAGCTTTATTCTGTGATCTGTGCCAGGAAGTTCACTAGCTGTCCTTCACTTTATGGCAAATGTGGCTGTATTAATAGTAACTTCAATGGAGATTACTTAGGCTGATATATGGCCAGTCTGAGTTCCAGTTGATTGTTTCTGCCAGCTTTATTCAGAATTAGTAGAGAAGATCCCTGAATAAACATAGCGTTTTACCTTAGACAAAAAAAAAAAAAAAAAAGTTATTACATCAATGTGGTGCTTCAAAATTTTTGCAAGGGTTTTCTAAAGAGAAGATGGCAAAATGGTAATCTTTTTTTTTTTTTTTTTTTTTGCCTATTTCTTAGGATTGACTGTCATTATCAATTCTGGCAGTTTAAAATATCTGACAGGATTAAACTGATAAGGAAAAAGAAGTTATAATTATGACCTTTGACAGAACTGAGTTTTACGTTCTCTGAATACTTGAGGGCTAATGTTACAATCCACATCCTTTCCCCTTCTTATCCCTTCCACTTTCTTTTTCTTTATTCTGTCTTAGCGAGTTCAGGAAGGTTTCCACTATGCTGACAGCATAGTTCTGGTAGTAATGCAGGTCAGTGACCAATCTTTAGTTTGTCATCTGAGATGTCCAACTATACAAACTGTAACAGGTTTGACAGCATATGCAGAAACAGGTGGACATCTCCTCAACCTGAAGCAACAGAATTGAAGTCAAGCCATGACTAAGAGCTGGAAGAGTTTTCTGGTCTTACATGTAACACTTTCCCACATTTCTGTAGTTAGATGTCTTTTCCAATATGCCTTTTGTAGAACAGAGTTTTGGACAGCAACTTCTTCCTAGACTATAAGCTTGTCAAATCCAAACCCCCTACGTAAGTATTATTTTTCTCAGCTTCCTAAAGACACTGATTTTTCTGGAGTTCTCTACTGTTTATACAGTAATGCATGTAGAAATTTTGACAGAATAATTGTAGGACATTTTATTGAAGATGGTCTTGAATGAGAAGCCAGCATAGTTGACATGTAACTGTTAAATTCTAGGATTTAGTTGATCACAGCTATGTTTCCCCGCTATATTTTGTGAAGGTAAAATGAATCACTAACTAATAATAACAAAATAACAATGACCAATATCAAAAGTAGCCTTTTGTTCTTTCATAATGGGGCATGAAAAGAGAGGCTTTAGAACGTTTGGGCACTTAGAGCAACCGCAGTTGGAGTCATGTTAAATCCTTTCTAGTTAGCTTATGCACACATGTGCCTGTCCTGGAGGCCAGTGCAAATTATGATGATAATCACCCCTGACTGCATAAGCAAAGTTTAAGTCAGTATAACTGAGCATATGCCAAGTTTTGTGTACGTAGAACTGTAGATTAAAAGTTAATATCAGATCTGGCAAATATTAATATCTTTGTTTGGACTGTGTGTTAGTTTCACAGAAACATAAAACTTAGACATAAAATATGTTTTAGTAGTTGACACTTGAAAACAGTGGGTCCAAAGGTGTAGTGCACAAAAAGAAGACAAATACAAGTGTGTCATCTCATCATCTTATCACATGCCTGTTTTTGTGTGTGCAGAGTGTTGCAAGGCAAAAATATACCATCTGTAGATTGTCACTTTGCTTTCCTCCCCATTTACGACAACATGAAAAGTATCATCTGACTGGACTTTTTGCTCATGATAAGTACAGAAGGCCCTGGACAAGAAGTAAGTCGTCTGGTTTAGTTTAAATTCACCATGTATGGACATAAAAGTTTCTGTTTGGGCATGATATAATGTAGTATGATATGAAAAAATATATTTCCAGAATAGCAGTCATATAGCATTTGAAAGTAGGATTTGTTCATCTCCTAAGCAGAAATTGATAGGTAATGGCAGTATTTGATCAGATTGTCAAAATCTCTGTAAATCTTCCTGCTGAATTAATCAAATACACATGTCAGGAGACATACTGTTGTGCAAGAAAATTGTCTAAATATGTAAGGAAAAGAAATCTGTTCAGTTGGGAGAGTTCTGGAAGACGACGCTGAAATTTTTGAAAAAATGGGTATTTTCAAGCACAGAGGTAAAAATACATGAATTTAGATAAAAATATTTGTGTATTTCTGGTTTATTTTCATTCACTTGAAAACAGTAGAAGCAATGGTCTTTGCCTCTTCTATATATGTTAGCTGCAGTTTAACCTTTGCAACGATTTGATCTCTATTTAACAATGATTTTTTTTATTTTTATGTGATTCTTTTTTATCCGTTCCTTTCTCAGTTACTTCAGCACAGAATGTGATTGCTGTTTCAGTATTGGATCAGTGGAAGAAAAGTTTATCTGTGGAGGATTTCCTGGAAAAGTCAGTAACCCTATCTTTAAAGCATATATGTTTCCTTTAATATCATTCAGCTACTTTGTGAGTGATAAGTTAGTGATAACAGAAGATGGAAATGTCTTTTGGTGGTACCAACTGGTCAGTGCAGTGGAGCTGTTCTGGGATACAGCTTAAAGATGACTTATTTACTAAAAGTAGTACTATGAGGGCAGCTTTGAAAGTACTGCCTCCTGTTCTGTGGTTTTTGCCCAGGATGCCATAGGTACTGGTGGTGGTATCACAATACAGACTGAACCTTCTGCCAGCATTCTGTTACATTTTGTTGCTTTGTGATGGATGGCAGCAGAGGACAGTCTTACAAAAAGGTCTTCTGACATAGAAGTGTGTATGAAGCAAAGGTGTGGAATTGGTTTCCTTCATGCAAGAAAAAAAAAAAATGGCACCCATTGATATCCTTCAGTTTCTGCTGAATGTTTTTGGAGACCAAACAGTGGATGTGAGCACAGTGAGCAGTGGATGGTACATTTCACAAGCAAACTTGCTGAGAGTGCACTCAATCCCACTATCCACTATCACTATCCAAATTATTGATAAAATTATTGAAGAGGATTAGTCCCAAAATGGACCCCTGTGGGACACCACTTGTGACTGGCCTGTACCTGGACATAGAGCCACTGACTACATCTCAGCAGCTTGCTTAGCTGTGATTTAATAAAATAAGACTCTCATTTGACACAGTGTTCAAAGTTCTATGGATTTTCAAAGGCTTATACCTCATTTAAGTTTGGGCATTTATTGTTACCATTACCACACAGTTATCACTCCTGAGCTGTATACTACTTGTACTTGCAAAACAACTTTTGAACTGTGCTGCATTGTGAAATGTTTGGGGGGAAGAAAGTAGCAGATACTCCTCTCTGTCACTGGCTAAACATGAAGTTTTATGCTGAAATTAAGAGATGCTCTCTTGTACTCTATACTGATGCCATTTATGCGATTAACCTCCAGATGGCTAGCAAATGCCAAGACTGTGTAGTGCAATAGGTTAGTAGAATTCTGAGTAAATCAACAAGATGAACAGATGAGGAATCTGTTGTCCGAAATTAGAATACTAGTAACAGCTATTATATACAAGCAGAAAACCTGGGTTCTTCAGAATTGTCAGCACCATCTGTCAGAGTCAGTTTATAGTTCATTCGATGTATGTAGATAACGGAGCTTTAAGATGGCTGAATTTTAATTAAAAATGACAAATATTTTATCCAATGTATAGCTAATGCAGAACTGTGATTTAAAAAAAAAAGGTTGTCTAATGACTTTGATATTTATTTGGTCTTTTCTCTCTGTCAGATAGTATTAACACTGACATCAGTACAAAGAGATACATGAAAATGAGATGTTTTTGCTTCTTCAATTATACTGTATTTCATCTTCAACAGTTGCTGCTGTGCGTGTAATTTCTGTATGATATATGAAAGATACATATACATTCAACCCAGCAGCTTTTTCAGTCATAAGTGCTATGACAACAGTAATTTTGATGCTTTTTTCCCAGCTGTTGTCCTTTGATGAATTTAATGCTGAGATTAAGTTTGAAGAGTTTAATCTTTGGAGAGAACTAAATATGAATATTGGCAGTTGATCTTTGTATTTATATTTGAATAATGATAACAACTCTAAAATTGTTGTGACCAAATACAGTGACTATGAAAGCTCTTAATTTTGTGAATGCCTTTGATACATTCAGGAGTCAAGGATGCTATGAAAATTTCTTAGAGTTGTTCAAGTACTGGAATGTTTTTTCTGCTTTTTAGGAAGCCAATCAGTTCTGTAGGGTTCCATATCAATAATGAATTAATGGAAGTTATTCCAAGTTCAAATCCCAATTCTCAAACTGACACAGAAACACATTATTTACTTGAGAAGGTTGTTTGTAAGGAAGTATCAACTCCAGAGAAATATTTGAAGACTGACTGTGCCAATGAACTTAAGAAACAGTGGCAAGGTAAGGTGTTTAATATTTTCTAACTTTTTACAAAACTTAACTTGTAAACTTCCTTTTTTTATTTTTTATTTTTTTTTATTTTTTTTTTGTTTATGACTCATGGATCTTTGAAGAGATAGTTTGGGTGATCACATTACTTGCAATTGCAGAAGTTGTAACCATTTAGGATATTTTTTTTTTTCAATGGAGAAGTGGAGCTGGACAGGTCATAATAGCACATGGCAGAAAGTGAACCCAAAGTATTACGATAAACAGATCTTGTTAGGCATTGGTCAAAATGCTAATGATCCTTTGTACCTCAATAAAGTTAGATCCCTGAGGCATATACTTCTAGCATATCAAGGTGACAAAGAATTGAGCAGTTTCTGCTTTGTTCCTGGGATTAAGGTATTTCAAATTGAGTAATGTGCCTTTGTGTCTTCAAAAATGTTCTGAGCCCTAGTGGGTATGATTCATTCTGATTGCAGAAACAAAATGTTGAGAATTTTTTTATTTGACTGTATTATGACATATTATTCTGAACTATCAGGTTTTGTTGTTGTCTATCAGTAAACTAGATTACAATAGGAAAGCAAAGTAACTTAATCATTTACTCGGGCTGCTGCACAGCCACATAGAGGGTGCAAGTGGTTCTTGTGAGGTTGTACAAGATAATATTCACTAGGGAAATACTATCAACAATACAACTGTTTTACAGTTAGTAATTCTCAGTTCGTTTCCTTAAGCAAGTACCTGATTTTCATCCAGATATGTGGTATGTAACAGAATATTTCAGTCATTAATGAAGTTCTCTATATTATGTAGATTGCTCCAAAAGTAATGTCTCCTGTTTCTCTCTGTGGAAATTACAACAACTACAAAGAGCACAACAGCACTTTTTAATAGAGCAAACTGAGCTCTACAAAACACTGTTTTGTCAGCCTGTCCCTCTGCTGCTGTCTGTTGCATGGCGATGTAATGGAATATTGGTGGGAAGGTTCTGCGTGTATGTACTGCCATGTCACCATCATCCACCTCTGACCTTGTGGGAGAACATAGTAAAATAGGAGGCATTACTTTCAGAGCAGCCCTCGTATTTGTCTACAAAGAATAAAAAGAATTTGTGTGCTTTCCCATGCTTCAACTTATAACTTTTTGGAAACAAGCAAGCCTCTCAATGGAGGTAAATTTCCATGGGAAGGAGGAGTTCCTAAGGAAAAAAAGAATCTTTTTTTTTTTATCTTATTTTTGTTTGGTTTTTTTGTTTGTTTGTTTAGTTTTGTTTTTTATTTTTTGCTTTTTTTTTTTTTTTTAGGATTTACAGATAATTATTGTACTTAAACAGAAGTAAGGAAGCAAACTGAAAGTACTGTATTATCTTTTTATGAGAGGACATTGTCAACAGTTTGCAGGCCTGTTTGGTCCAGTTCCGTGACTAATAAGAAATGGGAAAGGGTAGGGAAATGGGCCTAAAACAAAACAGCAGCAATGGTCTGAGAGGGAAAGCTAATTTAGTAAATGTAAGAATGCCATGACAGCACAATATAATTGGAATTGAAGCTAATAAATCGAATAAAATGAGAGTGTCCAAAAACCAGAATGCTGAAGGAGATGGCTAGGGAGCAGACATGAGCAGAAATGAGCAGAAAAGGAAAAGGGGACATCTTGTGACCTGCAAATAGTTTTATCTTTCCCTCTGAATGGAAAACAGAAACAGAACAGTGAACAGTCCTCTGCAATACGTAGTTCTTCTCTTCTGAGACTGATATATTTGGAACTATTGAAAATCCACAGAACTGCAGCATTAACTCTTAAACTCTCAGTGCCCTACATGGTGTTATGATGTGGAATACTGGAAACAAAAATCATTAAACCATGACAGACATCAGGCTATTCACTAGTCTTTCGACAAGCTTATTGAAATATCTGATCAACAGTTACCTATCAGCATAAACACTGCATTACTTCAAGAAATTTTTATTAACTATTGTCAAATTGAAGAAGGAAATCTTTGCCAAAGGCTGATCTGTGAGGGAAGTGTTTACTCAAACAATTTTTATATTTCTCATTTTGAAAGATTTTAAAGCTATTTAGTGTCAGTGAAGACCTGCTAATTGATGCTGACTAGTCTGTTGGTAGCATACAACCATTTAAGTTTTCAGAAAAAGGATGAAGACATATACAGTGAATACCAAAACACAGAAATTTACTCATAGGTTAATGTTACTAGAACTGGAATGTTAAGAGTGATGCTGTGTGACTTGATTGAAAAAAATGAACAGTGTCAAATTAAGAAAGAACATGATAGAGAATTTTAAATTATAATTGATAACTTTATTTTAATTAAAATGTAATTCTAATTATATTGCTAGATATTGTTTTATTTTTTCTACCAGCCTGTGTGTATCAAAATATGTAATAGTTATTCCTGCCAATATAAGTTCAAAAGAAGTAAAAGTCATTAATTTCTTCTTTCCTGAAAACATCATCATTTCGCAACCCCTATATATGTAGTTTTTTGGGTTTTTTTTCAGTAAGTTTATCATGGTTGCAGAACTAGTGAATCCACATTTCCTTTTAGATGTAATGGACGCATTACCTCGTTACTGCCTGTTGAAATGTATAAGCCTGTTACAAATTGCACTGGACTAAGTTACTCAGCCAAAACCTACCTTAAAAGATCCTTATGACACTTGATAATGCAAAGGGAATGAAAATAAAGTAGTTTTTCTTTCCAATGAGTGTTAACGTGAAAGCAAAGAAAAAAAAAAATGAAGAAAATCAAAACTTATTGGTTGGAGCACTGGAAATATGGACTAAGTTGCATTTAGTACCTTAAAACTCTAAAATATTTATATTAAGAAATCATTGTTGCTTTGTTAATATCTATAGCATTTTGACTGTCGCTCAACAATTCTTCTGATCATTGTTTTTCTTATTTTTCTTCAGATCTTCATGTTGGAGATGAATTTGTTTTTGTTGATAATCTCAAAAACTATCGTAAAAAACTTCCTAGTTTGTCTACACTTCTGGGCAGACTAAAATTTTTTTGTGTGAGAGATCCTCTTTTTGATTCTGAAGGACAGAATTTAACAGAAGAGAACATTTTTAGGTATCTACAAATTGAGTTACATAAAATATAAATACTAACTTTTAAGTAAAGCCATTAACAGTTTAGCATATTTCATATATTAACCTTTTATCTAATTCAACAAGTAAAGATTTCAGCTTTTCTTCTCCCATAGAAAAGATTAATAGGATAAAATTTATATATACTATTTAAAACAATGTGAATAAATGAAGTCATGTCATTATTACACTTTACAAGTATTAATGTGCTCAGGACTTTAGCCTTTGCTAGAAGAATGTCCATTTTCAAGAGATCTCATGTTCCCCGTGGCTCGACTCCTCTCTGTAAAATTCCATTAAATTTAGTTGAGTCATGATTTTACTCATGCTTCCATATTCTTTCTTTCCTTCCTCTCTGTCATGCTGTCTGTAAAACCATTATTTTATCCCCCTGAGTTGCAGTTTTCAACTTTGAATATTATTGCTCTGGTTTTACTTGTTTTCATGTTGTTTGGTTGGTTGAATTTAATTGGTAGGTGTCAATATCAGGGATTTGAGCAAATTGGATCATGAAAGCATTGAAGGTATATTCAGAATGTGTTCAATATTTTCTAAATATATTAATCTATGTATTCCTGAAGTCTGGATAAATTTTGTGCTGATTCACTCCATGTCTGGATGACTTGTGTAACTTTGCACTTGGCAGGGTTGCTGGATTCACAAGCAAGGTTAAGTAGAATTTAGCTAATTTAATTGCACCTACATAATAACAGAACAAGGATGAGTTATTTTCCTGGGGTTTTTTTTTTTTTTTTTTGGAACATGTTCTTCCAGTGAGTGCTAGGCTTAAGGCATTGTGCATTTGTAGAATTTAGTGAATTTCCTCTTGAGAAAACGTAATCCAAATTTCCCTATAACTTTCAGGAGTAACAGTCACATGGGAAAAAAATGTCAGTGTGAACTTTTAGAAAACTATCTCTGACCTGGTGATGCACAGCCAGCAAGGCACCAAATATATATATCATGGTGGGCGCCCTAGTCACCTGGTAGTGCACCCAGGGAGACTCAGGTAGATGAAGATCCATTTAGAAAAATTTCAAATTAATGTAAAGTTAGGTGATTATCTCAAAGCTAGATATGGATGC
This sequence comes from Oreortyx pictus, assembly GCA_036925125.1. Taxonomy (NCBI): domain Eukaryota; kingdom Metazoa; phylum Chordata; class Aves; order Galliformes; family Odontophoridae; genus Oreortyx; species Oreortyx pictus. The sequence continues at coordinate 18,798,668 of JAUPFR010000004.1, forward strand.
ATTTTTACTCTTCAATCTACAGTTTTCCTCTACAAAGATAGTGGTACCAGGGGTGTGTGAAAAAGCTGTCCCCCTAGAAGAGTCATGCCTTTCATAGTTTTACCACCCTACGAAGGCCGCAAGAGGCAGGTCCAATGAACAGGTTTCTTTCTGCTTGAAAAATCTTTAGCCCTGTCATTGTGTTGTTGCTTTAAGTGGATAGTAATAGTCTGACTCTTACTTGCCATTTTAGAATATTATCACTTAAATCAAGGAAAATACCTTTTTCTCTTTAATAGACAGCACATTCTACTTTTCTAGTACACCAAAGATTCCTGAAAATAGGAATGAAAAGCGACTGAAATAAAATAATATCATTGTAGGTTACAGAAATTTTGTGTAAAGCATGAAATCTTAGAAGAAAAATGAATCTGCAGATTTTCCAGGAAGCAAGCAGTTTCACTAGACAGGGCAGTTATAAATAGGAACAATTTTTAAAAAATAGTTTTGTTTTTTTTCTGTAGTTTTTTTTAAGACAGGTCCAAATAAGTGGTACTACTTTGTATGTAATGTACACTTCTTGAAAAACAATTGTGTGTAATTATGTTTTGTTAAAACATGCCTTGGAAGCTACAAGTGTAGATTTATAAAAAAATAACTTTTGCCACATATCTAGTTGTCAAAGCACTGCTAATATTTTCAGTCTTAGATATGAACTAATCACTTGCTTTATTTTCTGACCTTTTAAAGGGAATGTTTGACTTTCCAAAATGAAATAGAAATGCTGGAGAGAAAGAAAGACTTCCAAGGAATTAAGGAGGACTTCTGTACAACACCACTAAAAGATAAAGAGGTATTACAATGTTGTCTCTGCCAAATTATTTTATTAGTGATTGCTTTATGTGTATTAATGCTTGTTTATCTGCTGGTAATTTTATTGAGGTTTTTTTTTTATATTTGGTAAGTATTCAAAGCCTCTTGTTTCTGAGGTTAGAAAAACACTGGCATTATTTGCATATTATTATTTTTTCATACAATTGTTAGGAATCTTCAGTCTATTAAATTGTTCCTACTGAATACTGACATGTTGGTAGATTTCTGTATGTGGTGTTGCACTGGAAGTTAAACTTAATTGGAATAGAAAGTCATGGTATGTCTATAGAAAAAGGGGAGGCTCTAATGCATGCTGTGGAACCAAGCTTCTTTTCTGAGGAAACAAAATGAAAATCAAGTTTAACTCTTTTTCTTTTTTTTAATATTCTACCAAAAAAAGATTCGGTTAAACAAATGAGGATTTTACTTGATTCAGAAATACCTTTTTAGATCCACTCTTTTTACTGCACTCATTCATCTGGAAGAATCATACACTGTCATTTTTCTGTGTATTGAACAAAGTTTTGTGTCTGCCGTGTATATTTCATGTGTCTTCTTTCTTAAAATTTCTGAGATCAGGTTATAGTCATTTTAATTTAATTAACTATTTCAAGACTTTTTCCAAGTTAAGACTGAACAGTATTGCCAAAGGATATTTAAAATTTACTTACCGCTCTGTGGGGATTAATATTTTTCAGTATTTCATGCTGTCTTATGAGTTAGAATTCTGCAAAAGCAGCAACAGCAAATCAGACTCCATTAAGAACCCGTCATATTTGGAATTGAAAAAGTTATTAAATTTAGCTCCAGAAACTATGGCTGATGAAAATATGTGTGAAGATGTGATCAAAGATGGTGAGAGCTGGTTTTCTTAAATGCTTTACCCATTTGTTCTTACAGGCTAAACTATGCCATACCCAAATTTCAAAGTTTTAGAAAGGTCTCATGAAATAGTCAAGGGGAAATGGCTTGTGCCATTTGGTTCAGTCCTCAGTTATGTTGTAAACTTGAAAGTGAACATGAAGCATGATATCTGTTATTCTGTTATTATGGTTATTTTATGTTATGTATTATTATCTGTAATTAAGTTTACTTCCAGGGACATCTTCAAGAAGATTGTATGTAATATATTCATGCCATATAAATTACTTGAATTACATAGTAACTGCAAATGCAAAAGAACATTTCTATGGGAAAAGGGGTAAATATTCCCATGGACAACAGAAATAGTCTAAATGACAGTAGCAACTTCTTTAAAGCAGGTTAATAGAAGTTACTAAAGGCTTTTACACTACAGATAATTGTGACTTAATGACACTTGCTGGCTATTGCACTTGTATCTATGGAAGTACTTTGTGTAGTTAAGGGAAAAAGACACTGCCTGGTACTTTTTATTTTGAGCTGAAAAATTAAAAAAAATTATAAATAAACTTGTGTTAGTTTTGGCAAACAAGTGAGGAAAACTGCTTCTTTTTTGGGGGTGCAGTTTAGAGTAAAGCTGTCACTTACTGAAGGTAGGAACAGAACTTTAAAACAACATTTGCACAGGGCAGTTTCATATTCACTTATCTGATACATATAGTACGTTAAATTTTACATGTCATATTCCACTACTAAGCTAAATGCAGATGTTTGAGGATTTTGTATCTAAAATAAAAAGGAATAGATTGACATTCATTTTAGTCCTCATCCAGTAGCAAGAGAATCTGCATACACAAATGCTTAGTGAACTACATTTAGGCTACCTACTTGTTGCAGAAATCATGTCACTAGTAATAAAAGGGCTGAGTGGTTCAGATGACTACTATAGTATATTGCAGTTGTCTTCCAGCACCTTTAAGGGACAAGACTGGGCACTGTTCTGATCAATAAGTCACTGATTTATGGCACTTGGTGTTACCGAGCATAATGGTAATTTTCCATAGTGATAAATTATGGAGATCCAGCAAGGAGATTTTTTTCAATTGCTTTGACAGGAAAGATCAATAACTGATTAATTTGTGGCATCTTTTAAAATCTGTTTTCAGATCTCAAAGAAAAAGTCGTGAACAAAATGGAAGTTTCCAAATACTGTCCTACTTCAGTGGTTAGGTCCAATAACAGCATAAGCATGTTGGAAATCTCTGAATCAGGTAAGAAGACCTACAACCAATACTGATGCTTCAAATGAATTCTTCAAGTGATTGTCTCTATATTATGTTCTTGGGAGCATGTGTGACCCAATTACTTAAAATAAGAACATTTGGCTTGGGTTATCTATTTTGTACCTTCACCATAGATGGGTAGAGGAACCAAGCTCCTTTCAAGAATGCTGAAAGCTAACGACAACCAGCTTTAGGTTCTTTAAATTTCTTTTGGCTAACGTTCGCATTTAATTAGCCTTTGTGTGTTGTTGTTTTTTTATTTTGCAACTTATCTACTCACAGAGGTCAGAGGAAAGGGAAGTCAAATTGATTACGATTTTGGAGTGAAAGAGTGCCATTTAAAGTTTAAGTCCTAGTGTAAATACTTTCAAAGAATGGTGCTGGAGGACAAATCTGGGAGAAGTGCCAAGGTCAGGTGTTCCAGAGGTTCAAAACTACTGGACAGGCATTTTGGTTGGCAGGTGGTTCAGTAATGCTGTGTGACTGAGATGTGAAGTCATTGAAGCTGTTTTCCACAGAAATAAACTGAAAATGTTGAGGAGTTGAAACATGTAGGTTAAAACTTTGCTTTTCTTATTGCTGGAATCAGGAACTTTCATTCTGGCAGACCTGAACAGAAAGTGACATTTGAAACTCATTGTGTCCTGGGAGAAGTGGTAATACTCGAATAAACAGTATTTAAATGAATAATGATTAGGATGGTTGGACTATATGATCTTAGCGGTCTTTGCTAATGACTATGATTCTATAATTTCTCGTTCTAATGTATGTTCTATCTTGCAGAAAGTCTACCCATTTTTCTATTGGGCAGTAACAGCATTCTCCTACAGTACACATCCAAGTGCTAATTCTCCGTCCAGCATTTATAAATATTCTTGGTTGATTCTGTGTTTTCTTCAGATCCAAAACCATATTTTTATCTTAGTTTTACTGTGATATAAAGAAGACTGATGTCTTTCTCCTTCAGACTAATAGCTTCTTGTTCCTGACACTGTTGTAGAGGCATTTTGGTGAGAGCAATCACACCAGCTTGAAGTGCCTGATATGCAGGGGGTTTGACTTGGGTTTCTAGGTTTTCCCATCAAGACAAAGTTAAACTTAATTTCCCTCTGGAGATTATTGCCCCTCAAGATCAACTTTAATCTGAACCCACTAAACTAGCTGCCTGCTCTTTACTTGAAGTGCTTGTGATAAGCAGAAGAAGTTGAAGTACAGTTTGTTTGAGAAATCTGGGACTCTTGTGAATATGGTAATAACAAGGTGGCTATGGCCATACCTAGGATCTTGTCTGTTCTTCCAGTATAGAGGAGTAGGCAAAACATCTTGAATTGTTTTTTAAAAGAAAGTGACGTTTATCATTCTTACCAATTTGCTGGCTGAGATCTATTGAATCAGGCAAAATTCAGTCACTTCAGCTTACGTGTCTTTGTTCACAGATCTGTAGGCTTGACATCTGCAAACCCAAATGCATCACTAACACTGTTTCCTAATGGAAGTTCCTATATCCGGAGTCAAATTTCAACAAAGAAACCTTAGTATTCTCCTCTTTCTTCATTTTGCTGCATGTGTTAACAGAAGCACAACATATTTGCTTAGACTCCAAGAAGAACCAGTCATAAAATAATGGCATTTTTTTATCAGTGTTTCTTTCTTTATTGACCTCTCTTGCTAGTTATGGGGATTATTTTTTTATAAAGGAGATGAGAGTCAAGAAAAGTCACTCGTTTGTTGTTTTTTTTTTATTTGTTATTAGAAAGTAGATAACACTCCCAAGTGTAGGCAATGTTTAACTAATGTAGTGGGTCAAAACGTTCCTATCTCAAGGGCAGAATAATTAGATGAGAGTGAATAATAATAATGAACAGTGTAGCTAAAGGAAAAATAATTGTTCTTTATGTCAGAAATCTTGCTGTCCTGAGATAAGCTCCTATCCCATTCAAGAAAAATGGTTAAATTTGTTTCTTGACACTGAAAAGAAAATAGTGAATCTGAAGTTCACAGCTGATGTTTGCTGAGCTATTTTTGGTCTAACTGAGAAAGTAATTATACTATTTGGAAATCTGTTTCTTTCTTTCGTAACAATTTTAATTTCTTACTTTTTGATGTATGCTGTTTGATCTATGATTCAATGATTCTCTGTCTAATGCTATCCAGTATCCTTCCTGCCATACAATCTGCTTGTAAATTTGGACAGCAAGCAGCTGTGAGCAGCTGGGCAGGTGGCTGATTCATAGATTACTGGGTGCCAGCGGCATAGCAGTGTGCTTGTGATGATTACAGCTGCTTACAGCCTGTTGCAATGAATAGGGAACTTTTTACAAATGTTTTTCTGTAAGGAGGCGCTAATTTAATTCCAATTTTTCCGGATGTTAATTCTCGCAGAACATGGAAGAATTGTTGGGTTTTGCTGTTTGGTTGTTTTTTGTGATCTCTGCTTTCTGATCAAACATAATTAGCAATACTATTAGAAGAGTGCTAGACAGATGAATACCGAGCCAATCATATAGACCTCCAATTTTTATGGAATTATACCAAAAACGCACCAAGTTTCTAATTCTGTATCAGATTTTAATTGAAAGAAATAATGATTAGTAAAAAAAAACCTTGTAAAAATGACTCATACTATACACTGCTTTTAGAAAACAGTGCTGTGATTCATTTCAGTGGTGACACCTATAAATTAAAATGACATCTAACTCTTTTAAAAAATGTTATTATTTATAAGCCTGAAGTTTATTCCTCAATTTTCTGGGTCTATTTCGTTATATGTTCACTTTTACAGCCACCTCAAAATTGTCTGATCTCTCCAATCTAAATAGTTTCACCTGTGTGGGAAATAAGAATGCCAACAGTGGTTGTCACTTAACATCGAACTTCACCCATAACACCTTGTGATTTAATCCTAACCATTATCTATCTTACATGGGAAGAGTAGGTAGCCAGAATTACACTACAGAATGAGTAAGGAAATGTAATGCCTGTACATTAGTATCTCCAAACTAACTGGGAATTAAATATGTCATTAAAATATTACAAATGTTAGTGCAGAACTTCCTCAGTGTAAAATTTCTAACTTTGTGTTTCATTCACATGAAGCCTTGTGAACTGCATTAGATTTTTCTGATTTGGATGGGGTTTTATACATTCTCTAGCCAACCACATGTCATATCTGAAAGCTGAAATTGAAGTACCTTTAACTCCTTTGTGCAAACAACAAAGACCACAGCTGAATTTTCTATATGAAGGACTTCAAGAAGAACTTAATCCTCTTTTTGGTAACAGGTAATGAAAACTTTATAATAATAAATTATGTCATAAATATACTCTAAACCGTAAATCCTTAAAATTAGTGTAAAAATGGCTATTTGTGAAGTGGTAGTGATGTGCAGTAAGACAGTTAAAATATTTTGTCTTAGAGTGTAAACAATGTGAGTTACCCCTATTTGTGGTCTTTTTCAACAGAACTTGAAAAAAGAAACCACAGTTTCTATGGTAACCCTCTTTCTCCTGAGAGACTTGATAGACTGAAAATCCATTCTCATTTTTGGAATAGACAATAGTAAATATTTATATGCAGCATGTATGTGTATATATATATATATATATATCAACATATTTATTTATGCATATACCAAGTATCTACATTTACCAAGAATCACCTACCAGAAGAGTTTCTGAAGAAAGTATTTTCTGTGGTCTGGGGGTACACATAGCAGTGGAATTTAAGCCTTTTTATACTGACATAGAATCAAGATGGCTTCATCCTTTCCTTTTTATCTTGTTGTAAGACTAGCATTTTTTGTCTTCCTCTTTTGCTTATACAGAAGGGCTTTAAATACCTTTTTTGGAAGGGAGTGCAATCTAGAGACAGTTCTTACTCAGCACCACTTTTCTTCATGAAAAGGGCTTGATATCTTCTCTCACATCTTCCTTCTTACAATGGTGTTGTACAAAATGATGTCTTACATAAACAAGAAAAAATGAATGAATGTATGAACATGAAATGTAGAGGGATGGTGTATCTTTAGAAGTAGTTTTGTATAGATCAATCAGTTCTAATATTCAACAGATAATACTGTTAAACTTCACACTTCTAAGTCTTCTTTTATCTCCTTTTTAGTATTTTGATTACAGAGCCCTCTATGGAATACTTAGACTCTTTGGTATGGCAATCAGAGAAGTACTGGGATAATGTGATCTCTCTTTTACTTGTTGGTAAGGAAATAAGGAACTTCTAATTTATGTTGAATATTTCCACATATATTGAGAAAATGTAGTGAAAAAGATAATGTTATAATAAAGAGCATGTCTTCTGAACCACTGAGGTTTAACCAGTTAATGTAACTCTCTGGTTTGGATAACCTGACTTTTTAGTAAATATAAATAGTAGCAATATTTATAGTAGCAATATATAGTAGCAATATATAATAGTAGCAAAGAATTTAGCATGTCACATATCCTTCTGTGGAGTTAATTTGAATGAAGAGTTTTGTTTCACTACAAAATGTTCTGTCCACTACTACTAGCTGTACTTAAGAAGTGAGGTAATTTAAAGTTAGTAATAAAATCTATAGAAGTAACTCCATTTTGGATGCTATTTTTCCTAAAGTAATGTTTCAAAATATCTGTCAAGCAATAGAAAATTCTGAAAATTGAAAATATTTGACTTGACAAGAGCTGAATTCACATCATGGAACACAGCAAAAAAAAAAAAAAAAAACCACAGGTGGTTCTGACAGCACCAGAATACTCATTACTAGTAGCTGCTTTGCTTTTAAGTCTCATAATGGGCACTGACTTACAAACAAAAAAAAAAAAAAACTAAGGGAAACGTGTACTACACAGGTCATGACTACCAGGTATTTTCCATTTCCAAGATTACATTCTGCTTATTTTCATTTCTAAATTATTAATATACGTTGATTTCTGTTTTTGTAGAGCATCAGAGATTTAAACTTGAGTCTTGGCGCTATTCTCTCACAGAACTAAAGGAAATGCTCTCAATCAATGTAGAAACGCCAATGTTTATCTCACTAGAGGAGGACTGGTGGCTTCATATGGGATTTGATCTTATTTGCATTGATACTTTGGAGCAATTGAAGAGGGATTCCAATGATACAAACAGTTTACTTTCTACAGAAGTAGAAACATTCACACCATTTTCTACTCATCAGTTAGAAAGTAAGTGTCTTCCTAAAAAAAAAAAAAAAAATAGTGATAAAAAGGCTAAGATAGGAACTGAAGAAGATAGGGATGGTTACATACTTCCAACAGGATGGAAATGAAAGATTTTTTGCTCTTAAGAACAAAATATGACACTATGAAGCAGAAACATTTCTGTAGTTAAGATATACTTCCAGAAAGTTAAAACATCTTGAAGTAACAAAATTGTTTAAATGCACAAAGTTATATTTTCTACAAGTACACAGAGGAAATGTAACCTCTGTCAACCATAGTACTTTTAAATTAAATGATTTCATACATTGCAGCCTGTAGCTTGAGCAGGTGTATTCTTCCTTGGGTAAAAAACAGTCACTGGAGTGCGGCCAAGAAAGGGAAAGCCCTGAAGCACAAGTCTTCAAGGAGAGGTTGAGGGAACTGAGATGGTTCATTCTGGAGAAGTGGAGGCTCAGGGGAGGCCTTATTTCTCTCTACAACTCCCTGAAAGAAGGTTGTAGCAAGGTAGGCCTCTGCTCCTGGGTGACAGCAATATAGGATGAGTGGTAATGGTCTCAAGTTGCATCAGTGTGGGTACAGGTTGGATATTAGGAAAAATTTCTTATCTGAGCAAGTGTCGAGATATTGGAACAGGCTGCCCAGGGAAGTAGTGGTGTCACCATCCATGGAGGTATTCAAGAAGTGTGTAGATGTGGCACTTAAGGACATATTTTAACTGGCTTTTTGGTGATGGAGTAGTGGTTGGACTTGATGATGTTAGAGGTCTTTTCCATTAAGATGATTATTCTACGATTCTGTTCAGAAGGATTCCTTTGGAAATAGTAATTTTGATTTGGAATATTTCGACAAACACCTTTCTGTCCTAAGCAAGTCTGGGTGTCACCAAGCTGTGTAGTGTGGTTGACACACGTGAGAGTTGGAAAGCTGTTCACAGAGGCCAGGACAGGCATGAGTAGTGGACCCAAGTGAACCTCAGGTTCAACATATCCAAGTGCAAAGTCTTGTACCTCGATCACGGCAACCCTCACAATCAGTACAAACTGTGAAATACTAGGATAGAGAACAGCCCTGCCAAAAAGAACTTGGAGGTACTGGTAGATGGGAAGCTGGATGTGACACAGCAGTGTGCCTTCGCTCCCCAGAGTGTCAACCATGTCCCGGGCTGCATCAGAAGTGTGTCCAGCAGTTTGAGAAAGGTGATTCTGTCCCTCTGCTCTGTACTGGTGAGACCTCACCTGTAGCACTGCATCTGGATATGGAGTCCTCAGTTCAGGAGAGAAATGGACCTGTTGGAGTCCATCCAGTGGGGGGCCACAAGAGCGATTCCAAGGTGTGGAACACCTCCCCTGTGAGAACAGGCTGAGAAAGCTGGGGCTGTTCACCCCAGAGAAGACTAGGCTCCAGGGAGGACTGATAGTGGCCTTTAATTGTCTAAAAAGCGGCTATAAGAAAGAAGGGGACAGACTTTTGGGCAGGGTCTGTTGTGAGAGAACAAGGGCAAATGGTTTCAAACTAAAAGAAATTTGGATTGGGTATAAAGGAGAAGTTTTCTCCAATTAAATGTGTTGTATTGCTCTTCTCAGAAAGCAGCTTCTTAGCATGCTCTCCTTAGCAGCAGGAAGAAGCACTTTTGAAAACTGGTAACTTAGCAAAACAGCATGGCCTTCTGATTCTCAGAATTGAACATTTTGACTTAGGATTAGAGTTATCAGTACAAATTTTCTAAAATCAAAATCTGGGAAGACAGAAAAAGGAAATACAAAAATGCTTTCAATCGAAAGTAATTTACTTTGACTAGGATCAATAAAAAAAAAATCTGCATTTCAGCAGAGAAATCAAATTTTATTTTTTAGGATGGCCTGAAGAGAAGAATTCCATGTCAGATCAGGAACTGCTTTCTACTGAAAGACATCAGGTGGATGAAATAAATGATCTTTGCACATCACCACAGACCGTGATGCAGCACTTTGGCCTGCCTATAAATGCTGCATCTTCTCTCAAAATAGACAGAACAAATGCATCTCTGGAAAATGTTGCTGGAGGAAGTATACAAAAGAGTAATATAGAAAAGCCTATTTATTTCTTTAGCCAAAAAGAGGAGACAGACAAATCATTTGCATCCGTCATCTGTAAAGATGTGCCTTTTAAACAGCACAACACTTCTGAGGGTCCAAAGCCTGCATCATTCACACTTGATTCAAAATGGGACAGTGGTGATTCTGATCTGAACGACTTTATAATGCTAAGGTGTAAACACACAATCTCTCAAAGACAGGAAAAAAATGGTGTAGATAGCCCTGAAAAAGGTATGTGAATCATTTTATTCTGCTATTATTCCATTTTCAGTACTGCTCTAATGCCAGTTACCATAGACGCTGGCAGTTCATGTGTTTGAATTATGGGGGAAAAAAATTCAGTTCAGTAGTAAAGTTTTTAAGATCTTTAATGTAGTTAAATTTTCATCTACAGCTCTTGACTTCATTAGATCTTTAGATTTCTTTGTTTTTTGTTTTTTTTGTTTGTTTGTTTGTTTTGTAGATTTTTTGTGTTGTTTGGTTGATTTTGTCTTTTCTTGTTTTTTGTTGGTGGTGGTATTTTTGTTCTATTATTGTATTGTAATAAGTGTTTATTCCTGTTCTGAAGAGTTACTTTAAATGGTTCTTACTCCAGAAGATCTGAATGACAGGCTGCAATTACTTACTGTGTGGGTGCCAGAACCCTGGCACAGACTGCCCAAATGCTGTGGAGTTTCCTCCATGGAGATCCCCAAAGGGGCCTGGATGTGGTCCTAGGCATCCTGCTCTTGGTCTTCCTGGTGGAACACGGTTTGGAACAGGCAGATGCAGATCTTATCCATGCTGGGATTCTCTTTCTTTCTGTATGACCTGAATAAGATTTCCAGACCTCTTTGGAGAAATCAATTACTTCTGTTTGTCTTTGTAGAATTCGCATAGCCTAGATAGTGAGTAAGAGTTGAGCTTCTCTCAAAAGAACTGTTGGAACTGTTTCTGTTTCTAAAAACTCCAGGAGATAATGAGACAATCCAGTTGTTATAAAAAACAAAAATTTATAGGCAGCTTTGTTCTCACAGATAACAGTGAGAGACAGTCGGGAGTGAGGACTGCAGGAATGGTAAGGGAGGGAGAAGAAATAGGAGGAATTCCTTATCTGTCTTAGAGTAAGAGAGTGGGGTATTTTGTGAGGCACTGACATATTTCCAAACTCATTTTTATGACACAGTCATATGGAAAAAAAAAAACATTTTTTTCCCTTTTTTGGGCTTGTCTACCAGAGATTTTGACACCAGCTTTTTATATGCATTTCAGTTAAGTCTCACCTTTGAAGAAATAATGTTAAATAAAAATTGTAAGCAACAATTCCTCTGGAATTGAATTGGGATATTCATTTAACAAGTTATTTTTAATCTTATAGAGCAAATTACTTTTGGGTGAAATTCATCTTGTGCAGTTTCTGGTAGACATGGAGGGAAAAAAAAAAAAAAAAAAAAAAACAGAAAAAGCCAACACTTTCATGGCCTTGTCACTCAACAGTCTCACATTTAAAACCACTAGAGCAAGTTTTCTGAATTGTAGCCTTATGCTACCATCTAGTGAATTCTGACTACAACTGCATGTCCTAGGAAGACTGATAAAAATGTTTTGAATGGCAGTCAATTCTACACTTTCAAGCAGGGAATAGTAAGTTTTTGGAAGTTTAGGTTAATGAAACTGTAGAAAGATACATGTTAACAGGTGGACCCCAGTAGCAGATCCATTACATCTGATGTAAAAAACAACCCAATAAAATATATTGTTTTTCATGTGAAAAGCACTGACGTGAAAAAGGTGTAAATTATTCTATACTTCTTTTGTAAGAACTAAAACCTTATTAAAAGCCATTCTAAATTTAGCTGAAGAAATAATTGAGCTTCTGATAGGGTTATTCCTCCTTTGTTTATCATTTAGCTTACTTTTTAAGGATTCCACTTTGCTTAATAGTTAGTTTAAAAAATATCCAGGACAAGGGAAGTAAAAGCAATTGATCCAATTTTAAGCCTCATTTAGATTTTTAAAACAAGAGGGCTTTTGAACTTCATTCAAAAAACCCTATATTTCCGATTCTATTTTTATCTCTGTTTGATCAGTTTGTTTTTTGAGTAAATTGAAGTTCTTAATTAAAAATGATTGGCAGTGTTCAGGAGACAAAAAAAGACAAGAAACCCTTTCTGAAAGAAGAGCGTTGCCAAAGGAAGCTTTGTGGACAGAAGTGTTTGGAGGTCATACATCAGCATTTATAATGAACAAAGGAAAAAAAAAAAAACTAAAATACTTGTAGTTTGCAATAGATAGCTGTAAGATAGGAAGAAAATGTTCTCTTCAATAAGCAGTTTTTCAAAGAAAATTCTTCTTCTGCCATTTTTTGTTTCCATGTTCTTTCAGGGTCACTTGTTATCTAATCCTTTTTACTTTCTTGTGCTCATTATCTACCATCTCCACTCACACTGACTGAGGACTTGTTAGTGCCTCACTTCCTGGGAAGTGCAACATGTCTCTGCTACATCTTGGTCTGTCTCAGTGCTTTTTCAGTAGTATGTGAGACCAGGAATAGGAAAAAAAAAAAAAAGAGGATGCTTGTGAAAAGAAAACATTGTATGTGTCATACAAGCTACTTAATTTGGAAAGCTTTTTTTGCATGTAAAGCCATTTACAAAACAATTTTCTTAATCACTGAGAGTGTCTTGTTGTTTGTATCAAAATGTTTGTCCCTGATTTGTCTACTCAGTGCTACAGCCTGAAGAACAACATTTACCTGAGCACAAAGGGAACAGTTCTGTTTGTGAGCCTGTCAGAACAGAGAAAAAAGAGCAAGAGAATGACAGCAGAGCCATAGTAAATATTCGAGCATCAGGTATACTCATTTTGTAGGTACTTTCTAGCGCTACAGATGAATAGCACTGTAGCATATTATCATTTTATATTAAAAACTGACAGACAAATAGGAAATTATTAAGTTTACTGATGACCTTGTGACTGATAACATTCAAAAGAGATGGATATTTGTGTACCTTGTTGTATGAACAGGCTAACAGGCTATGTAATTCTGATTTAAGACTAAGACAGATCCCATGCAAAGCAGAAAGTACAGGTTTTTAGTTATGTCTGACCCAAGTCACTTGACTTAAATCCCTTCAGGTTAATCAGTATTCTCAAATTACGAATATACTTTTTCCATGGAGAAAATGAAAGAATGGGAGGAAGGATAGATTAGTAGTGGAAGTGTCTAATTTAATGAAGTACAGTTCAACAAATTAGCTGTGCTACATCAACACAATAGCAATTTGCTATGGGTTTATCTTGTACATGACTGAGCCTTACTCGGTGAACTCCTGCTGCTGTATTTTTTAAGGCATTACATCAAAGAGCATGCACTGAGAAGTACAGTTTTGCCGTACAGTAGGTGTTGCAGATAGGAAGCATTCCTAGAAGATAAATATAAAAAAGATATTTATCCAAGATATTTTATAGCCTCGAACACATACAAAGCACACCCAAATCTATTACAGTCCTTGAAATGGAGTGTGTTTAACTATGTTTAAACAAACCCGAGTGCAAGATGCTAAACCTGGATAGAGGCAATCCTAAATAATGGCGCACATTTTTGGATGAAAGGATGGAGGTCAGCCCTGCATAGAAGGACTTGTGGGTATTGGTGGATGAAAAATTGGACGTGAGCTGGTAGTGTGCATATGCAGTCTGGAAATGCTGCGCTGCACTGGGTGTGTCAAAAGAAGCATGTCCAGCAGACTGAGAGAGGTAATTGTCCTCTTCTGCTCTTGTGAGACCCTGCCTACAGTACTGCATCTGGCTCTGAAGACCAGTAACAGCAAATTGGAGGGGCACCATAAAATGAGTAGAGATCTGAAGAATCTCTCCTACAAAGAAAGGGTGAGAGTGCTAAGTTTTTTCTGTCTGGAGAAAAGAAGGCTCAGATGAGACCTCATTGTGGCCTTCTAGTATTTAATGGGTACTTACAACAAAGAGACATTTGTGAGCATATGCAGTAACAGAACAAGGGATAACAGTTCTAAGTTTATAAGGCATTGATTTAGATTAAATATTAGCAAGAAATTCCTTACTCAGAGGGTGTTGAGGACCTGGCACAGGCTGCCTGGAGAAACTATGGATTCCCCATCCCTGAAGAGATTCAAGGCCATGTTGGATGGGGCCCTGAGCAGCCTTATCTGGTGGGTGGCAACCCTGCTCATGTCAGAGTTGGAACTGAATGGGTTTTAAATCCTTCCAACCCAATCCATTCTGTGATGGCCTTGCATACAATAGAAAGGAGTCTTTCTCAAAAACAAGCTATAGCCAAAATAGAGTTCTGAAAGATTCACATCCACATTTTTTTTTTAACAGTGGAACAGTGAAGATAGATGACTAGAATTGTACTTTAAAAATAAAATGGTACATCAGCTTGTACTTTAAAAATAAAATGGTACATCAGCACAGGAATGCCTGTGTCAAATTATACAGTGGGTATCCAAAATACTGTAGTATCTGCTATTGTCACACAGAATGGACATAATAGTAATTTTTTTTAGGATGTCCAGTGAGGTTTTTTTTAAGTGTTAGGAAGTAATGCCCTGACCAAATAAACCTAGGTCTTCCACTAACAAATTACATGATTTGTATAGGCCATCTGAAAGTACTTTGAAAAGTGATAATAAGTTCTTGGAAGAGAAGACTCTCTGAGTTCTAATCTTCTTAATAAGATCAACTCAAGTGTTATGATGAACATATTAAGATAATGATTAAATGATTAATTATTAAATAATTTCACTATCTTTCCTGTGGAAAAGTTCATTCCTTTCAACTCACTCATCATTTAGCAGCTCCAGCAAGGATTCTAATTGCAAAAATTTGGTTATGACTTAGAAGGAACAGCCACCTAGAAGCTATTAAGGACTATTAATATGAAAATATGGAAGAGATTGGTTTTTTAGCTTGGCTATCCAAAGACATCAGAAGTTGAATGCCAAGAAAGGAGAAGTGTTGTTTAAGTTGAAGTTTTCATAACAAATTGAATGGTACAATCTTAGCCATAAAATCATCAAAATCATGGATTTTGATCTCTTTATGAGATGGATGAAATAATACAGTTGCTTGCTGTGAGAAGTAGTTTAATTCTGTTTAGTAGTTTGATTATGTGACCCAGCAGGCTCTCCAGTGAGCATTTGTTTTTCTATTAATGTTACAGCTTTTGTGAGGAAGTGTTCTTTGTGTCCTGCTAGGTGTTCTGAATGTTGTCATCTAGTACATGAAACCCGACTTTATTGTTGCATTTTCTTTTATTCAGAAAGCCAATGCCAGGCATATTGTCTGTTGAAGGGAGCAGCCACTTCTGCTTTAAAAGATTTGAAACGCCTGGGTGTACTTGCTTCTGTAAGTTGGAGCTTTGACAACATTAAGTTTGATCACACAAGATTTTTCCTAAAACAACAGGAGAAGGTACTATGTGATCACTTTAAAGAAGGTATGTTTTTAAAAAGTCAGTATTTCATCTGCCGTACTAATATAAGTTTAGTTGGTGACACACAGATCAAGGTCTCTGTTAAGTAGCAATTAAAGTTTCAGCAGTTTGTCTTGTATGATTTTATTTCTAAAATAGTATCCCCTAGTTTTTTAGCTTTACATTTTTTAACTTAAATATTGTAACACAAGAAGTATTCCAATTGAATTTCATTTTAAAATATTTTATATATGATTAAAGAAGGTTGCTTCTATATCAAACTGTTCAAATGATTTGTTTCGTTTTAGATATTTTAAAGTGATAAGTTGTCTATATGTTTTTGTTGTTACTGTTGGTAGCTATTTTTTTCACATCTACATGACTATGGGTAAAATAAATGAATAATGCTAAGAAACAACTTTAAAAACTAGAAGGAAAAAAGAATCATATTTATTTCATTTCTGGTATGTACAAACTCTAGTACCAGGAGAGAAAAAAAAAAATCTCTGACTACCAAAGATCATTATGCATTTTACTGCTCATGTCTGTAGAATAATACAGCAAGTAGTCTAGCTTACTACCTGCCTACTCTATGCGTGTCTTGAGCTCTGAGACAAACTTCAGCTGTTTTAACTTTATTGCTTTCTTAGCTTAATGTATTTTTCTTTACAATAAAAGTAATGTCAAAGAAATTGCAAATGAGCAAGAAGATAAACAAAAATTATTTTAGCGGTCTCTGAAAGATGACAGCCTGTTATCTGTATGATTACCATATTAAGTGTCATCAGCAGAGTTCTGATTTGAGAGAACTTCAAAAAAAAAAAAAAAGGAATCACAGAATCACAGAATTGGAGGGGTTGGAAGGGACCTCTAAAGGTCATCGAGTCCAAGTCCCCTGCCAAAGCAGCTCCCTAGCCCAGGTTGCACAGGTAGGTATCCAGGTGGGACTTGGACGTCTCCAGAGAAGGAGACTCCACCACCTTGCTGTGCAGCCTGTGCCAGTGCTCCATCATCCGTACTGTGAAGAAGTTCATAGCAATCAACATCATCAGTATGTGAGGGAGAAACTGAAATCTATGTCAGTATCAGAGAATCACAGAAAAGAAAACATTTCTGAGAAGTGTATTCAAAAACCTACTAGTCAGATGAGGAAATAGTATGAAGGATCAAAAGGTAAGAAATTTGTAAGTTTCTGTGTCTGTTTGAAAATTGTCTTATTAAAATCACTAAGGCAAGGTGAATTTAACATCAGACTTAGAGGAACTGGAATTCCCTCCTTCAGCGACCATTATCTATCCCCACACAGCTTTCAGAAATGCTTCCCCATGTGACACTTGCTCTGGATCAGATAACATGACAAAAATTAGGCTATATCAAATTCTTTTGCTTCTTGAGCAGCCTTTCAAGTTTACATTTATTTAATTGTTTTAAGGAAAATTCTGAGATACTTGGATCTTTTAAGTAGCTTGCTTATGTATTGTGTAGTTTCTGAAATGTTATATAGACAACCCATAAGTCTTCTCTTCATAAAGGTAAAGTAGATGAGAAAGAGACCATGCTGTTCAGACATGCTGCTCTGGTGCATCTGCTGGTGACAGGTAGAGACCTTCTGTTAACATGTGGCTTGGACACAGCACTAGGTCTGTTTTCGTTAGTGAACAACGATACCTATAATCTCCATGTTTTTCATGCTTATTCTGCAGTCTTTCATGTCTGTAACCTGTGCAGGCTGACAACCAGTAAACCTCCAGCATAATTTCAGTGTGGTTTTTCATCTCCCTTTACTAGCTTATTTCTGTTACGTTATTAAATATGAACTGTGCTTTGGTAATATGTATGATCAGTTCCTTACTAATATCCTACTGTCTGTGTCGTTAAATGGATTTGCCCAAGGAACATCTATATAAGCTTCTGCGTGCATAATGTGTTTACTTCCCTCCAAATGATAAGTTTTAATTGGAATCTCTACATTGAACTGAAGAACATGAAAAAGTGACAAATTATTGTATGCAGTTCATGTTCTGAGATGGAATTTATTTATTTAAATTACCATTTAAATAGTCTTAAGTTCACCAAAAATGAGACTTAAAACTAAGACTATTTCAACTAACCTTAAATAATGTCTAACAGATGCATCCTAAGGCTGGGATTTTGAATTTACCATCCAGATCTTAGCACTGGACTCACAGTGA
This sequence comes from Oreortyx pictus, assembly GCA_036925125.1. Lineage (NCBI taxonomy): Eukaryota > Metazoa > Chordata > Aves > Galliformes > Odontophoridae > Oreortyx > Oreortyx pictus. The sequence continues at coordinate 18,816,543 of JAUPFR010000004.1, forward strand.
CCATTTTGTGTTTCTCTGCTACTATTCCTTTCAGATTTGGGATCTGAAAAATTCACTGTAACCTAATTTTATGTCTAAAGCCACAATGCCATGCTTCTCAAGTTCCCATTTTACAGTGATTTTTCAGAAAGATTTACCAGAATAGATTAAATGGTGGCTTTCTGGATACCCTAAGATCCCTTTGTGTTTGTAGGAGAGAAAACAACATCGAGTTTCAAACATCAGTTACTCCCAGTTATCCCTTCATGGAGAATGTTCCTTCAAAGATGATGTAAAATGGAAAACATCTGCTGTAAACTGAACTGTTGGGAAAATAATTTATTTGTATTTGCCTAATCACTTCTTAGCAACTAAAAATGGGGAGAAAAATTCAGAATGAACATAGGAGTTCTAAAAAGAGTTGTTTCCAATTGTTAGTATAGTGAAAAGTAGTAGGATGGGAGGGAGAGAAAGGACAAGTTTCTCCCTATTATGTTAATCAGCACCTGTCCATCCATACGCCAGCAGCATCTGCCTCAAGATACTGGGCAAATTAAAAAGATTCTTGAAAACTGAGTTTAGTTTAGGCCATGTAGTTCTCACTTACTGTTATGACTTTGTGTGATGGGGTGTGATTCATTATATAAGTATCTTAGATCTACTTTTTCTTAATGCATTTCTGAATAACTCTGGCGTTGTTCACCATTTGTATAAGATATGTAATTGAGAGCTCAGCAGTAATTACAATAATAGGTCACAGACTAGTAAATGCACAGGACAAATAAAGCTTTGGACACTGGAACTTCTTTAGTATAAACTATACAGACCAATTAAATATGAGAAAGTTCCAAAGCACTACACTCTATAACTCTAGCTGGAATCATTTAGTAGATGTTATAAGAGGTGTAGCATCTTTATAACTGGCAGTTACAGACAAGCTTAATAATAATAGTTTCTTCCTTGTTGGTCTCCCATTAAGTGTTCAGCTTTTTTGTGCAAGCTACCCTCACATATTTTAATGTATGTGTAGATTAAGTACCCAAATATTAGCAAATGTCTTTTGTCCTGCAATTAGATTTTTTGTTGTTGTTGTTTTATTAACAGAATATTTGTCTACAGCAAAGGATATCTATAAAAACATCTTAGAATCCTGTTTGAATAATATCTGGAGGCAGCTGAAGATTGTACAGTACAGCAGCCAGAAAAAGCATGAATCCAGTCCAAAACTAACAGAGCTTCAGTGTCGAATATTAAATTGGTTGCATACTTGCACAGATAAGCACAGTGTTAAGGTGGGCAATATAAACTATCTCTCTAAGCAAATGAATTGATTTAAAATACATTAATAATTATAAAAACATATTTAAATGAGAAATAGTATCTGTTAAATAAGGAAAATCACAGAATCATAGAATGGTTTAGATTCGAAGAGACCATAAAGATCATCTGATTTGAATCCCTGCCATAGTCAGGATTGGCATCCACTACATCAGTCTGCCCAGGACCCCAGACAACCTAGCCTTGAATGCCTTCAGGGATGGGGCATCCACAACTTCTCTGCAAATTCTGTTCCAGTGCCTCAGACCCATTGGAGTAAGGAATTACTTCCTAACATCTAATTTAAATGTTCTCGCATTTAGTTTAAAGCCATTTCCCTTTGTTCATCACTTTCTGCCCCTACAATAAGTCGGTCTCCCACCTACATTAATACTCTCAAGTACTGGAAGGTTGTAGTGAGGCCTCCCTAGAGTTTTCTCTTCACCAAGCTTAACAAGCCCAGCTTCATAAATCTTTCTTTATAGGAGAGGTGCTCCAGCCCTCTGACCATCTTTGTGGCTCTCATCTGGACTCACCCCAGCAGCTCCATGTCCTTCTTTCACTGGAGGCTCCAGACCTGGGCTCAGTATTCCAGGTGGAGTCTCATGAGGGCAAAGCATGAGGAGCCAAATCACCTCTCTCATCCTATTCACCCTCTGCATGCTGGGATAAATTTGGCCTTCTAGGCTTATGGCACAAACTGCTGGCTCATGTATAGCTTTTTATCCACCAGAATCTCCAAGTCCTTCTCTGCAGAGCTCCACAGGCATTGCCCCAACACAATCACAACACCTTGCGTTTGGCCTTGTTGAGTCTGTTTAGGTTCATGTTGATCCACTCTTCAAGCTTATCCAAGTCACTCTTCCTTCGATTGTGTCAACTGCTCCACTCAGCTCAGTGTCATCAACAAACTTGCTGAAGATACACTCAATCCCACTGTCATGTCATTGATAAAAATGTTGAGCAGCAGTCCCAAGATGCATTCCTGAGGGACACCAGTCATGACCAGACTTCAGCTGGACACAAAGCCATTTATCACATTCCTCTGGCTGCAATCATCCAACCAATTCTTTATCCACTGAATAATCCAGAATTCAAATCCATGTCTGTTCAATTTAGAGATGAAGGTGTGGTGTGGGACCTTAACAAAGGGCTCGCAGAAATGCAGGTGAATGACAGCAGTTGCTCTTTCTTCGTCTACTGATGCATTTCACTGCATCATAGAAGGCCACCAGATTTATCAAACACTATCTACCCGATTGTGAAGCTGTGCTGGCTGTCTCAATCTTCCTTTCTCCATCTCTTAAGAATGGCTGGGATGTTTCCTTCTTTCCAGTCACCAGGGTCTTTGCCTGACAACCATGACTTTTCAAGTATGATAGCATCATTTTTTTGGAGATGGTAATTTTTCCTCTGATAAGTATAGTATGTCATATCAATCATTATAAATGGCATTATAACTTTTATTTGTCAGCTTCAATCTTCTGGTACAGGGACTCGTAGCACAAGAAAGAGCTGTGGATTTGTGCAGTAGTTCTCAGAGCACAGACACAATGGAGTGTATGGTTATTGTTATCCATAGTCTCTGCTTGACCAGTGTATCCAGCCAATCTCCCCTTGTTATATTTTTTATATGAGCAAATACCTGTAATGAATGGTTATGACACTGATAATAGAGTTGTGGGAGAAATATTGTTACACAAAGTTTTTTTTTTTCAGAAAATGTGAATATTTCCATGCAGGGAATAATACTATTTTCATTTGTGTATTATTTATTATTTATTTACAGAACACTTCCCACGTAATAAAACAGAAATGAGAAAATGTATATAGATGATCTTGATGAGGGGAACCAAGTGAACCCTCAGTAAGTTTGCAGACACCAGGTTGGGAGTGTTGATCTGCCTGAGGGTAAAGGATGCTGCAGAGGGACCTGGAGAGGCAGAACATTGATGTGCTGGAGGAGGTGCAAAGAAGGGCAACAGGGCTGGGGAATGCCTTTGAGAATATGCCCTATGAGGAGAGACTGAAGAACTGGGGCTGTTTAGTCTGGGGAAGACAAGGCTGAGGGGAGACCTCATTGCTCTCTTAAAATGCCTGAAAGGTGATTGCAGCGAGAGCAAGGTGACAGGACAAGGGGAAATGGCCTCAAGGTTCTCCAGGGAAGGTTTAGGTTGGATATCAGGAAACACTTCTTTACAGAAGGGGTTGTTAAGCACTGAAATAGGCTCCTCATGGAGGTGGTTGAGTCACCATCCCTGGATGTGTTTAAAATCTGTTTGGAAGTTGTGCTTAGGGACATGATTTAGTAGTGGGTTATTGGAGTTAGGGTAGTATAGTTTGGTTGCAGTTGGACTTGATCTCGATGGTCTTTTCCAACCTGACCAATTCTATGGTTCTATGGTTGTGAAGAATTTCTTTCAAATATCTTACCTAAATTTACCTTCTTTTAATTTAAAGCCATCCCCCCTTGTCCTATTTCCACAATCCTTAATAAAGTCTCTCCCCACTTTTCCTGTAAGCCCCTTCAGGGCTGCTCTCAGTGCACTCATTGCCCAACCATTACTTGTTCTCAGGATTGCCCCCAACACAGGTGTGCCACGAAGTCAAGTCCAAGCAGTTTTATTGGAATTCAAATTGGAAACAAAATATTATTGATTGTTTTGGTGTTCATCTTTCAGTAGTGCCTATATGTTGATTTCAGTACCATTTTGTTGTTCTTAATCATGATGCATTTTTCTTTGCAGGATCATACTGTACTAGGAGACACGTGATAATTTTGTCATCTTAATGTCAGCTCAGTGACAATTTTGTCTTTCTTATGAACTCCGCTAGATGTGATTTTTTAAATTTTGAAATATAACTGAGTTTTGACTTGCCAGTTTGGCTGTATCTGAAGAATTTAAGAGTGTGTGATTTTTATCCACAATTATAACATTGTTCACTGGCATTCAGTGACAGGTCTTGTTCAAACAGAAGAGACAGAAGAAGTATTCTAGCTTTAATGCAAAGTGAAAGTCATGTACTTAAGTCATTTCCTACTCTGTCATATCATATCAGCATCTGATAGTATAATATGAAACAATGATAATCTAGTTATCGTTTAATGAGCCAGTTATTATTGATGATAACAGAATAGAAAATCTCCTTTGTAAGCAATAAGTTATTAACAAAATAAAAGAAACAAATCTGAAATGAGTTTCTGATCTTTACAATTCATTTTGATTTATTTCCACTCATGATCATGTAGAATATCTCTCATAATACCATCTGCTCACGACAGGATGTACTGAGTATGCTTTTCGATTATGTAGTTAAAAAACAGATATGCATTTTAAGTCACAAAAGTCTAAAGCTGTTTTGAAAGGAGCCACTGTGTAGTCATGTGACTGTTCTCTTAACGTGTGGAAATCTTTCTGTTTTAAGTTTGTCAGGTGGATGCATACCCAGAATTTATTTTCTGACAAGGTCTAACAGAGTCTTGACATTTACATATATAATTGTCTTGTCCCTTTAGAGTTAGACAATCCATGCGTCTTCATAAAAGACTTATATTGTTTGTACCATGAAAAGCACACGTAAAATTTCATACCAGTTCAGATATCATCCTGTATGAAGCCGAAAGTCTGGTTAAGTCCTGTGTGTGTGTACACATTCTTAGTTAAATGTTTTTATTATTTAATACAAATTCAGTTTGTACCATTAAAAATCATGGAGAAGGTAAACATATTTTCCAGTAGTGACTAGTGTTTTGTTATTTGCTGGATTCTAATCTTATCAGTGTTTCCATCTTCAGCAATACTTAGTGACTATCAAATGTAATCTGTCTTTAGACAGAATCTGTCTTCAGTGCTTCAAAGCAATCCATTTACAGTCCAGAAAACCTTTCTCAGTAGTTTGGCAGTATGTTGTATCTCCCTCCAGTACATCACCACCTTAATTCTAAATATCTTCAGTTTAAATTTTGCCTCCATAGGGATAATATCTCTAATGTTACAGTAATACTCTATCTAGTGCAACAGTAATAATATAGTGTAATATCTTAAATAGTGTCTTTAAATGTTATTTTTACTTTGATTTAAAAATTCAGATTTGAGACTTCTATTAGAAGAGACCTGTCCGTAAAAGTGAATTAGGGTACTGGTGTCTTCCATAGTGTTATTTCTCCAAATACTATAAAAATATTTGCATATACTTGTAATTTTGGAAAACTCTGATGTTTCCATTTTTGCCACCTGCCCAGTCAATCTCATATTTTTTTGGTTTAAAAGAGAACAAAAAATATTAAGTAGACTGAAGAAAGTTTTTTGCAGTTTGTTTTTACTTCTTTAATTTGTCTTTTTCCAGATACTTATCATAACAAGAATGAACTCTGAGAGGGAAAAAGCAGCACTCATTCACACTGTAACTAGAATAGAAGGTAAGTAATTATTTTAATCTACTTTTGAAAGAAAAAGTTTGTGTATTCTGTACTTAGCTGTTTTTTTCTTTGTGTGACTGTTCAGATGTCTCTCATCTTTCTTCTCTTCATGGGGGACATTTCTATGTACTTTTTTCACTGTTTTCTGTTTCCAAACTCTTGTATAAACCTTCCTTTTTTTGTCCCTCATTTTTCATATTAATTTTCACCTGATTGAGACTTCTGATATGGTATCTTGTTACAAAAGTATGAGAGTTCATGTGTCAAGTCAAAAATGTAATAAACAGGACACAAAGAATATGTGGCACTCATTGTCTAATATAATTGTATCAGTTGCTCAGATTACCTGTTTATAGTTGACTGAGGGTCAGAAGTTTTCCTCCTTGCATGCCAAGTTTTAGGGATAATTTAGAAGACTGATATTTGAGGCTGTACTTATGTATAGGCCAAGCCACTGATTCTTTTCACATTGCTTTCTAAAACTTACGTATGTGACTCTTTCCTTGAACTTTAACAACAGTGTGATGTATTGTACCATTCTTCAGCTTTTTAAAGTAAAGTTGGATTTCCTGTGCTCTTTAAAAAAAAGACAACTTGTCTTTCAGAATATGATAAAGAAGGGTTCACAATGTTTTTACGAATTATAATAATATTTACTGGTAAGTGTTTGATTTGTTTTTATATCTTAAGACATGATTTCAAACACAAGCCAATTCAACTAACTTTAATTTTTCTAACAAGGCTACAACTTTTTGCTACAATTTCCAGATGTATTTGCAAAACTTAAAGCATACAAAGACTGCACACAAATTTAAAACATAGTGGCAAAAAATGTTTCCTTCTCTACTAGCTTTCTACTAGCAGAAGCCAATTTATTTGATTAAGATTTTAATTATTTTTATGCAGGTTTAAAAGCTATTGATTTGAATTCTGAGAAAAAAGGAAACACTCTAAATTATAAAGATACCATAAGCAAGTAAGTTAAAATCTGAATTCTAAAAAACATAGCCAGAAGTCCTTTCTCATGGCTATCTTCAGTAAAACTTTTGTTCATTTTCATTGTAGTATCTTGTTCTGGATAAACTTTCATAATACTGATCTACAGCTTCATTCTGAGAGGAGAAAATTTTGTCCAAACCAGTAAAATACTTAGTTAAAAGGCTTAGAGGAACTCCCTTTGCAATTGCAAATAAGTGTTTTAGAAAAACTCTCTGGTGTGTAAAATAAAAGGTGTAAGGTTGAAATAATGATGAAGCATGAGGATGCAGGAAGATAGGAATTGTTTAAATAGATAACTGGAGTATGGGGGGTGCAGCTTTAAATTTTAAAATGGCTTTTTAATGAAATCACAGTTTTTAAAATTAAGAAGGGTAAGTTTTTTTTCTGAACAGACCTCAAATAACCATAATTCTTCAAAGTAAAAGTGTATTAATTTTGTTCTGAGTGTAGGTCTACCTATTTATATATATATAAATATAATATATATATATGTTATATATATTACATTATATATATATAATATAATATATATAATATTATATATATACATAATATATATATATATATATATATACCTATTTATATATAATATAAACATATTTATTTATTTATTTATTTATCCTCAGAGGATATTCCTGTGTTATTATACAAAATCAGGACATTGGAGCTGACTTCCCTTGGAGACAATTCTCATTAGTGATAGAATATGATTATTCTGAAAACTCTTGCTGGAAAAGACTATGTGAAAATCTAAATATTACATACATGACTTTTAAAACCATCCTCCCTGAAACAGTACAAATGGGTAAGTGCTTTCCAGACTTGCAATAAACAATTGGACTGACATACAAGAGGGAAGTATTTTCTATTCTCTGAAATGCTGCATTTCTGTGTCTGTGGATAAGTCTTAAATTATGAAGGATAAAACTAGGCAAATACTGTTGATAATCTAACAGAAAGATAGGAAGATGTATTTCTTATGTTGTGATCTTATTTTTGGCCAGGATGTGGTATTAAGTGTTGGTGGTCTCTTGTAAAACACTTTTGCCATGTTTACGGGTTGCTGACAGTTGATAAAAGCTATATCTACCTTTCCTCATACTGACAGAATGTTGGTGTGAAAAGAATAAATCTAAGGTACAGCTTAATCTGAAAGGGATTCAGAAGAGTTTTAATTTTGGGGAAAAAATAGCATATCGTGGAAGCAGTGTAATGGGGATGAGTAAAAGCTGCATGTTTTGAACATGTATCAGTTTAGTGAAATATATCTTTAACTTTTTGCTCACTAAACCATTATCTTATGTATGCAAAATGTTTCAGGGAATCACTGTGGTTCATTTCTTCTGGATATACAGATTCCTTATGTGTTTCTCACCACAGAAGGTCTTCTTAACATGCCAGATTTTCTTCAGCTTTTGGAATCTCAGTGAGTGAAAATGACCTGTTTAATCTTACTGTTTACTTCTAGTTTTCCAGGGCATAGAACCAGTTTTCTAGGAGATAGATCCCCTCCTTGTGTTGGAAGGGACCTCTGGCATGGGCGCTAAATCAGCCACTGGATTGGGCTGGGCAGGGCCCATTCAACCTGTCCTTGAATGTCTCCATGGATGGGGCATCCATAGCTTCTCTGGGCAGCCTGTGTGCGACCATTCTGCGTGAAGAATTCTTCCTAACATCCAATCCAGTCCTCTTTTACTTTAAAACCATTTCCCCTTGTCTTGTTGCTATCAAACCACACAAAAAATGATGCTCCCTGCTGTTATGAGCTCCTTTTAAGCTCCCTTAACTTGAGGGCTGCAGTGAGGTCTCCCTCAGAACCTTGTCTTCTCTCTGAACAAGCCCAGCTCCCTTAGCCTGTCTTCACAGTTGAGGTGTTCCAGCTCTCTAATGATTCTTGTCATCTCCTCTGGACCCAGTCCAGTAGCTCCGTGTCTTTTTTATGCTGGGTATGTCAGATGTGTACACAGTACTCCAGGTAGGGCCTCATGGGGGCAAAGCAAAAGGGAACAGTCACTTCCCTTGTCCTGCTGGCCAACTTCTTTTAATGAATCTCAAGATATAGTTGACATTCCAACTGCAAGTGCCACTGGTTCACAAATAGAGGTTCATCCACTAGATGACCAAAGGCCCTCTCAAAGTGCTACTCTCAGTGAGTTCTCCAGTCTGTGCTCGTATCTTCCATTGCCGTGATTCAAGTGGCCTTCTTCAGTCTCTATAAGGTCATGTTGACTCACTTCTCAAGCTTTCTTTAAGTCCCTTTGGATTGCATCTCTCCCTAATATTGTGTAAACTGCTCCACTCAGCTCATTGTCTACAGCAAATTTGCACATGATCCCACTGTCAAGGTCATTGATAAAGATGTATGATCTTCCTGATATGAGGTGCATTACCACAATTACAGTATTAGCATTGCCAAGAGAGAAAAAGACAGCTTTTCTGCTGAAGTCAATGCATTTATTCTATAGATGCATATGTCAACCAGAGGATAATATTTTTATTTTTTTTTATTGTTGTTTTAAAGATGAGCTGGAACTTTTGATGAAAACAACTGTTTTAGTTGTCTATTTTCTCCGAAAATCACAGTGTTGTAAAAAAACAAATGTTTTTTGCTTCCCCATTTCTTTGTACTTGGAAGTTTGTATTTAATTAATGCTTCATAACAATTGCTTTGTATTTTTGGATTTTAAAGTACTCAAAATACTACAAATGAAGTAAAATTTCATTTTATATATATATATATATCACAGCTTTTGGAAGAGGCTAAGTTAAAAATAAACAAGTAAATAATTCAGTTGTTAATTTTGAATATTTTGAATTCCTTTACATCTTGTACAAAAATTTCTGTATTTGTAAACCATTGCTCATGTCTATTATTTTCTTTGACATAACTTTCTTGCATTTTACTTTCCTAATAATAAATACCCAGTAAGACAATCTTCTGTCAAAGAAAAAAAAAAAGACAGAAAGAAAGAAAGAAAAAGAAAGGAAGGAAGGGAAGACAAAGGAAGGCAAAGGGAAGGCAAAGGCAAGGGAAAGGGAAGAAAATAGCTGTATCATCTATCATCTATTAAACCTAGTACCAGAGGGACACATCATTAATTTCACTGTGCTGCTGAAGACACTTTCCAGTCTTTGATACCTAATTTTAACAGGCAAAAATAATGCTTAAACTTAAAAATTTGAACATTCAGTTTGAAATACACTTCTAAAGACTGGCCTGTTCAAGTTCACTATTCAGCTTGGCCACTAGCTACATATTCAGAGGTAGTTTCAAAGATACTTACAGTTCCCCTTTCAGCTCATGGCTGAATATGCTGCCCATACAAATTTTTAGGAAACTTTTTCCTATCAGATTCTGGTCCCTTGTGTTTCCTGGGGATGAGGCCAATTAATGCTCTGATGCTAATGATCATTTCTCCTCAACTTCCTGCCTCAGTCAGCCAAGACTCGTCTAAATTTCTAAAAACGAAGTGTTCATTCAGTGAGTTTTTGCTGGCATTGCTTGTAAAATGATGTTGTGCTGCTGGCAGTTCTCTTTCAGTCAAAAAAAAATTTAGAATCATGCAAACAGCAGTCAGTAATTTTTACCCAGTTTGCTTTCCTCATGCTACACAATTGTGAAAATAAGGAAAGAAATACAACATACATGTTATTGCTTCAAAAGAAGTTAAGGAGATTTTAATTATTGTTCCATACGCATCGATGTAATTATTTGTTTTATTTATTTATCTTCATTTCTATATTTTATATTTTTTTATAATTTTTTATAATCTCAAAGAGTGTATATCAAGGTCATGTGACACAAAGCAAGCAGTGTAATTGAATTAGAATCATCTATGTTGGAAAAGACCTCCAGGATCATCTAGTCCAACTTGTGTCCCATTGGTTCAGGAGTCTAACTGGTTTTAGCCTAGAAGTATTTCAGACTGTTACTTATGCAGTGATGTTTGTTCTTTGAATGTGCCTTTTGAGAAAGATCACAACATGAAAACAACACAGAACCATAAAAATTGTATTAAAAATGAATGCTATTTATTTCCTTAAAGAAAATATCAGTATTTTAATCAACTGAAATTCAGTAACAGAATTTGACTTATTCAGCTACAGCATTACTTTTGTTGAAAGAAGCTGCAGTTACTCCCTGAGGCTACTTGGAGATACCGATCGATACGTTGTGTTTACAATAGATGAATGTACTGCTGTCTTCTTGCAGGTACAAAATGAAAATATTATGTTCAAATTCTGTAGTGGGATGTATCTCTTCTCAACCATGTTTGCACACTTCTAATGTATCTTCTGTTCTTAATAATATCAAAATCATGAATTTTCTCATGACACAAATTATTTCCAAATTCATTAACTCAAAAATTCTGACTATGCCAGCTAGATTGGCTGAAAATGTTCTCTCACTACTGACATTTTTCACAGATTTATCACATTTCACTTAAAATTTATTGTTATAAATAGGGTTCAAATACATAGCTGAGGATACGATTGTATAGATGAATATTGTAATAACCACTAAAGTATATGTGTGACTATATTCTTGTACCACTGTGCATCTTAGTTCTTCCCATTTCAGATAGTTGACTGAATTAATTTAGAAAATAATTAGTTTTTCTTTTTATTAAAAAAATGTAATTCTTTAAAAGACAGGATAGTATGTAAATTCTGTTACCTAGCTGGACAAGTACCTTAATAGGTAGAAGAGCAGTTACCGATAAAGAATAAAATAATCAGATGGGACTGCAAGCTCAATGCAGATAGATATTTCGTACATGCTATGTACTGCAAGCAGTTATGCAATTAGCAGTGCTGTACTTTATAAATTCATTGTAGGTATAGTGTGATTTATACAAGTCCTGTTAACTACTGTGAGGGTTTGCAACAGCATTTTGCATTGTTAAAACCTCCCAAAATCTTAGAACGTCTTAAAAAGTTAATAGTAGTGTATAAGCGTGTTTGATCTAACTCATGTATAATAGAGCAATGCTTATGAAAACACTGTGACAGATATAGTAATATGTTTATTATTTAGTTTTTACTTTTTATGTTAATTTCATGGTAGAATATGGATGAATTAAATCATGAGCAATCCTGTGACAATGTAATATTGAAGCTGACAGCATTATCACTCCAATATACATGCTGTTGGGTGGTTTTCTGCTCCAGAGAAAGACTGAGTTTTGAGTAAGTAAACAAATTCTTTTGCTGTCTTGGTATTTTTAAAACAAAGTGATTACTAAGGGAAGCTGTGTTTCAGAACGGGATAAAACTCTTTGTTATTTGAATTTCTGTGCAGGGACACATTTCTCTTAGAAGAACGTGAATATTCTAAACTTTTATTTCTGATGTGCTCTAAACTTTTCACCTTATTACACTGTGGTCTTGACCTTCACTAGAAAACTCAGTGGAGGGCCCACAAAAACTAACAAGGTTGACTTTCATGTTTTATGTTGTTTCTAGTCTTCCACAAGACATACAAATTAAATAAATTGTTGTAATAAAATAGGAGGCTTTGAGGCAGGTAATGATAATGTGGGGCAGTTTTTTTGGTTTTTTTTTAATATTTCAAATCAGCAGGTTCAGAACATTTGCAGTATTGAGGATGCTATCGATAACAACTATGCTTTTGAGGTGTCTGAAGTAAATTAATCACTGTAAATGCATGTTTATGAATTACTTCTACCTTAGCATTACAGTCTATCACTCCCAAGAGGGAGATATTCTTCAAGTGTTCTTCTAGTTCATCAGTAGTTGTGTTGCTGTGGAAGTGCTATTTTTATCAATAACAGCTCTTAAACAGTTCTTCATTTCCTATTGCAAGGTTTTCTCTCCAAGAAAGTGGTTAATTTTTCATACACCACCTTTCCTCTGTGTATGATTTTTCTCCAGTGACTGACCCTGATTCAGCATTTTTTTGCCTCAGGCCAGGCTTTCTTTGCTGCAAGCTGGCTCCATTTTCTTCGTTACAATGTCTCCTTCAGTACTCAGCCATTTAATATACCCTTGTTATCTTTTTAAAGATAATAATGTTCAAGGAAGTGTACTAGTGTTCTGAATTCCAGGCAATGGATCAGAAATTTATTAACACAGAGAACAGAGAAGTCACATTTATTACATGTTCATATAAAATATTAATGGTCTAATTAAACTGTTCTCACAGGTACAGTCTCAAAGGAGATACTCTTCTCAGCCTTGTTTTAATTTATGCCACTTTGATAGAATTTACACAGAAGTCAGAAGACTTTAAAGTGAAGGTAATTTTTTTTGTAGCAGTTCTTCTGTTTTAATCTTCACTGTGTGATATTTCCTAAGAATTTCCTAAGAAAAGTACACATTCAACAACAGAAACAGGAAATAATTTGAAATTCAGAAAATAAGATAAAGAACTTCAGTTTAGTACTTCCAGAGTCAGTAAAAAATGGATTGACTCTAGTAGAAGCTGAATCAGATTTGTGCAGAAGCTAGACAGTATTTTACAATGAGAATTGAAGAAATAAGGTTGTACCTTTAATTTTATGAATACTTGAGTGTGTAGTAATCCTCTAATTATCATATTAATGCCTAAATTTGAAGCTTTAGGTTATCAGCGTAGTGGAAAAGAAAGTGTACATTTTCTCTGTGATGTCAGCTAGCTTGCTTCATTTGTATTATGTGACTAGAAAATAGCTCACAGTAAAAAACAAAAAAAAAAAAAAAGAAACAAACAAACAAAAAAAAAAACAGAGCAAAAAATTCATCTGTCTTCCTTTTGCAAGAAGTAGCCTTTTTAGGCAATTTTTAAAAGCTTATTTACATATTAATGTTTGTTCCTAAATTATCTGGTTAAGTTAAAGATTTTCTCAGTCCATTTATACAGCACTATCTATAGTTGACAGTTTTTTTGGAGATTACTTAATCTCTTCAAAGGATCTTCTTAAACTATTCTGGACATTTCAGCTTTGCCTGGTTTGAACTCATGCCAATAAATCTGATACAATGTAAGAGATCTATAGAAGCAACTAAATATTGCCTACATTGGATTTGTGTAAATAAAGACCCTAACTGGGAGCCAGGTTTGTGGTTACTTGTTGAAGTTCAACTGTATGTTGAGCATAGATCTGTTTTAGTTAGTCCGCCTTACTAGCTACTGTGCTCAGGGTCACACTTAAGCTTTTCTGTCTGCTAACTACTACTGTCAGTTAAGACATTTGGAGCTTTATTCCTTACTATAAGCTTTAACCAAAATTTTTGTCATTATTTCCAGGTAGTTCTTACACCAGGGATTGAGGAGACAGCGCTGCTAATTCGTCAAATAGCTGACAACATGTTGATGACGTCTAGTTTGAGTCCTCACAAATGGCTGGACAAATCTTGGCTTTCTGTCTTGCCATCTGAGGTTTATTTAATTTTATGTCAAACTGCAGTTTTCTTCCTGTTTCTCAGACTAAGTTCTAGGCGGATTTTTTTAATAAATTGTTATATTAATTAATTTATACATCTTACATATGTGTATAGAAGTATATATGTTATAGATACATATATAAATACACACACATATGTAAAGCTTCTGACATCTGTCATCTTTATTATCAGAATTAGGATTTTCCCTGCGCTTTAACAATTAATCTGTAGAGAAATGTATCCACCACATCTGTAGGCTGTGATGTATGACTGTGGCATCCTTTCAGCACTACATTTGTTGAACTATCTGAACTGTAAAAGTCAAGAATATAGTGTCTCATTTGGGCAGTAAGCTAAACTTGTCAATGCTGATCCATTAGTGAAGTCAGTGGAGTTGCTTACAGAGTTATTTTACCACAGGCAAGTAAAGGTCTGCTTACTTCCTCATGGATTGTTTGGAAATAGATATTACTGGACCACGTCCACTGATCTTGTTTAAATATTGGTGTTCTTTGGTGTGTATATTGAGGTTTCCAAATTAAACATAAAGGATTTAGTCATTTTATTTGAAAAGCTTGGACTCTTTAAAAAGTCAAGGTACTTTTTAGAGCTTGCAAAATTCAAAAGCATTTTGAATGAGTCCTTGGCATGGCCTTTCAAACGTAAAATACTGGATTATAACTCTTCCAAATTAGATATTAAGGATACTGTTTAAAAACAAAAAACAAACAAACAAAAAAAGACAAGACTGAGAGAAGTAATTGGTTGTATATTATCTCTGTTAAAAGCATTAGATCCTGATGTGTTGAATGCAAAGCTGTATGAAAGTCAGGAACTGGAAGCTAACACTCTTTAGTTACTACAGCTTTCAAGTTACAGCCCCTTGTGTGACATTCAGTCTCCACCTAGTAATTCCTGCTTCTGGCACATATCTCATTGCTGTTTACAAATGTAACTTCTGTATAACAAAGTAGTTTAGCTGGTTTGTCTTGACTTAAATAACTCTTTTGAAAACAGAGAATAAGCAGTAAATCTGGTAGTGTGTTTTGAAATCAAGTTTGAATGATTCAGTGGTTTCTCTAAGAAGATTATAGAAATATGTTTTTACTGTACTTCCTATTTATCAAACTACTGTGCAAAAATTTACTCTTCAACAGGAATGGTACACTGCTGAAAATGTAATAAAAAATAAAACACCTATCTACAACTGCACAGATTCAAAGCTCTAGTTCTGTGATGTGACCTATCAATAGGAATGTAATTAAAGGAAGAAAAATAAATTAAACACCTGACAAAGTTATTTCAATTTTCAGACGGAGAAATACTTGCTTACTTTTCCTTGTATCAACTCCCTGGTTGCTCAGCTGATGTTAAAGAAGGAATCTTCTTTGAACAGGCTTTTTCTTGCAAGCTTTGATCAACTTCAGGAACTCCTTCCAGAGGTTCCAAAAAAAGTTTTAAAGGTCAGTCAAAAGTAATTTATGTATAAGCTCAGCCTGTTTGCACAGTTGTCATTCTTCTTCTTTTTTCTTTTTTTAATCTGATGCTACATGGCTATTTGCTAGTGTCATTTAAAAATGAACTAAGCAATGAGTCATAACTTCCAAACTTTAGTGTTTATAGAAGTTCATATTTAAATTACTGCCCTTGCTGATACCCAACAGATTTTGTTCAGCCATCCTCATGTTTGTGTGAAGATAATCAGAACTGGAAAAACTCCTTAACTGGGAAAACACTCTGAAAAATAAAATGTAAAAAAGTCAAAGCTCTATCATATCAAGGATCCTATGAGCATACATGTTTATTTATAAAACATGTATTGTTTTCCAGTTGTTTTTCTTTCTTCCTTTTCCTTTCCTTTATCCTGCCATCCTTGTTTACACTGTAGTATACCCACCACTTGTAAGCTCACTGCACGAATCATTTGAAAGAACTTTAGAATTTAAGAGGAAGAATTCTGTAAGCTACGGCATCTGATATTCGGTCTGCAGCTGCAGTTGTTTGCTGCTACTGTTTCAGTTGAGCCAAGTCTGGAAAAATTACTGACTCGTTAGTCAGCTAGTTAGGTAAAAAACACAGCTTTTATCAGACAAGAAATGGGGAGGGCATCCTGCTTTCCTGAATCAGTCAGTTAAGGTTAAAGGGCAAGGGAACAGATATTTGGGCACTATTAACTTATGTGTGTTATTATAATAACCATGTGTGTGTACAGCAGTGTTTACTGAGTGAAAAGTACTTCATCAGTTTAATTCTTCCATGATGTGTGAAATGCACCAATACATTGCAGATGCTTCTTTCAGTTCTGTCTCATGGAGGAGAGTATATTAAGATACTGGTTTTCTTGTGTTTCAAGTAACATGCTGTTTATTACTTAGTCTCTTCATAGATGTAAGATTGGTGGCATATTGTCTATCGTAAGTGACTCTTTCTATATTGCCAAGTCTTCTATTTCCAGCACACAAAAATTTATATGTAAGCCTTACAGTCCTTTCTAGTTGTTTAATTTTTATATTTGAGAATGTAGACTTGTGCTACAAACATTGCTCAAGTGCTTTTCTTTGGTTTCAGCATTTTAGTGACATTACCTCTTCATACAGCCGAAATGCTGCTGCTTCTCTGAAAACAACAGTGAAACATGCATCACCACCAGAACACTGGAATACCTTTAATAGACTCTATCCAGATTATAAGCAAAATTGTCAGCCTTTGGAGTTGCTACGTAAGGCACAAACCAGCACAGGTAATAGAATTACTGCCAAAATTATCATCTCTGAAACCACGTGAAAGTCTAAGTATATTAGGATCTTCATTTTCTAACCATTGAAAGATCAATTGATCTGAAAAGACAGACTGCATTTCAGTGCTCAATGGATTCCTTTTTTAACTGAAAAATTTAGAGAGATATGCAAATTTTTCATTTTTAAAACAGAGTGATTCAATTTTTTCTCCATCAGGGCCGCCTCACATGAATTCAGAAGCCTCATTTCTTCCACTGAAACATGATCAAGGTTTTATTGACTCTGACCTTTCAAGTGGTATGCATGAGAGACTATGTTTTTCAGAAGTAGCTCCAGAAAGGAAACAAAATTTCTATGTTGTACCAAAGGGCTGTGAAGATTTTGCTCGTCTAAATGCTACGACTTCTTTTCATGTCAGAGGTCAGGCTTTCAGGACACACTATGTCTCTGATTATTCCTCCAAAAATTCTGAAAAAGATTTCTTTACAAATTTCAGTGACTGTGTACCTCATGACAGCTCTACAGCTTTTCTGGAAGGACTTAGAGACACATTTAAGAGCTCTGAAATTCTGATTGATGAGACTCCATGGAATGACTTTTCATCCACTTGCACGTACAATTCATTTGCACCTAACTTAGTTCATTCTGATTCCCTTGTTGATCCAGATGAAATTGAAAGTCTGTGTTTCCAAAACCAAGGACGAGAACCTTCAGGAAAGAGAAAGCAAAGTCCACCATTCCTATGGGAAAAAGGAAAAAAACTAACAGGTATGTACAAAACAAGGACAATTTGCTGAAATTGTATTTGCAACTTCATTAGAAAAAGTACTATCTATAAAACTAAAATTAGTATTTTCTCTAAATAATTATTTAATCCAATCTAATAAAATCAAGATTTCTGTTGTGAAAAACTCTTGTGCTTATATTTCTTGTGCACTTAAAAATTCCTAAGAATTTATGTTCAGTTTGGAGCAATAAGAAATTAAAATATAAATCATGAAATGGCTTGGGTTGGAAGCGACTTTAAAGCCCACCCAGCTCAAACCTCCTTCCCTGGGCAGTGTTGCCATCCACTGGATTGGGCTCCTGATCCTAACTGGCCTTGAATGCCTCCAGGAATGGGGGGCCCACAGCTTCTCTGGGCAACCTCACCACCCTCTGAGTAAATAATTTCTTCTTCCTGTCTAATCTAAATCTCGCGTACTTGAAACCCTTACTCCTTGTTCAATCACTGCATGCTTTTGTAAAATGTCTCTCTCCAGATTTCTTATAATGGTCTACCTTAAAATACTGAAAGGCTGCGCTGAGGTCTCCCATGACTCTTCTTCACAACTAATGTCTCCAGGATTAAACTGTGAATCTTGAAATTATTACAAAGCATGTTTCATCTAACAGAAAGTTTAGCGTGTTTTTACATACAAAATTCAAACTTGGTTTTGTGTTGTTTTTTTCAGGGTTTTTTTCATTTGTTTTCTGTTTTGTTTTGTTCTGTTTTCAGTATTTTTGTTTGTTTGTTTGTTTTCTGTCATTGGAAAGGTGGTGGAACAGCTTATTCTGGATGCTATCTCCAGGCAATTGGAAGAAAAGTAGGGTATGAGGAGTAGCCAGCATGGGTTCACTAGGGGGAGGTCAAGCTCAACCAACCTAGTGCCTTCTATGATGGCACCATTGGCTGGGTGGATGGGGGAGGGAGAGCAGTGGATGTAGTCTACCTTGATTTCAGTACGATTTGACACCATCTCACAGTATCCTTATTACAAAGCTGAGGAAGTGTGGGACATACGAGTGGATGGTCAGGTGGGTTGAGAAGTGGCTGACTGGCAGAGCTCAGAGGGTTGTCATTGGCAGCTCAAAGTCCAGTTGGAGGCTTGTAATTAGTGGTGTTCCTCAGAAGTTGGTAGTGGGTCCAGTTCTGTTCTGCGTCTTCATTGATGAAGTTGATGATGGGATAAAGTCCACCTTCAGCAGTTTGCTGACAATACAAAGCTGGGAGGAATGGCTGTCATGCCAGTAGGCTGTGCTGCCATTCAGCAAGACCTGGACAGGCTGAAGAGTTGGGAAGAGAAAAACCAGGTGAGGTTTAACAGAAGAATCCTGCAGCTAGGGAGGAATAATCATATGCACTAGTACATGTTGGTGGATGAGCTGCTGAAGAGGAGCCCTGCGCAGAGGAACCTGGGTGCCCTGGTGGATGACAGGTTGGCCATGAGCCAGCAGAGTGCCCTGGTGGCCAAGAAGGCCAATGGCATCTTGATGTGCCTTAAAAAGAGCGAGGCCACCAGGACAACAGATGTGATCCTCCCCCTCGCTGTGACCTGGTCAGATCTCACCTGGAGTACAGAGTCCAGTTCTGAGCTGCCCAGTACAAAAAAGACAGGGATCTCCTGGAAAGAGTCTAGCAGAGGGCCACAAAGATGAAAAAGGGCCTGGAGCAACTATTTATGAGAAGGGGCTGAGTGACCTGGGTCTATTCAGCCATGGGAAATGAAGACTTAGAGAGGATGTGATCCACGTCTATAAATATCTAAGGAGCGGGAGGCGAAGGGATGATCCTGGACTCTTCTCAGCAGTGTGTGGTGATATGACGAGGGGAAATGGACACAAAGTGAAGCACAGGAAGTTCTGCACAAATGTGCATGGGAACTTCTTCACAGTGCAGTGACGGAGCACTGGAGCTGCACAGAGAGGTGGTGGAGTCTCCTTCTCTGGAGACATCCAGGGCCCATCTGGACGCCTACCTGTGCAACCTGGGCTGGGAGCTGCTTTGGCAGGGGATTGGACTCAGTGATTATCTCTAGAGGTCCCTTCCACCCCTACAATTCCCTGATTCTGTGATTCTGCTTTGTTTTCTTATCCCTGGCTAAACACAGTTTCTTATCCATCCTAAACACAGTTAGGCTGAGACATTTTTTATAGGGTATGTGTCCATGGAGCATTATAAGGAGGAAAATATCATTAGTCACTATTAGACTAAATATTGTTTTATTGCATATAATAGGTTTTCTTTTTTTTTTTTTTTAATCTGTTGCTTCTTAAAAGGAGAGACGGCAAGTTCTTAAAAAATAAGGTTTTTAAATAAAGCTTCCAACCCCCAGTATAGATAATAAAATGTGTGTTTTCTCTGTTACTGTCTGTAGTTAAAACTCCTGGTGACAGAGCAAATTCAGCACTGTATTAAATATTTTCACTAATTAGATAAGACTCATTCATGTAAAGCATAAGTAACTAATTGGTATCATCGTGTTTAATGAGCTGCTTAAGGCAATTTTGCCACTAAATTGAGGAGAAGTTAATTGGACATGCTGAACTGCTTTCAATCAGCCTATGAATATTAAAATGCTAACCAAAACTCTGAATAGACCTTTTGCATCTCTGTTGGAATAAAAATTGTGACCTGCAGTATTGCTGGATACTTAACAGTGTATCAGTAACCTGTAACTGACACTGATAGAAGAAAATTCTAGACACAGTGGTTTCAGATGATCAGGGCAGGTTCTTCTGTTACTTCGAACTCAAAAAAAAATGATGTGATCTCCCACTGTTTTGTTTTCTGTGATACTCTTTCCTCATATGGCAAATATATGCTTACTACAACCGAATCAAATCAGAAAAAAGTAAGTTGATTTGCCTGATGTTTCTGGAGGGCAGGTATGTTTTACTTTGTCATCCATTAACCATGGGAAAAACAAGGTCTGTAACGTACAAGGTGATGCGAAAAAAATAATGAAAGCTTTCTGAAGTCTCAGATTTAAGAAGTGTATATAGAGTTGAGTTAGAAAGACACATCCCTGAAGGTTTCCCCTTCAGGGATTTCTGTAATTTTCAGAAAAAATTATTAATTAAACTTCAGACCATTAAAGTTAATATACTAAGCCACTGTTTTTACTGACACAGATGAAATTCTTTAATAAGTGTCAGAGTTCTATCGTAATACATTTTGTAAGGGCTAAACAGAATTCTCTTCCATTAAAGTATACTGATAAAATAAATCAATTCTCAAATCTTTTATTGGAAAAAATACTTGAACCTTAAGAATACAGGAAACTTTCTTACACTAACTTGGGAACAACTTCTGTCTCTGTTTTAAAAGAATCAACTTTTGTAATTACTGAATTGTACTGAGAGTAATCTTAAAGAAATAGAAATAAGTTTGAAAACTTGTACTGAATTATTGTGGTTAAGCACAGTGCAGGTTCATTTTATATATAAGGTCCTATACTATTATTATGGGATAAAATACATCAAACTGACGAGTAACAGTAAACAGCAGTTAATATCTGTACGTATTTAATTTATGGTAGTTAACGTTTTTCATGCCAACTATACTTGCTAAAGCTGAAGTCTGTTACTGCATCTGAGTTGAGTCTGTATTTTTGGCTTGTTATGCCTATACTTTGTTTCCACTTCTTTGCCAGATTCAGGATTTGAGGAAGTACCAAGGATCAAAAAAAGGAGATTGATGTGTGAAAGAGTCCCTGGAAGAGCTGATGGACAAACACGTCTTAAATTCTTTTGAATGGAATGCTGATGTGCATGGCACATCGTTGTTTGTTGCTTTTTTTTGTCCCCCATCCTTAAACCAATTGAGTGGAAATGTATTAATTTTTTTCTGCTGTTGTTCATTTTTAAAGAGAAATTAGTGTTTGGGATTTCTACCTAAATAAGGATTTCTTTTTTTAGTTCTCAATAAATAAACTGGCTCCTTTAACCAGGAGAATTACTGATGTAAATACTGACATGTTTGTTCATATAAATCATACACAGTTACTTCATCACTCTTAATTAAAAAAAAAAAAAAAAAGGAAAAAAAGAAAAAACATGCTGAAGCACATGGAGTTTTCAAGAGACCTATGTTTCCTCCCTGAGCATGTAGGCTTCCACATTTTATAGCAGGACTGGATTTGCCTGAATCTCAAAACTGATGGTAAAGTCTTAGAAATTCCTTGTGTGTAAAGCAAGAGGTCTTTCTAATTTGTCCTTTGGGTTTGGTTCCACTGTGATGTTCCTTTATGGCTTGAGTGTGGCTTTACTCATAATCAACCCACAGAAACCACTGTTCTATGGACAGCACATGAAAGATAGTTGAAGTTTATGATTCTCTTAGATTTGATTCAGAAAATAACACTGGTCTCCAATTCTCAATATAATATAGTGGAGGCTGTTTGTTGATGTACCCATTTTTGAGCTTGCTACACTGCTTCCATGTGAAAGAAGATGAGAATCATCTGGGAGACAATACCAGAAATTCTAGGCTAGAGCAGGAAAGGATAGGAGACAACAACGAAGACATCTCAGTTGCAAGCTACAGGGGAGAGATGTGTCCAACTCCCCACTCTCCAACAAAAGATTTGACAACAGAGCTAGAAATATTTGTGGAGGCTGTGGTGGAGAGTAACTCCATGCTGCTGCTGGAATGCATACCTGGTCTGCCAGCTTCAGAATATTAGTGTCTGTTCAGTGGGCTGCCATTTAGTTTGTTCCGTTTCCAAACTCACTTTTTTTTTCTAAGTTTAATGCAGTAACAGAAAAAAATGTATGTATGGTTTAGGCCTGCAATAAAAACATTTCTTGATACTGAGTCTTCTTTAAGCACATATTAATTATCTGGATAAATAGAACTAGTTCTTAGAGGGGGAGCTTTGGCTTCTCAGTGAAAACATGGCTCTGACTGTTAACTGAGAATTTCTAAAAGTACTATGGCAATTCCTTGAGTAGCTGTAGTTTACAGTAACATCCACAGGTTATTTGTATTCAGACTATTTGCAGGATTTCAAAAAAATTACTTTTCATGTATAGTATTAATAAAATCATTTATAGGATTGTGAATGTACCAATGTTTCCATGTTTCACAGAACCACAGCATCACAGAACTGTTGGAGTTGGAAGGGACCCCCAGAGATCACTGAGTCCAATCCCCTGCCAAAGCAGCTCCCAGCCCAGGTTGCACAGGCAGGCATCAGGGCGGGCCTTGGATGTCTCCAGAGAAGGAGACTCCACCACCTCTGTGTGCAGCTCCAGTGCTCTGTCACTGCACTGTGAAAAAGTTCCCATGCACATTTGTGCAGAACTTCCTGTGCTTCACTTTGTGTCCATTTCCCCTCGTCCTATCACCACACACTGCTGAGAAGAGTCCAGGCTCATCGCTTTGCCTCCTGCTCCATAGATATTTATAGACCTGGGTCACATCTCCTCTAAGTCTTCCTTTCTCATGGCTGAACAGATCCAGGTCACTCAGCCCTTCTTCATGCAGGAGGTGTCACACATCCTTTATCTCTTTGTAGCCCTCCACTGAACTTTTTCCAGGAGATCCCTGTCTTTTTTGTACTGGACAGCCTAGAATTTGGCACAGTACTCCAGGTGAGATCTCACTAGGGCAGAGTAGAGGTGGAGGATCACCTCTGTTGTCCTGCTGGCCATGCTCTTTTGAACTGTTTGACCAGTAGAAAGTAGCTACTAAAATAAAAGTTTCAGTTTGGTTGCTATTTCTGGCCCATTCTTGTGGTTGCTTGACCTAACCATTTTCCATCTCTTTACAACACAGATTTGGCTCTGTTTTTCAGAACCGTCTCCCAGCTTGCCAGGCCCAGGAATTTATTCTTTGAAAAGTGCAGCTCTGAAAAAACTCATTCACAGATAACCACAGTGGAGAAAATTACAGCTGCCACTCCCTAGCTATGTATTTATGTCCATCTTTCACACAGACAGAGGCTGACATCAGAACTCAATGTGCACATTCGTTAAAGGCTAGTTCAGATAATCTACCGATTCCTACAAAAACAAACAATGTGTTGCCCTCATTCAACTAGTGAAGAAAATTCAAGGGTCATCTGCAATTGGTTTCTAATAGGTAGAAAAATACCAGTATACAGTTAGATACTGGCAGTGTCAGAAAAGAGCTTGCAATGATTGTTAAGTTTTCACTCTATTTGTGACTCAATCTTTAACAGTTTACATACATAATGACACCTTTGTCACATGTGAGACTCTTCCCTAATTCATTCTGTTTAATGTGGAGGAAAATCAGTGCTATGTGAATCCTCCCTTGCCCTCCAATCAAAAAGAAAAGAAGCAGGTATATATGATAATTCCAAATTTGGGGGGAGCTTTGTGCAGTTTTTGAATTGCAATTTTTTTTTTTTTGTGAGAATGAGATGCTTCCTGATCACCAGACTTCCATCAGTGGCAGGTACCCTCATTTTTACATCAAATTTGCGAAATTTTAAGTGATCTGTCAGGTCACAGCTCTAGAAGAAAAAATAAAACAAAAAGCCTTGCTGATGTACTCATCACATTTCTCACCATGAGAAACAATAGAGAAAAGGTGACCCTGTGTCTCGTGTTAGGCATGTACGAGTACAGGTTTGTGCAGTCGTTTAATTGGTTTTATCATGGGCATCCTGTGGAACCTGCAGATTGCTATGAAGGCCTTCAATCAGTGTGTACCCAGAAGGCAAAGTAGCACAGCAAGCACACTCCTCTGCAGATATTTGAATCTGTGTCTTGCTTTCACAGGACTTCAGCATAACCAGCATGCCAGCCCATCTCACACTGCTGGACAGGGCACTCACCCGCTGCTGCTGTTAGGCATGGACGCAGCTGGGATCTCACAGAGACTCAGGTTTGGTGCGCTATTCAGCGGAGCACGGGCCACCTGAGACCTCTGAGAGGTAGCTGCTTGTAACTCAGGATATTTTCTCTATTTCATAGGCATACACAATGTTTCCAAAGTGCTGCGCTTTTGTTACATGTCTAGTGTGACGTTTCAGCTGAAAGTCACTAGGTAGAGCAGGGCGGGCAATCAAGAGGAAAAAGCTAAGACGGACCTGCTTGCAGCAGCCACCCACTCGTGCACATTGCAGTTTGTTTCTGCTGCGGGCTCAGCAGTGACTCCAGAACCCAGGCACCAGGGAGAATAACAAATTTTGGTGCTAGGGGTAAGTTTTATTCTGAGAGGTAAAAGAAACATAAAGGGTTTATTTGTGAGGCAGTGGCTAGTAGCCAATTGCTGGATGTTCAGACATATTTGAGGCAAACTCTCAGCTCTCTCCCCTGCTCCCTGAGATGAACATCTTGACCACAGCCTGAGCCTCTAAGCACCTCTCTGCAAATAAGAACAACGGTATTTCATCTGGATTTCCACAGTATGTGCATGCACCAAGTACTCAAAGAAAAGCTGGCAGCCATACTCTCACAGCCTACAGTGAAAAGGAAGCAGGAGCAAAGAAGGGCACTAAAGGAAGGACATTCACTTCTGTACTTAGAAGTACAGTTTATATTGGCAGTATTGTTCCTGTTGTTTCAGTATCTCCCAGCAGGGCGGCAAGTGTGAAAAATCTTTTGTTGAACCTGAACTGTTCGCAGAACGTTCACTGTACCATTTCAGTTGGCATTAATGAAAATCATACTTTCAGATTACTGAAGGCCCCACTGCAGACTTCAAAATCTTTAAGTGGGCCTACTAATTTAGTCACTATTCAGCATAAATATACCTGTAAAACTATATACTAGATCTTTTAAATAATATTTTCCAAAATTTCAACACTAACCTTATGTTCCAAAAAAAAGCAAATAGCTTGAAGCCTCCCCACCCCCCCATTGCAAAATCTAAGAATCCTCTTAAGTGTACAAGAAGGAATTTGTTGTCTTTTACAATTAAATAACGAAATCAAAGCCAGTAGGGAAAGGAACTTTATTTCCAAACTTTTAAAAGATTAATACAAAGAATATAAAGTACACAAAATGAAAAACCTATTTAAAAAATTAGTCCTTGTAAAAGTGTTCTATAGAAAAGTGAAGGCAAATGAACAAGTGTGTTTTATTTGTGGAACTTGGAAATTCTGTGTACTTCAAACTGAAAATCACGCACGCAACTGTCCCTGGACACTTCTGTGTTTTTACAGTGAGTTTGGTTACATTTTAAACATCTAAACGTGAGATTCCACAAAGGGAGCATGTTTATGAACAGAAATAACAAGAAACATTAAACAGTTTAGGACTTTTTTAAGTAATGTGTCATATGGAACAAGACTGTGCTACACACAGTGTCAAGCATTTTCTAAGAGGTGTGTTTGTGAACTTAGAAGCTCTTGAAAAAAAAAAAAAAACAGTGTTGCTGGTTTCAGGTCTCGCTATTTAAAGAAAAATTCCTTCTGAGAACACTTCTTGTAATACTGAATAATGTCAGCATTTGCTTTTATGTTTTAACAGCTCATTTTTCAGATGTTCTGTTTTGGAAAATACAGATAGTTTTTACCATCACTCCAGCCTAACAACCTACCAAGTTAGAAATAGGAAATTTGGTAAAAATAACCACGTTTTTGTTTTCTAAAATGTAAACTTCTCAAGTAGCATTTGTACAGATAGTATAGTGTAGTAACAATGGTGTCTTTTAAAAAAGAATGCTACTTACATTAAAAAACTGTAAAAACATTAGTAAAATAGTGAGGTATGAACACACAAGAATGAACAGATAAATATCCAAGTTTTAGTCACACAGAAGTAAGGGCACAAAGAAACTTTTCTTGAGGAAAAGGCCATTGTTTAGTCATGCCATGCTTCAACGCATCTCTCTGACAACCTTCCCTGTTAAAGGAAAAAGAGATTATTAAGTGCTTTCTTCCTATTCTCATACATTTCACATATAATTTATAGCACAAAAAGCACCTTTGAACAGAGTAAACCTGAATAGCCACTTCCCTCTGTTGGATGTTGACATCCTTGAATATTGCAAAATTTCCATGCTGGCTTTTTTCATTTTGCTCTCTTTTTTATGATCCTAAGGTAGCTAATCTAACAACAAGAAAAAAATAATGGCAAAAAGTGATAGAAATATAACTTGATCCCAGCTACACATGTCTAAAACTATCATACATCAACCATCAAACTCTAGCTTGGGAAAGAACTTCACATCCTGCTTTGATGATGCAATCAAAATCAAACTCTAGAAATAACACACACAGACCCAAAAAGGCTGCTTTAATAACAGAAAACATGTAAACACGTGCAACGGTCACTATCAAATTTATTTGATGCAGAGAGAATTAAGGGATAACACCTGAATTAAGGAAGTCTTCTGCTTGTGCTTTCTTCTACCCCAGTTTTTCCTCAAGAACATTTCATGCTTAGTTGCATTCTCTCTTCCTGTTTTTTCAGACCTACGTAGGAACAATCAATTCCCTGCTATTAATGAGGCAAAAAGTGACTGTAAGCTCAAGCACTCCAGCAGTGAGAGGGGAAGACCCTACAAATGTTATGAATTCAATTTTAAATTCTGCTGTTACAGAAAACAATTCCGTTTCACTTCGATAGCATTCTCAAATGAATAAGAGAATTCGATGTTTGTTTCCCTCCCTGTAGCTTTCTCAATTCTTTAGTAGGAACTATTTTAATTTTACAGAAGAATAGCCCCTTCTGATGGTCCTACTTCCGCATTTGTTCATCCTGTAGAAGAAATAAGGTTTGCCAACAAAAGTAATGGCGTGACTCCGCCCAAGTCTACTAGCATACATGGTGTTTCTTCCTCCTTCTATGATCACTGACATCCGTGTGACAAACTGAAGAGACAAGAGTAAGAACTGGACAGTTGGAAAGCAAAGGTTTGTCCCAGCTCTTCTCTGCTTCCAAGAGTGCTAAATCAACCATAACAAGACAAAAGCCCTAAGGAGACAGATAGTGTCAAATGAACTGTGTAGGATATCAAAGGCAAAATGTATTTTTAACAAGACTTGCCTAAGCTATGATCTTGTCCAAGACACATGCAAGTACCACAGCTTTATCTCACTTCCTCAAACTAGGTACACCACTGTTCTTGTTTCTGGTATTGTCAATTACACATGGGAAGTTTTTATTATTTTAGATGCTGATAGTGAGCCCAGAGATGTTCAAATAGAAAAACAAACAAGCAGAAACTACAGAAAGGACAGTAAAAAGGAGCCATAGTTCAGTTGCCATACCTAAACGAAGCAGAAAATAGAGCCAGCAGGAAAGTGGCAAACAATTTGCTGTGAAGACTTCAAAATTCAAGCATCTACCACAGCGTCTCTTTGACACTGCCAGACCTTTCAAATGAGAGCTGTGGTGGTGGTATCTGTGATTTTGTTACCTTATTTCAGAGCAGAGTGCAGGATCTGGGCTCACGGAAGGGATTGCTCCCTGCAGGAACCCCAACCAGCAAGGCATCTTTGCAGGCGTTTTGCATACAGTATTGCTGGAGCTCTGCAGCTGCCTGGGAGACCTGAGTACAGAAAAACAAATCTAGAGAGGAAACTAATTCATTCACAAGCATCTATTGAGCAATTCCTCTTGAAGAAACTCTATCAAACAGTTGGGGAGAAGCCAAGCCAGCTCTTGAATTCTAGAACAGCAAGTAAATCAGCACAAGCACACATCTGCAGAGCTCTGATGAGACACATGTCCTAATACACTGGTGATGAGCCAGAGCTGCCCACAGGGTTGAGGTATGAGTGCCGTGGAACGCATCCTCACTGAAAGAGACAAGGCTGTGACGACAACTTTTTCCATTCTGTTGTACAGTACAGTTTTGTGTTTGAGTTCTTACATTCTCAGATCATTTACAAAAAGGACTTTTACATCCAAAGTGTTCAGCAACACAAAATTCAATAAGAAAAGAAAGCAAGAGGACAAGGATGGAAAGCCTTTGGTCCAAATTGTTACTGTTCCCTGGCAACAAAGTCACAGTCACCCAATGGCCCCAAAAAGGACTGTCCAGAAATGCAGAACAAGCCCAGGAACTCAAAGGCAAGGTGGTTGCTGTCCCTGTGGACAGTTCTGTCTCTGTATTTTTGAAGGAAAATGTTGAGGAATTCCTACTTTCTAGGATATGCACTGACAACAGCTACAGGGAGGCACCTATGCTCATGCTGTCTGCCACATTCTGGTGAAAGGAAATCCTGAGCATATTGTTGGAATACTAGTTCTCCTCTGATCCCACCTCCACCACAGAACTTCTGAAATACTGCTTTTTCTTCTATGCAGTGTAGCAGTGTGATCAGAGGAGTGACGAGCCAGGATAACCATCCACACTCCCCAGCCTCTGGACTGAAGGAGCCACCGTGGAGCCTTGGTGGGCACTTCCAATCTGACAACACCTGGAAGTACAACAGTAAATTTGGCCTGGCAGATGCTCTTGTTCACTGTTTTGCTGCTGTCCCATTCCCAGCCTGCCAGCTCTCCTTCAGAACACTCATCCTGGTAACTGCCTAACTTTCCAGCAGATGTTAGCACTGCAGGGAATTGCTGAGAGAAACATTTTCCCACAGCCCGACAGATCCTCCTGGGAGGAGCACAAGGAAGAACATCCGCAGCAAGGATTCCCTGCTGCTCAGCAGGCTTTGCCGCTTGTCTCTCCCTCGGGGACAACCTCTTTATGGATGCTGCAAAGGAAGATGCAGACTCCACCCTGCCTTGGTTCCCTGGAATATTAATGTCCTTGCCTCAATCACAAAGCTGAAACTTGAGCCCTCAGCACGCTGAGTTCCAGAAAAGATCTTCCCACTCTTTGCCCTGCACAAGTTCCCAGAGCATTCTACTCCTCCAGCTCACATGGACACTACAGGGATTTCTTCTGTATTTCATCCCAGCACAAACATGCTCTGAGCAACAGCCTCCTCCTGCATGCAAGACGTGTGGGGGTACTTCTTTCCTTCATGGTTTCCTCTTTCTGAAAATACTGTTCCTGTCTACATTTTTAGCTGTCAGGGTAAACAAAATCACCACTGGAACTTGTACTGTGGGATGTATTTATAAAACTCCTTTCATATTCAGCTTCCTCCTGAAAACACATTGTGTATTCAAAGTAGCCCAAACAATGTTTTCTCCTATCCCACCGCCAGCTAAAGCTGATCCACCTGGTTTCTGCCAGCCAGATGTATCCCTTGTTGTTTTTACGCTCTGTATCAAGAAGCCTGGATGACACATTTTTGTCATGCTTCGCTTGGTTTGCTGCTGCAAAAAGACACCAAGAGGTTCCTAGAACAACAGACCTGGAAAGAGATTGTAGTACACAGTGTTGGGAGAAAGAGGAGAACAAAGCCTCATTGAGGTCCAGCCTCCATAGCCCCCTAAAGTCATAATAACCATGTAGCCTTGCAAGGTCCAGGTGAGTATCTATTACCTTCACAAAGCAATCCCAAGTAAACAAACTGTATCTGTTGCAGCCACCCAAAGAAGAGGGGTATAATCTCCCTCAAAATGAGCCATAACAGAGAGATGTAGGCCCGATGCAATCTAAAGCAACAACAATAATGAGTCAGTTATTTCCCCGTGGGACAACAGCCCCTTGTCACAGAGCATTTCTGTTCTGCACTGTGGTGTTTCTCACAGACTCCCACACACTGCCATGAGGAGCTGTGGTCACTGCTAGTGCACCTGCCAGCTCATTGGTCACTAATAACATTTAGTAGCATTAAGAAATCAGTCGAGGCAAAATTCAGCACTCACTGTGGTGCAATGGACCCTTCCATTTTTCAACAGCTCAGAGCAGGAGCAGTGAGAAAAGGCACACAAAATCATTTGTAAGACCATAAACTTAATCCAGTGCTATGGAAGCCAGCGTTTCGCCACTGGCCAGAGGAAAATGGAGAGTGCACGGAGGTGGTGAGGGCAGAGGGAAGTACAGGATGCAGATTAATTTGACCTCTATTGCTTTGGAGCTTTTGATGGATTCTGTGCATGAGAGTTATATCCCTGAAGAACCGTTGGACCTTGCACCTGCTGGGAACCAAGGCCGGACTGCAGGGCTGCATGCGGATTGACAGAGGAAAAAAAAGAAAAACAAAAATAAAAAAGGAAAAAGGGAAAAAGAACATCGGAGCAGCCGGACGACAGTGTTGCCTCACCGGCCTGTCTTTGTCTAGAAATATGCAGCAGGAGAAGGTTCATGCATGCGTAGAAAATCGCCTGCGTCCCCGAGCCGTCAGCTGGTAGGAAAATACCCCTCGCGGGGCTGCGCGGAGCTGTCGGGCGCGGCTGCGAGAGGAGCGCGGCCGTCGGAGCACAACTACCGCTCCATTCCTCATCACGGCCTCCCGCGGGTCCGGGAGGGACGGCGGCCCCGGCGATGCGCTCGGAGCCCCCGCAGCCCCCGCGTCCATCGCACCCCGGGGCAGAGAGCTCGCCCCGCGCCGCCACCCGCGCCCGGCCCCCGCCGAGAGCGAAGCGGGGCAGCTCCGGCTCCCCCGGGCAGCCCGGCTCACCTTGATCCTCTCCACGGCGGCCTCCAGCTTCAGCTGCTCCACCAGGCGCTGCATGGTGCTCAGGCTGCCGGCAGACGACATGACGCGGGCACTGGGGAACGGGACGGCGCGGATCGGCTCGGCGCGGCCCCGCTCGGCTCGGTCGGCACCGAGGGAGCCGCCCGGGGGAGGGGCCGCGGCCGCTCCGCCCCCAGAAGCGATCGTCGGGTGTTGATCTCCATCTTCCACCCGTGAGTCCGATTTTTTTCCTACAAGATGCCATTATAGACAGGTCTCCTTTTTCCCAGGAAGAGACAAAAGGACGCACGGGAGCGGCACGAAGAGGCGCTGGGGAGGTTCGGACTGGACGTAAGGAAGCTTTCCTTCACCATGAGGGCAGCCACACGAAGACCTCACCACTGCAACAGTACGGTCAGCTCCTGCTCACGTAGGCAGTTCTCTCCAAAGTCCGTTTACACTGGGCTCACAAGGCATATTAACACAACTCTCAGTGCTGTCACTGCACTTTTCTCCATCTGTATAAGATGCTGCTTTGTGGACTCAATTTCAAGATGAAATAGGTCCTAAAATACATGACTAAGATGTGTGTGTTTAGAACTGAAGTAAGATTTCAGGCTGTAAATGATTAGTGACCTCAGCTAGCAAGGTGTCACTGCAACATGACAGCTCTGTGTCAGACACTTGCTTCTTCTAGCCTCCATCAGAGATTCAAATGGGGTCACCCAGCAAATTCTGCCCGCAACCCATAAGCTTATGCCTCTGTCTTGGTATCCTCAATGGGATCGAGTGTAGGGGAAATCAGAAATTCAGAATCAACACTGTGCAATGGCTCTTTTCCACCCGTAGCACAGTACCCACTGATTTTCACTTCTGCAGTTGATATCAGCCATTGTTTTATAAAGACAAGGTGCTACTGCTGCTGAAAGACACGGCTCTGTCCTCCCTGGGAAAGCCCTGCCAAGGCACCTATTGATTGCTACAGAATCAGGCCAAAAAATTAATCTTGGTCAGAACTAACCTAAAAAGGGGGAAGATAGACGTGTGGCCTTGGTCTTGCCTGCTTATTTGTGCGACCAATCTTATCACTCAAACGCTTTTCTATAGTACAAAAGGAGGAAACTAGTGAGAGCAGCTGAGCTGTCAGCTCTTTCTTTGCGCATGAAGCTGTCTACATAGAAGTACTCTTGCTGGCTTATTTTATAGGGATAACTGACTCACCTTATTGGATAAGCAACACCATCTCCTTCTTACACAAAGAAGGCAGCATAGGGTAAGCTGGACTGATGGGCTGAGACCAGCCAAACGACACTCAACAAGGATCAGTGCTGGGTCTTGCATCTGGGTCACAACAGCTTCACGTAGTGGTACAGGCCTGGGGCAGAGTATCTGGAAAGCTGCCCAACAGAAAAGGATCTGGAGGTGTCAATCGCGATGCTCAGTTGAACATGAGCCAGCAGTGCACCCAGGTGGCCAAAAAGGCTGATGGCATCTTCGTTTGTAACAGAAACAGCCTTGTGAGAACTGGGGAAGGGATTGGCTCCTCGTATATGGCACTGGTGAGACCACAACTTGAGTACTGTGCTCAGATTGAGCTTCTCACTGTAAGGAAAATGTTGAGTTGCTTGAGTACGTGCAGAGGCAAGTAACTAAGCTGGTAAAGGAACCAGAAAAACAGATGCATGAAGAATGGGTTGTTGACACTAGTGTTGCTTAGTCTGGAGGAGGCTGACGGAAGACCTCATTGCTCTCTTACAGACACCTGAAAATGTGAGCAGCAAGATGGGTGTCAGCCTGTTTTCTCAAGTGACAAGTGACAGGTTGTAAGTTGCCTGAAGTTGTGTCAGGAGAAGTTTAGACTGGATATCAGGAAGAATTTCCTCAAAGAGGCTGGCTAAGCACTGGTGACAGCTACACAGGGAGGTGGTGGAATCCCCATTCCTGGAGCTATATAAGAGACAGGTGAACAGTAAGGAGCATGGTTTAGTTAAGAGACTCAGTAGGTCAGGTTGATGGTTGGGCTTAGAGATCTTGAAGTTTTTCCCCAAATTAGATAATTCTATGATTGGTCACCTTCGCCGAATCAGAACTGTCATACTTCAAAAATTGGGTCTATAAGCATTTCAAGACTATTACAAGCTTTGGAAGCAGCAGCAAGTTTAAGAGATCCTCTCCCAAAACCAACCTGCACAGATGAAGATCTTCACAGACGCGAGAAGAGACAGAAGCAGCCCTGTCTACAAACCCTGCACACTTCTTCCCCATTAAAGTTCCTGAGTAGAAAAATGGAAATCATAAACCGCGGAAACTCTGACCTGGCCTGAGTTACAGATGAAAGCAAAGGGAATTGTTGAGTTCTACGTATGCTGACGTTTCATCAGACTAATCAGAATGGATAAGGAATATTTCTGATTTAAATTTAAAACAAATTCAGGATGTATATTATATAAAATTTTATTTACATAAGGCATCAAGATTGCCCTTTTAAACAAAAGGGTCGTATTCCCTTTACCAATACTTTGGTGAAAGAAGTTTCACATTTAGTAGACTAATATTCACTGGTACGCTTGTTCTGAACAAGTAGGTACAATCTAATGTACAAGATTAAAAACCAAACATAAGCGACTTAAGTATGCTACTTCATGAACCACTCTGTAGAACAAAGAATTAAGGCTTGTTTGCACCATAACGGTGATCAATCATGCATCATTTATTCCCACAAAGAATAAAATTAATTTCCAATTGGAGAAGGAATAGCAAAAGAAGTAGTCTGGTATAATCCCCATATTGTCTACATTAAAAAAAAAAAAAAAATTGGCATTGTAAAAATTAAGTTGAAAAGTAGGTGGAAGGAGAGGAGAAGAAAGCAGGAAACGGCCCTTACTTCAGAACCCTTAACAGCAATTTCAAAATTTTCTGTGTGTTTTCACTTACACGAACCCTTCGGTTTAGAAATAAAAACCAAGACTTTCAAGGACAGATTAAGAAACATTTCCAGAAAGAGATTGAAAGTACAATTCCATTCATCGGGAGTATGAAATATGTAGAGGAAATACATTATTTGAAATAATGAATTCCACATTAAGATCCCCATGTATGTAAGGTATACACATCGAGCTAAGCTTGTTTTATATGTCTGATTTATAAAAACCATAAATCTGTACTATTTTTCGGCCTGACTTAATAATTCCTGAGTTTTAGGTCACTGCCAAACCAGCAGATAAAACTCTGAATGATGTAGTGAAAAAGTTTTGCAGATCGCTGCTGACGTGGGCACACTTTGTGTTCACCAACTTTCAGTCATCGATAAAAGTCAGTCTTCCAGGTCCTTCATTTCTCATCCACCTCCGATACCTCTTCCATCGGGGATCCATGGCCATCTTCTTCTTTAATTCCTCCTCCTGTTCTTGTTTATAGACCTGAAAGACAGATAGAAGGCTTTAATAAAGCCAAAGAAAAATCTTAAGTGAACCTTTAGTGGGGTGTGAACTTTAGTACTTCAACCACCCGTCACCTTGATTCCAAAGAAAGCTGAAGAGCGGCACAGCAGAAGATCCTGACCTACATGTGGCCTAAGAGCTTTCAGTCTACGTGCCTAGAAGGTATAGTTGAGATGCTTTGGATTTTTGCTGAACTACTTCATTGCAAGACTGCTGTAATCACCGATTTCACTGTCTGTTCTGAGAAAGAAGTAAATGCTCAAGCAATCAGCAGAATAAAATTTGCCAGTAAAGAACTGCTCATATGCTACATTTTGAATCTCTACTCAGCACACATACCCTTCAATGCAGTTCAGCTTCCCACTTCGCTTATATTCCACCTTCAGTTAGACTGCAGTGATTTTCCTAATTCAGTTTAAGTTAAAAGCTCTACAGTAAGCATTGATAGTAAGAATGACAGGTAAAAACAACATGGCAAGAAAAGGCGTCACTGCTGATATTTGTAGATTTCAACAGCAGTCCATTATCTAGAAGAGGCAACAGTATCAACAACTTTATTCTGGAAAGCAATTCACGTAGATACCAGTATATATTTCAGACAACACACAATGTTTACGTTGTCAGAATTCTCCAATCAAGGAAATGAAAGATTTGGGTTTTTATTAATACTCTTGATAACTTTATAAATACACCAGCTCAATATACGATGTACCAATACATTGAATTCTCATTCATTCCTAAAAGGACGCTGGAAAAATAAATAAATAAATAAATATGCAGACAGGCAGCTGTGGTAATAAAAGTAACATACCAGCTATTTTCAGCCTTAAGGAGGCAAGACTGAATTTTTAGTAAGTCTACTGTACTGGTACAGAAAATAACTGGTGGCATGAGTAAAATGGAACAAAACGTGATTACTTCTCCCAATAATTTATTCTCCAACAAAACGTGATTACTTTTCTCTACAATTTATTCTCCATACAAGCAATAATCAGTAGGTGTCTGGGTGCCTTAAAAAAAAAAAAATCTATTCTCTGCAGATATTGCTGAACTCACAACCAGATAGCACTGCACACAATGAACATTTCAGTGCATTCAAAGAATGGATAGATGTATTTATTGAAGAAAACTAACTAAAGCTGTAAGCTACAAAGACAACATTTCCTGGTCAGGAAGTTCTGAAGCTGCAGATTGCAAGGGGGAAATATTGCTATTTGGGTGCAAATTTCTTGTATTCTTCACTAAAAGTCAGCTGCTAGCCTTCATAGATGACTCTGGGCTTAAGAGACTTCCCTCTCTTAAATACAGCCCATTTACACTCAGTGAACAGAAGAGCAGCAGTTAGAAACAGCATCTCAAACCATGCAATGTTTCCTCTACAACAGAATAGCCATTCTATCTTACATTTTCCTTAAGACACATGCTTTGACTGCTAACATTATCAGCTCTTTAAACTTCCAGACTGTTTTCAAGAAAACCTATCCCAACTCAACACATACAGCTAATCTGATGACTATTCCTTTCCTTATATTAGCATCAATTCTAACATTTTTCTCTTCAAGTTTCTAAACTGATCTAGTTCTGATTGTTTTCAAGGAGATATTCCCTCTGATTCCCCTCATCAGAAGCAAAAGCAGTTCTGCCATCTTTTCTCAGAGAAGGCAGAAGAGCAACAACACCTCTTGGGCAGGCCGAATTCTCCTTCTCAGTTTCTCTTCTGGAAACTTCGTACCCAGATGGCCCACAGATGAGTTTCAGTGCAACAATGAGACTGCTTTGTCAATCTGCCACCTTCCGGCATCCCGAGTTGTCTGGAATGCAAATTTCATGCTGGGGCTCACACTCTTTCATTGCTCTCACAGGAAGCTTGATAAAAAATAAGTTTGCTTTTTAGTAACAGGCTATCCCAGGCAAGAAGCAGCCGTTGTGCCCTGTGATACCTCATACACCATTTCTAGTTAAGCAGGTATACAGCACAGAAAGAACAGCCTCAGACTCAATGGAAGCAAAAGAACAGTTATAAAAGGGATAGTTATAAGAAACAAACTAGGAGCTAACGGCTCAGGACACTAATATAATAGGAGTTACAGGTAGTCTTCATTACAGAATTGCTACTGTTTGGAGAACCATGGTCTTTAACGTACTGCAAGAACTTTGTCATACCACATTGTCACTGCCATCAGATCCAGTAAATCTTATATTCACAGATTCACTGACTGTCACAGGTGGATGAGAGCCCTGAGCAAGCAAATCCCTTATATCCATGGGCACGTTCAGGAGCTGCTGCCTATTAGCACGTGAGCGTAAGATGTTGAAGAAAACAAACCAAGTGCTTCTCCAACCACTTTAAACATAGTCAGCAATAGCTAGAATTGAAGCAGCGCTTCCCACATCACTGTGCTAAACACCTTCGCAAAGTACCTGCTCTTACTCTGGGAATGGTGCATAAATAACATCAGCTTTTCCTCCCTAGGCACTCACCTCATAATTTTCTCGTATCCACAGCTGCCGTTCAAGAAAGGTCTCTTTTTGATGATCTTCTAGGCTGTCAAACTGAGACTGAGACATTTTCATGTATCTCCGTATGATATACAGCTTCTCTTCCACACCATACTCTTGCCCTTTAATAGTGAAACAATAAATCCACCAACAGTACCAAATTATGTACTTGCACAAGTAGAAAGGAGCAAGAAGGATCTGAAACAGAAGGATATCATATATCTTGGGCTTCTGATAACCGCCTTTTATATCTATTTTATTTTTAATAATGTCTTTGATGATTTCTTCCTCTTCTTCACGAATTTCTTCTTTAGACCTCCTGTTCTTGCCTTTTTCTCTGGTCTTGTTGAGTAAACCTTGTTGCTTGGCAATCTCAGTAGCTTGTATGCGGTATTTTGGCACTGTAGCTAGATAGTTGATAGCTTCATTGTAACTGCTCCACCAGCTGAAGAACTGTATTTAAGAATAGTAAAAGTAAAAACAAACAAAAAACAACAATAAAAAAATGTAAGCCATGTCCTTACATGAACACATTCCTATTTCGAGCTTTGCCAGGAAAAAAAATAAGTCGCCATATCCCTTTAGCCACAATTGCATTACAGCAAGGGTGAAAACCAAAGGCTTTCAGAAAAACTGAAGGTTACAGAAGCTGTACTTATTCCTCCAAACCCAGTATGGCACCTGGGAAACAGCCATAACTACGTACGCTGCTGCGTGATATGCACGGCACGTGTATGTGTGATGCATATTTATCACTCAGCAATACACAGTGACAAAGAAGGTCAATCAGAGTGTAAAGAAAGACACCGCTCACATTGGTTTTGCTCATGAGAAGATGGTTATCTCCCACTGCTTTAAACAAAGCTTACACGGGGCTGTGGTGGCCTTTCTCAGAAGTCCAGAATATGAACGTTTCATTATAAAATTATTATCCACTTTACATAGTTAATTAACCATGGCTTAAGTACGTGACAACCGTGTTTGTCGGACAGGGTTGACTTTACGAGACTCAGTACCCCACTCTAACCTCCATCTACCCTCCAGATTTCAATTGGTGGGAAAAAAAGTAATAATAGAAATAGTGTTTGAGGTGAACACATCATTTTGTGCCTTTCTTCTTTTTTTTTTTTTTTTTCTTTAAAGAGGCAGCATCCTCATTTGTGAAAACAGCAGAGCACACAGGTACATGCTATTCAAACTGAACAAGAATAAAAGAAGCAAAAATGCCAGTAAGCAAGAGAAAGGCAAATCAGTTTGCTAATTCAGTGTAAAGTTGTATTTAATAATCTGGAAGGTGACCTACAGGCAAAGTGAGTGTTTCCACAGCCAAAGTAAGAGGTAGAATGAAACAGTGTCATTACAAGTCAGTCTGATGGAAAATTAAGTATCTGGCTGAGTGCGCCACTGGGATTTAATACTTCACACTCTCAAAGTCTGATCTCTATGTTTCGTCGTTATTTTTTTTTGCCTTCCAATTAAAAAGACAGTCGTCTAGACCACAGACCAAGCTGCATTTTCATCTCCTAAATACCAACTTCTGGAGATTTTTTTAAGGAAGTTTGGAATCAATCATCTAAAGGAAGCTGAATAATTGTATACCTTCCTCTAGCCAAAGCAATTGTCAGCAACAGCACAAGTTCTCCCATCTGGAACACAGGCTGTTTCCTTGAGCTTGGAACTACCACGCTCAGTGAAGAAAACTTCACTAAACTGGTCTTCAAAATAAACTACTGTATAAAACACACATTAGCAAACAACATTTCCAATATTTACTATTGTCATCTAAACTGAGTTTTCAATTTACTTTGAAAGTTAACTGTTAAAAACAAACAAACCTCACACAGCTTGAAAACCTGACACACACTGCCTCAGAGTACCCACCCTGCTCTGTGCACAGAACAGGCTGCTCTTAGCCTGCCACACAGAACTAAGTAACTTCCAGAGAGCTGCACTAGTCTGCATGAAACACCCTGCTGTCAAAATAAGCCAGTCACTGATTGCACACTGTGTCTTTGTCTGAGCTACCAAGTGCAGTCAAAATC
This sequence comes from Oreortyx pictus, assembly GCA_036925125.1. Lineage (NCBI taxonomy): Eukaryota > Metazoa > Chordata > Aves > Galliformes > Odontophoridae > Oreortyx > Oreortyx pictus. The sequence continues at coordinate 18,855,573 of JAUPFR010000004.1, forward strand.
TGCTCAGCACACCCTGACTTCTGATTTGTTACAGATGCCACGGGGAAGTTCACCACAGCAGCCATACAAGCACCTCCTTGCTGGCACTGCTTCTTGAAGGCTGTCATGCCACACGATCGGCACACACACCTCTTCCATTTCAGAAATTCATTGGGCATTGCTGCATGAAGGAGAAATCTTACCTGAAACACAGAGATGGCACACACTGTAACCAGAATCACTATTCGGACGTCCACTTTAGGTGCCAGCCTCCTGCTGTAGTAGTGATAATAGTGTCTGTAATACTCTTCAGGATGATCCAACATGTAATCATAATCTTTACGTGTTTCTTCATCCTGTGGAATCAGAGATGAAAAGCATGCATGGGTTTCAGACGGCTGTTTTCACTTACTCTGTTACCTTGCGAATGACTGTGCTGTTCCAAAAATCTGTTAAAGCACAGCTACAAAGTGATGAGGAAATTCTTTGGTCCTTTTTGTTACATGCTAAATTGTCACGTACACAGGTACACCGGACAGGCTTAAGGGCATAAGCATATACTCTGAGACGACTTGATTTAATACTGAAATAAAGACAGGCAACTGGAATTCATGTAATCAGCAAATTTATTTGCTGAATCAGAAATCAGGTGTGCCGGAGCTGACAGGAAAAGATTTCCGGACGAACCAACTACCAAAACACTGTTGCGCAAATCTTTTAGGATTTGCTTACGGTGCCAAGGAATCTTTCTGGATTCCTTGGAAAGATGCCGTTTCTTAGTCGCACTGTTTTCACTCTGACCCACGCGAATACGAGACGAGAAACTAAACTTCGTCAGCCCTAACTTGTCAGCGCTCCTTTTCTACTCCAAGAAGTTCCAGTTTCTTTTCCCCATCGACCTTAAAACGCTTGCAGGTTTCCTTCTGCCGTTCCTGGTCTTCGCCGCGGCCAGCCCACGCATTTTCGCCCCGTCTGGATTTCCTTACAGGTCTCACCCGCCGTCAGTCCGCCGCTTAGCGACGCTTTTTCAGCTTCAAGACACAGCCGTACGCGAAGCGGAACTCCCCGACGGGCTCCCAAGGGCAGACCGTCCGTCCCTCCCCCCCCCCCCCCCCCCCCCCGGCCCCCTCCCCCCCTCCACGTTCTTGAGCCGTCGGAAAACATCGGCGGCGTTTTCCTCCCCCGGCTGAGCGCACACAAAGGAACGCAGAACCGACTCGGCGCACTCCGCCGCAAGACACGGACGGGTCCCGTCCCGTCCCGTCCCGTCCCGTCCCGTCCCGTCCCGGGCTCCGACCTCCGCCGCGGGGTCCGCACCGCCGCCGCCTCCGGGGCGGCGCGGGGCCGCCGCCGCCCGCCCGAGGGCCCCGCTCCCGCCCGGGCCCCGCGCTGTCTCTTACCGGAGCGGCTCCGGCCGCGGCGGCGGTCCCGCTCTCTCACCTTGAGGGTCTCGTAGGCGGTCGCGATGAGCAGGAACTTCTCGTGCGCCGCCTGCGAGCCGCCCGCCGCGGCCGGCTCCCCGCGGTAGCGGTCGGGGTGGTACTGGCGAGCCAGCTGCCGGTAGGCGCGGGCGATCTCCGCCTTGCTGGCCTGCCGCCCGACGCCCAGCACCTCGTAGCACACGCGCCGGCCGCAGTACAGCCCCTCGATCAGACCCCGCGCCGGGCGCGGCAGCAGCAGCGCGGCCGACAGCCACACGCACAGCAGCCAGCGCCGGCCGCCGGCCATCTCGGTGCGGCGCGGGGCGGACCGGCGCGCCGCCGAGCGCGCCGCTGCCGCGCATGCGCGCTGCCGCCGGGAAAGGGGCGGGAAAGAGCGGCGCGAGGGGCAAAGCCCGCCCCGCCCCGACCACCCCGTCCCGCGTGGGATGGGGCGCCCGCAGCCGCCCGGGCTCGTGCCCGCCACCGTTCCTCCGTCCCGCGGGCTGCCCCGGCTCGGAGTCTCCTCGAGCTCGCGCTTCTCCCCACTCCTTTCAGCGCATCCACCCGAGGATGGATGCACCGCCCCGGCCGCGCGACGGCTCACGAGCGTTACGGGGAGCCCCGGGCCCGACCCCCCCGCCCCCCCCCCCCCCAACCCCGCTTCCCCGCCGGCGGGGTCGCGCCGGCTCGGGGCGGGGCCGCGGGGAGCCGCTAGGGGGAGAGGCTCCGCCGGCCGCACCGCCCCGCAGCGCTTTCGTCCCCCGCCCCTTCGGTGCGCGCAGACGGGCGCGGGCGGCTCGGAGGGCGGCATGGACTCGGGTCAGCGTGATGGCGGCGCGGGCGGGGCGGCGATGGCTCAGCTCTTTCTAAATATAAAGGGAGGGCGGCGCGGGGCCCGGCCGGCCCCCGTGCTGGTTGCGTCGGGGCGGGGGAGGAGGCGGGAGCGGCCCGGAGCTGCGGGGAGAGACAGACAGAGGGGCGGGAGCGGCCCCGCGGCGGCGGCGGCGGCGGCGGCGGCGGCGGCCAGACTGAGCGCGGCACGTCTCCCCGCCCGCCCTCCGCCTTCCTGCCCGTCTTCCTTCCCTCCTTCCTTCCTTCCTTTCCTCCCTCCCCGGCCGGCAACATGGCTGCGGCCGTCGCGGCCGCGCAGGACGAGCTCAGTGAGTGGCGGTCACCGCGCTACAGGGGCGGCGGCGGCGGAGGGCTGCGGGGCCGGGAAACGTATTCCGGGGCGGCGGCAAGGCCTGCCCCGCCGCGTGTGACCTTGCGGGGCTGCGGCGCTCGGGGAGAGGCCGTGGGGAGGGGGTGGAGAGGGGGTGGGGAGGGGCGCTCCCCGTGCTCACCCCGCACGCCTGCAGGACGCGGTGCGCTCGTCCCCGCTGCGGCTCGCGCAGCTTACAGCGCGCCGTCCCGTTTCCCCGGCTCCCCTGCGACGGACGGGGCTCTTCCCGGTTGGGATTAATTAATAGTCGACGTATGACTCAGCTGAGCGAAAGGCTGCTCTGGGACGATGGGTCCGCTGCCTGCCCGGGGTGAAGGGCAGCGCTCGCAGCGCGTTGGTGCCCCTGATGCCGTTGCGGTTCCTTTCTGCGGTGGTGTTCTCTGTGCGCTTTTGTGGAGGTGCTGTCTTTGTTCTGCTCTTTGTTAGCGGAACGGGGCCGGGTGGCACGCGGAGCGCTGAGCGGCGGGGATGTGCTTTATGTAACCGCGGGGCCTCGTGGCGGGCCGCAGATCTTCAGGTTACGGCGAGCCTCGGGGTGGAGGGCACGAATGCCAGGCTATTTATTCCATTGACGACTGGGAGAAGCTGTGATCGCGGCGGGTCTCGCTGCTGCTGCTGTCCTCCTGGAGGTCCCTGTGCCGCTTGGTGCGGCAGTGCCTGCAGCTCTGTCCGTGCGGCGTTTCTGTCTTCCCAGCCCTGGAGCTGACCGTGCAAAAACCAGTCCCGAGATGCGGATCAGCTCCGCAACAGCCCTTTGTGTTAAGCAGCTCCCGAACGCCTTCAGAGCGAGATTTGTGTCAAAAACTGCGTGGCATTGTCGTTGCTGCTCTGCTGCATCCTCAGAGCGGAGCAGATTTTACTGAATTTGATACCTTCTTACCAATAGTGAAAGACAGAGCGTTGTTTGTTTGGGTTTTTTTTTTTTTTTAATTGTTTTCTTGGCTTTTCCCCCATACCTCACCTGCCACTGTCATCTTACTTAAATTCCTCTTTCTCCATTAACTTTTATCCTTCAGGCAGAGGAGGAGTGAGAAACTGAACCACTCCCTCTTTTGATGCACTTAAATAGTAGAACTTTAGCATATGTGGAAAGGAGTCTGTCTCATTTTGGAAAGATGAAGTGTCATAAAATAACAGGCACAATCATTACTGGTTTTAGATTTGAGAGGCAGTTTTTCTTTTATGTGTATTTTGCTCTGTAGCACCAGTAAAACACAAAACTCTTTGCTTAGACTGCGTATGTGGGTACTGGCTGTCCAAGAGGTTGCAAGCAGCATCAAAATGAAGGTTTAAAAATCAGTGCAGAGTCATTAAATGGATCCTGAAGCTGTGAGAGTTCAGATGCAAGAGAAATTTTGAGTAACAGACAGTTGTTTGGGGAGGCCTAAGCCTGGCGTATTGCAGGTATAAGGAACTTGGAGTGCTATTCAAGCTTCTGTAAAAAAATAAAGTCTGTTATATGGAAGAGCAGGATGGAAAGGAGGAAGGCCCTTTGGGGAATGAGGATTATATCCCACTCCTTTCCAGTCAGAGCCTTTAGAACAATATGGTGATTAGCCCAATTCTACAAATGCTCCGGTAAGTGGTTTGCCTTTGGTCGTATAATGGGTTACTGGTAGAGCCAGGAATAGCACCAGCAAATCCTGACTCACTGTTTGCTGCTATAAGCGTGCTGGGTATATTTTCTGCCACAGTCTAATACCATTTCAGCAAGAACTTGACATCTCTTCTAGTAGTGGCACAGTGGGCGTGAACCCGTTTGATTCCTGAACTTGATCCGACTGCGTGCAGAATATCACGGAAACAATTGCTTTGCTCTCAAGGGACTGAGGGATGTTGGAGCTTTTGCTGCAGATGTTTGTCCCTAAACCTGCATCCCATCCAGGCAGAGACATCCCTGTGTCCCCTCCAGGGCAGATGCTGGGGGTACTGGTGCAGAGTGTTGGTTCTATGGAGCTCCAGTATCTGAGGCTTTTTGTTTGTTTGCAGTACTGAAACATTCTTCAGGAAGTGCTTTATTGTGGCAGTCCCAGTAATAGGTCAAACAGGTTTTCGTTTTTTTTTTTCAGGAAAGTGAAGTTCCAGCTTTGTGCGCAGAATGTTGGTTTTCTACTCTTCTTTGTTTTGCAGAGGACCCAAAACTCTCTCCAGGGTTCCAAGTATAATTACCAAGGGGTGTCCTACTCTTGGTACTTTCTAGAGCCTGTTTTCATGAAAAGGAGAGCACATTTTGTTTGGTCCTGTTGCATCAGTACATGTTGCTGAGAGGTCTATGCAGGATGGCCAGCCTGCTGCACATAATACCTAAGAATGCCTGAGGGAGCTGAGAGTTCCTATTCATGAGGACAGGAAGGAGTGTCTGGGCACAAGGATGGGAGCAGAGCTCAGCAGAAATGAAAGGTGATGTCTTGGCAACACAGAATTGATAGGCCAGCTCCCTGAGCTGGACCAAGCACCCAAAAACTTATGTGTGATTTAATTTGAGGGTAGAAAACACTGTTTTTTTCTTTGCTTTATCTTTTCAGTGTCTTTCTGCTCTTCTGCTTGGCAAGCTACTGTAGAGCAGAACCAAAGAAGGGGCACGTTGTGTCAGTGAACAGGTTGAAGGCTTGCTGTTGACTGCAGGATTGAGAAGAAGGCTGAGAAATAATGCTGACCATGCTTCTGCACAGGTCAGCAGGGTCTTGGAAGCTTCTTGCGGAAGTTGGAGTCGTTAGTGTGACTTCTTTGTTAGCTTGTATGGTGTATGCTACCTTGTTTCAGAATCTGTTTGCTTTTTGCAAGAGGTATGGTCTTGAGCAACCGGTCTTGTATCTTTGTTGTAATTTTAAATGGAGACTGGGGGAAACAAATAAATAAATAAGAAGCAAAACATAGGTTTTCTCACAAATAGGTAACTGCATTGCCATGGTAACTTGAGGATTTCACATTCCAAGTGCACTGTCAGTGGAAGCAGATCGGACGCTGCTGCTGGAAGCAGGGATACAAAGATTCATCTTGTTGTCCTGCCACTTTGTTCCTGCGTATGGTGAAAGAGAAGGTCTCTTCCTACACAGTGCCTATTGTTAAACTCCCTTTGTGTTCTTCCTTTTGTAGACATGTTTTCTTCCAGAAAACCCTCATAAAAGTTGAATGCTATGTGAAAATACTACAGAGCCTCTAGGAAAAAAGTTGTGACTGTGCCAAAATACATGAATAGCTATGACAAATTTTGCATGAACTTAATGGTATGAGTTTTAAAAATAAAACTCTGGTATTCATTCTTCTACTTATGCAGTTTGTTCGTTCTTTTCTGTTTATTTTAATCCTTAGTGAAAGGTCATTGTCATAGCTGTGGCATGCGTAACGTTCTGAAGACTTCCTCTTTAACTGGGCATGATTTCTCCTGTTCTTGCTAATGTAATGGGCAAGTTTGACTAGGACCACGGTTGTCACCAGTGTCATTACCAGACTGTGGGGAATGCAGCAATCATCTTTCTTTAAAGAAGTATCTGCTAGCTTTCACTTTCATGTTCATATCTAGAGGGGATCTTGAAAGAGTATCCCAAAAACAACAGGATCAGAGCTGCACAGAATGACAGTAATTAATTAATCTTATTTAAATTGTTCCTTCCAAAGCTCACAGTGGACTGTGTGTGCCCTTCTCTTTTCCATTGGCATGAAGGTGCTGAAGTGCAAGCTTGATCTTCCTGTGATTTATTTAGAGCCTGGCGTGCCTGGACTCTGGGGTTTCCAGTTGTTTCCACTGATGCCTGCTTCTCATGCTTCTTTCATGTTCATTTTGACTTTCTCACTTTGTTGTTGTTTGTTTGTTTTTGTAATTCCTCTGGTCTGTTATAAGTTGGTCCACGGTCTCTGACAGTGAAATCTTTCCTCATCATTATGTTCTGCAGACTTGTTGACGCTGCAAGTAATTTATAAAGCTATGATAGTTAGGTAATACAGGTGATGCTAGGCATGGCAACAAATAGCAAGGTAGCATTGCCATCCTAAATTTGAGATGAGGACTTAATGTGACATTTAGGAAGGAGATACCATTGCACAATCCCAGATAGCTGAAATACCAACTTCTTAGATGGGACTATTGTTCTACTTCTATCGAATTATTTGTTCCTTTCAGTGCTTCTAACAACTTGCAGATTGTCTTTGTTAACTATTGTAATTAACTTGTGAATGGAGAAATTATGGGAAGGGTGTCAGATGGGCTGCATTTTGTGCTTGGCTTGGGCTAGTAATGATAAAGGCTGAGATGCTTGAGGTTCCTTGATGTGAAATTTGGTTACTGTCAGACTGCAGTAAGATAGCTGTAGCAGTTAATTGTAATTGCTGCGGGTTACTCAAAGTGCTGTTGTGCCATCTTTTCTTCTGTGCTGTGTAGCAAAGCAAGTTAGACCTACTTACTTCAATTATTTTTGTTGTGTTAGAACTACATGGTCCCTGTCCTTGAAACTACAACCCTGTAGATTTACAGTTGTTGGTAGGGGCTGTTGTACTGGACAGATCTATGATGGGTAGACTGCAGTCCAACTCCATCTGCTGCCTTCCCCCTGTCCCATCTTGTGTGGATCTGTTTGTTTGCCAGAACTTCTGCTCTGCTGCACTGGCAGCATGAGAGAGGTGGTCTTGCTCGGTAGGGTGAAAGCTGGGAACTGGATGGTTGATGTGTATGAGATTTATAGCTCTACGGGTATGCTCCTCCTTTGTTTCCCTGTGCTGCTGCTATGGATACAGGCTGCAATGGAGCTCAGGAGTGTGACTTGCTTGTGAGCTGACAAATTCCTTGCTGGTTTCCTACCTGCAGCCAGGCTCCTTGCATCCTGAATGGTCCTGCTGTCTCTGCATCTAGGGCAAGGAAATGTGATTGCAAAATTAGGGCTCAGCCAACTAGGCAGAATAGGGAGAGAAAAGTAATGATCTTGTTTCATGGGCAGGATACGCAATGGGATAGTCCCCCCCTTTTTTTTTTTTTTTTTTTTTTTTCTTTCTCCCTGCTCCTAGCTTCTCCTGTTCCATTCCTGCAGTTCTGGTTGCTCCAACAGAATAATATGAGAAGTTGGAAATTATCTAAATGCTTGTAGTTCACAGGAATTATAGGAATCTCAGGATCAAAGGAGTTGGAAAGGACCTGTGGAGATCCCTTAGTTTAACCCTCTGCTGAAGCAGATTCTCTATAGCAGGTTGCAGAGGAAAGCGTCCTGACAGGTCTGTGAGTATCTCCAAAGGAGAGTCCATAGCCCCTTCTGTGCAGCCTGTTCCAGTGCGCTGTCACCTCCACTGTAAAGAAGTTCTTCCTCATATTCATAAGGACTTCCTGTGTTTGTGCCCATTGCTTCTTGTCATGGGGCACCACCAAAAAGAGCCTGGCCACACCCTCTTGACACCCACCATTTTAGATATTTAGGGGCAGTGATAAAATCCTCTCTCAGCCTTCTCTTCTCTGGGCTAAACAGCTCCAAATCTGTCAGCCTTTCCTCACATAGAGGATGCTCCAGGTCCCCTATCATCTCTGTGACCCTCCACTGGGCTCCCTCCAACAGTTCCCTATTCTTTAACTGGGGAGCCCAGAACTGCGCACAGTACTTTGGGTGTGGCCTCCCCAGGGCAGAGCTGTGGTGGAGGAGAACTTGCTTTGTGCTGCTGGCCACGCTCTTCTAAATGCATCCCATGATACCGTTGTCCTTGACAGCCACAGGACTCTCTGCTGTCTCATGGTAATTCAGTGCCGGACTGTGCTGCTGTGCATTTTGGAAGGTGCCATTAGGCTAGTGGCTGTAACAAGTGGCCTGGGGAAGCAACTTCACATGTATTTCCTTACAGCTGAGCATGATCCCTTACCTTCACGGAATGTGTTGTTGGGGAAGTTCCCACGTCAGCTGCCATGAGAACAGTGAATTATAAGAGGTGTCCTGGAGTCCCAGTTCCCAGGGAAAAGGTTTGATGATTCCAGTGATTGCTTGAGCTGTTTCTCCTGTATAGGATGACCCAAACAGCCTCTGACTGCACTCTGGGTCATTAGACATCCTGGAGGCAGGAGGGTATTTCAGGGTGGTGAAATACAACTCAAAAGGGAAGTTGAAAAAGGAAGAGTTGTTAGGATTTAAAAATAAAAGGAGATAAGTATTTTAAAATTGTTGACTAGCTGACAGTCTAAATGTTCCCTGAAATCGGTCTGAAACAGGAGCTAAACTTGCAAGTCAGTTTGCATTGTAAGTGCTTCAGTTTTGGCTTGTAATTTCCCTGATGCTAAAATTTCACATTACTGTCTTTTCAGCTGCTTGTCATTTGCTGAGCAGAAAATAAAATGTTGGAGGTGATATGTTGGAGGTGTTTAATCTGCAGCTGGCAGGGGAGGAATGATGCTATAAAGACTCAGCACATGGATAGGACAGATTAAAATAAAAATAGGACAGTGAAGCTGTTCTGCAGCTACATCATGGGGGACTTCCTGGCTAGAGCTTTTGTGTTTAAGCTTCCTTGATGTTCAGTCACCCTCCAGCAGTGTGCATTCACCTGGTCTTTTACCTCTTCTCTGCAGCCACACTTTCTTTTTAACCCCTCAGCCTGCCCAGTGATCCTTCTCCACTGAAGGAGAGTTCTTCTTGTCACCCTCTAATCTTGGCTTGATCACTCCAGGTTAGTCTTTAGGGAAGCAGTTTCCTCCTGCAGGGTGCACACCAAGGCCTGTAGTCCCTTAAAACGCTAGATCTCCTTGCTGCCTGCAGGGAGGCTCCCGATGCTGTGTGCCAGTGCCCAGCCCGGCTGCCAGAGCACCGCTGTGCTGGGCAGGTCTGGCTTTGCTTCTCACACAGCTGTCAGGACAGCTGCAAATGCTTACAAGAGGAGCTCCTCCATTCTTTACACAAAGACAGATGGTTCTCAGCCCTTGTACTTGAGCTGCTGACTGAAGAACTTGGTCTCATTTGTTTTCTTGAAATGATCTTTTGCTAGCTTGATGAGAAATTGGATGTTTGTACATTTATTTATTTTTTCTTCTTGATCTTGAAGAAGTTGGAAGTTAATTTTTGTGGAAGTTAAGTTTCTTGTTATTTTCCTTCCTTGTTCTGGTCATGAGAACTGCTACTTAATGTTTGTTACAAAACTCCAGCAGCTTCACAGAGTGATAACAGGATCTTCAAGTTTTAAGTTACAGCAATTTACCTGTGTTTTGTAGTTGCAGTCTTTTTCCTACTAATGGTAATGTCTTTTCTGGGGGAAAAGAATTTAGAAATTGAAACAAGTCATCACCTGATTGAGACAAAATTTGTATGGTTTCTTTAAGGTTTTCTGGATCTGTGTGGCTTAAAAAAAATGGTCATGGACAGAACTGGTGGATCTGTGTCAAGATGTCCTATGAATTTTTCTGCTGGTATCAAATTTTGAACAGCAGTCTCAAGCTTCTTAAGGACTTCTTCATATATTTATTTATATATATGTATTTATAACATGTTCTTTGTGTTTCCTAGGTATACAGCCTATTACTTAATTCACAGCTGCTGTGGTGTGAATTGTCCCAGGGCTTATATCATGTGCTTTGCCTGGACCTTTTTTTTTTTTTTTATTGCTGTGGCACTAGCTGTAATCTGTATTGGGTCCTGCTCTGTGTGGTCACTTTGTTTTGTTTGCATGGCATCTGCAACAATGGGGTCCCCAGGCATGATGAGAACCATGAATTTAACAAGAAGAATAAGAAGTGGCTGCTAAATCTTTTATGCTCTGTCATTTCTATGGGATGTCATGGTCTGAATGCAGGTCACAGCATACTTACAAAAGTTAGCAGCTCTACAACTGCACAGCTTTGCTGCAAAAGCAGAAAGTGCAGAAGGTGACTTAGAGATGCTAACCCTTCATACCACCTTTGGACATGTTTTGGATTTTATTTGAAAATGAAAAAAAAAACCTAAAGTAATATCGAGGAAATTTTGATTGCTTCTGTCTGTATTAGGAGTCCTTTGTACAAACTGTGGAGGCCAGTACTTGAAGTAATTGGGCTGGTTTAGTGTTAAAAATAGAAGGTGGGACTGATCTTAGTGTTGCTGAGACAGATACATTCTTTGTGTGTAGCATCTCGTTATGAGCCCACTAAGGGAATTTCAGGAAAAAAAATAATAATAAAGTCATGCTGCTGCAATTCTGAGTCTTGGTGATTTATTTTTCCTCTCTTATTTTCTTTAAATTGCAGATCAACTTGAACGTGTGTTTTTGCGCCTCGGCCATGCAGAAACAGATGAGCAGTTGCAGAATATTATTTCCAAATTCCTACCACCTGTTCTCCTCAAGCTGTCCAGCACTCAGGAAGGAGTTCGTAAAAAGGTAATCTACCCTACTGGTACGTTGCTCTAATCAGGCAGAAGGAAATGCCTTTCTGTGGCACTAAAATACTCTAAAATACTCTTAGTGAAGACATCTGCTCTTTCAGGAAATGGTACCATGAGCCTAACAGGGAAAAAGAAAGTAGTCCTTGCCTCCATCAGCAAGATGTTTTGTGTATGTGTGGTTTTTGTACACATAGACTGTATTTGTTTCTGCTTGAAGCCAGCTTGCTGTGAGTTAGCCTGAAACGGAGACTGACTTCTGCAGAGGCATCTGCTGTGGCTTCCAGGATAGGGCTGTTGTACGTCTACCTGGCTAATAGTGTGTGTTGGAGCAAGCTTCCTTCTCTGTGCAAAAGACCACATAGGTGTTCTTATGGATAGCTTTCACTGCCTGACAGCAGGAGGAGGACCAAATCATTTTGAAGATGTAATTTAATGTCTGTCTGACAGAATTCATGTCCCTGATAAAGAAGGCAGCTTTGTTGTAGAGTTCATTCAGATACATATTCAATACTACCTGCAAAATGGTTTGGCCTTTTCCTAGTTGGACATGAATCAATGAGAAGAACAAATGTTTTGTAGTTAGAATTGAATATGTACCTAAGGAATTCAGTTTCCTGCGTTATGTTATGTAATAAAACCTCATCTCCACGTCTCCACAAGAGCTCTGGAGCACAGCAGAAAAGGGAGGAGCCTAAGTGACACTGACGCTTTGTTCCACCTACTCCCAGGCCCAGTCATTGGTCTGCCAGGTTGTGGAGCTCTGTTGTCAGTCAGCACAGGGATAAATTGGCAGGTGGAAACCCAAATTATGGACTCAGAAAAAGGGGCACTCTGTGCAGATCATTCTCATGGCTGCTCCTAGAGAGTCCCAACTCCACTGTTAAGATGCGAAACACCAAAATTAGCCAGTGTCATAGCACTATTTAGAATGAGGTGCTGCCTACAGCTAGTGCACACAAGGGAATACGGGGAAAGAGCATTTTGGGATTGCTCAAGCCTAACTTTGATGTTTAATGGAGGAACCAAAGGTGGAGAAAGGTGCGGACCTAGGTGGCTTAGGGAGGAGCAATTGTGGGGAAATAAAGGGATGAGTGGATAAAAAGGGATAGTGATCTGTGAACTGTTCATGGTTGTTATGCTTGTCTGGCCTTGTCCTGCACCTGATCAGCACAGTCTGTCCTGTATTCTTGTCAAATTTCATTTCTGCCTGAGTTTTGAGTGAGACATCTTTATTTTGATGTCAGTGGGAACTTGTCTGTGTGCCAGTAGATGGAGAGACATGGTCTCTAAGAATGAGGCTGTGGGAAATCTGGCTCTTGGTGAGTTTGTCAACTGTTGGAGAGATACAAGGATATGGGGATGAGACCCATTTAGTAATGTGGTCCTCGTGGGATTTGCTAATGGATACCAGGAGGGTGTCCTAGAGCTGAATGTGTGGGTGACTTTATCTCTGGGGCTGAGACCATGAGGAGACTGTTGCTGAAGGGACCAGGAGATAACCTGGCCTATGCTGTGTATGTGTGTCATGTTCTGTTGCTGCAGCCTTTATGGCTTGTATGTCCTGGTGCCAGCTTCTGAGCAGAGCCAAGCTTCAGGAGAGACCCATATATATTTTCCTGCTGTCTGACCTGTATCTTGAACTGCTGCAACACACTCAAGTATTATGAAATAGCAATTGCATGATTGTGTGAAAGCGTTGTTAAACTTCATGTTTAAGGCAAGAGAGACCTGACCTGGATTCTGACAGAGGAACACCTGTTTGTGTTTACTGTTCTGTCAGGAGGATTTGACCTGAAAGGCAGAGGTGTGAGCAGTTAAAAAGGATCTGCACAAAACTTGGACCTAATGGTGAACGCTTGAGAGGGAATTGATAGATGTAAAACCATTCCACTGTGCTGAGACATATTCAGACTTAGGAGGGTTCTTCTGAATATGTGTTTATCATATACTCTTAGAACTATGAAAAAAGGCACTCAAGTAGCTTATGAAATTTCTTAGAGTATTTCTTATATTTTAATTTTCATAGCATCACAGGGTGGTTTGGGTCTGAAGTCACCTTAATGATTTTCTATTCCACTGTCTCCCTGCCCTGGGCAGAGGCAAAATTTTTTCCACTTAAAAATGGGAAGTGTTGAGGAATTCAGGAAAGAGAAACCACTGCTCCTTTGAAAATTAAATTTTAAGAGGTCTTGAAATAACACGTCATTCTTATTCATTTTAACTACAGTACTTAATAGTAAAATAAAATGTTTCCTTTTTCCATTTTTATGTAGTCAAACTAAAGATTATTATCTGTACAAGGTATCATCAAGATATCATCAGCACTTAACGTTTCCTTGTGCTTTCCGGTGTTAAGCAAATTCTTTGCAGTTTAAGAAATGACTGAATTCTACTCTTGATGTATCAGTGAAGTTAAGTTGTCTTTCAGTAGTAAGTTTTCATGTCATGACATTTCATTCATGACAAATTCAGGATATGTCAAGGAAACCTTGTTTTATTTCTCTTTATTGTACATAGACATCAAAATAGTTATTGTTAGTGATTCAGAAGAGAGGGGAAAACAAATCTAGTTTTTAATTCTGATGAGCAGATACTGTTGAGTATTTAACTTGTTAGACAAATCAATCTGATAAACATGCATATTTCTTCTTTCTATTCCATAGCATCAGAGTTCAGCTTGTTTTTATTTTGCTATTAATCAATTGGAGAAAATGTCAGAATTTATTTTTGAAGGCTTGTGACTTATGAACACCAGGTTTCCTATGCTCATCTTGCTTAGTAGGCAACAGAGATGTACCTGTTGTTGAACTCCAGCCTCGAGTGCATGTTAAGGCGATGGAATATATGTTTTCTACATAAATGCTCATACCATTTAAAAGGCTAAAAAAGTAGATCAAGTTGAAAAGAAAGTGAAGGACAATTTTTGTCCACCCGATTACTGACTACAGACAAAGTGACAATACTGACATGCTATATTGTGACTCTCTTGCAGTTATTCTAGTATTAATTCTATGTACTACTTTTACAATAGAACTGTAAAATTCTGATTCTGAAAGTGGAGTTGAGACTCTAGGGGACAGCCATGAGAATGGCCTGCATGGAGTACCCCTTTCTCTGAGTCCATAATTTGGGTTTCCATCTGCCAGTATATCTCTGTGCTGACTGACAACAAAGCTCCAGAAGCTGAAAGAGTCCAGTGCCTGCCTCTACACAGGACCACCCAAAATTAGAACACTCCTTGAGTTCTGGCAGCTTGTGGTCTTCACCACTGATGTAACCCTTTGAGCTTGAACTGTCACGCATAGCTACTATGATTTTACTAGTGGTTTGCTGGATATTCTGTGCAGAAGGATGTGAGAGAGAGTTTTGAAGTGCAAAAAGAGTCAGGTCTCCGGGCTTCCCTTGGTTGTTAGATGGTCAACCTTGTCATAAAAAGAAATGAAGTTGTTTTAAAAAGCCACAGGCCAATTTAATTGTGGTTTGAAATCTTAGTGTTTTAATTGTATTGAAAAGTGTAGCTTTCAATTAATAAGTGAACAAAAAATAATATCAGTGTACTGCCTGTATGCTGCTGAAGTATAGAACAACATGGCAAGTCCCAAAACTCTTTCACCCTTCACACCTGCCGGGTGCCCTCCCAGTCACTCTTACTCCTTCTTCACAGCAGGAAAACAAGGTGAAACAGCTTGTGGGTGGAAGTAATGACGGAGAGATTGCTAACCGGTTACCAACATGAGCAAAATTTACAAGGCTTGAGGAGAGTGATTTTTTTTTTTTTTTCTGTTAAATAATTGAGTAAGACAGTGAGAACTAGATCACAGTGAAATCACCTTCTTCCTACCCCCGTCTTCCCAGGCTCTTCAATCTCAGTTCTTCTAGTTCCCACCCAAGCAGTGCAGGTGGATGAGCAGTGGGGGTTCCTTCATTTCTTTTTTCTTTTTCCTTCCTCTCAGGTCATGGAGCTGCTGGTTCATCTGAACAAGCGAATAAAAAGTCGCCCAAAAATTCAGCTTCCTGTAGAGACATTGCTAGTTCAATATCAAGATCCTTCTGCAGTGTCTTTTGTCACTGTAAGTATCTGTTCTTTCAATAATAGCTGCTGGTTTACTTGAAATAAGCAGAATATTGTTTAAACCTTCTGCACTGAGTTCTGTCTGTTCTCCTAACAAGTATTTTGTAGAAATGATATTGACTTCTTAAGCATTTTTTTTAAACTATATATGTTATATATATATATATATATATATATCCTAGTATGGATGGAACTTATTTTCGTAAAACAGCTAAGCTACTGATTTTTGCAAAATTACTCTTGATCTTTCATGAATCGTTATTGTTGGTTCTGTTGTAGATTGCCTGCTTATTGTAGCAGCCCCATTCTGCAAATTGCTGGCAGTTCTTATCCTGATATTTACAGAAACAGGATCTTAACTGTAGTATCTGCATGTCTTTGAACATGAGGATACTTTTTTTGTTTGCTTTTAGCGTCAAGACCATTGTTGAGCAAGAAAAGATTAAAAATATTTTATAGATTGTAAAACTGCTTATTATTATAGTTTCATTAAATGTAGATGAAAAAGGAAAAACAGTTTTTAGATGTTCTGTAAGACTAAGGAAGGTGATTGTCATTTGAACTGTGGTAAATCTATTGCAAATACCAATCATGAACAAGTGATAAAATTGGAGGGAAGCTTTCTGTTCACTTCGTTTGGCTGCTGCATCATGTATAGTGCTGATGGAAAACATAATGCCTCAGAAACAGAAGGGAAAGTATTTCTACTTTAAAACTGCAGTCACACGGAAGTAATCTCAGACTGTCTGCAAAAAAGTAGGATTATCCAGAGTTCACCTTTTGGGAGTGGGTGCCATTTTTTAGTCTGCATGTGTTCTGCAAAGCAGTGAAAGAACCATTGTTTCTGAAGACAAACTGTGCTTTTGGCAATACGTGTTGAAAATCTGTGTTCACTGATGTATGAGTGATGCATATTGTTATGTGTAGTGAGGTAGTGGGCTTTGAAAAATTTTAGCAAGTGCCGTCTATGAAGAAATGTAATGCTTCCCACTTCAATGCTGTGTAGATCTGCTTCTGTCTTTGAAGCTTTCCTGCTATGAATTGTTGCTCGTACTTCTTGCCAGATAATGCCCAGCAAGTCAGGTGCCCAGCTGAGGTCTGCACTGCATTGGTCTGCAGTGGTGTACTATGGCTGCCAGCCTTCTCCGTGCATGTAGGTGTCCCGAGTTCCTCCTCTTTACTGCACCCTTTGACAAGCTGAACTTGGTATTTATTTTGATCACAGAATGGTAGTTGGGATGAGCAGATTGTAACTAGATCAGTAGGTCATAACTAGGCTTCACATTTTATTGGGCCAGCTGGAGAAGAGAACTTGCTGAACTGTCAGCATCATTGTGGAATTCTCCGTTAATGTTTTTTCAGTGTATTGTCATTCTGAGGGACTACGAGAACGAATTATAGACGAGAAAAATCTGTTTTCAGTCCTTCGTCTTTAATTATTAGTCTTTAACCTCTTAGTTTCAGTTTGTTGTTAATTTTTAAGTGTTTTGTGGGTTTCTCTGTTTTTGTTTTATACAGAATTTGACAACTGAAATTGCATGCCTATTTCAAGCAGCTCATTGAACAC
This sequence comes from Oreortyx pictus, assembly GCA_036925125.1. Taxonomy (NCBI): domain Eukaryota; kingdom Metazoa; phylum Chordata; class Aves; order Galliformes; family Odontophoridae; genus Oreortyx; species Oreortyx pictus. The sequence goes on from JAUPFR010000004.1 coordinate 18,872,149, forward strand.
ACAGTTCTTTGTCACTCCAGTTCTAAGCTAGATTCAGATCAATAGTAGCAATTAAAGATTGTCCAGTGTTCAGTACTGCTTTGCTGTCTTGCCCCTGGACTGTTTTTGTATTACACTTGCAGCTTTTAAATGTGATGATTCAGAAACACATCTCAAGAGAAAACTTGCCTATGCTGCTGACTTTGTATTTATTCAGTTGTGTAGCACTTTTCTTACTAAAATAGGAAAGTGAAAACAGTGTGTTTGATTTCACTGAAGTTGTGGCTTAGGTAAAGCAGAGTTGCAGACTCCCTACTGGGGGCTGGTTGCTACCCACTGGGTCAGAGTGCCTGGGACCTCATCCAGCCTTCCCTGGCAACCTGCTCCAGGACTTCTGAGTGAAGAATTTCTTCCTAATATCTCATGTGTTTTTCCCCTTGTCCGTTTCCTCTCGTCCTGTCACTATCAGACTGTGTAAAAAGCTTATCCCCCGCCTGCTTTTAAACTCCAAGTATTTGAAGTCTGCAATGGGATCTTCTTCATGCAGTGTTTTCTTTTCTAAGCCCAGCTCATAAACCTTTCTTCATAGGAGAGGTTTTCTTCCAGCCCTCAAAAAGCTTTCAGTCCATTCAGCCTTGTAATTAAGAAATTGGTCTTCCAAACAGAATTTGTTTCCAGCATCCACGTTTCAATACACCATTCCAGAAGAGTTTAAGGAATTAATATTTTGCATTACTATGTGTGGTTTTTTTATTTCTTTAGAATTTTACCATTATTTATGTTAAGATGGGATACCCTCGTTTGCCTGTGGAAAGACAGTGTGAATTGGCTCCCACTCTTCTCACTGCAATGGAAGGGAAACCCCAACCACAGCAAGACAGGTATAAATATGTATGCTTGGAGTAAATTCTGTTTATATCATTTTAATGAAGTCATTTGTATCTTTTCCTAAAATGATTCTGTGTTTTTTTGTGGTAATATCTTCACAACAGAAGTTGTAAGTTGTTGCATACTAAACACTTCTAGAAAACTATTAATTATGGACCTGCAACTTAGGTTGAAATGTCAGTGGAAAAAGACGTAAAAAATCATACCTTCACTTATTCTACTTTATTCAGTTTTAAAAACAGACTTGCTGAAAAGTCTTGCAGTACAGTCTTGCTGGTGTTTTAGAGATAAGTGTCATGATATTTGTTTTCTCTGGGATCATAGTTTTACCCTGCCAAAAATGAAGTATATGGGTGAGGTGAGCTTTGGGAAATTTGGGTGTACCAGTGCATAGGTACTGGTACTACTTTGTGCACACACTTTATTGAAGCTGAATGGTGTCAGTCAACTTCTGCTGTAGGCAGACTCAAACTTATGTCTTTACACTTCTTATAGATGGCGTAATTGCAAAACACTGAAGTCTGAAAGGTAGTGACTCTGTCTTTCCAGCACTGTGTGAGTGTGTGTGTATGCATGCACACTGTGTTCTAATTTAAACACAAATCTTAATTTATATTCTGCCTTCCATTGTTTAGTAGATCGAGTATTAGAGGCCACTGGATTGAATCATTTTGTTAAGACTTTTTTTTTTTTTTGCTATTAAGGACTGTATCTGTTCTTGAAGATCTCTTTAATGCTAGGAATTAACTGTTTTGTTTTTTTAATAGTCGCAGTAAATGTAATTGTTTTTCAGCCTAATGCATCTTCTAATACCAACCCTTTTTCACATGAAATATCCTGCTGAACCACTGAAAGCAGCAGCTTCTCCATTTAATCTTGCTGAAAAACCAAAGACTGTACAGCTGCTTTTGGACTTCATGTTGGATGTACTTCTTATGCCTTATGGGTAAGTAAGAGTTCATATTGGTCTTGTCTGGTAACGTCTTCTGGGTGGATGTGTGAAACATCACGAACTGCACCCTTGGAAACTTAATTGGAATGCAGTGTTATTTCCTACCTCAAATGAAATTGATTACATATTTCAGGCATATACAAAACAGAGTCCATATTTTAAGAATGGAATCAACACGTTCCTTATTTAACAAAACATGTTTTTTCTGGTTAATTAGGTATTATGCTACTCTGTCCTTGACCTTTTTCAGGGTAAAAGTAAAGCTATGCGGCATATGAACTTACTTTTTAAATAAACAAACCTTTAAAGTAGAAAACCAAATAAAAATGTTCATGCTTCTGCTGTTGAGTTTTGAGTCTTGATCCTCCAAGGCCATAAGTAAGCATAGTCTGAATACTTGTACTTTTCAGAACTTAACCTTCAGTGACAAAGTTTTTCTTGCTTCTGAAATGTGACTGTAATGGTGTGTCATGGTATGTGCACGTTTCTGAGAGCAAGAATAATTTACAGATCAAGTTGAATTTATTGCTCACTGTTAGTCAGGAATCTTTTGGTGTCTAAAATCAAGTATTCTCAGAAGCTATTTTCTACCAATTTTTAAATGTCTTTTTATTGCTTGAAGAACTTTCGGAGTAAAATAGAAATCATTCAATCACTGGAAAAGATTTCTTTTTCTAATAGCTCCTGGATTCTGGTAGGATCTTTGGGACACATTGCTCTCTTATACACAGGAGAAATAAACCTGCGAGAGTGGCTTCTCAAATTGTGATCATGTGATGTTTCTCCATGCAGCTCTGTTGGAAGCCATGTGCCTGTCAGCAATTTCAGAGGCCACATTCTTGCCATTTGAGTGTGTAGAGTATAGCAGATGAGAGATCAGAATGCCCAGCCTGTTGTCACTCATTGTCGTCACTTTGCTCAGGTGTATGCTGCTAGGATCATCCCCACTCTAATATGTATGTAGCTTCAGGAGATGAAGTCCTGTGGCGTTTTAAGGAGACTTCAGTCTGTTATGCTTTTGTATTTTGTCCAAGCTTGACAACTGATTTTTAAATACTCAGAGACTGTTATGTTAAGGGAGAGGAGTAGACATCTTTTCATGGTTTGATTATCTTTCCAGAAGGTGCTCAGAGAGTGTCTTCATCTAGCCTGTGGCTCTGGTTGACCCTCTTTTAAAGTCTTGCTCCCTGGGGAGAGATCTTGCCATTGCAGACAGCTAAATTATTCCTGATAGAACTTGCCTGTTCCTGAATTAGCCTCACCAGTTTACATGTAATAAAACAGCAAGAAACCCAAACTTTTAGGGCTTAAGGTTCAAAATGAAGTGTTTACAATTATGACATCAAAATTTCTTCTTAGTGATTTAGGGTAAACATCTGTCCTCACTGCTTACTTCTATTTATTCTCTGTGTCCTGGAATGTAGAGCTAAGTATGGCTGTCTGGAGCAATACAATTATTGTTGGTCTCTACTAGAGTTTTGATGCTTTCTTGATCTGCTTGTATTGAGCCAGTTTCCAAAAGTACAGGGAGAGGCAGGGTGATTTTTGCCGGGATATGTAGTATTCAGAGTTGCTAGATTTGACAGTCTGCAAAATGGCTGAGCTTTGTATATGTAACTTTTCACGCCCCAGCATTTAAACTGCCATTTCCAATGGGTAAGTTTGTTTCTGTTGTCAGAAATTGCTTCCCGCTACTTTGTTGTGTTGCACATGCCATTATTTCACTTAATAAGTTTGAAGTGTTTCATAGATGTTATACAAGTGTTGCTAAAGCTTTTAATAAAACCTTGTGAAGTCTAGTCTTGTCTGGCTTTGAATATAGCCAAGATAATTCGTTTTGTTTGTAACCTGAGATACCTTTTCCCAGAAATGCCAGTGGACCCTTCCTTTTCTTAACAGAGTTGTTTGTTATTTTGCTCTTGGCTTTCTCTTTTTCTCTTTTTATTAAATAGGTATAATGAGATAGCTGTAGCTATTGCAGGATGCACTGGAGGTAGATGGTAACTGAGTCTCAAATTATTAAAATTCTGTCTTGTGTGAGAGTCATGAATTAATTAAAGATGAATACCTGAAGTTGAACAGATTATTTCAATTCTACCCATTCCAGCCTCTAATTCAAATGGCAGTGTGGAGTGGTAAAGCCTCTAATGAAACTCTGTTCCATATTTAGGTACGTACTGAATGAATCTCAGAGTCGGCAAAACATGCCCTCGGGCCAGGGCTCTTCAAGTACTGTGGGAGGTCCTGGAATCCCTCAGCCGCCTCCAGGGATGAGCTTTTATGCAGCCAAGAGAGTAATTGGAGATAGCCCTTGGACACCAGAGCTGTTGGAGCAGGTACTTGCAGTCACAGAGACTGATCTTGGGGAGCTGAGAGATGGTAATGAGGACAGCTACACACAGGCAAGAGAAGATTTGAGGGAAACTTTTTTAAACAATTCTGGCCAGATTTTCATTTGCCTTAGCGAATGTAGTGAGTAATTTGGACATGGTGCCCTAACAAGCTTTCCAAAAGTGGGGTAGAGGTGGGAGGTGCACCTGCTTCTCTCTGCTGTCAGTTCTCTGAGATGGTTGGGAAGCAGGTATCACCACGGCATACTCTTGCATGTTACTCTTGGAGATAGCAAGGTGGAAGAATTAATCTCTGAAACCTTCACTTTTAGCAGGTGTCCTCAGAGTTTCCCTGATCAGTACGCAGGTTGTGAGCAGCAAGTGATTGCTTTGAAGGGATGCAAGAGAATGATGCTGTTAAAGATATGAGGAGAACATTTGAACGTCAGCTTAATAGACAAAAGCCAGCATTTCAGACAGTTGAGTTGCTGTGGTTATTTTGACATATGCTTTCTTGTCAGTAAAACTGCTTTTACCTTCCACTTTGTTGAATAGTGTAAGCTGGGGATAGTGAAGTTCATCGAAGCGGAGCAGGTGCCGGAACTTGAAGCTGTTGTACATCTGGTTGTTGCCTCCAGTGATACAAGACACAGTGTGGCCACTGCAGCGGACCTTGAGCTGAAGAGCAAACAAAGGTACAGATGTAGATATTTAGAAAAGGTGGTGCTCGTGTTTCTAATAATGCTCACTGCAACTAATGTAATGCCTCCAGAGAGGCTTTGTTCTGAGGAAAAGAAGGGTCCAATCCCACACATGGGTCCCCCATGTTCACATGGGGCTGGGATTTGGAACAGTGTAGCACAGACTCACAGCTGTGAAAATCAGTAGACTCTGGAGCTGAAGCTGTAACTGTTTGCAGTCATTTTTGATATTACATTTGGGCCATTTTCTTGCTCCCTGGTTTCCAGATTGTCCCATGTGGGTTATCATTTTCCTGTAATGTCTTGGTAGGTGATTCACAGCTGGTCAACATATATAGATACTGCCTTTCTTGGGAAAGAAAACTTCCATTTAATTTAGCTAGGAGGTAAAGAGACTGGAATTGTGAAGTGGACTGTAGTCTAGAAAGTTTGGCAGCCACCAGTGTCTTCATTTTTGCTTGTCTGCAGGTCAGCTTTCATCATCTACAGATAATACTTCTGTCTTTAACTGTTCACGAGGTTAGAAAAATTGCTGTTGATACTGTTTGCTGAGTCACTGATCATGTGAAGTATGTTGGCTTATGTTCTGAGACGTGGAGTGAGATAGACTTGTCTTTGGAAAGTATGGGTAGCTTCTGTATTACTAGAAGCAGTGAGCTACTTGGAATCAGTTATGCGATGTGAAACTGTCTCCATTCAAGTCTGTTCATGTGCCTGAAAAGCTGCAGGGAAGATGGTCCTACTGTCTGGAGAGCAGTAGGACAGCCTGGTAAAGGAAGGTATTCTGCATTTCTACTGATTGTCTTATCTTTCCCTTGGTGTTTGTATTCTGAAAAGCAAAGAAAGTGCACTTGGACAAAATGCGTGTTAATATGCAACATTAAATCTTTTATGAGAACTAGAGCATACCTCACAATGCACTTGTTTAGAAATCAGCTGTTTGCTGAAAGAAAGAGATGGTTGTGTCTTTCTCAGTTCTTTGAAGTATGAGTGTCTACAGTTTTGTTTCCTTTGCTTATTTCTTATATTCATGTGTGTTTGTTTGAAACAGTCTCTCCAATAGATACCATCAGCTCAGTCGAGATATTCTGAGAAAAGTCCTGAGGTGGATTCAGTCTCTTTTCAGATCTGAAGGGACTGATTTTCTTACCACTACTTTGTGTGTGAATTTCATACAGACTTAATCAGTTTTCTCGTATGAATAGAATTCTACTGATAGATCCATGATGGATGTAAAGCTGCACATAACCCAGCAGTGTGCACTTGCAGCTCGAAAGGCCAGATGTATCATGGGCTGCATCAAAAGAGGGCTGGCCTTATCTGGGAGAGAGAGGTGACTGTTCTCTGCTCTGCCCTCTTGATGTCCCGTATGGATTACCACATCCATGTCTGGGGACCTATCTTAGGAAAGATGTGAAACTTTTGAAGGTCTACAGGAAAAATGAAGAGGGTTTCTATCAGGAAATGTGAGAGGACAAAGGGGAAGGGTTTTAAATGGAAAACAGTGAACATCTATTTTAGATGTTAGGAAGAAATTCCTTACTCAGAGTGGGGAGCCCCTGACACAAGCTACACAGAGCAGCTTTGGGTGCACTGTCCCTGGAGATGTTCGAGGCCAGGCTGGACAGCACTTTGAGGAACTTGGTATAGTAGTTGTCCCTGCCCATGGCAGAGGGGTTGTACTAAATACGGTCTTACAGGTCCCTTGCAACTGAAACACTTTTGTGATTGTATGGCTGTAATTATCATGTGGGCGATAGATTTGTTGTGTAGACCAGGATTAAATAGTCCTAGCAGTACAAATAACCTCTTCAGTGATACACCAGAACACTGCAGTTTGTGAATACAGAGACATTTCTTAACAGATGACTATTTCATATGCAGTCAGTACGTTTCACTGGACAAGAAGCAAGCGTGTAGATTTCTGATTGTTTACAGACACATTGCTGCAATTTATAGTTGGGATATGTAATCCTGATCTTCCTGATAATGTGGGAGGAGTGGTTAAAAGTCAAATAAGATCTAATAAAACTCAAGTAAGAATAGAAATATAATGCAGAATGCTGTAAGATAAATATTTTTTTTAAAGTAATCAATGTTCAGAATACTAAGTTGATGGTCTGTGTTTTCTTCTTTAGTTTAATTGACTGGAACAATCCTGCTATCATCAACAAAATGTATAAGGTGTATCTTGGAGATATACCACTGAAAACCAAGGAGGTAGGATTTACGTTCAGAGTTGCATACATGCTTAATTTCTGAAGTTGTAGTTGCCTTATTTTGTTAAACTATGCATATGTATTTCTTTAATCTGCAACTTCCCTTGATCTCTGCTTTCAGTGAACTTTTGTGCTATTGATTTTACTTTTTTTTTTTTTTTTTTTCCCCAAAGAATATTTTGTCCCAGTTCATTCTGAGTTGGAACTTGAAAGTACTGCTGTGCAATGATGCCATGTCTCTTTTCAACTCTTTTTATGACAGGGATCTGTTCTGAAACCAGAAATGAAACGGGAGTCAGTCAGCACTCGTGTTAAATTAAAGATAGTTCCTCATCTTCTGCGATCCAGACAAGCTGCAGAAACATTCCCAGCCAACATTCAGGTAACATGTATGTTCCTAAGCTGCTCTTTTAAATGGTAAATGAACTTCTTGGTAATGATGGTGCTTGAAGAATGGTAGTTAGAAAATCTTTGAGTATAAAACCAGACACTTACTGTTCTGTTCGGTGTTCCTTCTGTCCAGGTGGTTTATGATGGACTCTTTGGTGCAAACACAAATGCAAAACTGAGAAGTCTGTCCTTGCAGTTTGTGCATCATATTTGTATCATGTAAGTAATCAGGATTGTGCACAATGTGTTTTGACTCTTTGCCTAGAAGCCACCATAGTTACTAAAGATACAGCCTGAGATCAAAGAATACCACTGTAACTCATAGAAATCAGGATGTTTTTTTCTTCAGCCTTGGACATAGTGAAGCATGGTTGTGGCGTGTTCTTGCTCATGTTAAACTGTGATTTTGCAAAGCTGAGGGGATAAAAAATTATATACAAAAATGTTATAGACAGAGTATATTCTTAAGGGATGCAGAAAATTACATGTTCTTTAATATTTGTAATTTCAGTTGTCCAGAAAGTAAAATAAAGCCATTAGGCCCAATGCTTCTAAATGGACTTACAAAGCTCATTAATGAATACAAAGAGGTAAGCTGAAAGGTTCTTTACTTGCAGAACTGTAAATCTTCTTATACATTCAGTCAAAAGACAGATGTATTTATGATGGGAACAGATTAATGTTTTTGCTTGTATAGAGTTGCCTGAGGTGGCTTTCCAAAATTTCTTAAGAAATTTTTGTTGTAAGAGAATAAGGAAATATTTTAAAAGGTTATAATGGGAAAACTATCTTATCTGTTTAACTGTGTAGGTGCTTGGGAAACAACAGTGTTGGTAACCTAAAGAATGAGGCAGAGTAGCATCCATTTCCTATTAGTCATTACACAGAGCACACAAGAGACTGCAAATCCAGGTGTGCTCTCCAATTTGCCAAGCACGTACAGGGTGAAAATGTTGATAATACCTTCCTTCCTGTTTACACAGTAAGAGTATTGCTATGGAAAGGATGTTAAAAAAAATTGCATGTGCTGCTCTGGTCCAGAGGTAATTTGGTCTTTCCAGTGCAATTTCACAAAACAAATTCTTCAAGATGCTTCTTTGCATCTTTTGAAGGACTGATTTTGCAGACTTCCTTTGCGCAACTTTCATGCTTTTGCTGGTACCTTTCAACCTTTGGGTGTAATCCTTTGTCTTGCATTGGTGTTTGAAGGTGTGAGTCTCTGCCACCATTGTGAAGGGCATGAAAAAGGACCATTTAGGAGGGAGTACATCCATATTTAAATATGTGAAATCTTCAGGATTCACTGCAGAAACAGCTTCCCTTCTATAAAGCTAGTGTTTAGGGTTAGTGGAAAGTTTCAGTCTTCCTTAAGTACTGCTTCATACATTTGCCAAATTTTCTTAGCTACTAACCTCAAATTAAAACACTGAAACCAGAAGAAAGATTTACATTTTGTCACTGCTTTTAATGTTCTGTTTCTTTTTCATCTATCTAATGCTTTTATTCTTGGATTTCATTATGTTCCAGGATTCTTTGTCCAGGAACTGCCTGCTTGAGCACTTTGGAGACAGGATATAAAATAAATAAATGTTTAATTATAGAGCATATCTATGCCTTTATGTATTTCTAGTTTTGCTGAGTTGTATATATATATTTTTTATCATTTAAGGATTCAAAATTGCTGTCGATGGCTTATTCAGCAGTTGGAAAACTCTCCAGGTAACAGAAGTGCCATTTAAGTAATGGGTCATTGAATAGCTTCTTTTAGAGTAATGTGTTAATTTATCAAGAGCAAGGACTGAACCTCCTGCCAGTTCTGCAATTGAGTGTACAGCACAGAGAAAAGCATTCTTCTTGGTAACTACAGAGGTGTAGAATGAGATATGCATTTGGCTGCTAATTTCACTAGAAGTGATTAATGGCAATTCATGAATAATGAATAGAATTTATAAAATGGTTCTACTTTGTAGATTGCCAGAAACATAAATTTAAGGAATTGTAGAGCAAAGATTAGAAGGCAGTTGGGAAAGTGGCATGTTCAGTGCTTTCCTGGCGATCTAATTGCTTTTCCCTAGAATATTTTGATTTCAGAACTGTGATGAGGGGTCTTTTGGTGGAAAAGGATAGGATAGAGCAGACTATCTGTGCTGGCTGTGTTTTGTTTGAAGTTAAAATGTGGAGTGAGGGGAAGATAAATGAAAAGTGAAACAACTCAACTTGAAAAGCCCAAACCTTCATGAATGAAAATATCTTCTTTCAGCCGAATGCCCCAGCTCTTTACCAAGGACATAGCACTGGTACAGCAATTTTTTGAAGCTTTGTGCAAGGTGGGTGCTGACAGGGCTTTTTGAAATCAATATTTGGAGCTGGTTTTGCTTGGTTCTTGTCACTGTACACTGTAAAGTAACAGAACTGTATTTTCTACTGCAGGAAGATGCTGATACAAGGCTTGCCATTCAGGAGGCCTTGTCAATGATGGTTGGAGCATACAGTAACTTGGAAGGAGCCCAGCGTACTCTGATGGAAGCACTTGTAGCTTCTTATCTAATAAAGGTATTTCCATTAGAGTCAAAACTAAGTACCTTTAAAGAAGAGCTATGCAGTTGTCTTTTTCCCGACTCTCTGCTGAGATCCTTTGGAAAAGGTCTTGCTTTTTTTGCTGAACGTAGTATTCTGCCAGGGTGATCATGAGATGTACAAAATATTTGTAATGCAGTGGTGGCTGAAGGAAAGAAAATGCATTTTTCTGTGTTTTTTGTTTCACAAACAAAGTGTCTGCAATTGTGGTGTGCATCTCTAATAGTCTCCTCCTAAGGAAACTTGAGACTCTAATCCAGAGGAAACTAGACTTCATTGATTATCTTGATTTGCCTCAGGATTCCCTAGAGTTCTGGGCCTGACTTTCAGAATGAGTGGCTTTTGTATACTACAAGTTCACGTGTGTACTTAGGGTTACTGTGGAAGTATATTTATTTCTAGTAGTTGCAGTAATAGCTGTGCAAAAGACTATTTTCAGGAAGACTGCCTATGTACTCCAGCAGTCTCGGTCTCCAGGCAGTACCATTTTAAGTCTGAAAACAGTGGAGAGAATGGTCTTCCTGAATCAGTGTTTCTGGCTGTACTGCTTCTGAGTGAAGTTTTTTTTCCAAGGGTAGATTATGTGTGTCATTCTTCATTTCTAAACTGCTTGAGAGGGACCATTTAGATACTTCAGAATTAGTGATAATTCTGATTTGTGACTCCCAGAATTGTGTATGTGTTTAATTTACCATTTAATACTCCACTTGGGTATATATGAAAAGCTAGTTTTTTTTCCATTTCTTGGCACATGAAGAGTTAGCAAGAACGATGTCTCAAAGATTTACAAACTCAGTTTTGAGTTACTTCGGGATGAATGAACAAGGAAGTTGATATACACAGTGACTAGAGTGGATCACTAGTGTTTGTTTACATCTTGGCCATACGTTTATCTGTTCTCTTTCAGCCTGAAGTTCAAGTACGTCAAGTGGCTGTGAAATTTGCTAGCACCGTATTCCCTCCAGATCATATCCCTTCCAGATACTTACTACTGTTAGCAGCAGGAGACCCGTAAGTCCTTTTTCTTTCTTTCTTTCTTTTTTTTACCTTATTTTTTTCCACTTTATTTTCATCCAAATACATATATATTTAATCAAAATATGTACATAAAAGATCCAGTATGTATTTGGATTAAATGTGTATTCATACATATAGATGAATGAGTATAAATGCCTGAGAATTAATGTACTGAAAACCAAATATGGTAATTTGAAAATTGTCCTTTAACGTAGCATCATTCTTGGTAGTCCTGTGGACAGCTGTTACTGTTTCCTATGCTGTCTTTGGCTTGAATTCTTTTTCATTTTCAGTGAACTGTAGCATTCAAAGCCAGTTTGGATGGGGGGCTGGGCAGCCTGATCTAGTGGTAGCAACCAGCCCACATCAGGGGGTTGAGCAAAGTGGCCTTTTAAGGTCTCTTCCAACCTAAGCCATTCTGTGAATCTAAGCTAGTGATCGATTGCACTCACAAAGTAGAACATGTCATGATACATTCGGTCGTCTTTACAGTTGCCGTAATTTTTTCCTGGTAAATTGTGACAATCTATTTTTATCTTGGATTTGTGAAGAAACTGAAACATGATTTTTTTTACAAGTTGCCATTTGCTGCTCAGGAGTAGGTGAATTGTTGATGTAGGGTAATCACTTCGTTCACACCTGTCCTTGTTACTTAGATGTCTTTGTTTTCCCAACTTAATTAATCGTTCCTTTTTTTGTTTGTGCAGCTGTTGTATAACTAAGGAAATTTTGGCAACAGAGAAAGCAATAGAGCAGTTTCTTGCAGTTTATCGTTGAAGTATCATTACTGTTTTAGGTGTTGATCTTAAGCTAAGTAGGGAGCAATTAACCTGGTAGTCAGCTGAAGGTTGTAGATAGGAACGACTTCCAGGATGTCCCCTCACTTGAAGAATCCAAGTAGGAAGATAGGAAAACAAGGACATGGGAACTGGAATCCAAGCATGACCATTAGCAGGATGTAAGATGTGCAGAAGTGGCCTGGTCCAGCCTGCTTTATGGCAGACACTTGTCACTGCCTTTTCTCTTCCACCTCTCTATGGTAAACAAGTTGTCTAAAGTTCCATTGCATACTTTTTTCCACTTCACTTCAGAAAGGCATTTTTCATTTTAAAGCTGCTTGCTCTTGCTCAGTTTTGAGATCTCATTGTTCTTTAAAGACTGTTGTTCATTTGTTCTGTGCAAATAGTGTCTGTTTCTCATCTTTTCTTCTGAAAGGCGGGAGGAGGTTCATGGAGAAGCCCAGCGAGTGCTGAGAGCATTTCCTGGTAAAAATGAAAAGGAGAGTTCTGGGAAGCAGATGCCTTCCTTCCCTGAAATGGTTCATTATATTCAAGAGAAGGTACAGTGCTTCTGTCTTATTAAATAACAAGGCTTATGCTTAGGCATGTAGTAAGCATGATATTTCCCACCCCCGTAGCCATTTCCTCTACCTCCTTCAAGGAGCAGAATTAGTAAGGTCATAGCAGAGCATCACAGGAGCTATACTGCCAAAGTCAGCATTCATGGTTATCCTCCACTGGCAATAATTGCAAGAGACCCAAGTGTTAAGTGTCATGAAGGCTTTTCTTTTAACAGATTATTTTGCATTGATATTGCTTGTGCCACATGTCTTCTACACAAAGAAGCAAGTGTCAAGAGCTGACAGACAGGCATGTTTAACAAACGGATTTTTGGAAGAAAGCTTACTCTGATTAAGCCAGAGCAAAGTAATACTGTGCATAAAACAGTAAAAAGGTTCCAAGCTGAGAAAGAGGGACATAGGAACAAATGAAGAAGTGTGATTTATTGACTCGAAGGCTTGGTTGTTCATCTTCATTGCAATTAGTCAAATTATTGGCCATCTAAGTAGTGGTTTGTGGCAGAATGTTATGTCACAAACAACACCAGTAAGTTAACCTTCACTGTTTGTACTGAGAAGTTGCCTGGGGAGGTGCTGATAATCTAGTTTGTGTTACTCATTTCTGTGGACAGTACCTCTAATAAGCTTAAAAAGTATATAGATGTTATGGTGGTTCTCAAACAGTGCCTTCTTTCTTTATCTGTTAATGGTTCAGTTTTTTAATTATTATTTTTATATATTTTAATTATTATTTCTATATGTAAGAAGTATAACTTTGCAAGAGATCTGTGACAACAAAACTCTCACAAATGATGTACTTCTTCATTAAATTTTGTCCTTTGCCAGTATTGTACTTTGGTGTTTGAGGTATCTGAGGGTTTAGGTAAATACTTTTATCCAAACCACTGATTATTCAAATAAGTTTTAAAAAAGGAAATCAAAAAAGAGTTTTGGTTCTTTATTAGAGCCTGTCTCATGTAGTTTTGGGGTTATTTCCTCGATTTTTGTACTGTCACTATGTAACAGTAGGGATCAGTCTAGTTTAGTCACTACAGAGAAAAACAAGGTTTCCTCTCACCTGAGTGTGTTAAGTGGAAAAAAAAAAAAAATCAAGCACTTTTCAGGTCTTTCTTACATGTGCTAAGAGACATTTTTTTGAGCTCCATTCCTTTGGTTAGTTAGTTGTAAGTGTGAATTTTCACATATTGTGAATAGTGTGAGTGCTGGAGGTGTTTGAGGAGTTTGTATGCATTGCTTAGCACAGCAGGCCAGGATGCAAAATGACTTTCCTGCATGAGTTACCATCATCTTTCTCTCCCTCTTCACAAATTGTATTTTAAGGAGTAGAACTTGGTCTGCTGAGTGTGGAAAGAAACCCACTTTTCACAGAAATCTTTGAGGTAGTTTGAGGTATTCTGTTTCTGAATTTTGAAGTACCTTCCCCCCCCACCCCCCCTCTGTGGGAGCAAAAAAGAGTACTGTTCCTCCTCAGGCCTTGCCTGTGTCTCCATCCTCATGAGTTCAGAATTTCCACTTTGCATTTTGGCAGGAAGGTAATGGTGATGGACCTACAGTACACTTTAGGTTGTCTTTTCAAGTGTATTGGGCCATTATTGTTCTCGTATACATTTTCACTTGCTCAGTGGAGGATAAACAGTTGCATCAGCAAGATTTCATTGACCCGTTCAACGTCTTTGCTGTACATAGGTCTGAACGTTTCATTTTTAATATACTGTGTTATTTAGGCCTCTCACCGAATGAAAACTCCAGCTAAATATATGACAGGAACTGCAGCCTTGCCTTTCAATCCTGCCACGTTCGGAGAGGTAATTCTGCATTTACTTCCTTGGATGGTGTTTAGTGTTGTTTATTTAGAGAATAATGTAAGAAGCTAGTACTTCTAAGTCACCTCATATTTCAAAATTCCCCATATAATCAATCGTCAGGGTTAATTTCTCCTTGTCTTTTCCCACTGACCTTACATAGAGGTCTGAACAGAATTTTCCAAGGGGTTTGGAGGAGTGTTTCTGGGAGGACTGTCTTGCCACTTTCATAAGCAGACCTAGTGTAGCACTTTCTCAAAGAAAGAAACTGACAGTCTTCTGCCTAAGCCCTGCTATGTTTCTTGGGGCTGTTCATTTCATAGCGGATTACCTAGCTTCTCAACTGGAGACAGAAATTCAGTTGTGATGTAGGATCTGTGTTAGTAATGTATTGAGTTGCATTTGGGTGCCCACCTGATTGGTATTAGGTACGTACTGACCAGCCTGCATACAGGTTGTAACAGCTTATAATAAACAAAAACTCTGATGAATGTGGTGCAGGAATTGTAGGATCGTCTGCTTATATGAATATATTGTAGTAAGTGATCCTAAGATTTCTTGCACTTTGTATATGCACGATTATCAGTACGGACTCCTCTGTCTTGAGTTTATTAATTATTGTCTTGTTTCAGTTATGTTGAATATAGCCAATTCCTTGCTCTTCTTTTGTCTCCTTAGTTTCCTGAGTGCTCTTGCATTCATTTGTAAGGATCTTGTGTTTCTCTCTACTCTACTTAGATAGTCCTGTACCTGCGGATGTGTCTCGCTCACAGTGCAGGTGTGGTACCAACATCACAGAGCCTGGCAGATATGCAAGACCATGCCCCAGCTATTGGACGTTACATAAGAAACCTCATGTCTGGCAACCACATATCTTTCTCTTCCTCCTCTTCCTCCAAAAGTACAGAAACCAATCCTGTACAGATATATATTGGCCTACTTCAGCAGCTCTTAGCTGGTGTTGGAGGTAAGAGCACCATCTTTAAGTCATTCCTTAGAAATGAATGCCCATTACTTTGAATTGCAGAATTGCAATACAGACTGTGTAGTTTTCAGTGTAAACTTGCTCTCTTCTCTGCTTTTGTGTAGGTGGGAGATGGTAGGATAGTTAAGTCTCAGCAGTTGCTGACATAGTGTTTTAAAATTGTGAACCCTCTGTCTAAGACAGTTTCCTTGCCATTGACTGTTGTCTTCCTCACTCTGATAACTGTTTACATGTGACAAATGTCATCTTAAAGCACTTGAGTGCCTTTAGAAAAATATACTATCCCTATGTTTGCTACTATTAGTTTGTCCAATATCTTTAAGAAATACCATACCCTAATATTATGTATTGTTTGTTATCCCTAGTGACTTGCAAGCAGGTACTTTTTGAAATGCCTGATGCGTTTTGCAGCTTTTTATTGTGAATTGCTGGATTCTTGTAAATAACCTGATAATTTAATTCCTGTTTAGGTTTGCCAGTCATGTATTGTCTTCTGGAAGTTGTTTCAGTGTATCCAGAGAAGCTGGCTGCTAGATTTGTAGACAAAATGGATTGGATAAGGGTACGTTGGAACCTGTTGTTTTTGTTTATTTTTTCTCTAATTTTTTTTTGGGGGGGAGAGGGGGAAGGAGCATTTTGGAGTCATTTGGCTTTAGCAAAATCTAGTAATTTCATGTGGTGAAATGGAATTTTATTTGTCAAGTATGCACTTAATTTCGAACCTCTTATTTCTGCCTGCACTGAACACCACCTCATTCAGTGTAATATAGAGCAGCGTAGGAAAAAGTACCTTTTGGTTCCTTAACTTTTACTTAGGCATTCCGGGCAACATATGTAAGTGATCCTCATGAAACAGTCAGTCGAAACAGTCAGTCAATATTTCCCTTGATCAGAGCAAAAGAAAACCAAGAACAAAATTTAAAGAACTGTACATAAATGGAAATGTTCCAGTTAGAAGATGTAAGAGTCTATCAGAAATTGTGATGAGTAGTCCAGAATTGTTTTAGAGCCTATCCTATAGAGTGTTGTTTTTGTGTTTAGTTTTTTATTATCTCCATACAAAGAGTTGCTAAACTGAAGCCTACTGGGGAATAAGCCAAAGAGAATTCACCTTTGTTTGGATTATTTTCTTTCCATGATTCTGTTCAAGCATCCAGGATTTGCTAAACCCTTGTAGACTGCTACTACTTCCTTTTGGGGAATCTGTCAGCAGAAAAACTTAAAATGTGTTCTAATAATTAGTCCTAGTGAAACCTGTGCTGCCCTGAGTACAATTTACTTCACCTCGTTTAAGTGCAAATATGATCCTCAAAGAAGAGAATTAAAAACATTCTCTTCTTAGTTATTGCTTCTCATTTGCAGGAAAACTTTTTTTTTTTTTTTTTTTTTTTTTGGTCTTATATCCATTTGCAAGCTTCTAGGGATGGTAACTGATATGACTAAGTTTCCAGTTGTAAATCATCATGTGTGACTTCAGTATGCCAAGTGAGAGGAACAGTTCCAGGAGCTTGTTAGAAGTCAGCAACATGATCTGATACATGTTTTCAGCTGAAATTGGAGTTATATTTCAAGAGCCTGACAGATCTCATATCTTGTTTGTTGGTTTTGTTGGTTTTTTTTCTTTTTTTTTTTAATTGGCTCATGTCTATATTATTTCTGTAACTAAATCATTCAAAGCTTAAAGTATAGATTTTTCACGTGTTGCATTATAGACATAATCTTAACCTCTGCTGTCAGTTTCATCTTATCGAATGGCCTGAGGCATCAGAAATTCAACCATTTAACTATTTAAATTACAAATGATCTCTAATACAAAATGGATAAATTTGCACTGTGATTTCCTCAATGTTGTTTTTTCTTTATTTCTCCATTGTATTTAAGTGGTTTAACCTCTACAGATTATTTTTTTTTCTATTTTATTAATAAAAAGGGAATAGAAGCCTGTGGTAGTTTGTGGGGAAAAAAAAAACAGCCTTTGCAGTTCTGTGTCTTCTGTGGGTTTTCTTGTTTATTTGTTTTTCAATCTCCATGTGGATGTGAAATATTTCTCTGAAAACAAAACTCAGCAAAGCGTTCGTTCAGCTATTTATTAGAGATTTAGTGAGTAGCCTTTATGGGGCTACTGGTAATATTCCTGCTAAAAGTTAATGTTTAATTAGTGCTTTGTATTGAGTGCTTTGTTTCTTACTAAATGATAATACTCTGAATTTAAATAATTAAATGTTCTTTATACCACTGCATGACTGTTGTAGCTGTGATTTTGGAACTCTGCATGAACAGACTGTTTAAGTGGTTGATTCCATGTTTTGTTTCTTCCTAAAAAATCCTGCAGAGCCTGATGAACACAAACAAAGAAGAAATGCGTGAGCTTGCTGCCCTGTTCTACTCTGTAGTTCTGTCTACAATGTCTGGAAATGAGCTTAGGGCCTCTGTGGAGCAGCTGATCAAGATGACAAAAGACAATCATGTAACTACCTTCCTTTGTCCGCTTCCTGCTGGGCTTCTCAGTGTCATGTAACTGATGGGAAATCTGAGCCTCTTACAGTGTGTTCAGGATGTATTAGCCTTAATCCGAGTGTAAAATTAACTAGCTGGCTTCTAGCTGGGTGTTGGAAGGTTGGAAGGGATTTTTTGCTGTAGATGACTGGAACAGGTCTCTAAATAAATTAATTCCTGAAGCTGTTGTTCAGTTTAATAAGAAGGTTTCTTGAGACACTTCTCATAAGGTAGAGCCAGTGCAGTCACACTCTTTCCAGTTTTACCTCCTTATATATACTTTGTCTCACTGAATGGTAGTAGATCAGACTACTTATCACCAATACTTTTGTAATTCCATATTTGTGCACAATTTAAGGCACCTGCAGAAGGAAGATCTTGGCTTCTTTTTCATCCCCTTCCCTTAGCTAAGCCTCACGCCCTACAGCACCTTGGGACTTGATTGAAGCTCAGCTGCTTCTCACACCACTGGGGACTCCTCAGCAGCACTCCTCTTTCCCTAGCAATGCCTCCCACCCACATGGTGGCTTTCTTCCACTGTTCGTCCATCTCCCTCCCCTTGGCCTTATCTTTGTCCTCCTTTTATTTATTTATTTATTTTGCCACTTACAGAATGGTGAAGGATCTGAAAACATTTGTTTTCTGGAGAGAATAAGAAAGTGCATATTTCTTTGTCATTGAGTCTTGAGTTCTGAAAGTGAGGGAAATTATCAGTTTGTTTTTATGTTGCCTCCAGAGAGAAGACTTTAGAAATGTCAATTCTGGTTCTGAATTCTAAGTCTGTTCTCTTGAATCTTTAAGAGTTTTGTTGACTCATACTAAAGTACTCCATCAGAGAGTACTGGCAATATCAAACTCTTGTTGTATTGTGTGTTACAACTCAGTTTTCTCTGGGGTACCTTCCCAGCTTGCTTGTCTATGTGCATTCTTAAATCAGTGCTTTGTGGAAAGTGTTCACTTTGAAAATGAGGGTTTTTTTTTTTTTTTTTTACACTGTTGATGTTGTCTGTAGAGCCCGGAGGTCCAACATGGATCCTTGTTGGCTTTGGGATTCACAATAGGAAGGTACTTGGCCAAAGGGAAAATCAGAGCAATGGAGCTACATGATATAGAACAGCCCAACACTGCAGTCATGCCGGAACAAGAGCAGCTCATAAAGTCAACGACAGAGACAATAGGTAACTTCCCACCTGACACTTTGCTGCATGTAACAGTTGCTTGTAAACTGCCTCAGACTGAGGACTTCTCTAAGATATTCAGCCTGTAGGTGCTATTAATCCTGAGTTCACTTTATATGATAAAATTTACGTCCTGTAAAACTGCTGTGTAATTAGGTGTATGGACATAACCTTTTTCAGTGTGAGTTTAATGGACTCTTAGCTCACTGATGGACATAGCCCAATTCAGAGTGAAGCCATTGCCAAGACTCCTCCCTGTATCTCCTCTCCTTTTGATTTTGTTGGAGCATAATGCTTCCTATCAGCTGCAACGGAAATAAACACCTTGGTACTTGCTTACCCTCTGTTAGATAATAAAACAAGATCCAAGTAATCCTGTTTACTTTCTCCTGTAGGTTCTTTTCTGGACAGCACCTCTCCCTTCCTTGTGGTGGCTGCTTGCACAGCTCTTGGGGAGATTGGCAGAAATGGCCCCTTGCCAATCCCCAGTGAAGGCACAGGATTTACAAAGCTGCAACTTGTTGAAAGCTTACTGGCACGAATCCCTTCCAGCAAGGAAACAAATAAGGCAAGATTTTGTAACATTATTATGGTTCCTGTTGATTTCTGAAGTGTATTACCTGTCCAACTCACCTTGTTTTTTAAAAAAGTTACTATTGAACCTGTTTGGACTAGGACTAATTGTTGGCTGTAGTGATCAGCTTTGGAGTAAGTGTTTTCAGAGTGTCTGGTGTTCCCTAGCAGTTGTTTGTGTGTGCTTTTCCTACTCCCAAGTAGTAGCCTATGGGATGAAAATTATCAAAAAGGGGTAATTTTAATTCAAGGAAAATGGGAATTTCTTCTGGAGGATAATTGTCAAATGTGACACAACATTTATTTTGCTTTATGTCATTTGGAAAACTGTTTCGGAAGAGCGAAGCAGTAGTTGACTAATAAGTTTGTTGCATGTCTAACTTCAGATACTGTAAGTGAAACAGCAAGAAGGTGGGAAGGAGAGGTTTGAAAATGTATCTTCTGGACTTACAGGAGGATAACCTGACTGTTGTTGGTTTTCTTTGTATTTAAGATGAAGGAAAGAGCAATACAAACATTGGGTTACTTTCCTGTGGGAGATGGAGATTTTCCCCACCAAAAGCTACTGTTGCAAGGTTTAATGGATTCTGTGGAGGTGAGAAACTAGCAATATATTGTTTTTCATAAGCATTTCTGTTTGGATATTTTTCTCTGTGTTCTGGAGCCAGGTTTACAAAAAGTAGCTGTCATCTGTAGTGCTTCTAACTTTGTTAAAGCTGGCATGAAGTAGTGAGCCAAGATAGGTTTGAGGCACATGAAATTCTGAAATGTTGTATGCCACAGTTTATTAGCTTGCCTGTTGAGACCTGTGCCCCAGTCATTCAGGTGAAGTGTGTGTCCCTGGTTCAAGGGGACTACTTGTACACATAAAATGTTAAAAGCTTTTAGTAGTGAATCTGTAAGTCTGTATTTTGGCATTCAAGCGTATGCTACAAGACAGTAATATAAATACGTGTTCTTTTTCATCTGAAGTACATCCGCTGGTGTAACTCCCTTGAATTAGAAGCTTTATTTATAGGAAGATCCGTTGTCGGCCTAAGTCCACCAGTAGTGCACTGCGTTCCTTCACAGTACTGCAGAGCTGCTAGACATATTTTGATATGCCAGACTGCAAAATTAGAAGTCAGGGAGATTTTTAGTATCTTTCTTTACAGCTTGTTTTTGTATTTCTTCATTGTTCATACTTGCATAGAATCCAGCACTGTAAAAGCATCTATTGAGTATCAAACAGGCTTAATTTACAGACTCCTCCAGTAGTGATCAAACAAGCAAGAATAGCAAGAACATTGTGTACACATCTACAAAGTCATGCTTTTGAGTGTTGTATTTATGTCCTAGAACAGCTCAGGGACATTACAGCTTCCTTTATAAAATACATACTTGAAGGTGAAAGAAAAAAAAAAAAACTGAAAAACAATTTATCTTAGATTGCAGGAAGCTAAAGACATGCTTGTCCAAATTACATGAGCATTTTGTACTTCCAGAGAGTAAGGAGACCAATGGTACTCAGCAGATATGGTGATCAATTCTTAAAGATTCACCACAAAGACTGACAAAAAATGGCAGAATTCTATGCATTCTGTTCCTCAGGACTTAGGAAAATAGTGGAAGGGAGGACAGAGGACCAAAGCAAAATACTGGCTGAACTGTTTTCATGTGGGGAAAAAAAATTGTTAAAAATCTCTTAAAGTCACAGTAGTTTTTGTTAATGACTGGTGATCTTGTTTAAACTTTGTTTTGATCCTATCCCTTATGTTTTTTCTGCTTGTTCTTTTATGTAGAGACTGGCAAATTCTTTGTTTTAATTCTTTACCATTCAATTTGAAGTATTTGACATCGGCACTGCTTTCATCAGTTCCAAGGGATCTAAGTCATCAGACAGTCTTAGAAGATCACCAAAAGTGTGATATTTAAATTAGTGCTGAGTATTGGACTGAGGAATAGGCTGTGGGATTTTGGAATAAGTGCCGAAACTTCTGCTGTTCATTTGGTCAATAGGCAATGGGACTCTATTGTGTTTCTCAGGCCAAACAAATAGAACTGCAGTTTACTGTGGGTGAAGCTATTACAAGTGCTGCTGTAGGAACCAGCTCAGTAGCTGCACGAGATGCATGGACAGTCACAGAGGAAGAATATATCCCTGCCCCAGGTATGCTTTCCTTATGCAGGTGACTGTGTTGAGAAATGTGGAATCTCACAAGTGTGAGATTAGTAACACTGGCTTTATCTGTGGTCTTGGATTATTAGTGATTGAAGAGACATTTTACACTGCACTTTGATCTTTGTTCTGCAATGAGTTGTAAACAAGTTGTTTCACCACTTCAAGTCTTATCTACTCAAAGGGTAGCTGTAATAACTGAAAGGTTTGATAAAAGAAGTTATTTCATGTGATTTTTAAATAGCTTCGTTGTGAAATCTAGTTCATTGTCGCTTGACACTGCATTTGTTTAATTTTTTTTTTCATTTTGGTTTCTTTTGTTGAGTTAGCTTCACACTTAACCTAAACTTTTAAAAATTGCATTTTGAAGACTGCACTGGGAAATATGATTATAAGATTAAATTGCAAGTCCTATTCCAACAGCTTGGGCTGTTACTGTGAAGTGACAGTTAGATGCAGTAGATAGAGCAGTTTAAGGGCTGAGATTCAGTGTCAGTCAAAATACAAGCTTGGCAAAATGCTGCCTCTGAACCAAACCACTGTTCAGGTCAGCCTTAGACCTGAAAACTTATGTTTTAATGTTGAGATGGTGTGTTAGACCTCAAGTGAACACAAAGCTGAGCATGTTCAGAGTGGGGCATAAAACCAAATCCTCCTTTTGCTCCAAGATTTTTGAGTCTGAACACACACGCACTTAAGAAATAAAAAAGGTAGTGCAGTGAATTGTACACAGCGTGAATAGTTCTGTGCTAATACTCCTCTGGGCCACGAGCATTGTCATGAGTGGTTAGGAGAGCTCTCTTCAGAATTTCTTGTAGGAGAAACAGTTTCCCAAAAACTACACTGTATTTTTTTTTCCCCAAATAAGCAGAGGATAAGGTGTCATCTGATTACTCACATGAGCATATATTTTTACGTTGCTGCTACATGTTGTGTGGAAATAAAAAATGCTTAGCTGACTCTGCGAATTTCCTCCTTCCCCTCTATCTTTCCTTCATATAGATCTGAAGGTAAACGATGTGGTTCCCTGGGTCCTAGACATAATTTTGAACAAGCACATTGTCAGCCCCAACCCACATGTTAGACAAGCAGCTTGCGTCTGGCTTCTGTCAATGGTGAAGAAGCTGAGTACACACAAAGCAATTAAGGTGAGGAATATGTCCCTTTCCTGACACTTGCTCCTTGTCTCTGTTTTAGCT
This sequence comes from Oreortyx pictus, assembly GCA_036925125.1. Lineage (NCBI taxonomy): Eukaryota > Metazoa > Chordata > Aves > Galliformes > Odontophoridae > Oreortyx > Oreortyx pictus. Next base: position 18,894,953 of record JAUPFR010000004.1, read on the forward strand.
GCTTTCTTCCTTTCTGTCCATTTCTTTCCCTTTCTGTCCATTTCTTTTCTCTTCTATTCACTTTCATTACCTTTTTATCCCCAGGGCTGATGCAGTCCTTACTGAGGTTTTTTTGAGACGTGACTTATCTTCTCTTAGTTGGGGAACGTCGTAACTGTCAGATGAACAAGTTAGAGTATGCACAGTGTAAATCCATTTCATGAGATGATGTGCCAGTACACCTTTCCCTTAATTATTAGTTATTAGGATTTCTTTTTGGAAAATACTAAAAGAAGGTTTCAGAGGAGAAGAAATCGAGGAGTTAGGTGTTATTTCTTGCATTACCTGTTTCACAGAATTCATCACAGCTTTGTTACTTAGCAGAAGTCGTATGTTGTATGTACTTGGTATTTTTTGTTGTGGTTTGAAAAATCTTACACTTGGAGTGCTGTGATGAGAGTCACAAAGTGTTAAAGCAACCAAAACATCCTTTCCCTACATAGAGTTACTATGATATTTCGCTGATCTAAAAGCGTATATTGTGGGAGTAGCTAAATCCTTTAGTTTGCTGATGTCCCTTGCCTAGATGAAGCCTCATTTGTGGCACATTACTGCTACATACTAAGTAAAGAAAAGAAATAATGTGGTTTACTAATAATGTGGTACCTATAAAAAGATGCTGGGCAAATAACTTACATTCTGTGAATGACAGACAGACAGCTGCTTACCAGTCTGAAAGGATGACACTTTATCATAGTTGTAGCTCAGATGGACAGAGGGAACCCTATCTTACCTATTGAAATGGCCCCCACTGTTTACCTGTTAGGGACTGCTTTGAGACCAGACAAAGGATAATAAACCTGAAATTAAAATAATACCCTTCTTTCTCATCTTTTAGTCTCACCTCAAGGATATTCAAAGTGCGTTCGTTTCAGTTCTGTCAGATAGTGATGGTAAGTACTACTACAACAGTTTTGTCTTTTAGTGAGTTCTTAAAAAGACAGAGACTCTTCAAAAGGCAGAAATTCACCTTCACCCTCTCTGTCAGTGAACATTAAAAATGTCTTTAAAAAAAAAAAAACAATCACTTCTATTTCTTCAGAAATTTTATTTCATTGATCTTGTAGAAATTAGAAACAGTATAAATAAACTTCTGCACTTCCTTCTGCAGGCTGTAATAACAGAAGCTGTTCAGTTTGCTGCTTCTGCTTTGCTTTGAGCAGAAGTATCACAGATTTCTTGGACAGCAACTCTAAGTTGTCTTTAAAGTAAAAATGTTTGACTTGTATGTCCAGCGGTGGCTGGTTAGTGGACTAACCAGAGCTCACCAAAATTAAAGAAGGGACTGTTTGTTGAACTTTAGTTCAGGGGCCTGTAGCATGTCTGAATAATGGCAGTGCTCTCAACTATTTCAAAAGCACTGGTGACAATATTAATATGAAAATGTCACTTAATTTATGGAGTAGGAGCAAGTTGCTTTTTCAGAATCCAAAGCTTATCTTGCCTGACTAGATCTGTTTTAAAATGGAGAGCTGTGTACTGCAACACACAACTTTTGTTTCTTAATTGTGATTTTTTTTTTTGTTGGATATTGTAGTGGAAATTTGTTTATTACTAGTCACATGATTAATTTCACTTTGTGAAATCTCTTGCAGAGCTTAGTCAAGATGTTGCTTCAAAAGGTCTTGGGCTGATATATGAACTAGGAAGTGAGCAGGATCAGCAGGAGCTGGTCACCACGCTTGTTGATACCCTTATGACTGGGAAAAGGTACGATGCAACTTAGAGAGCTACGTATCTGATGGAATGAAAATGTGCCTCTTTTGTGTGAGAGAGATGCTTTGTGCCCAGGGGTAGCTGCTATGCACATACTGCCAGACTGTCAAACTGAGATATTTCTTCATTCAGCCTGGGTTTATTGTGAGTGAAGCTATTCCAGTTTTGTTCTATTCTGAATTCAACAAAGTTACCAAATAATGATTTAGTCCTGATTCAAGCAGTTTAAATCAGTTTGGTTTTAGTTAGATTTCCTACTGCTGTACTGTGTAATTGCAAAGTGGGCTCCTGCAGCAACTCTGAACAGTATCAATGTTGCTTCTGTCTGAAGCATACATGTTGCTGAGAATAATTGTTAATAGTCACATGTCTACTTCAGTGCAAAAAATTGTGGTATTGCAGAACTACTGTCTGTTAATCATGTTTATTCTGAGTTGGATGTGCTCCTTAACAGCCTTCTCCTTTCTGACTTGGTGACAAAATCATAATCTGCAAGTGTGGGAGATTCATTATTGGTGAACAGGAGGAGATCAGATATGTGGAAACATTTTGTTCTTTCATCTTGAAGTACGCATGTGCTTTCTATTGATGCAGCTTGCATCTGGTCTGAAATAAGCCATCATTCAGTGTTTTGACTTGGCTTCTGACTATACAGCAAAGCCCTAACTTTCTGCCATATCTCATTAACTATACACATGATATAGGCTGATGAGATTCCTTGCAGTGTATGTCTTTCACTTCTGTATATTGTTCTTTTTCTTTGGTTGATTTTTTTTTTTTTTGATGGGTCTGGAAGTGAAAGGATGGGAATTTACTGAATATAAAGAAAAACAAATTCATTTAAATAACATGCAGTACATTCAAGGGGAGCTAATGTTGGACCTTTTTTCTGATAGAGCCAAACATGAGATGACTGGAGAAACTGTGGTGTTTCAGGGTGGCTTGAGCAAAACCCCAGATGGGTAAGTTTACTGACAGTGGTCAATAAACATAGTGCTGAAACAGTGCTTGTCTTGCTTGTAAATCTGTTCCCTAGATTATTTTCTTTCTACTTCATACTCTTCATGTTATTATAGCTATTTTACCGTAGAACAGACTGGAGTATTCAATTCTCTCTCTCTGCTTTAGGCAGTGCTTTGAGTGTAGTGTTAACTGCTGTAGTATTGAAAGTAACAATTTTCCCTAAAAATAACTGATTTCTCTTCTGCTTTTCAAAGTCAAGGTCTTTCTACGTACAAAGAACTTTGTTCACTGGCTAGTGATCTCAATCAGCCAGACCTGGTGTATAAATTCATGAATCTGGCCAACCATCATGCCATGTGGAATTCTCGAAAGGTAATTTACTGCTTTCATACCACTTCTGTTCCTTCTGTGAACTGCAGAAACAGTGACTCTGAAACATTTCTCTCACAGCAGTTCTGTGATCCGTGGATAACTGCATGTGAAGGCCATGTGTTGGAGCTTTGGTGTCTTGTTCAAGACAAATTAAGCAGCATGAGAAACAAATTTAGATTACCTGAAGTTCTTACGACATAACATTGGTATCTCAGGGTTTATCGGCCTGTATTTCCCTATGAACTAGCCGTGATCCTTTCTCTTTTGCTTTTTGAGTGTTCCAAATCGAGATCTTGATGTGTTTGGACAGTGAGACTTCCCTTACTCAACACTGGGGCACCTCTGTTGAAAAATGAAGTGGAGCAAACTTTGCTGGACCTTGCTAGGTGGTTCTTTGCACATCACGGCAGTAGTCCTGTCTGTGAGTTTGTCTTTTCTAGACTGTGACGCAGACAGTACATCCTATCCTGTGAAATTCTATAACTGAGTTTTTGAGTGGTGTCTTTTGACATGGCAAGTCAGGAAATATAGAATAAGTCAACCAGAGGCTGTCACTGTACTGCCTTTGAGAAGCTTCTTTTCAAGCTGTCCTACTAAATTCCATGGTGCTTGATGGGTGAGCTTCAGTTCCAGTGTGCTGGCAAAAACTGAAAAAAGAAAAGAGTATGAAAGAACACTTGAGTTTAAAGTGAATAAGGTCACATGCAAACCAGTAATCCTCAGAAATTTAAGTTTCATAGTTAAGATAAATTTGTTTTATTTTTAATTTTTAGGTTTCTAAGTTATGCTAGATCTTATGAATGCAGAGGAGTTGAAGGGAAGCAGTGTCCTTCCTTCAGCTTATTTGGAAAAAAAAATATTGTCAAATACTTACAGTTGCAATTTTCCACCAGAACTTTGGAAAAGGGTATCAAATGATATCTTGAAATAAAAGTTGGAGGGTATGGGGTGGGGAGGGCCTGATATATCGTACTGGTTCTGCTCTTGTCCTTTTCTTCTTGTTATCTAGGCTGTCAGTCAGCTTTGCCATTGACTGTGGTGTGCCCAGGAGCAATAATGGAGTGGGTGAATAGATGTTTTAACCAAATGTTCTTCTGTCTTCATTTCAGGGAGCAGCTTTTGGTTTCAATGTGATAGCTGCCAAGGCTGGAGAGCAGCTGGCTCCATTTTTGCCCCAGCTTCTTCCCCGGCTATACCGTTACCAGTTTGACCCCAACCTGGGCATTCGTCAAGCAATGACCAGCATTTGGAACGCCTTGGTCACTGACAAATCGATGGTGAGTGTGCTGTGAACTACAGTGGTGAGTTCCTGCTAACTCTCGAGTGTTTCAAAGATCCTTATGAGAAAGCCTTACCTTATGAAATGTGGGGGTTAGGCGTTGTCCTCATGGAAGATGTGATTGACTCTAAGGATGAGGTGGAGAATGCACGCAGGCTTTGTGCTGCCTCTTGATTGTGGAAGGACACTGTAGACTGTGTGGCCAGTGTAAAAGTTGAACTGACTTTATCCTGCATGTGGAGTCTTTCCTCACCGTGATATTGATTTGATATTGCATATGAAAAGTTCTTGAAATCATTGTAGTTAAAAATACATCCCTTAGAGCGAGAACATTTAAATGTAGTTCCTCACTTCTGAAGTGGGAAGATATCTATGGGAAGAGATCGCTCTATAAATTTGAAGTTAACTCCTCCCAGGCAAGTTTCAGGAGCAAGTGACTTCTCAATATGCCCTTACTCAGACTCTGAAAGAACTGGAACTGGGTTTGCAAATCCTTTTTCCTATCAAGGCTGAACTTTGGGTGAAGTCATTGATTCTGATCCTTCGGCAGAGTACAACTGGTTTAGTAATGTACGTTTGGTGCTGCATCTAAACTGTTCTGTTGAAAAGATCTGAAGAGCTGCTATTTTTCATTATCTCTGTTGCAGCACTAAGCCCTAAGGCAGCGCAGCAAAGTGCACTTCTAAAGCAAAATCAAAAGAACTTTCACAGAGTCAGCTCTGGCAAGCAGTGGTTCATCTGCTGTGGCTGAAGTCATGTAATATTGTCCATTAGGATCTTTCTTCAGAATGCACAACAGATGCATGTTCTGGGCTTTTCTCATGTGTTTTACCTTCTTTTTAATTATAGGTTGATAAGTATATGAAGGAAATTCTTGACGATTTGGTCAGTAACCTAACCAGCAGTCTGTGGAGAATCAGGGAATCCAGGTATTGCTAGTGAAAGTAACAGACTTTTCTTTGAACTCTTTTCTTTACCATAAACCCGTTAACCTGAAGAAGTCTGTGGGGAAGAGGACATGTCCTCCAGGATAGACCCTGGTCTTGTTGAAGTATGATAAAATCTTAAACCTGTTTGTTTCTTTGAGACAGAAGATTATTATTGCATGCAATACTAAACAATTTTCCCCAGAGGAGGAGTTTTCTGTGTGCAAAGTTTTTGGCTGTCCATGCCCCTGAAGAATTGCTTAATGTTAGAAAATATTAGTAGTCTGTCTATATACATACTTGACAGCAGTAATACTGCTTGGAAGAGCATTTTTAATGAACTTTTTTTTTTTTTAATTTATATCAGTTCATGTCTATGCTGTTTTGAAAACTTCCATTTTATTTCAGTCCCAGACTTCAGACCATTGTGTTGGTTTCTTTTATCCTGTACTTGGAGGAAAGAAATTTGAAACAATATCCTAACTGGAATGTTTTCAACAGCAATTTTTACCACAGCAGCCTTTGTTTTTTTACTGCTGTCGCCTGTTTCAGATTTCATGTGTCTAGCAGGATGCTTGTCTCCTCTGCAAAAGGAGACATTAAGAGAGATATAGGGTTTGGAGGAAAGGAATGTAGAACAGTTGTGTTGTTTTTCTTTTTAATGTTTATTTGTATTTACAAATGTGTGTATACCCCTATCAAAGAAATATACCATGTGATGGAAATGAAATTCCTTGTTTGCAGCTGTCTTGCACTGAATGACTTACTAAGAGGAAGGCCTTTGGATGACATTATAGACAAGCTTCCAGAAATCTGGGAAGTTCTGTTTAGAGTGCAAGATGACATTAAGGTAATTGAACTGTTAATTGATCTGAAACATTCAACAGAAAGTACTGATCAAACTGTGAGTTGTTCAGAAGAGATTCTTTGAGAAATCAAGTTGAAGCTAATGGGAGTTCTGTGTTAAGCAGACTGCAGGTTCAGGCCCTTTGCAGTTCAAATTTTTGTGCTCTCTTATGAATTATGTGTGTGTTTCTCATGTTTTTAAGTATTAGTTTTCCTTCCTGCTGTCCTTACTCATAAGGGTTCAGCATTTTTTCCTGGATACGAAAGAATTCCTAAGTATATTCTCAAGTATAGAAACATTTATTTTGGGTTGCTTGTGTGCTTAAATACCTTGCAGATAAAAAATCAGAGACCATGATTGAGCTTGTGTTTTCTTTGGATCCAGATTTTCCGGCTAAAGCAGGGCTGGCTGGACTGTTTCCCAAACTGTGCTGTGTACCAGGAAGTCGCTCTTATACTAGTAAATTCACTGTGTTCAGTAATGTTTTGGGGCACCCAAACCAACTGTCACAGAATATTCTGCCTTATTGCTAATGAAATATAATAGCCTCCAAAACAGCCACCTGTGTGCTGCCTTTTGGAATGAGTCCACGGGACACAAATTCTTAAATTTTACCTGGAAAAACAGCCTTTGGGAAGGTTTACCTGTGGCAGGCCAGAATTTTTCTGAGAACATCCAAAGAAGTTACCAATGTCAGTGGTTGTGTTTCAATACACAGGAGTTTTGCTCAATACTTTTTGATTCATCAGTGCAGGTATAATGAGAGTCTTACTGGTAGTGGGTCATGTGCCACCAGGTCAGTGCTGATTTTTGTTTACTTGCTGCTTTGAAGTTTCTTTGAAAGTTTCCAAGTGTCAGCCATTAATATAGTCTTAACAGTACTAGTGTTATACTTATCAATGAGTGCACATCGTTAATAGAAGCTATAAAACTGGTGAAAGTGTTATTTGTTGTTTTTTTTTTTTTAGGAGTCTGTGAGAAAGGCAGCAGAACTAGCCTTAAAAACCCTAAGCAAGGTAAAAATCTCATCTTGCTATTTGTTCACAGATACTCGTGTGTTCTGGATGTCTACAGTATTCGTTCCTTTTAAGCTCTCCAGGAACGGCCTTTTTACTGCAACCTGTCATCTTGAGGAAGTGTCTAGTATGAGACAGGATGATAAATAGAATAGTCTCTTAAAAGGCAATTGTAATAAGCTTGGCCAACACACGCTGCTACTTACTTTTGTTGACACTGGTGGAGTTTTAGTGTTTGAGGCTAATGCAATGATAAGGTGTGTGTAGGAGGGAGATACTGAATTGGTGGTTCTTCCTCCTCATCTTCTCCCCACTTGGGAATGAGGTTTAAAGAAACATTTTGTAAATGCAGTAAGATGTAGCTGACCAAGCTCAGTAAAACCTGATGTGAAATAAAGTAGCCCAGTCTGAACTTTAATGAGAATTGCTGAGAAAATATTTTAGGGATAGTCTGCATATCACTTTATGTTCTGTTTGGTATTCTTCTAAAACATCAAATCAGTGGAAATGTTAACAGATCATTAGAACTGTGTTTGAAATGCTAACTTTTGCAATGTATGCAGCTTGAAATTTCAATGGCATAAGTGGTAATCTGGTCCCAACACACTGTTGTTACAGTTGCAGAATTTCCTATGACATTGCAGCCTGATCTTGTAGAACAGTTGAATCTGTGTGTCTGAGAAGGGCTATCCCTGAGCTGAGAGGTCATTTAGTGCATCTCTGTTCAGGTGCACATCAGCACCTCTTAGATGTGGCCTGAATTTGCCTTTTCTGGAAGCTGACTATAGCTGAAGCATCTTTAACAACATGGTTTAGGGTCAGAATACTTTCTAGAGTGAAGAATGAATACGTAGCAGAGCTTGAGTTTCACTGTGAACATTTCTGTAGTTGCAGTTGACTTCTTCTGTTTGACTCAAAATATGCTGTAATTAAATACAAGCAGGAAATATATATGTGCTTACAACAGCAATTCTCATTTGTTTCCAGGTTTGTGTGAAAATGTGTGATCCCTCCAAAGGAGTTGCAGGTCAGAGGACAATAGCTGTATTGCTCCCTTGCCTTCTGGATAAAGGAATAGTCAGCACAGTTGCTGAAGTCCGATCTCTCAGGTTAGTTTTTCATTCTGTAAGCTTGCTGGGTTGAGAATACGTATGATTTGGGTATGGAATGGGTTGATGGTTGGGCTGGAGGATCTTAGTAGTCTTTTCCAACTTGTGTTTGAAGTCACAAATTTCTCCCCAGAACAGCCTTCATATTGAGCCCTTTTCTCTCTGAGTTCTAATTGGGAGCTGTATGTATATTTTGGAAGCATCTTATTTAGACAAGTGGAGGCATCATTATTAACTCTATATACATTTTGATCTTGAAATATTTCACCTTTCTGCAGATGTGCAAATTCAGAGCTCAGGGAGAGTTCTTTTGTCCTGGTACAAGTGGCAAACTGATCTGCAGATGTTTTTTTTCTGATTGAGATTATCCTTCAGAAATGGCGTCTCAGCAACTTGTAAACAAACAAACAAAAAAATCCCATGATAATTCCTGGAGAAGACAGGTCTTATTTCATGTCTAGTGTTGACAGTACGTGTTGCAGAGGTGACTGCATGGTCACACTGTTCGGATACATGTTATGCCATTTAATGGTTGATGTCCTTTGATATGTAGGGAATTCCCATGTTTTGTAGCTTTGTAGCCTTATTTATTTCTTTGTTTACTTCAGACCTGGAGCACAGCTGGTCTCCTCAGAAACAATTCTTTTTTTTATTTTATTTATTGATCATGATTACTTAGGGAGGTTAGAAAGCTCCAAGCAGTGAATTTTTCTTTTTTTTTTTTTCTACCATTTTTAAAGTTGGAAAACACTGTCAAAATCCAACCAGAGAGATCTAACAATTTCAGGCTGAGCAATGGGATCTGAACAGATCTTTGTAATTGTGTTTTTCGTGGGAAGAAGCAACTGATTTCTCTTGGCTGATTTTGCTCAGAACCTTTTTTGTAATATGTTACTTGTTCCTACAATCGTATGTAGTACACTTTGCCCTTTGTGACACCCTAGCTAATCTAAGCAATCTCCATGCAAAGCGTAGAGTCACTCAGGCTCAGGGCTAAGATCTGCCTAAATGTGTATAGGTGCAGGTATATTGGCATACCAATGATCTGAACTGGCCATTTTTTGGTACTGCATTGAAGTATAGCAGAGATTTTTCAGCAAAAAACTGTATGTTTCTGTGTTGATTTCTCCCTTTATTCTTCTTCTAGCATTAACACTCTTGTGAAGATCAGTAAAAGTGCTGGATCTATGTTGAAACCTCATGCACCAAAACTTATCCCGGCCTTGCTGGAGGCCTTGAGTGCACTGGAGCCTCAGGTCCTCAATTACTTGAGTCTCTGTGCAACAGATCAGGAGAAAGTAAGTGCAATTATTAATGGAAATTATCAACAGAGCAGAAATAATGAAGATTGAAATTTCATTTATTCCGTTTGTGAACAGAAAGTAGCAGATTAGATGGAGAGATGGAGGTGAAGTGGAATGGCTGAAGGGTTACTGAAAGAATTTAATCATTGGAATCTGGATGAATGGGTTTAGGGTTTTTTTTGTGGGACAAGAAAGTGTTGGGATTTTTTTGTTTTAGTCCCCAGATTCCACCTATTTCAGAAACTGATGAACAACCTTGGGGTAAGAAGTGCTGTTAAACATCACTTTAACTCCATATGCAACTGTGAAACAGGCAGAGAGTCTAATAGTGCACCTGTATTGTCAAACTTTGCTACTGCTTTTCCTAGGGGGTTGATTGTATGGCTGATTCTTGTAACGTAAGTTAGAAGGCATGCCCTAGGAGTACAGGCTGAAGCTGGGTGTTTTCAGCACTGTCCTTTTAATCAGTCTCAAAGTACTGTGTTAATCAGTCACAGCCTTCTGGGGAAGTAACTGAAACCCTAATGTTCAGGAGCAAATTGTGCTGCTTTTATTGTGGGAAGGGATAGGGAGCAAACTCTACTCTTCTGTCAACTAGAAGGTAGTGAACAATAGGACAGAGTAAGTCTTTTTCTGTTTGTTTTTTTTTTTTCCATTTCTGTCTTTCCATCATACCAGAATTACATAGAGTATGTCCTGTACTCCAACTATAACATTCAGCTCTCCCTGAAAAAGAGAACATTCACAGTTTGTAGAAGTAATCACATTTTGCCTGGATTCATCTGAAATGAATTTTTGGCTTGAGTTTAAGAGGCAGTGTGTTATACCTAATGTTGGGCTTCCCACTGTTTTCATGTTGAATTAACATTTTCTTTTTTTTGTTCTTTAGACTGCAATGGATAGTGCCAGACTTAGTGCTGTCAAGTCATCTCCCATGATGGAAACCATTAACATGGTAATTGTTTGATTTGGGAAGTTTCCTGTTTAAGATATGTGGTTGAAGAAGAGGGAATCAAAGTAGGAGCTTTTACAGAATTTCTCTTCAGGCTTTGTTTTATTATCTCTGTCTGTGGATGCCTGCTGTTCATCTTTTTCACATGCTGATTTGTCTTATTCTGTAGCGTCAGCTTGCTCTTCATCAGCTGTAAATGGCTGTGGCTTCACTTGGAATCAGAATGTTTTTCCACTTGAGAACCTGTCCTCATTGATGAGGAGGGTTTCTTACAATTGCTTTTCCTTGGATGGGAGCTCAGCTGATTCTGCATTTTGTTTTTTGTCATTTCTCTTCATTTCTGGCCTACAGTTCAGCAAAAATGCAGTTCTGCTAGCCTCAGGCTGATGATTGTCATTGTTCTTCAAACACAAATGCTGCCTAGTCCTTGCATTGTACTGCCTTAGATAAGCTCACCTGGGCACTGGCTGTGCTTTAGATGGTGGAGATGTTTAGAAAAAAATGCCAGTGACAATGAAAGCAATGTCTATAGCTGGTGTTTGTCACTATGGGTTGCTGCTGGTGCTCAGGCACTATGCTGTAGGGTTTGGTCTTTAATCTTCCTAGTCTCTGTAACAACCTATCTGTTTCTAAAGAAAAGGACTCCCCTTTTTCTGCTTGTACACTTCATGCAGCCAGGGACATGGGAGCAGACAAGGGTGTGTGAGCACTGGGCAAGCTTTGAGAGAGGTGCAGCCAACAGAGCTATTCTCTTCGCTTGCAGAAAAATAACAGCAGCAAGTTCTCCTGCACATAACAGCATTTGGGGCTGTTGGGCCTCTGTGCCAGGGGGAGCTGCGTTTTGGTGTCAGGTGGAGTACTCTATAAATAGTGTGTGAAGTGGTTGGGTGAGGATGAAAGATTCCATGCAGAAGTGTACTCATGGATGCCCTGCAAGCTGGAGCAGCTGCTGCTGTCCCTCCTCCTGGCCATACCTCTCCCTGCTCCAGACAGTTGCACTGTTCTGTCAGTGCTTGTTAGGGAAGGGATGAGGTGGTGCATTTTCTCTGGAGTAGCTTGAAATTGTTCTTGTTTTGAGAGCAACCTTCACTATTCCAATATGTTCTGGGACTGACTGGAAAATGGTGGGTTGTATCCTTGGTAGTGATATAATGGGTTATTCCTTTCTCATTTCACCATACTGGGCAGTAGGGGAAGTTGTGAGGAAATTTGACTCAGAAGCTCAGAGAAGGTTAACTTGAGTTAATGTATGGTCCTTGAATTTGCTAGGGTGTGAATCTCCCCTCAGCAGACATTGCTGCACTGTGGTAGTAACGTGAAACTCGTTTGCTCACAAGCATCATATGTACAAGTGACCAGAAGTTACACCAGTAATATCTCTCAAATTTCTGTGTCTTTTTTCCTCGTTTGCCTCCTTCTGTTTAAAAACTTGTCTGCTGTCATTTTGTTAGGCCATGTTACTGCTTCATGCTTTCAGGCAATCAAGGCAAATGTTCTGTTTTGTCTTAACATAGGCACCCCTTTGCATCTCTTATTTTCTGGTCCAAAATGAATTCGTGCTTCTGTGTTATTTTCTGCTTTTGACAAAGCTAGAGTGTAATAATTTCAGCACAGTCACCTCTCCACAGAGCCAGGACAGTACAATCTGTATGTGGTACAAGATATACTATGGTGCCTTCAGATCAGCTGAAGTGCATCACTTTTTTTTTTTTAACTTTTTTTTTTAACTTTTTTTTTTTTTTTAATTTTTTTGCCCCTTCCCTTTTTCTAGAGCTTGCAGTACCTGGATGTTTCTGTCCTGAGTGAGCTGGTTCCTCGACTGTGTGAACTAATAAAAAGTGGAGTAGGCCTTGGCACAAAGGTATGTGTGGGATTTTAATGGACTTGTACCTCAGCAAGTATTAACAGTGGTAACCAGGTGCTATTTCATTTTCTTATCTTTTGTTTTCTCTCACAATCTCCTAGGGAGGCTGTGCCAGTGTAATTGTCTCACTAACCACACAGTGTCCCCAGGACCTAACGCCTTATTCAGGTAGGGTTTATTTCTGGTGTCAGGTTTTAAGTGTTTTTGATTGCTGCTTTGTAGGTAGCATTTCTTCCCAACTCACCTTCGATTTTTATCACAGAAATGATCCTTTTGATCCTTTTGTTGTTGTTGTATTTTCTTCAGAATTGTTTGAAGTTGTTTGGTGTGTGAGGTAGGAATAGTGGGTTAGATCTATGGGATGTTGGACACATCACCAACCTTGAAGAGATTGAGAGAAAAGCTGAGTGAGTTCCCCAGTGCCCCAGAGGAACATATGGAAATTTGTCTCTAGGCCTTTTTGCAGTGAAGTAACAATGCTTGTGTTAGTGTAGTGCTGTAATAAGTGCTTGTTTCTTCACTCTGAGCTACAGGAGGGCCATAAAGAGGGAGTTAGGTCCTTTGGATCTTAAGTCTCAATGTAAAGAGAAGATTTATTGTGAACTGTCAATACAAAGAAGGCCTCCTTTCTGCTACAAAGTAGGAAAACATCTGAATAGTTGATCAGCTAGGGTGCTCATGTCAGAGGAACGTTATCTGTCAAGCTGAGCAGGCTAAAGGTGGCAAAACATCAGCATTGGCTGAGCTTTGCTGCCACCAAGAGTTGTGTTGTACTGTGCACTTGATTAAACATGGAGCAGACAGATACATAACCCAGACAACAAGTGAAGAGTGGGAATGTGATCCAGTGAAACACAGGCTGTTCTAATTTTTGTCCCAGCAGTAAAAATGTGATACGCCTGACAAAGTGAACTCTTCCAACAGGCAAACTTATGAGTGCTTTACTTACTGGCCTGACTGATCGCAACAGTGTGATACAGAAGTCTTTTGCCTTTGCAATGGGACATCTAGTTCGGGTGAGTAGGGGTTTGAGATTAGTTTTAGGTATTGTTTTTGTTTTTTTTAATTTCCAAGTGTTTGTGTGGTCTGAGTCTCTGTTTTGTTACAGACTTCTCGGGACAGTAGCACAGAAAAGCTGCTGCACAAACTCAGCAGTTGGTACATGGAAAAGGAAGGTATGTTTCTTCTTAAATATTCAGTTATAGAATATATAGAAAAAGGTTCTTGATGCTGAGAGAAGCTGGTACAGAAATATTTTTATATTGTGATGCTTACCTTCTAGCTGAGTAATTCCCATGCGCTGTGATCTGTGTTCCTCTCTTTACTGAGAGGCTGATGAAACTGCAAACTAAACAAAAAGCAAAAATCTTTCCTTCCAGTTAAAACATGTTTATTTTGCTCTTTCAGAGGCAGTGTACAGGACAGGCTGTGCTTTAACTGTACATGCTATGGGACGCTACAGTCCAGATGTAGTGAAGAACCATGCCAAACAGGTGCTGCCATTGGCTTTCCTTGGTATGCATGAGGTTCCTGATGAAGAGAAAGGAGAAAAAGATGATTCTACTCTGTGGGCTGAAGTTTGGCAGGAAAATGTACCTGGTAAGTTGTATTCAGAGGGGCGAAAGATTCCTAGTGGAATAGGATGTGAAGTACCATGCTTTCTGGAAATTTTGGTAACAGGAAGTTATCTTGGTAAGAGATATGGGAAACTTATTTTCATTTCCTACCATACTGAAAATGTTCTGTAAGAACTCAGGCAGGTTAACTTCTCTGTGACTGTTTGAAATAATTAGAATTGTCAATATTTGATGATACACAGAGACAGAACTGTTTTATGATCATGCAGCACTTAATGGTGCTGTACTGCTGCCCTTATGTTATGTGTAACTGAACACCTTTGGAACTTCCCATGACAGTCTTCAGGGTCTGCTGCATGCTCTGAATTTGAGGGAACTTCAGCCTTCCTCTGGTTCTGGACATCTTTCCTGGTCTTCTGGCGATGCCTGTGGTTTTAACTCTGGTTTTAACTTCAGTGCATATATTGCCAGAATCACATGTTTGGCCGTGCTTTCTAGGGGAATTTTCTTTCTAGGGATCTTGGATGCATGGCGAAATTGGTTTTGCTCATTCTTTCTCTGACTTGATTTCAGATCTGGTGCCTTAGTCGCCAGAATAGTTTTTTGAAGTCTGGGAAAAGAAGGGGGCTTGTTCCTTGAGGGTGAAATAAAAGTTACGTTCCCTAGAAGCTGACTGACACAATGTACAGTGTCTCTCCTGTGGAAGGCTTTTTAATCTAGATACAAAAATCTAAAGATTCTGTTTGCAAGATTTATTAAGAAAACAGAACCAATCTTCAGTAAATCTGGGGAGAATTCTTCGCTGCACTGCCTGAATTAGGCGTTACTGATACACAGTTTCTGGGTTAAAAGAAACAAACAAACAAACACGGGAATCTTTAATTGCCTACTCCTCCATTTTTTTTCTTTAAGATGAGATATTTGTTCGTTTTGTGGCAAAACTATGGTTCTTTTGTTTGATGTGCAGGTACTCAGGGTGGCATCAGGCTGTATATGCAGGAGCTGATAGCCATTACACAAAAAGCTCTGCAGTCCCAGTCCTGGAAGATGAAAGCCCAGGGAGCAGCTGCCATGTCATCAATTGCCAAACAGACTGGCTCCCTTGTACCTCCACATCTGGGAATAGTGCTCTCTGCACTGCTGCAGGGCCTGCCAGGGAGAACATGGGTTGGAAAGGTAAAGAACGAACTGTCACCATGTGAACATTTGTCCAGTAGTTGTTCTTGAAGCAGGAAGTGCAGAGTTCTTTGTTACAGAGGATGACACGCAGGAAATCAGGTTCAGGGCGCCTTGTATTTTCCCTGCCCTTAATGTAACAACAAAAGTTCCACATCCCAGGTGCAGAATCCAGCACTAATTAATCCTTGTGTCAGTGTTGATTTCCCAGCTCTCCCATTTGTTAATGTCCCTGCAACATCTCTCAATGACAGAAGGGGTCAGCAAGCTCATTTGCAGACTTAGAGTCCTGCTGCACCGTATTTAGCCTTGAGGGGGACTAGCTTGTGCTCTGAGGTGCTGCAAGGCCCCTTTAAAACACTGCTGTTCAGTGCAGATGGGAAGTTCAGGCTTCTGCACAGCATCTGCTTGAGCACAGGGGAAGTGCAAAGTGCAAGATGTTACTTCCATTGGCTGGTATCACTGATGTATTTCCCCAGTACTTCTGTCGAAGTGCAGAGGACACGCTTGCTCAGCAGGACCCCACTGTTTGGCCATGGAGTGTTTCTCGGTGATAACTATCTTACTCATTGCAGGAGGAGCTGTTAAAGGCTATCACCAGTGTCGTTTCTGCCTGCAAGTAAGTATCTTGAAGAAAGTGATACTCTTGGGATCTGGGATGTCATAAAGGAGGTTGCTGTGCATGGTTGTGATGCATGGAAGTCTGTCTCCCTGCTCCTCTGCAAGTTCTGAACAGCATTGTGTTCTCCCATCAGGACATGAGGAGTTTCTCTCCACTCCTTCTGTCTTAATGTTGTCACTGCTGAGGGCTGAGGGTCCCTTGCTTCTCAAGGACCTGCAGAGCTAACAGTTGATTTAGGACAAAGAGGAGGATGTTGAAAGGCCAGAAATGCTAAAAAGGAGAAAAAAAGAGACTAAGGGGAAAGATTGCCACCTTAAAGGGGAAAAGAGGGAAAGAGGAAGAAGGGGGAAGGAGAATACACTGAAAACACATATAGAAAAGCAGGAAAGAGAACTGGGGAGAACAAACAGGGTAAGAATGAAGAAGAGCAAAGGAATGTAGATTTGGTTAATGTTGGTGGGCAACCCAATGCCTTAACATGGAAATTGCTAGTGATTTCTGGCAAAAGAAAATCTGGGGCTAATGCTGGTCTCTGTGTGCATTGGTGTTGCAGTGCTGAGCTGCAGAAGTCGGTGCCTGGCCAGCCCAGCGTCACTGATGTTGTCCAGGCTGTGCTGAAGGAGTGTCGGAAAGAGAACCTGAAGTACAAGATGGTAGCACTACGCTGCATGGCGGCAGTGCTGCAGGCAACGAAGGAAGACCAGTTCCAGGAGCTGGCAGATATCATCTTCCCCATGATAAAGAAGGTGATGGTTCGGCTTCTGGGGTTTTAGAACAACCAAGTAGCAATGGGCTGGCTGATGAGGTTAAATGCATGCCACATTTCTGCAGAGAAGGCAGTGTGAGGAGGGCTCAGCTAAATCCTTGTTAAGATTGACTGTCAGACTGTTCATGAGCCCTGGGAAGGTTATAGCTGTGCTCCCCAAATTTTAAATTCTCCCAGTTATCCTCTAGGGAGAACCTGTGCCATGGCATACAGCTTTGCATTGGTACTGCATTAGAAGTTAATTTCCAGGCTGCTCTGCAGGCATCAGGACGCTCCTAGGAGGCTGTATGAAGTGCTTCCCTTGAGCATTTGCAATGCTTTACACCTCTGTGAGTCAGGCTCTCAGTAAAGGGATTTGTTTGGGTATGAGTCCATGGAGGCTTTCCATGTACTTCTGCAGGTTGCCTATGGTTCTGGGTTATGGAGCTGCTGGCATGGCTGCCAGGAGTCGGGGGGGGGGGATCATACTTCTCTCTGTGGGGATGCTGGCTGAGTGCAGGGACTGGATACACTGACTGCATGTAAAGATTAGTTGAATTGAAGTGTGTGGTCAGCCTGCCCTTGTTCCTTGTCTGTCATGTCTTCCCCACCTCTGCAGAACTCCATTGAGAATGTGGGTGCAAGTTTACCAAAGTTCGATGAAGAAGATGAGGATGCAAGAGAGAGGGAGGTGCAGATGGAGTCCCTGCTCTGTGCCTTCGAGACCCTGGGCAAAGCCTGGCCAAGGAGCCCGGAGACACAGCGTGAGTCATCTGAGTATGAACACTGAAATCTGCCCCTTCAGAGGAGGAGGGGGAGGAAGAGAGAGGCACCTGGACATGGGAAGGCTTTTGAGGAGATCTGTGGATGCGTTGGAAAAAAAAAACAGGGTGCTTTTATTAGCAGGGCAGAAAGTATCTGCTTATCTTCCAGTGCTTCTTAGTGAGCGCGATGCCCTGCCTTGGTGGGTAAAAATTTTGGGAACCATTTATTGTGGAGTGTTGACTTGGTCCTGTGCTACAAAACTAGGGTAATGTCACTTGAGTGCAGGATAGGGAACGTGCAGGTGACAACGCAGGAAGTGATTCCTTCCGCCTTTCCCTGTGGTAACACAACAGCAGTGAAATTCCTTGATTTTCTGTAGGTTGCTATCGCCAAGAGTTCTGCAAGTTAATGTGTGACCGTCTGAAACTCAGCACATGGAAAGTGCAGCTTGAAGTGCTGCAAGCCATGAATGCCTATTTTCAGAGGTAATTCTCCTTTCTGCCTTTCACTTCAATTATGTTTCTTTGCTGCTTCAAACTGGTACATCATGGAAGACGTGCAGTGATTGTCAGTGCAAGGTAAGAGCAGATCTCTGTCCTACTGATACAGAGTGTCTGTTCAGTGACTGCTTCTGCATTTGTCAGGTTGGTGCTGTTTGAGGAGGAGCACGTCGACCCTGAGGCCCTTACAGAAATACTGCTGGAAACCTGTTCATCTATCACCCATTCTTTAGGTAAGTGGATGTTGCCCAGCTTAAGGTTGATAATGAATTGAGTGTTATTACATTTCTCCTTTGGTTGTTGACTACTAGAGAGAGTGCAGAATAAGCATAGGCTGTTAGAGATAACACCTCATCCTACCTTGCTCTGCGGTAGCTGCTGAAAACAGCATAGTACAAGATGCTGTGCCAAGGGATGTTAATTACTCTTTCGCTTGTATACCAACACTTAATACTATTTGTTAAAATCTGGATGATTTGCAGCCCTTAAAATACAGCGAAGGAAGAGTCTGTGATGCACAGAGATTGTTTATGTTCAAACTGCAGTTATGTGAACCTTGTTGCTGTTCCAACTTGTGCAAGGAGCAGTAGAACCTGTGTTAGTGGGAGGGTGATACAGGGCTTAGGGAACTCATTAGCCTCTCTGTGGTCACCTTTTGCCGTTCAGAGGCGCTTGTGGCAGAGTAGTGCTGCGGTCTGATGGTGTGAGTGAGCTGTGCTATGAGCAGTCAGGCCATGGTGGTGACTGCTCTGTGTCCAGCTGGTGTCCCTTTGGTTCTGAGTTTGCTTGTTTTTGTGTGGTATTTTTTTTTTTATTGTTGCTGTTTTTAAATCCCTTAGAAAACAAAAGCTACACGTCCATCAGAACAGAAGCTTTGTCTGTGATACAGCTACTGCTCACCAGACTTCAAGGTGAGACTTTGTGCTTGCCACATGGGTGAATTGCTGTTGGGTAAAGAAAAGCACATGGTTGTGCAGCCTGGAAGAGGAGAAATGGAATTACCTTCTGTTCTGAGAGATTTAGCAGTGAATTAGAATTTAGATTTTTCCCAGTCAGCTCTTTGTTGACTGGGAAAACTTGAAGAGGGTTTGAAGCGTCTATGGATAAAGTTGGATCTGCAGTAGTCTGTTGAGGCTGGACCAGACGTGGTCACCATGGGTGATGTGTGAGCAAGTGTTCTTTCAGCCCGTGTGGGGATGGCAGCTGTTTGTTGGTGAGGACTTTTGGCATACTGGTATTCATGTCTGGTGTCGTTCTCTATCTACACAGAGTCTAAACAATGGGAAAGCCTGACACCAGAAAGCAGAGAGCGCCTCATCCGCTCGTTATCTACCATGGCATCAGACAGCAGACCTGAGCTACAGGAGAAGGCATTTATATTGAAGAAAACACTTGAAAATCTAAACTAAATTGTAAAAACACAAACTACTAAGTGCCATGTAAAACAAACAAAAAAAGTGCAGTGGTCTGAAAACCAAGTAGGAAAATGAAGATTACTCTGTAGCATGCATCATTCCTGGCCAAAATAAAAAATGCCTTAAATTCTGTTCCCCATTAATGTTACTTTTACTCTTTTGAGCTTATAATTAGTTACCTTTTTGTCAGTAAATACCTCTTAACGAGCTGCCCTAGAATGTTTCTAAGTGCGCAACATGAAAAATGTTGAGGGCAAGATGCTTTTATTTTCCTTTAAATCAGCAAAAGAATGTTACTCAGATCCCCTTTGTCCTTCAGAGCAATTACTAAAAAAACAAAAAACAAACAAACAAAAAAAACCACCAGCACAGGAAGTGAAAAGTGTGTTTGGTTTTCACTTATGTCATGTGTGGGGTTCTGTTACCTGGTGTCTTTGGGACTCTGCAGTAGAGCTAGTGTTCATTACCTGTAAAGAACAAAACGCTGCCTCTGAAGACTGCGCTAAATGCGGCTTCCAGGGGCAGGGTTTCATCTGGCACCCACCTCTGCTCCTCCTGTTTGCTCCTCCCTTGCGGCCTGTCGTCCGTGAGCTATGAAAGGCAGGGTACTGTTAGCTTCTCTCCTTCTTCTCTGACCTCAGAATGGATTGACCGAGGCTTTGCCTTCCCCAACTGTAACCTCGGCCTCCCAAACTTTAAATGAGGACTTCCTTCCTCAAAGGATGCACAAGAGAGCACTTTACTGAGCTGTGTGGGACAGAATTGGGCCTCATTGGTGCCCAGGTGGAACACTGCTCTTCTCAAAATTGTTTTGCATGGACACTCCTCAGCTGCAGGAAAAAAATTATAGTAGGAAAACAGTCTTTTCTTAGATAACGTTTTTGAAGAGTGTTCGAAGTTGGCAACGATAATTTTTTAACAGTGGTAATGTTTCTTCCCCTTCATGTTCGTAACTCTGTTCTTGCTTTGGAAACCTGTAATGATTTAGAATTGTCAATATTTGTAAGGAGTTGAGTTGTACGTTGTTTCTCAGCAGCCCAAGTCATGCTGGTTTCTAGCAAATACCTTTTAATTTGCACTTAAGAGGAAAGATTGTCTGCATTTACGTGGAGTAAAATTGCTATTTGATGATGTGGCCATGCTGCCTGTCCCTTGTTGCCCTTCTCAGATGAACAACAAACCTGACCACTACAGCGACAGACTTTTTATAGCATAAAGTTAGCGCTGCACCACAACCTGACCAGCCCTACGTGTACAGTTTTTTTGGGGATAAATGCTTTGCTGATGGTGAAATAAAATCATTCTCGTGGGTGCCACCATGTCCATGATTTCCTGCACAGGAAGGCTGGTTTCTTCTCCTACGATATCCTTTCAGAGAGGATCTGCTGGGGCGGGAGTTGTTCAGATGCCATCACCTTTTCTCCACGTCCATCTATTCAGCGTCGGGTTTGCAGTACCTACTTCTCCCTCAGGTGCCACTTCCCGCTTGGTGTTTCCTGGTACTGTAAGACCCGGTTGTCTGGCTTTGTCCGTGGGAAGGGAAGGAACGTAGTTCTTTACACACCTGGTAAGAGGATCCGCAGCAATGTGCGGAGCTGTCCCACTGTGGCTGTTGTGTAGCAGAACCCTCAGCGAGCACTAATGCATTGTACGCTAGGACTGGTCAGCGAGCGATTCTTGGTGCTGGGAGCTGGTGCTATAACTTTGATTTACACCTTGTTGCAGGGAGCCGCTCTTTGTTTACGTGTCGGTCGAACTAATTGAGCACAGTGTATATTTCAGAACCTTACTGGGCAGATCACTTTATGGCGCCTTGGTGAATTTGCTTACCATGACGTGTAGTGTCATGAGCACTCATTTATTTTGTATTAGGTGAATATTACCGGTGATGCTTTGCTGTAGCAGTTCATTGCCTGACTTGGGGTTTTTTTTTCCGTATTCGGTTGGAGTGACAGTTACAGACAACAAAGAGTCTCCGGGCCTCTGGTAATCTCAGTTTTCACTGCGGACTGGAGCACGTTGAGGCGCTGCCTCGCGTGGGCGAGAGGCTGTAAGGGGAACCGGAGTCCGTCAGTAGCAACCTGACTTTCTTTATTGGGGATTTACACTAAGAGGGAAGAGCGTATTCTAGGAACTGTAAGAACAGCTGTATTCACAGCTCTGGCCCAGCGTTAGGAAGGTTAGAGGTGGTTTACTACTGTCTGAATCACAAAGCAATATGTCTTTCTCGTGGTTACAGAAGATTCAGAGCTCCTCTCTAAAGCACGTGCCTATACACAGAACCTACCTGTACGACAGTTCATTCAGTCAGAGGCTTGATTTCTACCCCCCTCTCGTTTGTAAACGTGACAGCATTAAAAAAACAAATAAATAGATGTGGCCTTCCTAGAGTTTTTCCTCTAAAAGTGATTGCACTATGTAAAACACACTGTACTTTGCCCAGCGTGGGCATCCTCGTGCTGCTGCAATGCTGCTTTGTATACCGGGAGTGCAGTGCACTAGCACTCGTCCTGACCTACAAGCTGTTGCTTAAATGGATGTATAGTGAGAAGTTTTCTGACGTTGCAAGAGCTCCATCACGTTCACTGCAATCTGTACTGTCGAAGTATGTAAAGGGACTGGACTGAAAGAAAACCCTGTTGCTTACCAAAAAGGTAAAACTAAATAAAAGATGCATGACCTGTTCCTGGCAGTAGCTGGTTCTTTTTTCCCCCTCTCCCTCTGAGTGTTTTACAGCATTGCCCCAAACACGAAGCAGGTGAGCTTTTACAGGTGGGAGTGGGATGCATTTCACCCGTGAGCGTGTTCAGTATATGTACAGATGTATACATATTCTCGTACATCTGGTGGGTGTGTGTTTCATGTCTGCATGTACGGAAGGCCATGGAGATGAGTGCACTGCAGGAGTGCAAACCTGGTGGTCTGGTACGCTGGCTGCTTCTCTACCCTGTAGTTGGTTACAGCGTCTGCCACACTGAGCCCCCTCCAAGAGAACAGGGCAGCGCTGCTGAGTGTTGCTTGGTTTCCCTCCCTGCTGCCTGCGTGCTCTGCTGGGTGGCTGCTGCCTCTGGGTGCTCTTAGTGAAGATGTGTTCCTAGGGATTTTACACCAAAGGCTGCGACACGTTAAACTGCAGTTCTAACTGAGCCCTGCTGGGTGAAAGACAGCGAGGGAGGAAAGCAAACCAAAGTTTTCTGTTTGATTATTTATTTAAGTCATTAAGAAACAACTTAAAAAATCTTGGCAGTTAAACTGCTGCCTGCTGTACTTCTCACAAGTAAGTAGGTTACACAGCTTACAGTAAGCTACGTACTCCTACCTCACCTTTCCCTCACTTCGTCCACAGCAAGCTTTCTGAAAGCTATGAGCACTACAAGCTGATACAAAGGCTCCAGGGGGCTACCATGAATAGCCGCTATTAAAAAAAAGCTAAAAACTAAAGCTATGAATCTAAAACTATAAATCAAGGTTAAAATAATGTTTAAAAAAAAAAAATTAAAAACAGGTCATTCCGGGGCTTCCTATGGTCAACAGACACAGAATGTTTGCTGTGTCGTGTGTCACCCAGCTTTGCAGTTACTGGCTTCATTCAACGGCTGCTTTTTTTTTGCAGACTGTGTCTTGAAACTGTAGATATCCCATCGATGAACTTGGTCCTGTAGAGGACGTTGGCGTTGTTAAACATTCCGTCCTTCAAGGACACCACAAGGAACTACAACAAAACAGAAAGCGTCACGTAAATGCTGCTGTCCAAATAAGGATGATAAAAACACAGGAAGCGTTTCAAAAAAGAGGATTTCATTTAGTTCCCTTTGATATTATCTTACTTCTTAAAGAAAAAAATAAGATACATTACTGGCTGAAAGCCTGATGGAGCGTGCTGGGTGAGTACGCATAAAGTCACAGTAGTTTCAAGAGCCTACCTGGGATTGTCTGAAGTGAGCGTGAAGCATCTGTCCAATATTCTGAGTATGAGAAAGGTCAAGGGCGGCATCCACTTCATCCAAGATGTAAATTGGAGCAGGTTTGAAGAGAAGTATGGCAAAGATCAAGGACAAGGCCACCAGTGATCTAAGACAGAGAAAGTGGAAGTTACGTTTTCTGCTCTTGTTCGAGAGGCTTCATTAAAACAGCTGTCTAGGAGCATTAAAATGCTCTCCCAGGAGCAGATTCACACTGTGAGCTCTGGGGAGAGACAGACCGTAACAGTTGCTGCCACAACTTTTCATTAGGAAATGTGAAACCTTTTTGCTAGAAACAGTGATTGTTACTTAATGTTTTATTGGCAGATCAGGTTGGTTGGGTTACAACCTTTTCCTTTACTCTGTAGTTCTGAAGTATAACTGGCTAGACATACCATCTACATCCACAACCACAACGGAAAAAAGACAACAAAAAACAGCCCAGTTTACCAACCTTTGACCACCACTGAGTTCCATTAAGTTTTCCTTCCAGATGTTTCCTAAGCCAACCCTGAACTCCAGACCATCCAGGATGTTTTGATTTTTAGATGGTATTAACATAGCTTTGGCTCCTGGCAGAAGCATTGAAAAGATGGAACCTAAGTCCTTGTTCACCTAGAAGTGACACCGGGAAAGGTGTATGAGCATGCTGTGAATCAAAAAGCACTTATTTGTGTCCTGTTAACCAGGGAAATGGTTATGCCACACCTCAGATTTACCAGCTTCTAAATTGTGATTTCTACTGATCAACAGACATGAAAAGCACAAGCACCTTGAAGAAGAGCATCCTCCCCACCACAGCTCCTCCTGAATAACATAACCAGATGTCACATATTGAGAGGATGTTTTTTGAATAAACCTTGATTCAAAGCTAGATTAAGGACTAAAAGGCCAACAAACACATCCAAGAGTGTATTTATTCTAGTACCTGTGACACTTTCAATACAAATCGCTACATTTTGTTAAGAAGGCTTGTGTAACGAAAAAGCACTATTTCATCAGTGATATCTTTAACACAGATATTAATTATGAAAATTATGAGCATTTTAAGCTACACGACTTGGTGTAGTCAATTTTCTCAAAGACCAAAGAGTACAGGCTCTCCTGGTAGAAGGGAAAACTTCTGTAATATTTCATGAGGGAACTAGTAAGAAAGCAGTGTTTGGACAAAGGAAACATAAGCTGTTGTTTTGTTCTAGTATTACGTAGCCTATCAGGCACGGAAACAGGAGCCCAGCTCCACGGACACAGATTGCACACATCTATTACAGTGCCAGAATATTTTACCTGGCTTCCGTAAGCCAGTAGCTTAACTTTTAATTTTGTGGGCACTAAAAGAAAATGGTAGTTCTGCAAATTTGAGCCTGTATCTACAGTTCTCAGAGAATTCATGCCCTACTCAAAAGTAAGCTTAAATGGAAGAAATACAAGTTGCTACTCTGTAATTGAAATAATAGGCATGGGGATCAGTTCTAGAAAAAGACAAGGTTTTTTCACATCAAAACAGCGATCTAAGATGAATCTGATCTTCAATTTCAAGTAACATACCTTCTCCCAAGCAATGTGTAAAGCCCTATTCTTCTTTCGGTCGAGCTCTTCAATAGTTGCAAGAATTTTTATCTTGTCATTCTCTACAATTCTCTTTTTCTTCATTAAGTCATTGTACTTTTCCAAGAAGAGTAATTTCAAAGCACAAAACAGTGGGAGTGCAATTGAGAAACAGACAAATTAGTCTCAAGGTTGAAATCCAAAGCATTTGTTTAGCTGTATGCAGGATTTAATTTTTAGGATATGTTTGCAAATTAAAGCATTAGAATTTCCAACACTTCGCAAAGGTGAAAACCAGTGCTACTCCAGAAGCTGCACTTTGTTCACAAGTTAATTGTGCCTCATTTCTCTTTCTATATAGGAAAGGATACTAATGAAAGCACACAGAGAAAACAGGGCAATTCTGTTCTATTAGAAACAGGTCAGTGAATCAGTCCTGAGACAAAACTGGAGCACTCTCAGGATACGCATGAATCTAAGACAACCCCTGAACACCTTCAAGGTATCTTGCTTCTTGTCTTGAACTTGACAAAGTATCTGATTCTTAGTGACATACTGTAACAGATACAAAGCCTGCCTAATGCTACAGCTTAGAAAGGGCTGTGAAATGAAGCTTTTGGTTTTATAAGTTACGTACAGCTTAGTTTACTACCACGCAAGGTAACAGTTTAAAATATAAAACTAGTGTGATCTAACAAAAAGCTGCTATCTCATGAAGATTACATTTAATTTTCAATGTATTTAGAAACAGAGTGCATAAAAAATTAACGTAAAGCCATGTTACAAATGCACTATACCCAAGCTGTCAAATTTTTAAAGGTTAAAATGTGGAACATTTACCCTCTCTTCTGCCTCGGAAAGCAAATTCATAGCTCTCATGTTCAAGGACTTCTCCAGCTTCTGTTTTTTTGTCAGCAGTTTCTGCAGCTTCTGACCTGCTTCTTTGGGATTGTTGGCTTTAAAGTCGTAGGTTGTGTCTGGCTGACCGAAAAGCTCTTTTTCTGAAGTTATCCACTTATACTCTTTCAGCAGTTTGTCCAGCTGTACACAAGAAGACATGCTGATGCTTCAGTTTATTTTTTAAATTCTCAATTAAAACAGAACAACAATGAAATCCAACCCACTACTATCTTAAAAAAACAAAACAAAACAAAAAAAAAAAAAAAAAACAAAGCATCAATTCTTTCACTCCTGTGCAACATAGATGGATCCCTTCACCATGCTTCATGCTATTTCCAAGATCACAGAGGGATCAAGATCTGGTGGAATTTTTCAAGTATACAGTTCCATGTTTCTTAGAACATATTTTTTCTCTATCTGTACTAAGCCATTGTCACTGAGCACCTGGGTTAGATTCTTTAATTGGTTACCCAGTTTGTCCACCGTGTCAGACTGTTTTTTGTTGTTTTTTTTTTTCCTCCATTGATCACCTTCTGTAACTTAGTTTCTAAGAATCCACAACGATAGGTTACAATTTTAGTTTCCACTCCACCTCTGAGGAAAATTTTCACATAAAGAGTTGCAAATAGAGCTTATTGTTAAAAAGGGCTATTTCATTTGCCTCGGGCAAAGGAAATAACCACTCTCGGACACAAGATGCAAAGAAAAGCACAATTCTGAAATACCGTGGAAGCAGCATCAGCAGCCTCTTGTTGATACTTGCTGATGTTGTGTTCTAATGCGTTAATGTTGAGCTGCAATTCTTTATTTTCCTCTCTGTATTTCTCCATCTCTGCAGATTTGGCTTTAATATCTTTACTTTGTTCTGCCATTAATTCCTTTTGCTTGGCCAGCTCCTTCTCTGCTTCCTTTAGAGATTCCTGTTAAGAAAATCAGTTGGCTATTAACCTCCTACAAAAGCAGATGCTATATAGTCGTTAGGCAAAGTAGCAGAAAAAATTAACACATGTTAATAAAGTGGGGAAAAAAACAGCAAAACCCAAATCCTGTCAAGGCTAAACATAGTATAGCACTGTCAATAAAATAAAATAAAAGAATACACCATGCAATTTAAGCTTTAAGGGATCCTCAGTAACATCAAAACTAATACCAAAACACAAAAGTATTCACTTTTACCTTTGTCTTCGATGCCACAACTTCCAAAGCTTTGACTTGCTCCTGGAAGGACACGATCGCTTGCTCTGCTGCCTCTCCCTGTTGCTTATATGAGGCTTGCTCTTGTCTTAGCTGCTCAAGTTCCAGAACTAATGCTTCAACTTCCTAGACAGATGTTTTCAGATTTATTAAGGTTATATTTCAGTGGAAAGAATTAACATTCAATCTGATGGAATAAATAACGTAGAAGATAATGCAATACTTGCTCTTCTGTTGAAGGGAGCAACACCACAAAAGCACTAGAAAGTTTTACATGTCAGTAACGTCAGAGTAATATATAAGATGTGAAGTTGAAAGGACTGAAACTGCAGGAGAATAAAACTGATTTCTGGAAACACTTGTGGCACTGAGAAAATAAAAACAAATGTTAGATTTACCTGCTGCTTTTGTTTCATTTTTCTGCTTGAATCGTCTGCTTTTTTCTTAGCACTGTTTAGTTTCTGCTGGGCATTTTTTATTTCCTTCTCACGTTCTGCTTCTGCATTTTTCATTTTATTCTCTAATTCCTTGTATTTTTCTTCTGCTTCCTTTTGGTTCTCCTCAGCTTTCTTTAATGTCTCTTCACACTCCTCTGAATCAAAAGTACAGTATTAAGATTGAACAGCACTCTTATCCTTAAGCTTAGATCCTGGCCTCTCTCTGAAATAAGAGTCTAAGCTTATAGGAAAAAAATTGTTGGTTTTTTTTTCCAGTTTTTTGAAATCAGCTATTTCAATAATTCCTGAGATACTGCTACCAGTATCTCAGGATGTAAGTACCAGTAATCACACAAATATAGGAATAAATGCATTTTAAAATGTCCCTACAGAGGCATTTTTTCCTTTTACTTTAAAGTATATGGAATCCTTAACAAGGACAAAACCTTTAGAAGGGCATGAAAAACCTTATCTGAACCCCACCTGTGTTTGCCAGCTGTTTTCAAAGTTATTTTTTCCTTTGGCTGTTTGCTACTCAACTACCTAATATTTTCTCTGCAATTAGCTTTCAGTCGCAAGATGAAAAACACATTTGTCTCACCAATAGTTTTCTTCAGAGCAAGCAGGTCTTCCTGTTGTTTGTGATAAGCACTTTGCTTAATCTTAGTTTGCAGAAGCTCTGCCTCTTCAGACTTCACCTCCCACTGCTGCTTCAGATGCTGGTACCTTTGAAGATAAATAATGATATATGCTGATACAGCGAGGGGTAACCAGCATTTCAATTTCAAGTTGAAATGAGTAGATGTAGAAATGCTTATACTCCCATTCCAAAGTGATAGCTGTAAGTGACAACAATGACAACTATAAAACAAACAAGCTTACATTTTATGGAAGACCAATAGAACTTTATAAAAATACAGGTAAGTAAATATATAAATTCAAATATGTCTAAAAGCAATTGTGAAGTCTGTAGATAAGTTTTATATTCTTATATTACTGTATATTTAAATTTTAAATATTCTATTTAACTCATTGTTATGAAGCCCTGATAATATATTCTAAAACCAAATGCAACACAGGGCTTGGAAACAAATCAGAGCTCATGTTTTTCCAGACAGTATAATAAGAAAATCATTAAACAAACAAACAAAAAAGAAGTAAATAAAAGCAAAACTCATTTCTTCCTTTTGGTCATGTTTTTGGAAATCTGTTATGACTCAAACCAATCTGGAAAATAATTCAAGCTGGTAGATACCATACTGCCCAACACTACCTACACTCAGGGGATTTTTTTTAGAACTGACTGCATATATCTTTTAAACTCTACTTTAAAAAACACAACTAGTAAAAAGGAATAAAATTCAAACACACTTAAGATAATCTAACTTATATTCTTACAGCAGTATCACTCAAATATTCAGACCCCTTCAGGATCTTTACATTTCTTTGGGAGAATAATAAGAATTATCACAAACGGAAATTCTTGATGGCTATTACAAAATAAGGGAAATAAACAGGAGGAGATGGAAATCATGGTGCAACTAGAAAACTGACCTAATTGCTGTCAGACAGAGAGAGTGGGACAAATCACACGATTGGAATATTGCAACTGAAGGCTACAAGCTTTTTAGGAGGGACAGGCAGGACAAGAGTTGCCCTCTAGGTTAAGAAGTAGAGGGACTATTAAGAGCTGCCTGAGAAACATTCATCACCAGCTTGAGAACTTGTGGGTTTAAATTACAGAGCAGACCAGTAAAGGACAGCTGGTGGTCAGGATCTACTGCAGCCCTCTGATCAAGGGTAGCCTGTTGACAAGGCCTTCCTGCTTCAGCTACAAGTGGTGTTGGGCTCCCAGGCTCTTATCCTGATCAGGAGGATCTCAACTATCCAGATATCCACTGGGAAAGAAATGCAGAAAAAAATGCAAAAAAAAAAGCAAACAACCCAGGAGATTCTTCAAATCCATTGAGAACAACCTCCCAGTTCAGGAACTGGATAGATCAACCAGGGGTGAAGAGTTACTGAACCTGTGCTCATCAACACAGAGGAGTTCATTAAAGAGCTAGGATAGAGGCAGTCTGGGCTGCAGCGAACATCCCTAGGCAAGTTTGTGATCTCAAGTATGGATCTAATAAAGGGTAGGGTTGGGACCCTGAACTTCAGGAGAACTAACTTCAGCTGTTTAAGGGAATACTTGGATGAGATCGCCTGGGAAGCTATCCTTAGGGACATAAGAACAGATCAGAGCTGGCAGCTCTTCAGGGGTGTCTTTCTTAGAGCAAGAGCTCTCCTTTCGCAAGCATAAGAGATTGAGCAGAGGAGAAAGGAAAGCAGCACGGCCAAGCGAGGGCCTGATGGTCAAACAGGAAAAGAAAGAAAAGTACAGGCAGTGGAAGTAGGGATGTGTGGCCTGAGAAGAATACAGCAATGCCACGTGGACATACAGAGATGGGACCCAGGAAGTCAATTTACAGATGAAACTAAACTTGTCAAGGAACGTGAAGAGTAACATGAAGAGATTCTACAGATACGGTGATCAGAAGAGACAGGCCAAAGAGAATGTACTCCTTCTAATAAACAAGGGAGAACTGGCAACACAGAGAAAGCTAAGATACTGAATGAGTTCATTGCCTTAGTCTTCACTGACAGTCAGGCTTCCCATTCCTCTGACACATCTGAACATTTCAGTGAGTGGTGAGCATGCAAAACCTGTCTCATTATAAGAAAACAGAGAAGCTAGACACTAAATGTGTACAAGTCTAGGGTGCCAAACAACATCCCAAGTTTCTGAAGGAGCTAGTTTATGAGGCTGTCAAGCTGCTCTCCATCGTTTACAAAAAATCATGGTCGTGATCCAAGATTCCTGATGACTGGAAAAAGGGAAATATCATTCCCATATTTAAGAAGGGTAGAAAGAAACGCACAGGGAACTACAGGCTGGTAAGCCACATGTACTTGGGAAGATCATGAAACAGATGCCCCTGTAACTGATATAAAGGCAGATTTGAGGTGAGGTGATCTAAAAAAGTCAGCATGGCTTCACCAAGGACAGATCATGCCTAACCAATCTGGCGGCCTTCTATGATCAAATGATGGCATCAGCAGACAAAAGAAGGGCATGAGATGTCATCTGCCAGGAGTTCTGCAAGGCCTTTGACTTGTTTCCAGACCACAACCTTCTCTGTAAATGGGAGACTCAGATTTGAAAACGGATAAGGAATTGGTTAGACAGTTGCAACCAGAGAGATGTGGTCAGTGGCTCTATGGTCGTGGAGGGCAGTCACAAGTGTTATCCTGTAGCACTCTGTTTTCAGACCAGTGCTCTTCGTGACATAGTGGAATCGTGTACACTCTCAGCAAGCTTGCTAATAACACCAAGCTCAGTGGTGCAGTAGACAACAGAAGGAAGGAATGCCATGCAGTGTGACCCCACATGTCTGAAAATGCACCAGTCACAACAGAGGAAATATTCCAGATAGAGGAATCATTATTTTCTAAATATTTAATTCTCAACAGGTCCTACCCTCCCCACAGATTATTTATTTACATGAAATGCCTTTATAGCGATATAAGAAAAAACAACAAGACGTTTTTACACTGCAAACCTTACTTTTCAGCCACACTCTGTAAGTTTGCCAGCTCTTTCTCTACAGCTTCAAGTTGAAACTTCTTCATTTTGAGTTTGTCTTCAGATTCTCTCAGTGTTTTAAGTTCAGACAATATAGGGGTAATGCGTGAGCTTGCACCTGCTCGGAGAAGGAAAGAGCAAAGTTAATCTATTAGGGTTCAGATTAACAGGCAAACGGTGAATTGTAAATGTTGGCTACAAAGCAGGTTTAGTTAGAGATTTGTTTTCGTCACCAAATAGAAAAATTACTAAGCAATCATTCTCAATGGAGAAACTACAGTTTAATTTTGTGGAATCAAACAACAACACATAATGTTATGTATTAATTTACCTCAAATTAATTATGAAATGCTTCAAGAAATGCTTGAATTCAAACCCTTCCTTACAATCTCTTCCAGGAGGATTCAATAGACAAATAAGGTTTAAGTATCTAATATATGTAAACACTATTATGCTAATAGTTTTTCATTTTTTTCCTAGTCTAACTGTAGACATACTTCAGTGTACAACCACTATACCTTTACTCAGTGATGACATTATCTCAAGTACAAGTTTATAAAAAAATGACTCTTACCATTTTTAAATATATGCAGAGCAGTAAACAAATCAATAAAAACACAGAATTAGTATATGAATAAAAAATAGTAATTGCCTCCACTAAGGGTGCCCTGAGGGTCAAATATCTCTCCTTGAAGTGTAACAGCTTTTTTCATTATTCTTTTGTCAAAGGTCACTTTCTTAGCCTTATCCATGTTGCTACAAACCAGTGTTGTCCCAAAGACATATTCCATTGCCTTCTGTAGCTCGGAATTATAATCAATTAGAGAAATGGCTATATGCACGTCAAGATGACCAATCTAGAAATAAAGTGAAACGCAATTAGTATGCCTTCGGTTACAACAATCTTATCTCGATAAAAATGATTTCTAAAAGCATCATTGCATTTTACAACATAATTTCATTTAAAAGCAAGACAATTAAAATCCATCTGAACATTGGACATTTCAAGGTTACAGAGGGGAAAAATAATTAAGAAAGGCTCAAACCCTACAGGGATAGTATGGCTGTTATACTATGCTACAAAAAATTAAGAAGAAAAGAAAAAGGCATACAAGGAAAATATAGTAGTTATTAACATACCAGTTTTTTGGCCAGTGTGATGATTTCATATCCAATACACTTGGCTGAAATTTTGCTTAGTGGAATGATGGTGTACCGATGCTTTAGCTGACCCCTTTCTAAGATCTTTTTGCCAGTAGCCTAGAATGAGAAAAGCTATCCTTCAGAGAACAGCTGAATATTAAGACAATATGGCATTCCAATAGCACTATTTCATCAACAGTATCTACATATGACAATTCTGACTTCTAACAGGTACATGGGACGAAATGGCCTTCCAGGAATTAAGTCATTAAGCACATGCTTGCTTAGTGACACACATACCTCTGTGTCCACAACAATGTTATAAAGCTTTCCTCCAGCCACTGTTTCTATGGCTTTTGCTGTGGATGTATCTTTCACAGTGACAAGAGTTACAACCAGGCCTTTCACACACTTGGGATTCCAATTATTTTCTGGATTTCTTAAAAAAAACAAGATCAGTTATGATAACCACATGTTTGGTTCTCTTTCTGACATCTTCAAAAACTATATTAGAAACTAATATAGTTTATAGTGGTAGAAGAAACTCTACTTCTATCAGACAAAATAAACAGGAAATTACTAATTTAACTACTTCACAGCAAGAGACTTCCCAGTAAAAAGTCAGTTACAAAGCCAACAGAATTACATCTTTCCTGACTTCAGTATGATTTCTTCACACAGTTCTCAACTGATTATAGTCTGGGTTCAATTATTAGCACAGCTACAGGAATATGCCCAGGTTGGTTTTATATAAGAAAACAAATCTGACGATACATATAGTTGGCGGAGGACAGATACAACATTGACTTCCACAAAGCAAGTCTATTCACAGACCTCAGACAGGACTGAAAATCAGTGATAACATTTTTGCAGGTTAGACTGTTCTATCACTATAATTTCAGCTACTGAACTTGACTTACAACTTGCAGCACCACATTACAAAACTTTTAAATTCACATTATCTTAAGAACAGTATCATCTTCCCTGCTGCCCATTAATTCAGCTAGTATTTCATGACTCTACTAACCCGTTCTCTTGCCTCAGACAAGCAAAACATTATTCACTGATAAGAGAAAAACAACAGCCAAGAAATTGATGGAACAATTCTTAAAGTCTCATAATTCATGTATAAAATGCACCAAATAGCACTTCAAAATGTATTTCAGGATGACAGTGACATCTTACCTGTACTGAAACTGTAGATAAGGATGCTTTGCTGTTATACTTTCACACAATACTCTCAGAGAAGTGATTTCAGAACCCAGTACCTTCTTGTTTGCTAAATGGACTTCTCGTTCTGTATCTACAGCTAAATACAAACAGCATAAAAACATCCAGAGTACAAAAACAGTCATTTAAAAATTAGCATTCTGTTCTGTTTATACACATACAAAGGGAACAGCTAGTTGAAATAAAACTTCTGAAATTATTCTAAAATTTCAATTTTAGACAAATGTTAATTTTGCCTTTCACGAAATGAAAGGCACAAAGAGTAAGAAGTATGATGTTATTCCCTAAATATGAGATGAAATGAATTCAGGGTTATCAATTTACACTTTCGTGTATCTTCTGCAACAATTATTACCCAGAATAAGATACAACATATATGAAATTTGCAGGGAAAAACAGAAAGGAACAGGAAAGCTGGTCATTTCTCTAAGTTTAAGCCTGAGCTTTGAAAGTGTTAGCTTGCAGTATTTAAAACTGAATCATTTCAAATTACTTCCTCTGCAACTTTGACCAGATGAATTTCCTAATGTGTGAAAACAGTATACTTGTTTTTCCCAATTCTCCCATATTCCTTTCCAGATCCCCGCAAAATTATGCAAAAGTCTATATAAAAACCTTCATATCTCAGCTTTTTCATTTCATCCTCTATTTTTTCTTTTGTTCCTCTGATAGCTTCAAATGCTTCTTGGTCTTCCTTGTAGCCTCTATCCATCTTTTTAACTTCGGCTTGTTTTGTTTTTAGCTCCTGCTGCGTGTATTTCAACTTCATTTGGGCCTGTAAGGAATAAGAAAACGTGGAACCAGAAGATATTTAGTAATAATCTTTGACAACAGGTTTAGAATGTATGCACCAACCAGCTTCTCCCTCAATTTGTAAAAATCCCCACTGTTGGCAAGAATGGTAAATAGCAGCCTTGGCCCTTAAAGCTAAAGACGTGGGTGATTTGGATATAAAAGCATAAAATGTGTCAGAGGGGGTTTCTGGGTGCCAGCACTCTTGGTCTGTACATGCTGATGGGACACACCAATCTTGTTACAGGAAATATTTGATCTGCTTGTAACCTGGCGAGAGAGATTGAGAGGGCTTCCAACTAAGATGGATGAGGAAGGGAGACTGCATTAGGAACAGTGAGGCGTGTCAGGGACGGTGTATCACTGTCTGAGGGTGGCAAGGCTAATGGAAGCACCTGTGCTGCTCCAGGGAGCACTGTGGGTTCTGAACACAGATGAAATACCAGCGCACGCAGCATGTGGAAAAAAAAAAAAGAGAAACTGACACACATGACCCATTCCCAGATCAACAATACCATTGATACCTGAGAGATTTGGTGGGATGAGTCCCAAGAGTGGAATGCTAGGATGGAGGACTACTGATTATTCAGTACTAGTTGTCTACTGCAGACCACTGTCACGGTTTTATGACTTTTGTTATCAGTGTTCCATATCGTAACATCATGTAGTGCACTGGGAGTTAAAGAGTTAATGCTCCAGCTCCATGGATAGTCAATAGTTCTGGGTATACCTGTCTCAGAAGAGAACTACATACCCCAGAGGACTTTGCATCTCTGTTGTGTTTCCATTTTCCACTCACAGGGAAAGATAAAAGCTGCTGGCAAGTCATGAGATCCCTCTCTTCCCTTTTGGCTCTTCCCAGCTGTGCGTGAGCTCCCCAGCTGTCTTGCCTTCAGAATTAGAATAAGGCCTTTGGATTTTGGACACCCTCTCTCTCATTTTATTTGATTTATTAGCTTCTATTCCAATTATGCTGTATTACTGTGCATTATACTGTGTTATTTTGCATTCTAGTATCTCATTTAGTAAATCAGCTTTCCTCCTCAGATTGGCTGTTGTGTTTTTAGGGCCATCTCCCTAATCTTTCCCCTTTTTCCTTTCCTACGGCACAGGATCGTGGGTCCCCCGGCCCCATTTGCCACAGAACTGGGCTGAACTGGCCCGCAAACTGTTGACAACCACCCATAGTCCAGCTAACCTACAGAGAACTGGGTGAAATTTCGGGATCAGTTACCCCATTAAGGGAGATTATAAATTCCCAGACAGTCCAGGAATACAACTCTCTCACAACAGCAAGCTCTAAAAATTCCTAAAGTATGATGAAAGTAACTTCCTGCTGCAAGTTCTGAGTAAGCCAGCCAGGAAAGGTGCCCTCCTACATCTGTCATTCACAGCATTATCAACTTGGGGTCATCGAGGGCTGGGCGCAGTAATCCTTGAGGCTCCCATCCAAGCTGGGATCTTATATCACTGTGTCTCCTTCTACGATAACCCGCTTGGTGGGCAAAGGGAAGGCAGTGGATGGACTCTTTCTGGATTTCAGTGAGGACTTTGGTACTATCCCTCACAGTACCCTGTACAAATAGCTGGACATTAAGATGCCAGTGCCGTTCAGCATTTTTCTCAGTGATCTGGATGGACGGGCACAGAAGGCATCTCAGCAAGACCACGGGTGATACTGAACCAGGAGGAGCTGTTGACAACCTGCAGGGACCAGAGGCCTTGCAAAGACATCTACACACACCAGACAATCAGCAACAACACACAGTGTAAGGAAAACGCCGGGTGCTGCGCCTGGAGCGAAGCAATGTCAGACACAGGCGCCAACAGGGAGACAAGCAGCTGCAGAGCAGCTCTGAAGAGAGAGACCCACGGGTGCTGGTGACAGAAGGCTCAGCATCAGCCAAGGTGATCCACCTGACAGCCAGGAAGGCAAAGCCCATTGCAGGGTGCAACAACCACAGCACAGCCAGCCAAAGAGCTGACACTCTCTCTACATGTAGTGGTGCTGCAGCCTCACTTTGAGGCCTTGTGTGCAGTGCTGGGTTGCATTATACAAGAAGGATATTACAATTCTTGAAGAGCAGGGCAACAAAGCTGATAAAACTGCTGGAAGGATGTGAGTGAAGGCTGAGGACACTTGCAAAGCCTCGTCTGGAAAAGAGAAGGCTCAGAAGCTACCTCATTGTTCTCTACAACTCTACAACTCCCTCAGGAAGTGAAGAGGGAGGTGACAGTCTTGTGGGAATGACACAAGGCTGCATCAAGAGAGGTTCAGACAGGACAGCAGGAAGCATTTATTTACTGTGAGAGGAGTCAAACACTGCAACAGACATTGCAGAGAGGTGGTTAATGCGTCCAGCCTACCAGTAGCCAAGGGGTATTTGGAGAATGCTTTATAATGCTCAATAATGTGCTTCAACTTACAGTTAAGCCCTAAATGCTCAGGCAGTTGGACGGATGTTGTTTGAAGGTTCCTCCCACATAACCTATCCCTCAGCAGTCTGTCCTTCTTAGGACCACTGCTCTTTAGCATCTTAAAGAACGAAATATTCAGTATGATTCAGTGAACTCCCAGCAAGTTCACTGAAGACACCAAGCTCAGTGGTGCAGTTGGTATGACAGAAGGAAGGGAT
This sequence comes from Oreortyx pictus, assembly GCA_036925125.1. Taxonomy (NCBI): domain Eukaryota; kingdom Metazoa; phylum Chordata; class Aves; order Galliformes; family Odontophoridae; genus Oreortyx; species Oreortyx pictus. Next base: position 18,931,610 of record JAUPFR010000004.1, read on the forward strand.
GTCATCCAAAGGGAGCTGAACGTGCTTGAAAACTAGGCCCACATGATGTGAATGAGGTTCAACAGGGCCTTGTGCAAGCTGTTGCACTTGAGTCATGGCAATCCCAGACACTGGACAAGAACTCTGTGAGAGCAGCTATGCTGAGCAGAGCTTGGAGGTCCTCATGGACAACAAGCTGGAGCCAGCACTGTGTGCTTGCAGTTCAGAAAGCCAACTGTATCCTGGGCTGCATCAAAACAGGGGTGGCAGCAGGGAGAGGATTGTCCTCTTGTACTCTGTCCTCGTGAGGTGCAACATCCAGATCCCCACCACAGAGAAAACATGGAGCTGCTGGAGGGGTTCAGAGGAACCCACGAAGACAATCAGAGGGCTGAAGCACCTCTCCTATGAAGAAAGGCTGAAGGAGTTGTGTTTGTTCAGGGGAAGAGAAAGCTCCAGGGTGACCTCATTGTGGCCTTCCATTTATTTAGCAGGAGGGAAAGAGGAAATAGTAATAGGACTGGGGGCGGGGGGGAGAAGAGGGGATGGCTTTAAGGAGATCAGTGTGAAGCTTGATGAGCTTTGAGGTCTGTTCTAACCCATGCCATTCTACCATTCTATGAACTATTGCACTGTACTTCCTGTATACAATAACCTGCATTACCACATGCACAGTACCAAAGACAGAGAAGAAACTAAGCAAAATACCATGGTACAGAGAAACCCTTGTTGCTTTCCCCAAAAGATTTTTTCCATAAATGTGTCAAGGAAGGTGCACCTTCATCGACAAAAATTTAAATTCCACCATCAAAACAGCCACAGCAAAAGTTTTCTGCCTTATCACGTGTTTCAGTAATGTGACTAGCACAAAACGTAGTAGGGAAATTTCTCCCAAACTCTCTGTACAGACACATTTGATTCGAAATACTTTAATTTCCTATTCTACACTGCCAGTCATCTGTATCATGTCTCCAATACCAATTTCTATACTTTCTCAAGGCAGCACTATAGCTTTTCCTTGTATCAGCCCAAGGATTTTCCTCAACAGCCTGCTTAGTAAATAAAAAAAAATTAAAAAAACTTATCTTAATGCCTGTGCCAAAATACCTTGCATAGATGTTCTACAAACTTTTGCAACAGTGCACGCAAAAGAAGAGCTTACCTGTTTAGCCTCTGTTACTGCTTTGCTAATCTCATTTTTCCAGGTCATCATCTGGTCAGCAAGAGAAGTTCCTTGACCATTGGTGCCACTAGACAGGCCAGCAGATACAGCATTAAAATACTGTTGTGCTGTGGCTAAAGCTTCTGCATCTTTTTCACTTTCCTCCTGTAAACCATTTAGTCCTTCCTGTATCCTCCTTATTTCCTTTTCCTTTGATGTGAGTGCTTTATATTCCTTTAGCAAAAAACAGCAATAACAAAACACAAGTCAAACAAAAAAGAAAAAAAAACAAGTCCTATTAACTTTAAATTTATGTTGGTAAGACAGACGCACAGTTGTGATTAGTTTAATCAATAAAGCTTTTAAAACCTTTTGTCAGCCTTTTTAGATTCCACAATCTGTACATATTTCAAGTGTGCACTTGCCCCAAGAGGACACTCAATGCAACACCTACAGAAAAAATGAAATAGAGGAAGAAATGACAACTGCTCAATTAGGAAAAACAGCTCTCTGTAAAGTATTTAGTGTTCCTATTGTAATAGAAACGAATTAAACATCCAGAATATGGAGCAGATGTTTTTTCTTTTAATAGCAGGTTTCCCAAAAGCAGTTGGAATCTCCTCCCAAAACTGAAACAAAGTTATCAACAGCAGAGAGCTGGACTTTCTTCATAAATACATCAAATTTGTTTTTAGTGGTTGTCTACTACCTGTGCCATGCAAATCAAGTAACACCTCATCATTTATTTCTGAATTCTCGATGCCATTCTTTCCAATCAACTTCAAAGAGGTAAGGAAAACCTGCTGTCCCCACTCACTCTGAACTGAATCAGTAGAAATTACAGTAGAATTACATCAAAGAAAATCATACACAAAGGGCTTACCTCCTCCATGATTTTCGCCAATTCTTTACGCTTATTCTCTTCACTGTTTAGGTTTTGCTTCTTGTGATCAAGATCACTGTGTGCTTTAGCATCAGCTCTTTGGAGTTCTGAAAGAGTGACTTCCAGTGAATGTAACTTAGTACCAAATTCCTACAATCAGAAACAACAGAAATGTATAAAATAATTCAATATTTACGATTTCACCTTCTGTTCATGCTATGCACAAGAGATGCATGTCTGATGAAGCAGACAGACTCTAAAAAAATGGGCTAGAACATCTCTTCCCACAGAAATCCAAACCAAACTGAAGCCACTGCTAGCACCTAACTGTAGTTAGAGGGACGCTATCCCTGTAGAGGAAGTGTAGGAGTTGCATTTATGCATGAAAAAATGCTGTGGGGTACTCCATACATAACCAAATTTTCTACCTCCATAACTGAGGTCACTAGTGATTTTTGTATTTCCCACTTCATTTCATCTGAAGCAGACAAAAAATAAAAAGAAAAAAAGAAATCTGATAAAGTTTTCCACTAAATGCACAGAGTGGAAATGTGAGGGGAAAATTTTATCATCTTCAGTTATTACTCAGTCTCATTTTAGTGCCTGACAAAATTATCCAGATTTTTGGGGGAATTACTGAATAGGACTCTGATCCTTGCAGAAGTCTCTCAGCTTGGGATATTTTATGATTTACAGCAGTTGAAAATAAAGTATTTCAGACATTGAAACCTTATAGTAATGCCTGTTATGGAACAGCTAATGATGAGTGAGCAGTATATAATCTAAACAGTCCATCATAGGAATAATAAAATCAAAGTATGCATTATCTACAAATATGATTTCCTTCTCATATACCTCCTTCTATTAATAATTTCAGATGAACTTACAGTGTGTTCTCAATTACCTTATCATTTTTCTTTTCCATTTCTGCTATTTGTTGTCCAAGTTCCTTTATCTTTTTCTCATTCTCTGCCATTGATTCCAAGATCTTCTTCTTATTTGCCTGTGCATCCTTTAAAGCATTAGCAGAATGATCTTTCATCTCTTCAGCATGAACATACTGGAAAGCCACATAGATGCGTCTTAAATTCTCCACTTCTCGTGTTATTTTTTGGTATTCAAGATACGACACTCGTGCCTGATAAGATACAGATTAAAAGAAAATTAAAATTGAGTGGAAAAAAAATTGAAGTAGTACTGTTACAGAAAACTTACAAGCATTTCCACTGTTGATTGTATAACAGAAACTCCACTTGAGGCAAGCTTAAGAACTAAGACAAGTATTTGACTTCCATGTTTTCTACTCCCATTTGCCTCTTTCTCTCTATATTCCAGATTTCTTGCAGTTCCTGCAAACTACACTCTCTGTATTTGGACAGATGATGGATTTTTTTATTTCCTAAAAGATTCTATGAAGGCTGAAAATATCACGTCTTCTTCAGTACTTTAAAAGCCTCTTACCACTTTTCTAAGTATTCCATACCTCTTTCAGTTTCTCTAGAGTTGGACTAATCTCTTCAGCTATGATCTGAAACACAAACCAGAACATTAGTATTCACTTTTAAAACTCATATAGCATTAATACATACACATATAGAAACACATACAGAAATGAAAGTCTGCAAGTCTAAAATAAAAAACACACTGCACTAGTTATTCAGTATCATTAGCATACGTTCCCACATAGTACCAACCCTTCGAATTTCATTCAGTTTGGCTTCCTTCTTCTCTATGGTTTTATGGGCAGACATTTTCTTGCATTCGTACATCCTAGTACCAGCTGCTTCTTCAATCATAGCTAGAATCTAAAATAAAATAATTTGACAAAATTTTGGTGATATTTATCATGTCACATTGGTTCAACCCAAAGCAAATTGAACATATTATCTTTCTAGAACACTTACTTATCCAGAAAAAAAAAAAGAGGAAAAAAATATGTATTAATTTCTCTCACCTCTACTGGCTTCATATTTAGAACTTTAGTAATTTGTCCCTGGATAGAGAAAGAAAAAAGGAGAGTCATGAAAAAGGAGAGTTATGATTGTGTACCACCCTACAGTAGTAAAAATAAAATTAAAAACCACACACTCAATGCATACACTCTATTACAAGTGCTAAACATTTTTTACTGTAAAGATAAGTTAATTTCATAAATTGCTTTGTTCTCAAAATGTCAAGAGAAATAACAAGTCCCTTCCTCAAGCAGCAAGCTTGAAATGGCCTTCAGAGCTTCCACATCCATCTTCCACATTATTTCTAATGTCCAAGTAAAGTGGTACTGTATTTATTTTGTTCCATTAGTCTTACTGAATTCCTGATTTCAAGTAACTTCTTAATTATAGATTGGCTGCTTGATAATCTGTCTTATTTGTAAAGGGGTGTGGGGCAGGGAATAAAGTGGGTGCAAAACTGACCTTTTTTTGAAAAATAAATAACTAGGACAACTCCATTTGAAGTAAGTAAATTCTACTGTTTTGCTATTCCATGAAAATCAATCAAGGGCTGATTTAGTTCCTCTATTAATGCTTACAATAGTCTTGTCATTTGGTCAGCTCATCTTTTTCTAACTGGGACTTAAGAAAGCAAGTATACTAACTTCATACAAAATACTGTTCAACAAGGAATACAGCTGAAAAAAAAATCTAAGCTACTAATAGATATTTGATTTTCATTTGAAAGTTGCTTTTCTTTAGTAAGAAAAAAAGTGTTAATCCACAGACGTAGTGCCACTAGTATTCCTTCTGAATTTTAGAAAGGTAGGCATAATACCTGCATGATGAGAAAGTGAGGGTTATTGACATTGAGTCCAACAGAACAGAAGAGATCCTGCACGCGATTGTTGGAAGCATTCACACCATTGATAAGATACTTATTTCTACCTCCAACAACAACCTAGACAAGGAAAAAAAAACCAGAAGAAGCTTCAAGTGATTTAAAAGTGGCTTGATAATACAAGACCAAATGATTAAATGAATCAAAAGATCAGAGCAAATTCCATATACTCCCACTTTGTGTGCACATACCATACAGAACATAAAAACAGACCTCGCAGATACTTCAAAAGTCTTTTCAGTCCTAACTGAAGCTTTAAATAAGACTAGTTACAGAGGGTAAAGATATGTTCAAGACAAGAAATTCCTAAACTATGCAGGTTTTCTTACAAAAGCTCCATATTTTGGAGACAATTCAAGATGAAGTTTAGAAATGAAGAAGAAAGCTACGAGATAGAAAGTTAGAACTTATTTAGGAACATCATTTCACTGCTACCATGCTTTTGTGCAACTCCACAGAAAACATTAGTAATATACTGCATCTAATTAAATTACCCTTATCTCCCAAGTAATTACAGTTTTTAGTCTAGTACACTGGTTCCACTTCTATGCTTTTTGTTACTAACACAGTAGAAATATCGCCCCAATTGCAAAAACTCAAGGACTTGAAAAACTCTCTATTTTCCTCTTGAAAAGCTACTCTGTTTAATACAGTAAAAATGTATGCAGCTTTCTGAGCAAACAAATATGTATATTAAGTGCTCACCTGTCTGGAGACGATGATCTCATCACTATTTTCAAATCCCAGCGGACTCTGTTTCTTGTCAGAATTATCAAATGTGATAGACACGGTTGCTTTATTAACTCCAGCTTGACCATTTTTATAAACTAAATCATGGAGGCTTGAAGCTCGCACCTAAATGTGTGGAAAAGATCAATAAACTTTTAAAAGAAATCAAACCACTGCTGTGCTCTTCTATTTTGGCAAGGTGAGCTAAAGATTCAGGGGAAAGAGAGGTACCAGAAATGCAAAGATGCTAGTGCATCTAGCAACGGCAGAACGTTCAAGTGTTAGTGAGCCAGAACTTGCCAACTGTTTCTACGTGGCATTTCTGACAAAAAAAGGAGTGGATATTTAAAAAAAATAAAAAGCTAGATGATTAGTACAGCCACTAGTATCTTCACATAAAGAACATCTATTACTCCCAATGCAGTGCACTAGATGAAGAAACAAAGTCTTCCTTGGATGTCTGCTGGATTAACCTAGAGTTAGAATGGGGTGAGGGGGCAAGGAAATCACCTTAGGGCAGCAATTAGAAATGGTCTCAGCACGTGCAATATATATGAATATATATAATTTAAGTAACAAATGAGGCTTAACTTTGTGACAAAAACTCACTACAATAAACCACTTTTTCTCTTGTTTTGTTTTTTGGTTTTTTTTTTTGGTTCGTTTGTTTCTCAGGAACATCTTGGTCAAATTCCAAAGACCAGATGTGGAAGTGCAGAATTTTATTGAAAGTACACAAGTTGGTGCCTTTAGCTTCAAAAGCATTTAAGCTTCAGGCTGCTGCCCTTCAGTGGGTATTTTTAGCCTGAGTTAAGAAGCCTTAAGCCTCTGCACTACCGCAGCAAATTGATGTAATTAATTCAAACTTTAAAAGAATAAGCAAAAATGGTACCGCATGCTGAAGAATCCAAACAAATAAAACCTTTTTTTTTTTTGTTTTTGTCAGAAAAAACACTTCAGGTCTACATTAACACTGGGTTTTTCTCAGGAGACTGAAATGAAAGGTTGGTGACATGAAGGAGACCTGACTTCAATTTGCCCTCTCTCTTTACCTGAGATAGATTGGAGATGCCCAGCAGGAAGCAGATAGAGTCCAAGATGTTGGACTTGCCACTACCATTCAAGCCAGTAATAGCATTGAAGAGAGGATCGAAATCACGGATTTCTGTCCTCTGAGCATAGGATTTAAATCCTTCGAGTACAATCGACTTGATATACATCCTCTTTCGGCCGTCGAGTCCAGGCTGGCGCTTCTACCAAGCGAATAATGAAAGGACTGGATTGTAACTCTACCTGCTTTAGCGGAAAAGAAAGAAAAACAAAACAAAACGCAAAACAAGCTGTAGTGGATGCCTGACACAGCGGCACGTCTGACAAAAGGGGAACGCGCCTTTCAGAACAGAAACACCACGCACTTTCCATCAGGGAATCACAAGGGACCGCGGACCCAGTAAGCGCCTCAACAACCCCGCGTGCACTGCGTCTGTTAAACAAAGCCACCTCACGCTCGTAGCTACGTGTAGCGCGCTCAGCGCTGCAGCCCACGCTCGTCACGATCGCCGGCCGTTACGGCTCGCCCACCGCACACTCCCGCCCGCCGCACTGGAGCGCAGGGAGACACCGCTACGCAGCTCGGCCGACACAGCCCCGCGCCCGTCCCTTGCCCCCGCTGACCCCCTTCCCCCCCTCAGCCTTCTGGGGCCAGTGGCTGCCGGGAGCAGCCGAGCCCCGCTGAAGCGCTCACCACAACCGCGGCTGTTGCCGTGACAAATGTTTGAAATTTTGGCGCCGAGAGGAAGAGGAGGTCGGTGGAAGTGCCCGCCCGTGGTTGAAAATAACGCTGCCTGTCACGGGGGGGGGGGTCTGTTTTGTCCCTTCTGCTGGCCCCAAAAAGGGAAGAGAGAAGAGTAGCTCTCTTGAGTGTACTTCTGAAGTAAAATAGAGCATAAGGAGGACGGAGCCGCGCTGGTAGAGAGGGCGGCAGGCGGCATTAAGTCAGGCGAATAAGACAGGCAGCCCCACCTCTGAAGGACCCCTATATCCCTGCCGAGCGGAAAGGAGAGGAGGGGTCCTCCCGGGACTGGGCGGGAAGGCGCAAAAATGGCGGATCTCAGCCCCTGAGGGACGTGGAAATGGGCTGGGTCTGGTTGGGAGAGTTAGCGTCCGGTAGAGGCTGCGTTCTTTCGGTCCAGGCGTTTCTCTGAAGCTGCTGTTGCGCTGTGAAGATGGACCGGTTGTGTTGCAGATGTATTCCCTTGCCAGCTGAGCTTCAGTGTTAGCATTAAGGCCTAGGGAGCTGCCGTAGTCAGCAGATTTTACTGAATTAACCTATTCAGGCGTTTTTTAATCATTTGAAGTAATCCGAATTACAGGCTTTTCTTAAAGAAAAACCTCTGCATAACTGCTCACTTCCGGAAGTATATTAGCTTGATCACTGCGTCGTTTTAAGGCATTGTTGTGACAGCACTGTTTCTGGTAGTTCTGTAATCAGGGAGTGCTTAACAACGTCCTGTCAGCTAATGATGTCTGACCACCATACCAAGCAGAGGTATTTTCAAGTATCAGGAAGACTCTGGATGGTGGTGCAACTGTGCTGCCACGATAAATACTGCTTTTATTTGGTGATTTGAAAACCCTATCTAGAGGAACAAAAAATGGAAGTCACTGAAAACTGTTTCTGGTATTGTTGAAGGCTCATTACAAACAAGCTGAGCTACTGCTGTATTTGGGCTCAGAAAAATACATACTTTCTGTCCTTAACTGGCAACTTCCCAGAAACAGGATACTATCAGAGAATCACAAGGTTGGAAAGGACCTACAAGATCATCCAGTCTAACCATCCATTCACTCCCGCTGCTACCACAAGCTGCTAAAACGTATCTCATAGCTCCTCATCCAGACCCCTCTTGAACGCTGCCAGGGATGGTGACCCCACCACCTCCCTGTGTAGGCCATCCCAGAGCCTGACCACTTGGAGAGGAAAAGTTCTTGTGGCTGTTTCCTTGGATCCTGTTTGTTGCCTGGGAGAAGAGGCCAAACCCCTTCTCACGACAACCTCCCTTCAGGAAGTTGTGGAGTGCAATGAGGTCTCCCCTGTGCCTCCTCTTCTCCAGGCTGAACAATCCCAGCTCCCTCAGCTGTTCCACAAGACTTGTGCTCCAGACCCCACATCAGTTTCATTGCCCTTCTCTGGACACAGGACCTTGACTTCTTTCCTGAGTGAGGGGCCCAAAACTGAACACAGTAATTGACGTGCGGCCTCACCAGTGCTGAGTAGAGGGAGATTATCACTTCCCTGCTCCTGCTGGCCACACTATTTCTGATGCAAGCCAGGATGCCGTTGGCCTTCTTGGCCGCACTGTCAGCTCATGTTAAGCCGAGCATCACCCAACACCCCCAGGTCCCTTCCCTCCTCACGGTCATCCAGCCACACATCCCCAAGCCTATAGCACTGTGTGGGGTAATTGTGGCCAAAGTGTAGGACCCAATATTTTGCCTTATTGAACCTCATCCCATTCACCTCAGCCCAGCAATCCAGCTTGTCTAGATTGCTCTGGAGGGCCTCCCTACCCTCAGGCGGATCGACACATCCTCCCAACTTGGTGTCATCTGCAAACATTACTGAGGGTACATTCAATGCCCTCATCCAGGTCATCAATAAAGGTATTAAACAAGATGGGCCCCAGTACTGACCCCTGTGAGACACCACTTGTAACAGGTCGCCAGCTGGACTTAACTCCATTAACCGCCTAACTGCATTAACCGCCACCCTCCAGGCACAGCCTTCCAGCCAGTTCTGTCCAGGCCCTGGGCAGCCAGTTTCCCCAGCAGAATACTGTGAGACCGTGTCAGAGGCTTTGCTGAAGCCTTGGTAGACTACAACAGCCTTTCCCTCATCTACCAGACTGCGGTCACCCAGTCACATAAGATGAGGTTGGTCAAGCACAACCTGCCTTCATGAACCCATGCTGGCTGGGCCTGATGCCCTGAATGCCATGCGTGTGAAATGTGATCCCACCCAAGATGATTTGCTCCATAACCTTCCCTGATACTGACATCAGGCTGACAAGCCCATAGTTCCCCATATCCTTATGGCCCTTCTTATAGATAGAATTCAAATTGGCAAGCCTCCAGTCCTCCAGGACCTCTCCAGATAACCGGGAGTGCTGGTAGATGGCCAAGACGGGGTCAAGTGCCCTGAGGATAACTGATCTGGCAGATGTAAAGAAGGCGTTGAGGACTACAGCCTTTTACCCTGTGACTTCCTGCTCTGTGGCTGCAACTTGGTGCGCAGCAGCTAGCACTCGGCTGCCAGCAGCAATACGACGAGTAACTGTGCCCCACACACAGCCCAAGCACCAGAACATCCCTCAAACAGCACAAGCCCACATGAGACGTTTTAATTTTAACTTTATTTATGTACACCTGCTGTGTCTGCTTTACTCCCGAGCCATCAGTTTTTGCTTCTTCAGCTTCTTCTGGGATATCTGAAAAACAAACAAGTTAACAATGAGAAATCTTCCCACGTCAGCTTTCAAAACTCAGTGCTCCCCTCGGAACCACCCTTGACTGGGTCCCTGCCTACACGCACTCACTGTGCATCTGTGACAACTTCAGTAAGGAAGAAGCCAGAAATCCTCCACAATATGCACACTGATGCAAGTTTTTCTAAGTTCTCACTGCAGTCTTTAAACTGACATTGAGGTTGCTCAGAAATCACTTTTTTTTTTCATGAGTATTCCAAAGGTGTCCTAAGATAAGTCATCACAGCAACCCTTCTGCCTTAACACAGTTCCTAACAATATTAGAAACGAACTTTTTTACCTTTTTCTTTTGAGCAACTTCCTCTTCTGGCTTGGGAACGATCTGCTCCTTCTCAGTGAGGATCATCTCGATGTGACAGGGAGAGCTCATGTAGGGGTTAATCCTCCCATGAGCTCTGTAGGTGCGCCGGCGCATTTTGGGAGCCTTGTTCACCTGGATGTGCTCAATCACCAGAGAGTCCACATCGAGACCCTGGGGGGGGGGGGATAAAATCAAAACACTGTGACTTCTCTCTGTAAGCACACAACCTCTGCAGCACATCGTGCAGATATGAGTTGATCATTTCACCAAGCAAGGACAAACTGAAATCAGAAAAACAGAATGCTCTTCTGCGCATCACAATGAAGCTACACCATGCTGATGGCTCAGAAAGAAATTATTATTTCATGGTTATTCCAAAGGTGTCCTAAGATAGTCATCACCGCCATCAAAGCTGACAAATAAAGTGCTGAGCACACAGCAAAGATATAAACTGACCCAGAGTCTACAGATCTTGCTTTCTGTGCATTTTAAGAGATCTGACGCATGCTAATTCCAAGTAGTTCATAACTCTGCATGAACTAGCTGTGAAAAATTACCACTCACATTACAATTTAACACAGCACAACTCAAACAGACCGTCACTTCTGATGTTTGAGCCGCTAAGCTCAGGAGCACAGAAGCGCGGTGTCACGGTAAGTTTTCAGCTAGCACCATTACTCAGCCTACCTTGAGTTCAGCATTGCTCTCTGCGTTTTTGAGCATGTGCAGCAAAAACTCCGCGCTTTTCTTCGGCCAGCGCCCCTGTGTCCAGCCCCACTGCTTGGCCTGTGAGAAAGAGAGTTCTGGTTTGGTTCTGGTACCTGACCTCTCCACACCAGTAACTTCCTGTTACGTTTTCTTTTAATGTGATTGCTCAGAATACAAATTTCTTTTCACATTGAATCCAAAGGTGTCCTAAGAAAGTCATCACAGCAATCCCAATCAGCCGTTCTCCCACTCAGTTTCCATACCTTATCACCAGCAAATGATCCTCCCCACACAATCCAAATGTCACCTTTTATCTCTACTGTGCAGAAACACACCCAAACCACCCTTCCCTTGTTTTCCTATCTCCATCCTCACCTGGGCACATCGACCAACTCCTCCGTTGTAGCGACGGAAGGGAACGCACTGCTTCTTCAGGGTCACATCCTTCAGGTACTTGGTGGCTTTGCGGATGTGCATGCCCTTGATGGCCTGGGCCGTCTCACGAGTGTTCTAAAATGCACAGAAATTGTTCCTTGTAATGCTTCTTCCCAAATCAGAATGGGAGTTGTGACAGGACAAGGGAAAATGTTTTCATGCTAAAACAGAGGAGAGTTAGACTGGATATAAGAAAAAAGTTCTTTACAGAAAGGGTAGTGAAGCACCCACACAGGGTGCCAAAAGGTGATGCGCCACCTGCACTGTCAGCATAGTGCTCCTGTTCAATCAGATGCCATTTAAGGTCCCTTTCGACCCAAACCATCCTAAGATTCTATGGTTTAAAACCACTTGTCCCTCTTTCTTGGAGCAACCACTTTTCCCTTCCTTTAACAATTTCTTCCTGCTATAAATTTAGTCCAAAAGAAGCACTCAGGGAAAAAAAAGGAAAATAACTGATGATACTTTTCTTCACTATCTATTTCTACAGTTCTTAGTCTGATCACTACTACTGAGTTTACAGCTAGCTCCTCCATACCTTCCTTGTTTTTCACCCCATGGCTACAGCTTCTCAATCAGCAAATCCAAGTACTCTTATTTATCACAACTCCCTTTTTGGCCACTATTCCAAAAAAACTGGAGCCTGAATGATTGACTCCTATTAAAACTGCATGATATGGAATCTCACAGAAAGCAGCTAGAGCACAAGCTGTAAGTATAAGAGCGCAAGCTATAAATACAAGCTACAAAACAACGCTTACATAACGGAATTAAAAAATGGAAAAGAGGCAAAGAAAGAAAAAAAAACAGCAGGGGCTAAGGTATCAGTGCTTCAGGTACTCTGCGTTCAGTATATTATTGTAATAGAATAACGAAGAAAAATCAACAAATTCTCTTTCCACCTCCATAACATAACACCGCCGTGGGGTTACACACAGGCCACAACCTACATCACCATACTCCATAGTACCAGAATAAAAGACAGCTCCCTCAAAGACGAAGCACCCGGCGTCCGCACCACGTACCTTGAAGTGCACGCGCAGGTTGGAGCCCCTGGACTTGCACGCTGCAAAGAGAAAAGACAACGCGTGACACGCATGCCCCGCTGCAGCCCCTACGGGAAGGTGCGTGGCACAGCACTCACACTTGGTGGGGTTCTCCGGATCCAGCGAGTAGCGCACCATCTTCGGAGCTCAACTGCGACAAAAAAAAAATAATAATAATAATAATAAATCAGAAGGTGGATTACGTACCTCACGGCCGAGACTTAACCCTCGGAGCTGCTCAGCGGTTACATTTCTTTTCACGACTTAATTCAAAGGTGTCCTAAGAGTGCCATCACCGCAGCCACGGCCCTCCGCTGTCCTGCGGCCCTCCGCTGTCCTGCGGCCCTCTGCCGCCCCCCTCCCGCCATCGCCAACACCGAAGGCACCGGCCGACCCCGAGCCCCTCCCCGCCTCCCCGAGGCGCCCCGAAGCGAGACGGGGCGAGATGGGGCCGGATTACAACAGCCCACCGGCCGCCACATCTGCTCACCTCGGCGCGGCGGCGGAAGAGGAAGGGCGGCAACGGCGGAGGGCGGGGGGGGGCCGCAGCTCTCGCGAGAGTTCGGGAGGGGAGTGGGGAAGGGGGTGGGGGGGGCGGGACTGTCTGGGGGGAGTGTTTTTTTCAGACGGCTGTAATGGGGTGGGGCGAAATGGCTGCGCACTGGAGCGGAATTGTGCGTGGAAACTTTTTCGCAGTGCAGAGGCGGAGGTGGAGTCTCCTTCTCTGCAGACGTCCAAAACCTGCCTGGACGCCTACCTGGGCTGGGAGCTGCTTTGGCAGGGGGGTTGGTCTCGATGATCTCTGGAAGTCCCTTCCAACCCCTACAGTTCTCTGACGCTGAGATTGTGAACCCTCAGCTCAAGGCCACGAAGCAAGGAGCAAGTCCGAGTGCAGCTGCTAGGTGGCAGTCGAGGATGAGAATAGCGATGTTGGGGGGTGGGGGGGGGAACAACGCACAGCAATAAATAAGTGTCCAAGAGATTAGGGTTCGTATTTCTGAATTATAAAAGATAGCGGTGTTAAAAAATTGCAGCAGTATTGAAAATAGATACGTCACAGATTTACTTGTTAGTAGAAAAGATGTTTGTCATTTTAGGCAGCGTTTGAAACTAGAGCTGCTTGGGAAATTTGGCGAAATAGCTGTTCAATAAAATTGAAGTAACTCCTGAAATTGGCACCTGAGTTACAGCCGAACGACCGGTATGAAAACCTTGAGTGGGAAAAAGGAAAACGCCTTCTGCATGGCCGATGCTCTGTGTCCGGGCACTTCCTGGTGTGAGAAAGGTCCAACTCTGCATTGAGGAAGCAGAGCGGAGCAAGAAGTGCTATCCGTGTGAAAGACTGCTGGGCTATTTCTGGATCTCTTGTTTAGTGCTTAATAAACCCCAAAGCTTTGAAGCTAGGGTTTCACCCAGACGGGAAGAGGAAAATATTTGAACTATCACAAATATTTACATGGATGGAAACTGTAGAGCTGTAATTGTAACTGCAGCTCTCCATTCACCTGCCTTAAAAGGTGCCTTTCCCTTTGCAGTCAAGGGAAAGCTTTCTGCATGTCTCCAAGGAACTTGTTAAACACCAACCTCCAAGCAGGGAAACCTCATAGCATTGCTGGGACACATGCAGATATTAGTCCTTCATTTTATGCACAAGGTTCATGTGGAGAAAGAAGAAAGAAAGGAAGAGGGAGGGGGAAGGGAAGGGAAGGGAAAAGGGAAAGCAAGCGAAGGGTGATCTAGGAGCCCATGCACTCAAGAACATGCTTGCTTCTGGTGTAGAATGGTTTTCTCCAACTAGCGCTTCCATCATCATCCATGGGATTAGAAGCTGCTCGGCACCTCAGTGCATACAACCACAGTGGTGATGTGAAGGAGGATCTGCAGTGTTGAAATACGCACAACAGCTTTCCTCAGCAGTGCATTACCAGAGAAAAATAAACAGATGTGAAAACGTGTCCTCTCTGGGGTCCTATGACTCTGAGGCACAATACAAGTGACAGAAAAAAATATATATCTCTCTCAGGGATTAGTTCCAACACTTTCTTGCTGATTCAGTTTTATGTGAAATAAGAATGGTAATATTTACAAGAGCACTGAGTTGTCTGATGTAATCAAAGTGAGCAGAATTAAGCACATTAGTCCAAAATCATGTTCCTTCAGACTTCTGGACTGGGGGCAGCTGTCTCCTAATCCTCCTAGAATTGAAGCCCCATAGGATTTAACCTTAAACTCACCGGTGCCATCCCTCTTAGTTCTCCAGTTTATACCACTCAGTCCTGGGGACTCAGCCTTGCTCATACGTTGTTCAGTGCACACATCCAACTATTCCTCTGCTTTGTGCTTTGGAGGCATTCTTCCAGGAAGGGCAACTGCAGAGAGGAGCAGCACCCAGCAGCTTTAGCCGTGGTACAGCAGCCGTGGAGTGCCTCCAGGATATGAGAGACGCACTTTGGGTTCTCTCCCCTTGTGAGGACTCAAAGCTTTGTCCTAACCGTGAGGCTCTTCACTGGCAAAGATGTTCCCTCCCTATTGGTCTTCAGCAATAGGATGTGTTGGCTTCACACCTCCTGTGGGGCAGCCACTGACCTGTCATGGAGCAGCCAGCAGAGAGCACGTGGGTACAGCAGTGTAACATCACAGAAGTCCCACTGTGGATTTAGCTGTGAATAAACAAGCAGCCTCATCAGCCCCACAGGAACTACCTAGCCAAATGCCATCCTAATCAACTATCGGTCACCTCCCATGACAGCCACAACCCTCCTGGCCAAAGGGCTCCAAAGATTGACGGAGTTGGAGCCAGAGACATGGCACTGCTGTGCCAAGTAGCTTGCTGCCAGCCACGGGGGCACACTAAATTACCAAACAGTGCAGGAGAGGCTGTGTTAACAGCCCTGTGACAGGTAGCTCCACTGGCGCTGATTGGTTGAGCTTAACTCTAGCTCACTAAAACCCACCGCGTGTCCCTGTGCTGTAAGAGGGTTTTCTAACCTGATCTTTGCACAGGAAGAGAAGCTAATTCCTCAGACTTGTAGCTTTCTTGGCATTTCTTTTACAGCTGTAGCTTTTGGAGTCCAAGGGTTATGTGGGGATATTAGCTGTCATTCACAAAATTATGTACCAATGGGCTGCTTGCCCTAATGCTTAAGCAGGAAAACCTGAAGGCAAAATTGAAAGCAGTCTGAATACTGGAGCTGGAGTCATGGAAAGTTTTCCAGTCTTCCTCAACTGCATGCACCTTCTGCCTCCTGGCCAGCCCCTGGGTAAGGAATTTCCTCCTCCCATCTCACCTAAATCTCCCCTCTTAGACTTTTAAACCATTCCCCCTTGTCCTATCACTACCAGACTGTGTAGAAGTGTCCTCTTGCTTACCCAGGAGCAAGAGCTGTGGGCCTGTCAATGGAGGAAAATGCATCTCCACAGCATGGGCTGACCACCATCATCAGGACAACGGCTCGCAGGACTTTGTTCTGCAGCAGTTACAGTGTCCATCTTGACTGTGTATGTCAGTTCCCTGAGATTTCAAGGAAGTGCTTCCATAGGAGGCCAGAAGCTCCTTAAACAAACACCACTTCGTGAGGACAGCTCAGCTGCACTGTCTGCTTTTTTCTGCTGTGTATACACCGTGCCCAGTCCAGGGGTGAGGAAACAGTGGAGAGAGCATGGTGTTACAATGTCAAAGTGCCTGTCCCCGTCGTCACTGCTGCTGAAGTGTGACGCAGCAGGCTCTGTCCCTGTGCTGCTGGTGACAGATCAGGAGTGTGTTCAGGGCACACACTGCAATCAGTGACACTGTACCAATCAGTTACACTGTAATGCAAAGCAATTGTTGGCATATTGTCCCAGAGCAATGGGTTCATGCACCCTTGGCAAGCCCAGAGGGGAGAATCATCAGGAAAGCAAACGCTGATGTGATTGAATGACCTTGTTGCTGAAGGTGGTGTTTGTACAGTGCATCCCCTGCCAGCAAGGCATTTATTCAGTTTGTGTGGGGCTGTGACTGCTTGTTTTTGGCTTTAGTTTAATTTTATATCCCTGGAATCAGCAATATTGCCCACAGGTCTGTGTCCAAAGTTAAGGCATAAATTAAAATAGGAAAAATTCTGTTTGAACAAGAGAGAAAAACTTTTTTTTTTTTTTTTTTTTTTTTTTTACCATAGGGATAGTAGAACTTTGGAACAGGTTGCCTAGAAAGGCTGAGGAGCCTCCATCCTTGCAGATACCCAAAGAACAACTGGATCATATCCTGGGTGACCAGCTTTACCAACCCTGCTTGGGTAGGGGAGCTCCTTGGGCCTTGTCCACTTCCAACCTCAGCTTTCTGTGATCTCTAAGTCCTGTTTAGCACTTCTGAAGCTGTGTATTCTGTGCGGCCTCCGACTCCATCCACTCTTGCATATTCTATCCACTCTTTGGTTGCTTCCCCCAGCCAATGTATTCTCTGTTATCAGAGGAGTTCATCTATCAGAGGAGCTCATTCTACTTCATTTAGAGCTCCACTGGACCAGCTGATGAACCACAACTGAGCTTGCTTTTTCAGGCAGCACCAGGGAAGGAGCTGCCCCCCTTAGCTTGGACCCACCTGTATTTGTCACCACCTGTCCATTTTGACCTAAGGTGAGATCCGTCCAAGCCCTCAGAGGGGAGCAGTTTCAGATAGCAGACGGGTTTATACTCAGAATTGCTGCCTTGAACCTCTATTCCTTTCTCCCAAAATCCTGATAATGTCCTTAGCGATCCTTCCAGCATCCCCAGTTATCGTGTTGATGTGTATTTCTGCATTTCTTCTTTCTCATTTATTTTGCTACAGATTTCCCAACTTTCTGCTCTGACAACAGCACTGTCTTCCTTCCTGCAACACTCAGCTATTCCCACTTTGACCCTAAATGTCACCTCTGTGCTCATCCCTCCCTCCTCAATTCTTTCCCCCACCTCCCCCTCCCCTTTTCCACCACCCATGCCACAAGCCCCCTCATTCACAGACTTCGCTATCTATCTGCAGTCTCTAATCCCACTGCTGAGCAGCCCTCCCCCTCTCCATCCTTTCCAAGTGGGCTTTTCTACATGGCCTCATCACATGCTGCTGCTCGGGAAGGTCATATGATGGGTCAGAAGCACAGGGCAAGGCAGTGGCAGGCAGCCTTGGTAGCACACCTCAGTCCCACCATCCCATGACTCCCCTGGGCTAGAGACATAGCTCCTGTTTTCCCTATGGCATGACCTTGTCTGTCTGCTGGCCTTGGGCCGGGGTGGGTATCGGCACTGTCTGTACATAACAGGCAGGAACACGAAGACAAAGCACTACGGAGTGCCCTGAGGTTTTCTCAATTAATTACAGAGCCACCCATTCTTCCTAATAAGATCCACATGCTCCACAAACATAATAAATGGGAGAAGTTGAGCAATTAGGAGTAAATGGCCAGAGGGTGAAGCAAAGCCCTGAGGCAAGCAGCTCATGCAGGGACATCTCATTCATCCCTGTGTTCCTATTGCACATGGACATCTCATTCACCCCCCTATTGCACATGCTGCAAATGTATGGGGCAGATGCTGTTAACTTTTCATTGATGAGTAATACCGGGCTTGAGGATGGGTTCTCATAGTAAAATGTGCAAGTTGATGAAAAACAATGTGAATAATATTGTTGGTATGAGAAGAAAGCAGGAAACACTGCATATCTCTGGCTCAAGGTTTTTCCATCTCAGGCCGTCTTAGGTGCAGCAAAAGGTTTGGAGAAGAAAAGCACTGAACGAAGAGCAGCCTTGGTACTGCTTGCTGCTGTGCCCCAGAATTGTTTGTCACACTGCTTCTGCAAAACAAGAGATAGTGCATGAAGCCTTTGTGGTTTACAATACCAGCCATTCCTTTCCAGTAGAAATCAGAGAAAATTCTGTCAAAAACCTCTCAAACATCAACCATGCCCACAAACAGAGGGAAAATGTGCACGAGCTGTCGCTCCAGCAAAGGCAAATTGGAGTTGCGCGACAGTAAAGGTGGGGGGTGAGGGAGCAGTAACAACGCTGAGAATTAAGGCTGTTTCTGCTGGGCTTTGCTAAAGCAAGAAACCAATAGGTTTTACTAGCTAGCTCCTTTTCTTTCTTGTAGGCACAGGGAAGCTGAGTGGCATACTCAGAGCTTCTTCGTTCTGCTGTCTCTTCAGATTTACATGGTCAGTTTTGAAAGCTCAAGCACCACCAAGATAAATGTAAATGGATGAATGAATGCTGAAAATCACACTTTGGCTTGGGGAACCTCTCTTTTGCTGGTTGCAGGAACATTAGGACGGGTGCAGCTCTGGGTGCTCAGCTGTGCAGGATGCCCTGAACCATTCCTCCAAGCCCCCACCAAAAAGAGGACCTCATGAAGGAGAAAACATCTCTCCTGGCCACACACAGCCCCACCGCAGTGCCAATGGGCATGGATCCAAAACCAGCTCAAACCCAAACATGCTTAGTATTCATATGGCTTGGATGGAAAATGTGTGCTTGGGAAAGGCATGAGAAGAGAGAAATTCCACCTAATTTTTAAAGCCTAAATGATGGGATTGTTAAGCTTGGAAAAGACCACCAAGATCATTCTGTCCAACCCCAACCCGTCTTTCTCAGCAGGCACTTACAGTGCCGATGAAGAAGAGTTTGGCCATGGGGAAGGGCTGTCCAGCAGCAGGAATGGGGCTGTGCCATAGGGAAGTGACTGGGATTCATGAGGACATGTCATATGGAAGTGGCTAGAATCAATGGGGATATGCCATGGGGAAGGATCATTGGGGATGTGCAACGGAGAATCGATGGGGTGTGCCATGGGGAAGGGCTGGGATCAAAGCGCTTCACAGCTCTGGAGGTGGCTGGAGGCAGGTACGAGCCGTTCTCAACCGGGTGACAACACGATCAAGACTTAGCATCAATCAGGAATGTGGGGATTTACTCCTCAAGGCCCACCGTGTCCGCCAGTACTACAGCCCAAACACTGCAGCCACAGAGCATGTGCTCGATAAGAACCCAGCAACAGATGCCAGCGGATTTACTGTGGGCCAGGAGGCCCCGTGCAGATCTGCAGGCTGCTGGCAGGGTCAGCTGTAAATATTCCCTCACAATCAAAGGCATTCATCGAAGGATTACATGCTGGGGACTTTGTGGTAAAGCAAATTTGCAGCTAGCAGGACCATTAATAGTCAGGCAGTATAGTGGCTCACTGGCTGCCATTGATTTTCCCCCAGTCATTTTTACCTCATAGGGCTGTGGGGCTTGAATGTTGTGGCCCTAAGAAATCAGCTTAGGGGTAGGAGTGGGGGCTCTCTGACAAAGAGAGCTCAACAAGAGTGGGTAACACCACATGTGAGCTGATTTCATAACCTGATGGGGATCAACCTCATCCCTGCCGAGGGGTGGGAAGCGCCAGTCCCCTTAAAGCACAGTCATGGGGTGTTTGAAAGGCTTGGGAGGGAAAAGGGGAAAGGAATGGCCGTGAAACAAAAGTATGGGCCTGCTTGCACCCTGCTGTGGTGCTCAGAAAGCAGAAACACCCACAGCAGAAACTGTGTCACATACAGGGGCAAAGAAGGACACGGGCATAGTGGGATACAGGAATAGCTTACAGGATAGGGATACAGGGACAGGGTGGAATATAGGGGTGACCCTGGAATGTCACCTCCCCAAGGCCTTCAGGTGCTGCTATCCGTGGCATAGGTCCTTGCTGCACCCCAGGTTGGGTTGTTCTGCAGGCCTGCTTCCCCCAGCATCACAGAAATGAACAAGGAAAGGAGCCAAGAGGAAAGCTAACACCAATCCCATTACATCCTAGCTCCTGAGCCATGGTTTATAGTTGAAAAGAAAAGCGGTTTTATAACCTGGAAAAATAATTGGAGCAATTCTTCTCTCTGCCCTCTTCCTGTCTGCAAATCCCACTCCCTCTCACTGGAGAAAAGGAACAGCATCAGATAACCAGGCAGGAAGAATTGTGTAATACACTGCCATGTGGAACTAAACATTTATGGATGAGTAATAATCACTCCTTGATGGTGAATATCTCACTTAAACCAACGAACTTGACCTCTGGCTTGAGCAGACAAGCACTCCTCCATGGTGACAGAATCGTGGAATGGTTTGAGTCGGATGAGACCTATAAAGGCCGTCTGATCCGACACCCTGCAACGAGCAGGGACACCTACAGTGCTTCTCTGCATCAGTACCTACAAGAGAGGGCCAAAGAGGTCCCGCATCTCAAGATGACCGTTTGGGCCCTATGGATCCCTACGGATTGAAACATGAAAAGGTAATAAGGATGTAGGTAACGAAAAGTAAGGGAAAAGCACCCCACCCAGCAGGTGAGCGGTGCAGCCCTTTGCCGCCCGCCCGCAGTGCCGGGGATGGATCCGCTCCCCCGCTCGCCCGCCCCATCGCATCACCCACGTGCGCGCTCCCCACGCCGCTTCCCGCAGGCCCCGCCCAGCGCCTGGCCCCGCCCGTGCAACACCGCACTCTCATTGGTTCCGCCCGTGACGCCAAGGAGGGCGTGCCCAATGAGAGGCGCGCTTCGCTCAAGCCCCGCCCCATCGGGCCACGAGCTCCGCCCCGCGCGGGGCCTTAAAGCGGCGGCGGCGGGGCGGCCGCGGAGCGCCATGAGCCGGGCGGTGCTGGGACTCGTGCTGCTGTGCGCCGGGCTGGGCGCCTGCCTCGCCGCGGGGACCACAGGTGGGTGCGGGCTTTGGGCTGCGGCGGAGCGCTCCGCTGTGCGGTACCGTCCCGCTGAGCCGCCGCTCCGTGCTTGCAGGTGCCCCCGGCGCTCCCCGTACACCGCGGCCGCGGGTGAAGTTCGGGCTCCGGCGCTCGGCCGACGCTGAGGATGAGGGATGTGTGCTGGAACTGGGCAGCGAGCAGAGCCTGGAGGAGTGCGGCTTCAACGCGACGGCCAGGACCTTCCTCATCATCCACGGGTGGACAGTGAGTGGGGGGTATCAGGGGAGCGGAGTAGTGGCTGTGGTCGGGAGGTCTGCAGCGGCCCCTGAGCACTGCAGGCCGTGGGGGGGCTCTGCACCGGTGCAGCCTTCGCCAAGCTTAAGAGTGCTGTGATCGCTGAACTTAAATGATTGCACCTGTTCTGCATCACTCCGTGCTTCTGCAAGGTGAGCATAGGCAGCAGAACATTTGTTCCCTGAAATGTGACTGGTGGCAGTTGATGGAACCGTGGACTCTTCATGGCCCAGGGCC
This sequence comes from Oreortyx pictus, assembly GCA_036925125.1. Lineage (NCBI taxonomy): Eukaryota > Metazoa > Chordata > Aves > Galliformes > Odontophoridae > Oreortyx > Oreortyx pictus. Next base: position 18,953,432 of record JAUPFR010000004.1, read on the forward strand.
AGAGCAGAGCGGTCTGTATGAGCCATTCCAACCCAATGCATTCCATGGTTCTGTGATCTTTGAGGACCTTTCCAACCCCAGCGGATCCGTAGCTGGAAGGATCCAGGAACTGTGCAGATGTGGCACTTGAGGACGCTGTCAGTGGACATGGTGTGTGTGGGTTGGGGATCTGGGAGGTTTTCTCCAGCCTTAATGTCTCTGTGGTCCTCAGATCTTTCATTACTCTTTCAACATAAGCCATTCTGTGTTCTTATTTCTGTATCCACAGTTGTGCCATTTGCTACTGGCTTTCCTTGCCCCAGGAACAGAGGGCAGGCAGGCTTCATCAAGCTGCTTCTGCATTTCAGGTCCCACCTGGGGACTTACCAGCTTTGCACTTCAGCAAACTGCAGTGCCAGGGCTCAAGAATAATTTTATGATCCATCAGAATTGCTGAGGCTCTTGAGGAAAGAGTGATAAGATGCAGGGAGCTGGTGCCTCTCCTTCCTGTCTTTATGCAGGCGTGGTGGCTCATTGTGGCCCAAGTGCCAAAACCTGTTTCTCTTACACCATTAGCTTGGCGCACTAGAGTTTGAACATGAGCATTCATTTGCCCTGAAAGAGTGTGTGTGACTAGGGTGCTTTGAAAGCTAATGCTCAAATTTCATTCCAGATGAGTGGCATGTTTGAGACCTGGCTGGGCAGCTTGGTCTCTGCCCTGCAGGAGAGGGAGAAGGATGCCAATGTGGTGGTGGTGGATTGGCTTTCTCTTGCCCACCAACTCTACACTGATGCGGTGAACAACACCCAGATTGTTGGGAAGAGCATAGCAAGGCTGCTTGACTGGTTGCAGGTAATATGCTTTTCTGTTAATGTTCTGTGTTTTCTAGCAAGTGGGGAAGGCACTGATGTAACCCCAACCCCAAGGCCAGATGGGGTAAGGGCTCACAGCTGAAGGATTGTGCTCTTCTGCACACTGCACTGCTTTACCTATGGAATGCTGCTTTGTGGGTTGCTTGCACCTGTGAGCTCTGAGTAAAATTCAGATGAAGCTCTGTTGCCAGCTCTCATGCAAGGCTGCTTCAGATGGTTCAATACAGAGCATCCTCTGTGGGTGAAAGTTATGTGCTGTTGTGAGATCAAGCCACAAGTATCACTTGCCCCATTCAGCTGGTGCTTATCTTGGTGAAATAAAGCACCAAGCATGCTTGTCTGCCCCCTCCCTCCTCTCTGTTCTTAGAACTGGACTTTGTAGTCCTGCAGATAGAGGCAAAGCCACGTGTCGTGAAACTCAGGGACAAATTAAGTGTTCTTGTTTTCTCCTTGCAGGAGATCCCTCTCTTTAAACTGGAGAATGTCCATCTTATTGGGTACAGCCTGGGTGCCCATGTTGCTGGCTTTGCTGGTAACCATGTCCATGGAACCATAGGCAGAATCACAGGTGAGTTGCTCTTGAAACAGTCTCTTGCAATCTAGTCTACAGTAGTGAGCTTCCCCAGAGAGCCTCATTCCCTGTGCTGCTTCAGTGCTTTGGGCTTGAGTTAGAAAGGACAAGTTCCCTACCTGGGGCAGCAATGGTTCTTCCAATGAGAAGGCATCTTCTCTTTGGACTGCAAATAAGAGCTGGAGAATCAGTAGAAAATCTGAGGACCTGATCTTGAATATATTTGAAATTACATGTGAGTTCAGCAGAAGTCCAGCTCACGCCCACTCTGTCTAAATCCAAAGCCTTTCAGTGACACTGTTTCTGTGATCAGAGCTCATAAAGCTCCTGGGTGCAGTTTGTTCCATGGGATACTTGATCAAAACCAAGAAACCTTCTTCTGAGAGCATAGAGTACATCTGGAGAGAAACTAATTTCAACTGAGGAAAACCTAGGATGTGGTGGAAGGGAAAAGTTTAAATGAGAGTTCTTGGAGCCTAGCAGTAAATATCTGTATTGGTAAAATTGCCAAAGATGGGAAATGGCACAGGTGCACAACTTCAGGTTGTGAGTGAGCAAGTGTTGTGCCTTCAGAGCTCTTCCCCCTGGTCTCACTGAAGGAGCAACTTATTGAGGTAATGGGGAAGAGCTCTGAAAGTGCTAACACTTGCAGTGAGGCAGGCATTCCCAGCAGCAGTTTCTTTCCAGTTTTGTAGGAAATAATCCATTTGGTATTAAACACCCCCATTCCTTACCAAGCACCTTGTGCTGTCTCCAACCCAGGCTTGGACCCCGCTGGCCCCATGTTTGAAGGAGTGGACCCTAGCAGGCGCCTTTCCCCTGATGATGCTGCATTTGTGGATGTCCTTCACACCTACACAAGAGAAACGCTGGGTGTCAGCATTGGGATCCAGATGCCTGTGGGCCATGTAGATATCTACCCCAATGGGGGGGACTTCCAGCCTGGCTGTGGACTGAGTGATGTCCTGGGAGCCATTGCCTATGGCAGTAAGTTCACAACTTGTTGCTGCTGATCAGGGTGTGCTCTGTGGGTTGATATACAGGAGCAGAGAAAACCTTTTTTTTTTTTTTTTCTGAACTATCTGCTCTTAGAGTTGATTGCTAGAACTAGACCTGCTTGTAGATCTGAAGTAGCATGTTGCCACTCTAACACCTGATCATAACCTAAGGCTGTCCTACGTTGGCTCTCTTTATGGAGGAGATCAACTGACCCATCCTCTCCAGATGTCTTGCACTAACCTCTTGAATTGCTTCTGTTTGAAAAAAATCACACTTTTGGCTGCACTGCCCCATGCTGGGCTGCAAAACACTGCTGCTTGCTGTCTTAGCACCTAGTGGGGTGACAAGTACTCAAACCAAATGTATCCCTTGCAACTCTGCTCCTCTAGCAATTGGTGAAGTTGTTAAGTGTGAGCACGAGAGGTCTGTGCACCTGTTTGTGGACTCCCTTGTGAACCAGGATAAACAAAGCTTCGCGTTTCAATGTACTGATTCCAGTCGCTTCAAGAAGGGCATCTGCCTGAGCTGCCGCAAGAACCGCTGCAGCGGCATTGGCTACAACGCCAGAAGGACACGACACAAAAGGAACAGCAAGATGTACCTAAAAACGAGAGCTGACATGCCGTTCAAAGGTATGCTTCTTAAAATAACACTGATTTCTAGGAGTGCAGGTTTGAGGTGCCCCTTAATTCAGTAGTGGGGAAGATCTAGAGGTTGGTGAGGAGCATCACCTCCATGCAGGGCAGTAGTAAGAAGTGTGGGTGCCCCATTCCTGCAGGTGCCTAAAGCCAAAGGTGGGGGCCCTGAGCAGCCGGGGCTGATGGGGGGCAGCCAGCCCTCAGCAGGAGTTGGGACTAGATGGGCTTTAAGGTTCCTTCCAACCCTATGGAATGTTCTATGTTACTGCAGTTCCATGATTCTCAGGGTCCTTTCTGACCAAACTGAAATTCTGTTTGCTTTTTGCTGTTAATATGCCCTCTCTTTGGTTCTCTCCAGTCTATCACTATCAAATGAAGATGCATGTCTTCAGCTACAAGAGCCTGGGGGAGGTTGACCCCACCTTCTCTGTCACCCTCCATGGCACCAATGGAGACTCGGAGCCTCTCTCTTTAGAAGTGTAAGTAAGCTGCTGATTGTGCTCACCTAGACAGCAAGGTGGCATTATTCTTTTCACTCTGGTAACACCAGCAGTGCAATTGAGTCTAGCAGACCCACTTGATCACTATTTAGTATTTCATCCAGTAACTTAATTGCATTGTATTGCTTAGAAAGTAATTTGTGCCCAGCGCTCTATGTGTTGGTCTTTCTGGCTCACTGCTGACTGCTCTGCTTTTGCCTTATGCCACTGGGCAATCTGCAGGCCCTTGTATCTGTAGAGGTGTTGTTGACCTCCTTTAGCCCCTCCGAGAGGAGACAAGGCATGACATTCACCCTTAAGCTGTGGAAAGATGGCTGAACCAAATCCATGATGAGTTGATTGAACCAGCTATCCCAGCTCAATTTCTTGAGTACAATCGGTAATTAAGTGGTGACAACTCAGTGTGAAGCACTTACTAAGCTGCAAAGGCTCTGCTTAAATGAGTGAGCATCTGGCAGACTTCCATGAGGAAACACTGAGTCTCTGCTTGTCTTCCAGGCTTGAGCAAATTGGCCTTAATGCTACCAACACCTTCCTGGTCTATACTGAAGAGGACATGGGTGAACTTCTAAAAATAAAGCTCACCTGGGAGGGAGCATCTCAGTCATGGTACGATCTGTGGAAGGAGCTAAGGAGCTACTGGTACCGTCCTGCCAAGTCTGCCCAGGAGCTGCACATCCGACGGATACGTGTGAAATCTGGAGAGACGCAGCAGAGGTAATGGTGGTGCTGGACAGCACCTGAGCTGACTCAGCCAAAAGGAGCAATAATTGGAATCCAGCAAGGAAAGGGGGTAGGGCGTGAATTTAGCTAGTGGCCTATATTATCCCATCTTCAGTGTTACCACCTCCTGCATCTTCATGGTGTAGGAGCAGGTTGCTTGCAGCATGAAGCTACAAAGCAAACTTGAAGCAGAACCAGTTGCTGCAGGTCAGAGCTGAGGTTCTTCTGCTTTATTGAGATGCTGGAACAGTCCTGCCTCCCCTTAGGGACTGAAGCAGCCTACTTTTAGGTGGTTTAAATAATACTTGGAGGATTAAACTACTGTCAGTGCCAAGAACACATACCCAAAGCGTAGGCAGGGCACTTTATTACATGATAACATACTGATCTGGCATGAGTGTGTGTAAAACTGCAGCTGGTAATACTGTAGTACCAATTCAAAAGATATATTGCTCCTGAGATCCCTGGAACTGTACAATTACATGGAGGTATATGCCAGCAACAAGTGAGGCTGCCAGGTTGGTAGCATATTATGCCCAGATCCCGTCTTCTTGCTCTGAAGATAACCCAGATCTGTCAAAAGCAGTTAATGCTTATGGTTTTCTCTCATCACTCTACTTTAAATTAGCTTCTTTTGCCATCTGCAAGGTGTTCTGTGTCCTGCTTTCTGGAACCTGTGAAACAAAGGGGTGGTAGAGAAAAAGATCCACCAGTTCAATTTTACAGTAGGACAGAAAGCACGACATCAGCCATTTGACAAAGTAATGGCGTACCAAGATGCTCCATAGAGGCTGTCAAATCAAACAACATGTCCTAGAATGAGCTGTAATCCATATTGCATATTGTTTGTTAACCTTAGGACAGCAAGTCCCTTCATTGACTGCTGTTTCATCCTTCCAGGTTTGCTTTCTGTGTGGAGGACTCCCAGCTGACTAGCATATCTCCTGGCAAAGAGCTTTGGTTTGTGAAGTGCACAGATGAATGGAAAAGAAGGTAGGGAAGTCAGTTGGGAGAAATTCTGTGTGCTGTATGTGGGTGCTTGGAGATAAGTTCAGGATTCTTGCCTGACTGCTGCCCCTATAAAGCAGAGGAATGCTGGAAGTGGAGGACATTGCCTCAAAGATCACTTCATCCTGAGCTGCAGAGAAATCTCTTGATTAAGTCTGGGCTCGGTGCATAAGCAAGGTACGGCTGAGGCTTACTATGATGTTACAGCACTGACTCCCACCACTTCTACTGAGGCACTGGGACAGGTTGCCTAGAGATATGGTTGATGCCCCATCCCTGGAGGTGTTCACTGTGAGGCTAGATAAGGCCCTTGGCAACCTGACCTCAGTGTGGTGCCTCCGTGCATTGCAGGGGAGTTGGACTACAGAATCTTCTAAGGTCCCTTCCAACTGTGAGGATTCTAGAATTCTATGATTCATCTCCATCTTCCCTGTCTCAGCAGTGGCAGCTCACCCATTGCAGAGCACGCCTGTCCTGCCCTACATAGGATGTCCAACACACCAGGATCTGTCCTCAGAGTGTGACTGCCAGCAAGCCTGGTCCCAGGAGTGACAGCCCAATTGCTTCAGGCTGCCTTGAGCCATGCTTTGAATGAATCCCTGTTCATTTAACCAAATAACAGCTTCCTCAAGACAAAACCTAGCCTCTCAGATTTCATTTTGTAAACCTAATCCTTTCTCGTCTGGAGACCTAGTGCTTGTTAGGGCTAGCAGAACCCTTTGCACAACCTTCTTGGTTGAAATCAGCTGATAAATGCTTGCTGGTGCTGGCCCGGATCTGGCAGAAGCTAGCAGGCTTCTCCGCACGGTAGCAAACAGTTCTGTGAATGAAACCCCTGTGCAAAAACTTGTTTCTCTACCATGTGATTGAGTAAATGCTCCTGCAGTAAGGCTGTTCTGATGTGCTTCTCAGTAACCCCATAAAAGAAGTGCTGGCAGATATCTTCCTGCTTTTGCTGTTGGAGAACAGCTTTTTCATGAGACAGAGGAGCAGCTCTGAGCTCCAGAGCATGATGGTTTCCAGGAAATGGTCTTTCTTTCCAGAAACTGGACAACTGCTTGCTCTTCAGCTCTCCTGCCAAGTCACTGGGAGATGACAGCTCTCTGCTTGAAATTTATCTGTAAACGTCATCAAGTGGATCTGAACAGGCAGAGCCTAAAGACAAGACCTGCAATTTCTTTGCAGCCTGTTCATTGTGTGTGATGTCTGTCAGGTTCCTGTTGAATGACTGCTGGAGAGGTTCTGAATTTTTTCCTCTGGGTTTTTTTTTTTTTTTTGGACAGAATGGTGATGGACAGGGCATGGTGATGATGGGTTGACAGTTGGACTTTTGTGAATTCTATGAAAATACTGACCTGTACTGTGTAAACTAGTTCCCAATGTCCCAGAGAATCTTAGGAATTCTCTGATATTCCTTTTAACCTCTGCATTTAATGGGGGTACTTTTTCCTTGTTGCTTTTCCCAGGTCCATCTCAAACACACTCTGAAGATTTCCCTGAAACCCACAATGGAGCAAGCTGGATGCATGAAGACCATGGCAGTGGAAAGATGCTCTGGCAAAAACTTTGGTAGCACTTAAAGCAAATAGCTTTGCAGGATGTAACACTTTGGATCAGATGCAAGAAACTGAGGAGCAGCTGACCGACTGTGGTCCTGGACCCAGAGTAACTATAACTCCTTCCCCAGGGATCCTGGGGGATGCATTTAGCCTTGCCCTGACTTTCCTGCTTCCATTAACCATGACTACAGAGGACACTTCTGGAGCTCCAGACCTCAGCAATGATGCCCTGGTCTGCCACCAGTGGAGCTGAGAAGAGAACCATGTGAACTGCTGGGAACAGTGATGCCAGGAACCATTTGGAATCTACTGTAGGAGCATTGTGGGCTGGGGAAGGTGAGACCAGCACAAACTGTGTGTGGTGCTGTGTAGGGAGGGGTGGAGAATAAGCACCATGCCACTTACCTTCAGGTTGTCCTCTGCTTGCCTTAAACCAGCTCCATGCCTGGCTGATGCCAAGATCTGCACATCACTGTGTGCCAACCAGCACTCTATCCTCCCTGTCCCTAGGACAAAACACAGAAGGCGGCAGCTGCTCCTTGCTCCTCAGTTTCCCAGTCCTTGCTCCAAGCTCCTCTGTCTGTGCTAATTAATCTATGAGAGAGGCAAATAGCAGCTGCCCAGCACAGGAGGAAGGTAATGAACTGCACTGTTCCAGGAGAGCTTTGCACTTGTCCTTGTAACTACTGAGAATGTTTGCCTCTGCTCCAATGCTGCTGTAGTACCAGTGTATGATTAAGACCTTATTTCTGTGTAAAGCATTAACCTGAGCCAACAGCTCATCCTCACTGCCACAGCACCTTGCTTGGATTTCTGGTGCCAGATGAACATGGCTTTGCTCTGAGCTTGACACTCCACAGCTGTCCTGTTTGCTGCAGCAGAGTGGGTTGTAACAGAGGTGAAACTTGTTAGTTTTTAAATTTTTGGGAGGATACTGGTTGTAACAACTCTGAACTTTTGTCATGCAGCGAGGCAACCTCAGAAAGTGGTGCTGCCGTGTGGTGCACTGAGTTTTGAAGACGGAACGCATCCTTTGAGGTTCTGAGTTTGTGTAGAGCTTCAATCCGACCAAAGCACATTTGGGGATCTTTCTTATTTCATGGTTTTGTGAAAAGGCTTTAATGATTAAGCCTTTGCTAAGTAGCCGAGACTTGTTACCATGCCATACATGGAGTGGTTTCAAAGCTCTGTTTGTATATTCTGGTTTTTGTATGACTTTGAACATTATTTATTTCTCATGCTGTACATATGTAAAGTTTTAAAGAGTTTTGGTTTTGAGTTCCAGTTTTTATAAGCTTTGAGATTAAAATAAAGAGCTCTGTATCAGTCAGTGAAGTCTCATTAACCTACCATGGGCTTTTCCAGAACAGCAGTATGTGAACACTGGTTTCCTCAATCTCTCTACCAGCTGCCTCACCATCCAGCTTAAGGAAATGTCTCATGGTGCTCTGCTGAACCCTGACCAAAGCTGGTGGCACAGCTCCAGCAGCAGGACTCTGCAAATTAAGTAAATACCCCTGAGCTGTGGGAGATTTACATGAAATTATTTGGTTAACCTTTTCCTATGAAAACTAAAGCAGACACTGACTGCAAGATTGCAAGGTTTAGGGTGAGAGGCAGTGGCCTCAGATTGTGCTGGCGAGGTTCAGCCTGGTGGTTAGCAGACACTTCTTTTTGGGAAGAGGGGTGATGCACTGGCATGTGCTGCTGCCTCTGGATGTGGTGAGATCACCATCCCTGGAGATCTCAGAGAACTGCCAAGATGTGGCACTTCGTGATGTGGGGATGGCTTGGGCCTGGGAATCGTAGTGGTTATTTCTAACCTGAATGCTTCTGTGGATCTAATCCTGCTGCTCTGCATTTGGGGGTTAACATCACACCGCCCAGCATGTATCAACATCCACTCCTGCATATCTTTTCCGGTTTGGAGTTTCAATGTATGCCAGTTAAACCTGGGATGCATGCAGGGGGCCGTGGCCCAAGCTCTGTGCTTGCATGCTCCCCTTCCCCCAGTGCTTTTAGGACTATCCTCCATTCAGCCCCACAGCTGAGTTCCCCCAAGAGTCAGGTCTCCAGAGCAATGCCGCACTTGGCTCCAGGAATGCTTTGCAGCCTCACCAGCGCTGCCACAAATAGTGCCCTATTGCACCAGGTCCTCTCTGAGCATCACTACTTTTTTAAGTAAATTAAAAGCAAAGCGCATTCAAAAATTACTGAACTCTTCTGCGCTGTTTCCCATTGTAGCAACAGCCTTTGGGTGCTGTCAGCCCCACATCGCAAACCACTCAGCAAAGTCCCTGCTGCAAGAGGCTGCCTCACGGAGGCAGTTTCCAAGCTACAAAAACTGAGGTTGAATAAATGCTATACAACAGCTGTGCTGGGAAACAGGATGACCAGCCAGCCCTTTTGGGAACTGGAACAGCACATTCCCTGCTGGTTCCCCTTGCTGAGACAACGGGGCAGCCCCACTTCGCCAGCTCAGCCTTCCCCCCCAAGACAGACTCAACCCAGAGATGACATCGACTATCCAAAAAAACCAAGATCCCACTTCTCCAGCAACGCTGTTGAGTTGTAATTTTATGCCTGCTCAGTGTCGGCATTCCAACATAAATTATACACCTCATTGACTTCCTCGCAATCCTATCTGGCCAGCAGTGAGCACAAAGAATGCGGCAACCTTTGTAAATCCCTGCAAAGTATTGGGAGGGTTTGGAGGGATGGGTGAAGCAGCATGACCCAGAGCTGACCCACATTTAAGGCTAAAATCAGATCACCTTTATTGCTGGGTTATTGTTTTCCTATCTCTGCCCTAGATTGTTTTGCAGCTGTTGCATGAATCTTTAAGATGTTTATGGTAAACTGCAAAGAAGACACAAAGTGCAAATATTCAGAATCCCTTTCTTCTGACATGGCTTGCAGTAAGATGGGAAAATGAAGAAAAGAGACCAATAAAGCAGGGATTTCCAAGCAGTGCTGTTCCACTTCTCCAGCTGTCCTAATTATTGCAAACAGGCAGGGGGCTTCAGACAAAGAAAGATATGACACAAGAGTTGGACCAAACCTTAAGGCCTGTCTGGTTGAGCTTTTGCTCATTTCTGTGTGTCTTTCTATATCCTGCTTTTGTATGAACGTAAATGTATCCTACCAAATCACCATGAGGAAAGCCACTTCAGCTTCACTGATGTACACATCTTCCTCCCATGCCATAAAATCTGCAGATGTTAATGAGAAGAAGATCCTCGCTTTGCAGACATCTGTGAAACAGCCAGATTTGTCAGATTTTTGGTTAACCCAAGAAGAAACACCCCAGAAAAGCTGGATTACGTATCACTAGTGCACTAAGTGACAGGATTACCTGGGTTGGGAAGGATCTCAGCGATCACCCCATGCCAACCGACCATCTAATTCCAACCAAACTAGTGGGAAATCCCAAAGGCAGACCTTAAAGCCTCAGTTGGACAATAATGCTTCAAATTTCTCCATTTCAGAACCTGAAATGGGTCTACAGTTACACTTGGTGATCTCAGATGTCTTTTTCCAACCTGAATTATTCTAGGACTCTGTGAGTGGGCACTGTGGTGATGGGTTCCTCATTTCAGGAAGCTGAGCTGCCTTTGCATGAGTTCACCCACCCGGGCACAGCTGGCAAAGCCACACATGTGTGTAAGATCCAAGGATGGGGCGAGGAGGGTCCATCTGAATTCCCTTTGATATCTGCAGGAGTTTTTCCTTGAACTTCACCAGGGATTTGGTGGGTTTTAACCCTACAGAGAGATTTTAGTGTGGGACAGGGACAGAAGCTAGTGCTGTGCTGAGATGGCTGGATGAGAAGTACACTCTGAGAAACTGGGAGAAAAAAACGTGTAAGTTTAGAAAAAATAAACCTGCATCTGTATTTTTTCCTCATTTCTTCCTCCTCCCATCTTCCCCAGCTCCTGGCCTCAATCTCTGTCTGAAGTCCAAGTCACACAGTGCTTCCACACAGCTCCAGTAACAACATCAAAGCATAGACCTCAGCTGATTCTGCATCCTTGCCAGCAGTTACTTACCAGGACACAATGAACTTGATATCTCATGCATCTTTGCAAAGTGGAGCCAAGAGAAGCTCTGTTTTTTTCGATTTCATCCAAATACTCGATTAACTTCTGCTGCTCTGTAGCAGGGTTTCAGTGCTCCTGAGAAGTATTCCCCCTTCCTTGCTGGAAGGCTATAAGAAATGATGGGGGAAAACCTGCCAGCTATGTGGGAGAAGCAATGAATCTGACTGTGTAAGTGAAGTGCTGTCAAAGGAACAAGAAAGAAAATGAAAAAAAAGAACCAACATATATATATGTGCGTGTGTGTGTGTGTGTGTATTTCTTTTTTCTTTAAGTCTCATTACACATTACTAAATAGAAGGAGGACAAAATCAGAGATTTCATATCTATTTAATTCTCACATCTCAAAATCATAATTGCCAATACTGGAAATAACTGGGACAGGAGAAAATACCCCCCTAAATTTCCACTACTACACCAATATAGTATGCTTACCAAATATTTTAGTGAAGATGTTGTGAAATCAAATCACATTCTACACACTCAAGTAGAGCCAAAGCCGAGCTATGCTGTTCATCATTGGTTTCTAAAAAGTATGCAAAGACATCCATTTGAGTTAATTCTGCATCATTTTCCTCTTATCTGGAAACTACCTACATCTGTGTTTCTGCAGCTGTTGCTCCTGCTGCCAGGCATCTGCAGGGGCTTGGCCCTCTCTACGAATGTCAGCTGTGCTAGTACTCCTAATCACACTTCCATGTGGCTTAATGTTAGGAACGATTTCTTCTCTGAAAGAGTCGTGATGCAGACACAGACTGCACAGGGTGATGGTGGGGGTTACTGTCCCTGGAGATGTTCAAGAACTGTGGAGATGTGGCACTTGGAGACATGGTCAGTGGTCGTAGTGGGGTGGGTTGTACTTGGGCCTGGGGATCTTGGAGGGTTTTTCCAACAGTAACGTCTCTGTGGTTATGTTTAGGGACATTGTTAGTGATTACGATGGGGATGGGTTAGTGTTGGGCTTGAGGATCTTGGTGGTATTCTCCAACTCTAATGATTCTATGGTTCTATTTAGGGTCATGGTCAGTGGGCATGGTGGGGATGGGCTGGGATTCGTCTTGGGCTCCTGAAGGTCTTCTCCAACCTTAATGGTTATGTGATTCTATGAGTCAGACTTCACAGGATGCAAACAGATCCTCACCAACACCTTGCTGAATGAGAATCCTACAGCACAGAGCTGAGCCAAGAAAAACTGCATTTCAGCCAACAACTTGAGCTCCTCATCTTCTTCCCAACTGCTTTATTAGATTTTGCAGTCGGGGTGAAGCAACCTGCAGCTTTTGCTTTGCATCAGCCCCAGTCCTGCATGGGGGACTGCAGACAGCTGCTCAGTGTCAGGCGCAGCAGTGCTGATTTACGCCTTGCAAGGTAGGCACACGAGTGCGCTTCTTGTTTGTAAACTGAGGATGATTTATTTCCCTGATTAATTCAGCATCTTTCAGGAGACACAGTATGTCAGCCCCATTCAGAGCCCTTTATTTATTATTTTATTCCTGCAGAATCCATGCTCTGAACAAAGCTGCACATTGTTCCATGCTCCGCTGACAAACAGAAACTGTTTCTCAAATTCCCACTGCTTTGTTTTCCTCCACTTCTGCTGAATCAGCTTTTAACTTCCATTAAAAAGCTTATTTATTAAAAAAAAAAAATCTAAAGTGAAATTTGTTTTCCTAATTCTGCCAACTGCCCTCCCGCAGCAGCTCCAGAGCTTTCTGTTGCCCCATCAAACCAGGATGCTGTTTGTGCCTATATCCCATAGTTTCTACCTAAGCAAATCTTGCACCCCACAGCAGAGTGATCCAAAGTACCAGAAGCCAACAGAAAATCCCCCAGTGCTGTTAGACTGCAGACATTCTCCATATCCAAAGCAATCAGGGCTGACCTATTGCATAACATGCCCCAAGCACATCCCTCCTCCTTACTGGACTCCCATTGACTTTTTAGAGTCCCCAGGGATAACACTGAAGCAATCACAGATAGGATACTTGGGCTGGTTGGCCAACCGCAGGAAGGGGCTCTGGTTATGACACAGAACAGCAAAGTACATCCAAGGCTGGTCATCAGCACTGACCCTTGAGGACAGCATTAAGGTCATGGCCTGGTCCAGACATACTGAGTGTCCTACCAATCCCTCAGAGAGCTGCTGGAAGCAGGCTTTGAGGTTCTTGTCTCTGTTCTTTAAAGGACGACCAAAGCCTACCCAGGTGTGCAGGATCCTCCCCACATTCTCCCAGCAGCACTCCTCTATCCCTGTTCTTACTGCACCTCCAGTCCACTGCTACAGGTGAAGATGTTCAGGCTTGGACGTGAGCAGCTGGACAAAGCGTGGGAGGTGGGAATGGGTGCCACCAGCAGTCCTGCCTGACTGATGGCAATTTAAGGGTGAAATCTGCGTAAAGATAAACATGCACGCTGACTGCCTCTCAAGGCTATGTTCTCTCTCAGCTGGAAGTCTGACACAACCAACACAGGGTAACTTTGCATAGCGTGGCCATAGTTACCCATGTGATAATCCTGGACATAGCTGCGTGCAAGCACAGGTTAGAATAAACAGAAAGACACAGACCATATGTGACATCAAGGACCAGCATTGTCCAAGGGTTAGAAAAGGACACATTATTTGGCAGCCACTGCCTTTTTCTGTTGTAGGATATTATCAGAGCTCCTACTTCATTAAATTCTGCAGGAGAAATAACCCCTGACATCAATTGACCAAGTGACAGCTCTGAATTCCCAGCTTCTACCTACAGTCTGGTCCAGTCAGCACATTATTTTCACCCCCAAGGAAACAAATCAGATAATCAGTGTTGAGGTCCCTTGAGAATCCTATAAAGATCCAGGGCAACTTCCAGGGCTACTGAAGTAAAACCAATGTGTTCCACTCATCCGAAGCTGGGTATTAGAAAAAAAAAAAAAAAAACCTTCTCCAAAAGGCAGTCAGGCACTGGCACAGGCTGCCTAGGGACATAGTATAGTCATCATCACTGGAGGTGTTCAAGAACCATGGAGATGTGGCACCTGGGGACATGGTCAGAGGGTATGGTGGGGTAGGTTGGGGTTGGGCTCAGGGATCTTGGAAGCCTTCTCTGACCTTTGCAATTCTGTGACTCTATGATCCTTGAACAGACCTGGGTAACAGTTGAGGAATGCACTTCCCAGGTGTCTCCAGTCTGGGAGCGTTCAAGTTGGGGTGCACAAAATCAAAGGGCCCACTTGATATCAGATAGCATGTCAAGCCAAAGAGGTGCCAGACTGCAACCAAGAGCCGTGTAATTTTCTACAGACCATCAGCATCTTCAGATCACCATCTGAATGTGGATGAGATTGCAAAAAAAGGGTGAGAAAGTGTAAGGAAAATTAGTTTCCTTTTTGACCCTGTTCACTTTCTTTCCATTTGCACAGAAATTCCAGTGATAACAAAAGGGCCTGGAAGAAGAACTTCTGCAGTAAGACCACAGCTGGAACCATGAATAAGAACAAAATCATATGTATTGTTACAGGCATCATGTTAGAGCACTTTCCTCAGCATCTGAAGTTGTTCAGGGCCCATCCCTTAATGAAGGACTTTGACTCTGCTTTGTATTCACTGTCTGCTGCTATTGCATCCCTTATTCTTCAAAGATCTGAAAAACAAACCTCAGGTGGTTACACTTCTTGCATAAAAGCCCTCTCCTAAGGCAGAGGAGGCCATGCCATATAGAAACCCTATCCCTCAGACCAGTTCTCCAGCATGTTTGTGAGCACTCCCACCAGAACTCGGTATTTTTATGGACCTTGTGTTTGATGCTTTCTCTTCAAGATACAAGAAACACAGGTTTTGTACAGGAGTTTCTACATACGCAGGATTTTTTGTCTCAGAGCACCCTAGTTTTTTTTCTACAGTAGTTGAAAAACCTTCACTGCTGAGAGCCTCATGTGGGAATACTTCCCACCAAACTGGGTTGGTATCCCATCATGGTGGGCTGGTAATTATGTTGGGCTGGTACATCCCACCATGTTGGATTGGCATGTCCCACCCTGTTGCCTTGGCACATCCCACCACATTACGTGATGTCCCACCACATTGGGTTGGCACACCCCACCACAGTGGGTTGATGTCCTGCCATGTTGTGTTGGTGTCCCACCCTATTGGACTGGCATGTCCCACCATGCTGGGCTGGCACAAACCAACATTTTGGGTTGGCTTGTCCAACTACACTGGTTTTGCACATCCCACCGTGTTGGACTGGCACTTCGCACCACACTGGGTTGGCGTTACACCACACTGGGTTGGCACATCCCACCATCCTGCTGGCAGCTGAGGATCTCTTGTAACAGAGCAGGAAAATCCAAGAAAGCATATACCAGGTGGCTGTAGACTTCTGGGTGAGAAGATGAAGGAGGCCAAGGCAAAGGCAAAGGCAAAAAAAAAAGACATTTGAATGCATGTGACTTAGAAAATGTGGAACAGTAAGCTGTGCATTCCCAATAAAAATAGAAGAAAGCCGAAGATTGGGAAAAGAAAGGAGAAGAGCAGTTTATTATGAATAGAACTAACTCCTCATGTGGCCACTGACCAAAAAATATTACTTCATTTAGTAATGTTTGACATGTTTTCCTCAAAAATTTGATTTTAAGAGCACTCTGTATAGACCTAATAACTACAGAGGCCGTACATTAATACGCTTACATGAGAGATCTTTGCTCATGGGCTACTGAAATAAAAAATCAAGATATCTTTTATGTGAAGCCAAATGGAAGAAGTTAATTGAGCAGAACTAATATGTATATTTTTAACGAAATGCCTCAAGGCTACGGTAGTATTTCATGACTTGTTTCGTAAAAGTTCATGTTGTTATATACTGACTACACAATATCTCTACTGAAATACCCTTAAAACTGTTTATCTAATGAATCAGAATTTATGTGGTGGACTTTTCAGATATGAAAGGTACCACTTCCCACTCGGATATGATTTTTTCCTCATTAAATAATTCCTAGTTGTATTTTATCTCTTAAGAAATGTGATAATTAGTTAGTGTTTTGTTTTGTTTTGTTTTGTTTTTCTCTCTACGTGTTTAAAGTTGTGAATGATTTGATATCTGCAGTCATGTTATTTTGGGTGTGATGATGAACTCATTTGATCCCATCTGGATCACGGGCAATTCTCTTTAATCTACTACAACCCAACTGTTGGAGAAAGCATATTTCAGGAAAGCAATCACACCGACTGAGCTCCATAAAGAAATAAAGCATCCATTACATCCTGGGGTTCTCTGTGCCAAGAGTCAAACACCTGATGACTTCCAATTTGCTGTAGCCAACTCAGCAACTACTGGTAAGTGTGTGTCCCCTAGATGATAATTATCTTTATTAATTAGGGCTTTTTCCTGTGATAACAGTCAAATGACTCTTGAACACAGTGAAATCACCACATAATTAATCCTCTTATTGAACCAATTAAAAATCAGGCTTCTCAAACACAGCATGGTAAAGCTTTTCCCTAACAATTTTCATTGTCTCAGCCCAACCCAACTCCTGTTTACAGTTTCATGCACTGCGCCTAAACTATCAGTGTCCCATGAAGTATCAGGTATAGCCATCACAATACACAGCGGTAATATTGATTATTCCCGGTAACTTTTCCACACTTTCTACAGTGATGTCTGTGTCTTTTGCCTTCAGGCAGAAATAAATAACTAAAAATCACAGTGAACTATTTATCTCTTAAGGCAGTGAAGATCTGGGTCTGACTGAAGTGTCGGATGCGAGGACTCATTAGCTGGCCTCAGGTTGGATATTAGGAAAAGTTTTCCTCCCAAAGAGCAGTGATGCAGTGACACAGCTGCCTGGGGAAGTGGTGGAGTCACTGTCCCTGAAGGTGTTCAAGAACTGCGGAGATGTGGTACTTGGGGACATGGTCAGCAGGCATGGCAGGATGGGTTGGGTTTGGGCTGGGAATCTTGGAAGTCTTCTCCAATCAGTGGTTCTAAGAGCTTCTGGTGTTTTTAATCCAGCCTCCTCCAAATCATCCCATCACAGTCCTGTCTTAATGGACATGGGGAACAGCACCAAAATCTTTATCAGTTTCCACACAGCACAAAGGGACCTTTCCAAAGTCAAAGCATCTTACTTCAATATATTGCTCTTATCAACTAAAGCCACTATTTCCATAAAGAATAAAATTGTTTTAGCAAAGATCTGTCCCTTGGCAGCAGGGAGCTCATATAAGAGTGCTGACACCGTAATGTGTCAAACCATCCTTGAATTGGCTCACTGATTAATTCCTAAACCACCGCCTCTCTCTGGGTATGTATATTCTAGCCCAGCCAAGCTGGGATTTCAGGACTACTCCATGCAAAGCACCTCCCAGCACCTCCTCCTTATGTGCTTGTTCCCAAACACCTGAAATCTTCAGCAGATAGAACTCCAAAACTCTTGCTGTCCCAGATCATGACCACGCTTGCTGAAGCATCACAAGAAAACCATATTTTTCTGTTTCCTTGGCCACCCTGCACACTGCTGTTGGCTGATAACTTGTCTGCAGGCATGACTAGCAGTCCTCAACTCAAGCAGCAAAGTGGTCGGCACTGAAATAAGGCAGTGAATGGGCGAGTACCCAAGTACGCAGAGCCTGGCTCTGCAATACAGTGTTTTTCTTCACCAAGCTGAAGGATTACCACCCAGTTCTCTCTCACCTGGAAACACCTTACAAAAATATTCTGCTCTGAAGGAGTACCTTTAATCTTAGCTGAAGTGTTTACAGACCATGGATCTAACTCCACGTCCAGCTGCATCTGTGCAGCCTGTGATGGCTGGGAGAGAGATGAATTAACAGAGAGCAAAATAATCACTACAGTGTGTGCAACAGCAAAATAAGAATTAACTCCATATGAAGCCCATTTGTCTATGGTATGGGCTATTCATTTCGTCTGTTTTTCTTTATTCCTGGATATTCCTGCTGCTCATTGTTTAGAGATAAAAAAGGAAAGGCTGTTGATTACCTTGCATCATAAAGCAGAATTTGTTCCAGGAGCCCCAGCTGGTGTGGGAAAGGTGGTAGAGCTTCACCTCAAAATTGATCAAAATCCATTTTGCCAGGTGCTGTGCAGGTAGACGCTGAATAGTGGGCTTCCCTGGATTCACATTGCACAAAACAACGTTACAAAGTATAGGAAGGGAAATAAAGGCATAGAAAAAAAAAAAAAAAAAAGAGGGGAAATCAGCCAAACCCCATCAATAGCTCCTGCTAATAAATTATGCAGACACAAATTTTATCACCTCCCTCCTATGTCCTCCAGTCCCAAGAGCTCAAGGTTTGTCAGTGTTCTCTTTAAGAGGATGAAGATCCCCATTAACACTAAAATAACACACTACAGCCTTGAAACACTTAAAGCCTTTTAGAAAAAAATGTAGGAAAGCTCCTTCGAGGATGAAGAATGGGGTCAGCCAATGATCAGTTCAGTGCCCTGATGACATGTGGAGCCATGGATAGAGGAAGGTTGTGCATCATGCACGTCTTCCTCATAGGATTGAATCATTAAATCATTACAGTTGTGAAAGATCACTAAGACCATCAAGTCCATCGTCACCATCCCCACTAGCCATGTCCCTCAGTGCCACATCCACCCTTTTCATGGTACTCTGCCAACAGTCATTCACTGGTGAACACCAGGAGGAAATTGTTTGCCAGTTTTCCCAAAGCTCTTCACAGTTTTGGATGAAAGGCAGAAGTTGGGCAAGCTCAGGGATTCTTGTCTTAGAAGTCTGACACCTTCCCAGACCCAACTGTTTTCTCAGTCTAGACCTACCAAGCAGCTTCTTTTCTGAGACAACCACCGCAGGATTTGCTGAAGCTTCCAGCACCATTTTCTCATGACAAGGATTGTGCTGGTGCAGAGCACTGGAACGAGATCAACCCACGCTCATGGCATATGGTGGGCGATGACACAGACCTCCCCTCCTCTCACTGCTGCCATGATCCCAGGTCCTTCGGCTGCTCCCAGCCTAGCAAATTTCAAGGCAGCCCATACAGAGGTACTGTTTGTCTGAAGGGCTCAGCCAAAACGCTGCCAGGTGGAACCCAGCCAAGATGCAGCAGACCGTGACGGACAGACCCACACCATTTAGACAGCAAGTTACTGGAGGGAGAAATCCAGCAAGAAGAGCAAAACACACACACACACACACACACACACCAGCACTCACACATGGGCCCATTTCAGCATGAGGTCAAAGTCTAATTAGGTACTTTATTACTCGTTTAAGTCTTGTCTGGCTTTCAGGGCTGGAAGAATGGCAGTGTGTGCACGTGAAGCTGTGAACCTCAGGGATGAACTGCAATTTGCATTTGAAGCGAGCCCCTGATCCCATTCCCAGGGAATTTACTTGATGCATGGCTTAGCAGGAGGGGCAGCTCAGTGTTGTTTACCACCATACTTGGCACACACTGACAGCTCTGAGGACACCAGCCCCACAGCCACCTCTCATTTCAAGAGCATGGCTGCAGGTTTGCATGGGAGTGTTAGCTCTAAATTGAAGGACTTCCCACCTCCTGAGCCTGGTCCTCTCTACACCTGACACACCGAAGAGCTGGGTGTCTGCTGGGTAGAAGTGACAAGGTGGCTTTCATTAATTATCAATTAATCATGATAAGACAAGAGGAAATGGCCTCGTGTTGCACCAAGAGAGGGTCAGGCTAGAAGTTAGGAACAATTGCTTCTCCTGAAGAGTGGTGATGCAGTGGCACAGACTGCACAGGGAGATGGCCAAAGTGGGGAGGATTATGAAACAGAGCCATCTCAAGTAGTCCCAATGAGACATAGTGCAAAGTTTCCCCGGAGTGTGGGGTCGATCAAGGACAACAGCAAGCCCTGGATGTGGACAACATGCATGAAAACCTCAACAACAACAGAATGTAGCAAGGCAGTGAGTCAAAGGGTTTCAACATAAAGCATTACCATGGTCCTAAATATAGTTACATTGACTCGGATACATCGGTGCATCACTCTGATGGAAAGAAGTCAAGCACTGAGCTGAGAAGGTTGGTTCGAGAGGTGCGACAGTCAGTACACAGAGATATAAAACATTTATTTCAGATGACAAATGACTGAAATAACAGATTGGTGCTGGGGATAAGAGTTGTTGGTTCATCAGATGCACAGGCACATGGTAAATTTAACACTGATGTCAAATTCAGCTGCAAAAAGTTATTCAGACAACAAAATAAGGCTCTGGGTCTTGAAAGGAATGTAAAGTTGCCAAGGGTTGCACGAAACTGGACTGAAGAATCAAACCTCTATGTGCCTCTCCTTAGAGATCTGAATGAGAAACTCAAAATTGGACTTTTGAAAATCTGCTCCAATATGCAGTATTTGAGCAGAGAGTGCAGAGGCTGCTGCTTTGTCACAGGAGGAAGGTCTTTTCCACCCAAATGTGGAACCATACGCAACTAACACTGTCAGAAACCCGATGAGTGCCGTCCTGGAGCCTGGCCAGCAGCACACTGATGCACAGAGACCACTCTCTCGAGTTTTACAATAAATAAATAAAAGCTGTGCCAGCAGACTTCTAGTGTAGAAGCACAGAATTCCCATATCCAGCTGTGTCTCTGAAGCCCACTGCATTAGCTGGGACAGCACACTAGGAGCCCATAACCCTTCAGGAGCTCAGAGCCTGGCAAAATCAGTGCTCTTTT
Source organism: Oreortyx pictus (assembly GCA_036925125.1). NCBI lineage: Eukaryota > Metazoa > Chordata > Aves > Galliformes > Odontophoridae > Oreortyx > Oreortyx pictus. The sequence continues at coordinate 18,974,055 of JAUPFR010000004.1, forward strand.
CAGATGGCAGAGCTCCCAGCTCTGCAACTGGTGCATCCTAAAAGAAGCAACCTACATTTGTCCAGCTGCAGTCTGAGCCTTTCCTAAACATATCCCCGTGGTATATCTTCAGCTTTTGTAACACCATGCCTGAGTGCTTAGAAATGCACCCCAGAAATCCAGAATGCTCCAAACATCATGAACTTGCAGAACTAGGCAAGAGAACAGCCTCACTCCCTGTGTTACTGTATTCTCTGGTTTTGCTCAGAATGAATTCATACTACAAAATATGGTCTCAGTAGAAGTTCACAGGTTTAGTAAACACCGGTTGTCATTCCTCTGTCTATTAATGTGATTGTTATCCAGTTCTGGCAATACATGGTAGTAGGGGCTGGGGAGATAAAGGGAAACCATCTAATTGTTGAACATCAGAAAAGGGGGAGAAAATATTGAGCAAGAGTGAGGGGGAGGGAAATAAAGTCTCAATAATTGTGTGAGAGGAAGAAGAAAAATAACATGGACTGCTAAATGACTTTTGGATAGAACTGCTAAGGGAAGATCCTTGCTGAGTGAAATCAGCAGCTGGCAGATGTGGGTTTCTTCCTACTGCTGTGCCTAGAGGCATGTCTCCACCTCTTTGGCACTCCCGGTCTATCTGTCGACTTTTTCCTCAACTCAGACTACACACTGTTGGGACAGATTTTTGTTGCATGCAGGACTCTGAAGATCATGTCTTCTTACAAGTGGTCATAATCATAGATGCAACTCAACCTCAACAAAGTGAGTCCTGGCAGTGCAGAAACAGTCAAGTGACCCATCCAATTTTGCCAAATATTTAACTTGTTTAAAGCATACACACGAAGAACACAAACAGGAACACTAATGCCTGTTCGTGGGAAACCTATGGACACTTTCTGTAGCAAAACAACTGTCAGCCCTTTTCTACCTGGCCTCCCTCAGATGGTCTTCCAGATGCCTCTTCCTGATGGGCACACACCTTCTCCATGTGTTTCTGGACTGCTGCTTCTGCTTTGCCTTGCTTGGCTGCCTCTACAGAATCCTCTAGGGATTGCACAGACTATCAGGCAGATTTAAATAGTCCCCATGAATACTTAATTGTTGAGTCGCATCTGCGTTTATGTCATGATGGCCTTCCCTGCTAGGATCTTATTATTTGGCTGTGGAGTTCATGTATATGTTTTACTCCCTGTACTTCAGCTCCCAATGGAGAATCTCTGTCGAAACCTTGAAAAGCTCTCGGAAAGTTTAAAATTAGATCGGGTCTCCCTGGGTGGCTCTTCCACAGGGGATCAAATCCAAATATGAGCTGAACTGCAAACAGTCTGGAGGCTGCTCTGGAGGGCTCCACGGAGTCAGCCTTGTTCCAAGGTCCCAAGTGTAGCTCCCATAACTGGGTTAAGATTTGGATCAAAGAACAGAAGAGATAGAGAATCACTTCTGGCTGCTAATCCCCTGTATCTCCAACAATAGCTCCAATTTCATGCTGACAGAAACATAGTCATCATTTGTTGGATTTAATCACTCCAAGTTCTAAAACTCTGAAAAATAGCTCTTCAACTTCCAGTCTCTAACACAGCAGAACAGGTATGGGTGGGTTTGTCTGCTAATCTTCAGAAGAACACAATAGCTCAACCTAAGCCGGAAGGTTTTCATCACAGTAGCTGATAGTTTCACTGAGTGGAACAGTAAAGTCAATAGTGGTGTGATGGATGAGTTTGTCCATTCATTGTACATAGGCCTGTCCCTAACCATAATCAGACTTTTTAAACACTCTGTAACATCGTGCCAAATCTTAATTTCTAAATCACTTCTTCAAAGAGAAAGGCTGTGCCTTCCCACATCTGTGCAGCACCGAGTGCATTTAACCTCTAATTCTGACAAGGCCTCCAGAGAAGCAGTCCCAGAAATGAGCAATCATGATGTAAAAGTACAGCAGTTTTCTCATTCAAGAAAAGTCATTAACATAGTAGTCAGATTGGAAATGACTCAGTCCTTTCCTTTTCCTTTCTCAGTACTGAAATTCAGACATAGTATGGACATTCACTGTCCATTTGTCTAGAATAAAGGCCTCATTATGAGAGGAGAGCTCAGCTGAGTTATTTCAGCTGAAGACGGAATTTGGCACAACACTTCATAGAGTCCATGGGGCTGGAACATCTCATGAGCAGATGCAATGGGATCACAGCTGCTCCCTGCATCAGTTAGCCTCCTGCTTACTCACTCTGCAAAACATACCTGGAAAATTATTCACATTCCCTTCTGCACCACAGAGATTTGTTGGGAGGCTGCACACACCTACACGTGGCAGCTCTCCATCACCATTACACTCTATGATTGAGAACAGATTACCCATATATTTTCTCAATTAATAACACCAACACTTGAAGGGTGAAAGGATTGGGTAAGGAATGACTCCAAACTCCTCTCTCAATTCCTAAGAAGTTACCAGTATTCAAAGGAAATCCTTTATTCCTAGGACACGTCTACCATGATGAGACAGCACAAATGCTGATCCCCTGCTTCAACAAGAGCACTGGATACTATGAGGATAGGGAATTTAGGAAAGTGACAAGATCTTTGCCCTTCCTATACCTCTGTTACATCTCAGGAGGTAGAAAAGATATTCTTGTCTCTAAGTTGCTAATCCTTCAATGCACTGAGCTTCTTCTGCCTGTCAACTGCCAGATGGACACCAGAAATAATATAACCAGTCCATCAGTCTCCCTTCCATAACTACATTATATTCCACAAGTTGCCATGGCTGAGCTATTCCTCCCTCAACCCATACAGCCAGTTGGAAGGCTCTAACTGATCTCTTTTTCAGGGAGGACATAAGGAGCAATCTCTTCTCCAGTGCTGGGTTGTACTCTGGCCATGTTTCTCAAGGTTTTCTTTTGCCTATAGTCAAGACACCCAGAAACCCGTTTGTTTATTTAATGAAAGCTGAGTTCCTTATAAGCATGAGAAATCAAACTTTAGAGAAGTATCACAGAAAATTGTATGACTTGTGAAAGAAACCCATGAGTTTACAACACTACAACTATATATGGGTCTTGTGGGAGTTTAAAAAAAATAACTTCAGAAAATGCATGAAGGAAGAAATATTGAGCTGGAGAGCCAGCTTCAAATCCAGAATGAAGCCAAACAGTTGTGCAGCCATATTCCTAAATCCCATAATCTTTGACTTTCACCTTTGTCCCATAAAAATCCTGAGGAACTTCATAAGCAGTGGTCCCCATGGGTCAGTACTGGGGCAGCCCTGTTTAACATCTTCACTGATTATAAGAAGGAGGGGATTGAGTGCATCCTCAGGAAGTCTGCAGATGACACCAAGTTGGGAGGAAGCGCTGATCTGCCTGAGGGTAGGAAGGTCCTACAGAGCGATATGGCCAGGCTGATTGATGGGCCGAGGCCAACAGGAGGAGCTTCGCCAAAACCAAGTGTCATGTCCTGCACTTTGGCCACAACAACTCCATGTATTGCTACAGGCTTGGGGCAAAGCAGCTGGAAAGCTGTGTGGAGAAGTAGTCAACATGAATTCATCAAGGGGAAATCATGCTTGACCAACCCGGTAGCCTTCTATGATGTCATCACTGTCTGGGTAGATGGGAGGACAGCAGTAGTTGCTGTGTACCTTGACTTCAGCAAGGCATTTGACACCATCTTCCAGAGCATGCTTGTTATGAAACTTAGGACGTGTGGTAGTAGTCCACCTCACTGGACTGAGAACTAGTGACTGGCAGAGCTCAGAGGGCTGTGATCAGTGGCACAGTCCGCTTGGAGGCTGTCAATAGCACTGTTCCCCAGGGGTCAGTAGTGGGTCTGGCCTTGTTCAGCGTCTTCACCAGTGACTTGAATGAAGTGATAGAGCCCACTCTCAGCAAATCTGCTGATGTTACAAAGCTGGGTGGAGTGGCTGGCATACCAGAAGTCCACGCTGCCACTTAACAGGACCTGGACAGACTGGAGAGCTGGGTAGGGAAAAACATGAGGAGGTTTAACAACAGCAAGTGCTGACTCCTGCATCTGGGGAGGAATAACTGTGTGCACAGGTACAGGTTGGGGGATGAGCTGTTGGAGAGGAGCTCTGTGGATAAGGACCTGTGGGTCCTGGTGGACAATAGGTTGGCCATGAGCAGTGTGCCCTGGTGGCCAAGAAGGGTGCATTAATAAGAGCACTGCCAGAAGGTTGAGGGAGGTCATCCTCTCCCTCTACTCTGCCCTTATGAGGCCACATCTGTAGAAGCATGTTCAGTTATGTGATCCTCAGTTCAAAAAAGTCAGGGATCTCCTGGAATAAGTCCAGTGGAGGGCCCCAGAAATTATTAAGGAGCTATATGTCCCGTATGAGGAAGGCTGATTGACCTGGGTTTGTTCAGCCTTGGGGAAGAGGACTGAGAGGGGATCTGATTAGTATTTATAAATGTCTAAAGGGAGGTGGGAAGCGAATGGATGAGGCCAGGCTCTTCTTGGTAGTGTATAGCGATAGGACAAGTGGTAATGGCCTAAAAATTGAACACAAGAAGTTCCATACTACCATATGGAAGAGCTCCTTTATGGCAAGGATGACAGAGCACTGGAACAGGATGCCCAGAGAGGTTGTGGATTCTCCTTCCGTGGAGATATTCAAGACCCAGCTGGAACCAGACTAGGTGTTCAAGGAAAGAGTAGAAGCAGTACTCTGGGACATAGTTTAATGAGCAGTATTGGAGGTACGTGGATGGTTGGATTACGCGATCTTTTCCAAATGTAATGATTCTATGAAGTAAAAGCAATAGCTGAGCACTGAATCACAGTACCTGAGATCTTCATAGCCAACCAACTCCTGAAGTTCGATGTTTTCTCTGCACGTACCGGGTGACCAGGCATGCTTAAATTGAGAATACAAATAGGTAACTTGAGAACTTGAGAATATAAAAGGGCTGATACCTACTGAACCCTTGCAATAGTATTAGTTATCTACTCGAAACCTCAGCTTTCTGCAAATTTGAGGGATGTGTGGCATGGCTCGAGTCTTAGATGTCTTCAGTGCCATTGGAAGTTCCAGTAGACCAAACGCCCAGATTCAGAAATTCAGATTCATCCCTTGCTTTTTTTTTTTTTTAATAAATAAATTTATAAAATTAAAATTACAATTAAATAATACATTTAATAATTAATTCTAAAGCAAAATATCTCCATATCTCTTTTGTCTAATAAATTCTCAGCACTTGTCCTCACCAGCACGCCACAGCTTAGCACTGAGAAGCCTTCTGCCTCTCATTCTTTCAGTGTTCTGCTTACTCCATTTATTTATAATTTCTCATCATGACTTTAATAGCCTTATTTTGGCATCCAGAAGGAACAGTAAGATGTGCAAGATGTGATGCAAGTCAACACACGGTCCTGGTGTTTCACATGCACTACACAGCTATTTCATAACCTTGCCCCTTTTTCCTCCACAAAATCAACTTTGCATAGTTATTTATCTCCAAGAAAAGAAATGTCAAACACCAAGGAACAAAGTAACCCTACTTCTGGCTGTGTCTTGTTTGTCCATAGTGGCATGGGTCAGCAAGCAGTAAACACTCAAAGAATTTAAGGATCCCCACCACAGAGATCCATAAAATTTAGGGACCCCCACCACAGAGCCCCATAGGATTTGGGGGATGGGGTTGCACAACAACGCCCCAAAGGACTTAGGGGAACCCCAAAATGAGGGTGGGGGTCCCCTTCTCTATTAATAAAGGGATTCGGATGCCCCCTCTGCTATTAATGAGAGATTCTCAGTGCCACCCCCTCTTTCCTCCCTCCTTCATATACAGAATCACCTCCATTATTATTGGGGGGGAGTTTCCAGTGCCCTCTCCCCTATTATTGGAGATCCCTCCACCCCACCCCAACCCTCCCCTCCCCCCTCATACAAGGGGTTCTCAGTGCCCTTTCCCTATATACAGGCTTGCTGTTATCTATCACCCACCCCCCTCATTAATTGTGGTGCCCCCTCCCCCCCGCCAAGTATCCCATCCCAAACCAATTGAAGGGGTCCCGGTGCCCTCATCACTACGTATGGGGGTTCCCCGTGCCACCCCCTATATGTGGGGTCCCTACCCTATTAATGGGAGTCTCAGTGCCCCCTCCCCTATTTAAGGGGATCCTGGTCCCCCCTATATATGGCAGTTCTGATGCCCCCTCCTTTATTAACAGAAGGAACCCACTGCCCACTCCACTATTGCTGCATCCCCATCCCCTATCACCAAAAGGGGGGTGGAGGAGGAGGGGTGGGGTTGCCCCAGAGCCCCCTCCCCACACATACAAAATGATTTCATGCCTTTTGCCAAACCTCATGACTGACGTAAACAGCTCCAGACCTTCTGAAGCCAGGCACGCAGCAACTGCTCATGCTGAGTTCTCCCCGTCTCAATCCCTATGGTCTTCCCTACAGCCCCAAAGCCTCAGCCTGAACTTTCCACATCTGCTGTACACCTGGGGATGGCTGAAATCTTCTGTCAGGTTGAAGCTTTCTGTTCAGACATTCAAAATGAAGGTGGCCTAGCTTGGCTTAGAAAAATGCATCTCCAACTGAGATAGACTCTGGCTTTAGGGAAGTGTTGGAAGATATCTGGCTGCACATAGGGTTTTATGGCTGTCAGCAGACCAAAGGAAGCAGAGAACTGCCTTAAAAGAAAATTAGGTGTAGTAACTATTCCCAGGAATAAAGACTGCACACAGTTGGTACCTACATGTTAGTAGAAGGCACGTGTGCAGAAACTGAGGTACAACTGCATGTTTTTGGGCAGTATCAAGGAGATCATTACAGACACCACTTTGACGACCAAACTGCCTCTTCTGCAAACCAAGCAAAGAAAGGCAGCAAATAGAAGTATTGGGCTGAAGCTTCAAAGCCAGCATTAGAACAATTGAATCATGAAGGCTGGAAAAGACCTCCAAGGTCATCAAGCCCAGCCCTAACCCACCCCCACCATGCCCACTGACCGTGCCCCCAAAGGCCACATCTCCACGGCTCCTGTACACCTCCAGGGATGTGGATTTCTCCTCTCTGTACCACTCTTTGGAGAAGAAATTGCTCCTAATACCCAACTTGAAAGGAAAGACCTTTTACTCTGAGCATGTTATGAAACTGAGAATAATCATAGATGGATGCAGAGGTGTCAACAGGCTATAACAGCAGTAGAAACTTGCAGGGCAGCACTGCTCATCTCTGGATCAAGCACCTTGTGGTGCTCCCTGCAGACTCCAGGAGTTCACATTTGCAGCAACAGCACGAAAAGGATGGGGCTTCGCCTAGCACTTATTGATCAGGGATCCAGAAAAGGAAATGTATGCAGGTGTGGCCATGCCTGGTGATGTGTTTCCATGAAATCCCAGGGAGACAGCACAACGGCAGCTGCTTGCTGCTCCCTGACACCAACCACCGCCCTGCTGCCAGCAGCTGCTGTCTCTCCCCATGCAGACAGAGATCCTACAGAAAATTGCCGAGGCAGAGGCTGAGAAAGGCCTGTTCAGAGGGAGCACACTCCCTGATGCAGGCTGGAGCAGCGATGCAAAGCTGGGAAGCAGAAACAATGCATTATGTTAATTGCTCTCTCGCCTAATGGAGAGCGGAGCTGGGCCCCCAGGGGCAGTGACAAGGCAGAAAGTTTTATTTCCAAAATAACACTCCCTTTAGCTCCCAGAGGCAGCTGGAATAGAAAGCAGTGCAACCACTACCTGAATATTCCCAGTGCAATCTAACCCAGCCTTGGGTCCGCCATCCTGTCAAGGAGCCCAGCTCAGCCACAGTTGCTGATTAATGAGCTGGTATCTCTCACCAGGCTGTTTTGTCTAAACATGGACCCTTTGTTTTGGGGAAATAAAAACAATCCTGCCTATTTCAAATGACTTTCAGTGGGATTTCACACCCAGGGATGATTCTGTAGCACTCAGCAAGCAAGAATTCCTTCCTTCTGAATTCTGGAGAACCACCTTTTTGTTTCTCTTGCTGCTGAGTGCAGCATCACTGCACTGGGAGGAGATGGGTATTAGTAGTCTAGGAGAGGTTTTAATAGGAGTAAATATTCCTTTTTAGAAGAAAAGAGCCTTTGTAGGAAAATAAATTCACTGAGCTTAAAGAATCAAATGAAGGAAGGGAAAAAGAAATGGCCTTGGAGTGCTGCAGGGTGTCTGTGACCCCTCCCTGCCCTCAGAAGCAAAGCTCTGCTTGCCTGCTCCTACCAGAGAGGTGGTGCACCCGTGGGCTCTGCACCCAGGACTCACAGCTCTGTGTACTGCCAAGTCCTGGTAATGGGATGGTTCCCCCCTCCACAGGAACTGAGAAGCAAGAGACAGAGAAATTGTACCTACAGACGTAGTCCAGGGAGCTGTGTCCTCAGCTGGACACAGCCTAGTCACACAGGGAACCAGAGCTTCAATTCCCACCTGGATCCCATATCCTGCTTTGCCATGCATGTGCCATTTGGGGCTTGCAGGCCGATGAACCCAGCAAAGCTGCCCGTTGGATATCACACCACCACCGTGTACAACCATTCTTAGAATCATCAAATCATTAAAGATAGAGAAGACCTCTTAGATCATCAAGTCTTATCTCACTATATCAAGACAACATCAGAAGAAAATAGATGCCAGGCTGGGAATATTTTGCAGATGGCAACACAAACCGACTAAATCCATAGAAAGCTCTTGGCAGCAGTTGTGAGCCTACCCGCCCGCTCCATCCGTGACATTACCTAACTGTGGGTTAGACTGAATGCACCACAGTCTGCAATAAAAGATTTCAAAAGTCCCCCAGAACACCCTCCCACCACCCAACCCATCTCCTTTGTATTTTTGATGGAGTGGTATTTGGCAGTCAGAGGGGGCCCACCCTGAAATATGCTTTAATAATGCACGGGAAGCCAGCTCTTCATGTCACACAAGCTAAGCTTGAAAGCAATTCTTGGGCTCTCCATGAAATCTGCTTGATCCTTGTGCTGAAACACAGCTATTACCAGATGATACAGAGCACCTGTCTAGCAGGGGTTCAGGGCAGGAAAATCCCCAGTTCCAGCCAAAGCAGCCGAAGGAACTTCTGCACTGTTTGACTGAATTACTCAGCTTGCCACGTGGGATAGATCATGGCCAAAGGTCGTGCCTCAACAAAAAAGGTCTTCCATCATGAAAGTGTCCAAGCAGCTTCCTGAGGGGTGCTGAGCCAGGACCAGGTGTCCCACGCATGACTGCCTTACTCCATGTCTGCAGAGTTTAACTATGATGTCTGGAAGAGAGAATCTTGAAATCATGAAGTTTGGAGAAGACCTCCAAAGTCACAAAACCCAATCCCATCCCACCCCCACTGTGCCCACTGGCCATGCCCCCTTGTGCCACATCTCCATGGTTCTTGACCACCTCCAGGGACAGGGACTGCACCACCTCCCTGGGCAGGCTGTGACAGTGCACCACTGCTCTTTGGAGAATAAACTGCTCCTAACATCCAACCTGAACCTCTCCTGGAAAAACTTAAGGCCATCATTTCTTGTCCTATCACTATGACACCCCCTGGTCCTTCTTGACCACACAGCCTTCCAGCCACTCTGCCCCAAGCCTGTAGCATTGCATGGGGCTGTTGTGCGCAAAGTGCAGGACCTGGCACTTGATCATGTTGAATTTCATCCCATTGGTCTCAGCCCATTAATCCAACCTGTCCAGATCGCTCTGCAGGGCCTTCTTAACCCCAGGCAGATCAACATTTCCTCCCAGCTTGGTGAGAGTGTACTCAAATACCTCCTCCAAATCATCAATAAAGGTATTAAGCAGGACAGGCCCCAGTGTCAACCCCAGGGGAACACCACTCATGACCAGTTGCCAGCTGGATGTAACTCCATTCACCAATCATGATTACAGAAAGATTTCAAAATATGCAATATTCACAGAGTCTAACTAAGCTGACCTCTCCCCTTCCTGTCCTCCCAGCGTGACACAGCCTGCTGTTACTCATGGGCTCCAATTGCTCCAGGTCTGACCCCATCCATCACCTGTGGGATCACTCAGAGAAGGACAGGAACAAGCAGACAGAAATATGCTTTGGACCAGAGAAAAGGCTGAAATCTGAGCCCTGAAAGCATCTGGGTGGGAATTGCTACAATTCCCATCCAGATGCAGGGGGACCCACATCCACACAACGTGCTCAGGTGCAGCCACAGCCCAGAAGAATGAGGTGTGCCCACAGACAGAGACAGAGCCACTGCAGTGACAGCTGAGCCTCCAGCACAGCTCCTGCAAAGGACAGAGTTTAGGCAGCCCATCTGCATGGCCTTGACTGTCTGGCTTTTGTCTCTGTGCTGCTACACATGCAGTGCCCAGATTCAAACAAACCAAACAGAAGGACGGCTTGCAGGTCACAAGCATTCAAAGGGAATGAGTCAGCCCCTCTGAAACATCCCAAAATTAGAAAACAGTTCAGTGGTGACGTCTGAGTGCCCGGGGCATGGTTGCTTCATGTTTTGCAGAATTCCCTGTGATAGTGAGGAAGAGTCATTGCTTTAGACAGAACCCTGGAATCCTGACACCACCAGTGTAATCCAGTGTACTCTGGGAAACAACCCCTGGGATGATACCACCAGACCGGGTGACGCAGCTGTGACACGGCTCTGAGCCCCTGGGCAGGACATAGGATGGGGACGCTGCTGTGGCCCAACACACTGCAGCAGAAATGAATGTTCCACAGGCAGCCAGGTCGGAGCCACCTCATTTCCGTCTACTGGAAGTCTGACATCTGAGGCTCAGTCAGAGTATTCCTGCTGCCAGTGGAGATAAGCAGGCAGCACTTGAGATGGTTTAATTTCTGCTTATCACTTTTCTGACTGCATCTCTCGTCTGTACAGAGCTTTTCCGTGGCCAGCCACAAAGCCACTCTGCTTCCAGCTGCAACTTCTCTGAGCAGTCATCCTTATTTATATTAGTGTTCACATTTTTCATAGCCTGCTTTCATTTTCCAGTCAGTGTTCACAGAGGCTGGGAAGAATTTAATCTTTTCAGAGCATTCATTCCCAGGGTGTTCCTGAAACAGATTTCAGTTCTCATCCAAGTCAAAGTGCTGTTGTATCTTTGAGCATCATGTAACCATGTGTTGGGAGATGAAGGACACCCACTGCACATGTCTCGTCCTCTCTGATCCTGGTGCCAGACAAGGATCACACCTGTACCTGTGGTATTTTGATTAAAAACCAAAACAATCAAACCCAAAGCGCTGGAGGACCCAGGAGAAGAACCACACCTTCACCTCGTAGCGAAATCCTAACTTACTGGAGAGCACAATGGCCCCAGCATTCCATGGAGGTATTCAGGAACCAAGGAGATGTGGCACTTCGGGATGTGGCCAGTGGGTACAGTGGGCTGGGCTGGGCTTGGGTTTTGGAAGTCTTGGAGGTCATCTGCAACCTTTGTGATACTAAGATTCTCTCTTCCAAACACCATAATTAGGCTCTGCAGCTGTGGAGTAAGGCAGTTACGCATGGGACACCGTGCGTGGGATCTTGGAGGTCTTTTCCAACCTTTGCGATTCTGTGATTCAATGCACAAGAGCATCCCCAGCTGCACACCTGGCAGTTTGGTTTTGATTGTGGCTTTTCTTTTGCTTTAAATAAAATGTGGACATCAAGTTGGGATTTTTCTGCATCTCCAGCAGGAAATGTCTGCAGCCTGACAGCTGAGAAGCTGCAGGCCTGACACACTTCCAGTTTTTATCAGCGCTGGTCCCAATAACATCAGTGTCCTGCTGTCTGTGTACTGCAGCTTATACCTAAGAGAAGCCAAAATAATGCAAACTGCTGCCAGACAGTTGGCAGACAAAGCCAGCCCATAACGCTTTCCTTGACACTCCTGTAGCTGTGCAGTTTTTTGCTTGAAGTTGCATTCTGGAAGGAGAGAGAACCCCACAGAAGCCCACCGCTCTGGAGAGCTAGGTGGAGTTTCTAAACCTGCAGTCAATTTTCTGTTGTTGTTCTTCTGTTTCCCTGAACTTGTCTTTCTGTGAAACAAAACCACATTCTCTTTCCCACTTCTCAGGTGTTCCTGTTGTCGTTTACTGGCAGTGACAAACAGCAACCTTTTACATTTCAGTTTCTTAGAAAATCTGAAAATACCCAGAGCTTCTGCTTAGCAACGTGCAGGAGCTTGGCTTCTGTGCAGCAGAAAAGTGCCACTTAATGACTATAGAATTGCAGAACCATTAAGGCTGGAAAAGACTCCTAAGAACCCCAAGCCCAACCCACCCCACTGTGCCCACTGACCACGTCCCCTTGTGCCACATCTCCATGGTTCTTGAACACCTTCAGGGATGGGGACTCCACCACTCCCTGGGCAGCCTATGCCACTGCATCACTGCTCTTTGGAGAATAAATTTTTCCTAATAAGCAACCCGAACCTCCCCTGACACAACTGGAGTCCATCAGTTTTTGTCCTACTTACTGAGCATCTGACACAGGTGGACATTTAAATCCAGTTAATCCTTTCAACAAAAAGAAGGAAGTCAGGAGCAGAGAAAGCACAGAACATGGCAGCATTGAAATGTTTGATGACCCCCTGTGGGAAAATTATGTGAACGTGTATGCTTCCGATTTCTGCTGCTGCCTTCCTCCATCAACATAGAATAATTTCAAGCCGCAGGTGCTCAGGGCAGGACCTGAGCACAAGATCCCTCATAGAATGGTTTGAGCTGGAAGGAACCCTTAAAGACCACCTGGTCCCACTGCCCTGAGCAAAGACACCCATAGCTCCATCAGGGTGCTCAGAGCCCATCCTGTCTGACCTTGGGTGACTCCAGGAAGACACTCCCACCTCATCATCTTGTGGTAGCTCAAGTGGATGAAGATAGCAACAACATGTCTATTCCTGGCCAAAATATTTATGGATATAAACATTGATTGAGGCACTTTCATGAAAGAGAAGACAGTGTTTACTGTTGCTGAGCAGTAGAACATAAAAATGAAAGTATTTCCAAGTGCATTCCACTGAATATTGCTCCAGGAAATGGCACTGGTCCTTCACACAGCCTTTACAGCCCAAACAGCAGCAGCTTTTCTCGCCTGGCGCTGCTTGCACCTTTCGATTCCCAAGGAAGAAGTATGTGTTAGAAGTAGAAGAATGTTTTAAGAACCTTGATTATTAATTCAATCTATTTTTTGCATCCAGGCTATCTTCAGCTCATGCACAGCCTGGGGATGAGATCACAGCAAACACAAATTTGCACTGATTGCTTACAAAGCCAGCAGGCCACTCAGCAATCTGATTTTGGAGATAGCTTTAAACCAGACTGCATCTTGTAGGACGCAAGTGGCAGCCTGAGGCTTGTTCAGGACATTGTCTTGTACATAGAGAAAGTTAGAAAACCCCAACATACAACTGCCATAGATCAGTTATCTGCAGGGTGTGCAGCCGAGCTCTGCTGTAGCATGGCTGTATAGGCTCATACTGAAATACTGCTTCCCAAAGGTTTGTATGGAGTGAACATTTTTGTCTTTCATAAAATAAACCTCCTACTGTAACTTAAGAAGACCGACAAGAAATGTGGCAGCAATGCACTCATCCTTGCTGACCTCCAGGGCACAGCCCTTAAAAAATGAGTTCTTCTCATTAACAAAAGGAGTTAAAAAGCAGAGTTTTATCTCTAAAACTTTAGCAGACGAGGTCACCAAGTGGCCCTTCATGATGTCACTGCAATTTGAGAAGGTGTTTTGGAAAGAGCCAGGCAGATGTTGAAGCTGGGAGTGAGTGGATGACCCACGCACACCATCCCCCATTGCCTTTATGGGTTCTTGGGACATACCCCAGCACCTGCTCCGAACTCGACTTGGCTAGCACTCCCATTATCAGCTCTGCAGCACCAGTGAAGGCTTTTTTCTGCCTGTGTTTGCCCTTGATCACATTTCATCTTGAGACTGGAGGGAGAACACACTGCTGCAAAGCCAGCCCCACAGCCAAGAACACACCACAACACTGCTCTTCACTCACGCCTAGTTTGTACAGATGGGCTATTAGGAGCAACTCCGTTTCCCTTGTGCATTTGAACTGGCAAATAACCTTGAATTCTAGGAAATTTCAACAGTTGGAAGTGCCCGAGGGCAGGGGGATGCAAATATCCACCTCATTTAGTGTGGTTTTGCCAGTGTTGGGTATGACTAGTGGTTGGAGGGAAATCACAGGATTGATTTCTCCGTACAAAATCACCTTTGCGAAAAAACTGTCTTACAGACTGCTAAAAAGCAGAATTAGAAGTAACAGAATAAAGCTAGAAATAATCCAAGATGCTCAGAATATCCATGTTTGCCAGTGGGAAACTTTTCATTCTTGTTTCCCTCCACCCTTTTGGGGAAGGGCTATCGTTTTGTAAGACTTGTCAGCATGCAGCACTTTCTTAACACTTGTTCTGTTTGTAAAACTGTTTGCTTCCTGTTTTGTCTACTTTGGCACTCGTGGCTTTACGCAACATCATAAATCAGCGTTGGTCTCCAGCTATGGAGCGTGGGGTATCAACAATCAAACTAGACACATTGACAGATTTTACTTGACTTTATGACAAGTGAAGCCTAAGAGCAGTTATATTTGTCCCTTCCTTTCCCATGCAGAGCTGCTCACTTCTCAACCGGACACAAAACCCTTAGGCAGAGCCCACGCATGCCCACGCTACCACATGGGACTGCCAAGCCCCATGCAGGATGAAGGCAGCAGGTGGACCCACAGGCTTCACTCTGCCTCTGAAAACATCCTTGTTAAACTGTGAAAAGCCAGATAATGAAAACAGGAAACCACAGGTGGTTTCATACATGGGAAGTTAAGCTGATTAATCAAAAAAGTCACACAGCAATGCAGGTTTTTTTGTTGTTGCTATTTTCTTTTTTGAGATATAATCCTGACCCCAATACCTTCTCATTCGTCACTGTTTTCTGTGCCTCAAGGCGTTGTCCCACTGCCCAGAGCATAGAAGTACAGAATCATTAAAGCTGGAAGAGACCCCAAGAACATCCAGTCCAACCCCAAGCCACCCCACCATACCCACTCACCACATCCCCAACTGCCACATCCCCACGGTTCTGGAACACCTCCAGGGCCTGTGACCCCACCACTCACTGGGCAGCCCATGCCAGCACCTGATCACTCTTTGGAGAATATGTTGTTCTTAATATCTGACCTGAAACCACCATACCAGCTCCCAGTTAGTAATTATACTGACAGTGAAGAATTGCTCTCACTGACATCACTACCCTGCAGCCATCCAGGGAGATGGTGAAGACTCCATCCTGTGGGATGCTCTATGAGACGTGTGTCCACACTATGTTTGTCCCTACATCTCCTCCAGCACTACACTCAATCTGGTTTATTCAGCGATAAATTTCATTGCAGGGTCTCAAGTATCTTCAAGAAATTCTGTTCTTATCCCTTTATAGAGGTAGGAAATAGAGAGCAAGGGTGGGCTGGAATCAAAGGCTATCCCAAGTTGCACTCAGTGATCCTTATGATCAATGGGTCCCTTCCAACACTGAGTTCTCAAAAGCAAATGCCCTAAAGAAGAGGGTTTGTTCCTACATAAAGCCAGAAGATTGAGCAAATAATAGTAATACAATAAAAATAGAATAGAATAGAATAGAATAGAATAGAATAGAATAAAATAAAATAAAATAAAATAAAATAAAATAAAATAAAATAAAATAAAATAAAATAAAATAAAATAAAATAAAATAAAAGCCTGACAAATCAGAACCCAAACCCACAAACAAAAACCAACCAAACGCCCATGAAGATAAACAGGCTGATCCCTTCCTAAGTTCCCACTCTCTAGCAGTACAGAGAAGCTGGGATGAAAAATGCCTACTCAATTTTTTTCTTCCTCAGTACCCAGCAGAGGTGGCAAGACACATCTCATCTGCACAATATAGATAAAAGATTTCTACATCATAAACAGAATTTGTATCTAATCACACTACACTGACAAAAGGGAAAACATGCAAAGGATTTCAGGAAATGGTGTGCCTTCACTCCCCAAATACTCAGAGATGGATTGTCTGGTTGCAAAGTGCTGCACATAGAGCTTCAGTAAGGTGCAGTGCTCCTGGGACCACAACTGAGGAAGTGATCTCATGTTTTATCTTCAGGAAGTCCCAGTTTTTAGCTGTGAACTTGGTGCCTTCGTTCCCAATCCAATGAAAAGAGAGAAAAAAAAGAGAAGTCTGTTTTTTAAGTCTGTTAAGATGGAAAAAGTCATCGAGTTATGATTCTAATAAAATGGAGTTTCAAGTGGATATTCATTTCAACAGCATGTACATGGTTCTATGAATTGATTCCAGAAATCAAATGTGTATACAGATGTATTCCAAATGCATTTAAACTGACAGTAAGAATTACTTTAAATGATAAAGGGGAACTTTTACAAATGAACCACAGGTCTGAAGGTGGTAAGCGTCCGTACTAAAGTAATTAATATTAAAGTATTAAATTATTCCCCCCACATATTTATTTAAAACTAAGAACCGTCCTTTGAATTTACATATTCCTTCCTGGCCTTAACTTGTTTTCTAAACCATTATACTTCCTCATTCAATTGCCACTCCAACAACTGTATTCCTAGGACACTTTTAGACAGGAAACACTTCTTAGACACATCTGGTAATTGAGCAGAATGGCATCTCCAAAAATCACACAGAATCACAGAATCATAGGGGTTGGAAGGGACCTCAAGAGATCATCGAGTCCAACCCCCCTGCCAAAGCAGGATCCCTACACCAGGTCGCACAGGTAGGCATCCAGGTGGGTCTTGAATATCTCCAGAGTATCCAAATTGCCTTCATCCTTTTATCAGTACCAAATACACCACATTCTCTAAAATGGAGAAAATAGAAAATCCAGCTATGTTTCTGCTCGCTAGATTGCAATCTGACAGAAAGAGATGAAATGCGTGAGATCATAACTGACAGTCAGGGATGCACAATGCCAGTACTCAGCAGCAAGTCTGGTGTGAAGGATGAAGCAAACTCCCACCACAGATGAAGGAGCAAACCCCTACCCAGTTCTGCCCCTTCCAAGCACACCTCCACCAGCACATCCTCCATACTGAAACCACAACTCCAGTGCACAGCAGCAAGCGCTCATGAAGAAAACCAGTGGAATTAAAACACCCATTTTCAAAGTGGGTGTTTCATCTGGAAATAAAAGTGGTGGTCCATCTCCTAAACCATTGCTTGGTTTGAAGATATCACCACTCACCACCAACCCAACCGCTGCACCCAGATGTTCTGAAGCAAGCCAACAGGGCTTCCCCTTGCAGGTGAGTTGCATCCTCTGCTAATTCTGGAGGTGACAGTGAACATCTGCAGCACAAATGGCACTGGAGGGAGAGGAGAGCTGCTCTGTGCTGAGATCAGACTCTGGTTGTGGGACCCAGCTGTGATTTGTGGGCCCCACTTCTCGTTAGTTACCAGAGTTCCAGCAATTGGTGACAGAGTTTCCTCCTCTGGCTGAGTTCTCACAGGGATCCACAGCAGCTTCATCATGATGGGGACATCAAGCTGCTAGATGAAAAGGAAAACTCTAACGCAGAAGAGTTAATTGATTACAGAGGTAATATACATGGAGCTAATTGCCAGCTGTCTGTCTGGGCTCGTCAGGTGAACGAGACCTTAAGTCTCATGACAGTCACAGACAGTGAGCAGGTTTTTGTCTGTCCCACACCTCCAACTTGTTCCACTTTGCACACCTCTAACTTGTTCCACTTTGCAACATGGTCTGATGTTCACTGCTTTTGCAACCGAAAGTCCAGAGGGTTTCTGACCTCCAATGCAATTTGAAGAGCATCTGGCAGTTCAGATCCATTCCTACTGTCAAAGTCTGCTCTTCTTCCCTCTTGGCTTTTAAGCACAAATCAGTCCTCCCTCACCGTGCAGCCAACACAAAGAGCACAGAGGTAGGGTTAAGCTACACTATGATCCATGAACTTAAAAATAGTGTTGAAACATATTCAGTCAGTGTGGGGTCTGAGTGATTTTCTGGCATGGATGAAATACCAAAATACCAAAAAAGCCATGGGATGAGAGTGGAGTCAGTGTTTCCAATTTGGGAATACTAGTTATGTCATAGCAAAATTTCCTTTTTGCTATGCTACATCTATCACACCCTTCTAATCATCCTATTGCCAAAGTGAAGATGATATAGATATTAACAGAAGCACGCTGACTTCACCTTACATTCATACAAAAAGGACTGGTTTCTGTTCCGGAAAAAAGCACAGAGATTTGATCTCTGTGTGCATAAATAGAGAAAGAGGAAGGTGACATTGGTGGCACTATATTTTTTGCGAGAGCAGATCATCACTCGTGTTCGACAGCAATGGACTGAAATGGTCTTTGTTTCAACCTCCAGATAAAAAAAGCAGCAAGTTGAGTCAGTGGTATTCCCACAGAAACAAAATGCAACCCTCACTCGGAATCCTTTAGGCTTAAAGCTGTAAATCATTCACACAGCACAGGGTGGTGAGGGGTGGGCTAACAGCTCTGAACCCAGCAACAGATTTTCTCTGTTCCTTTTTATGAACATCAGATGAATTCATCAGCATGAACAGACTTCCTTCAAAAGCTCCAGTATACTTTTATTTTGAAAAATAACATAATTTAACCTATTAAAAACACATCACTCTTTGCTAGGAGTGCTCACCAGGACAGCTCTGATTTTAACATCATGTGGCTCTGGGGCTCAGTCCTGTAATTGTTCCTGGGGTGAGACCTCTGAATTAGATCTCTGATGGGAGCTCAGACCTCAGCCACATATGGAGATGCTGGTACAAATCCACATCTGGGCACTGAGCATCTAGACCTGATTCCCACCTCCTGTATCCATCTTAGGAACCTTCCAGGATGGAAATCCTCACCAGGATGCTCAACCATAGATTTTTCTAACCTTGTCCTCAGCTGATTTCTGCTTTCCATTGGTACCCTCTTTGCCTGAAATATTTGGAGGTGATCAGTTTTCAGGTTGGGCCCCATGGAAGTCCTATTACTTTTTTCCTTGCAAACCAGCAGCTACTTTCCTTCTCTCTTCTCTCACACATTTTCCACAGATCTCAACACCCACAACCTGGGAGTGCCAGGCCAAGCCACATCTTTTGAAAGAAGTGCTGAAATGACAGAAAAGTGTGGTTTTAGGCCAGTTTTCCTCTCTCTTGTCTGCAGAAATCCAGGTTAATCATTGTGTGGATTATGATCTGTAGTAGTGATGATGAAATCTCAAACTGTGATGACAAGAGGTGTGCCAACCCTGCACTTTTTTCCTCTGGAGGCTGGAAGTTATCAATTAAGTAAGAAAATTATCCACCCCAGTTAACATGTAGAAGCTCCACAGTTTGCTCTGTAGCTCTTTCTACAGCATTCAGTGTTCAGTATTCAGCAGTGAGTGATCTCAAGGTAGAGATGGGTTTCTGTGACCCAGCACTGCCTGTGGCACAAGGCTTCATGTCTGAACATGCAGTGAGCTGTTCTGATGATGTTAGCTGTTACTTGTCTCATCCCCATCCCCAGAAGTGGGACCTGATGAAGATGCTGCAGATGACATTGCCCCTTTGACCCTCCCAGGACAGGCAGAGGTTGTGGCGTAGCTCTGCTGCACAGGACCAAGTTTATCTTTCAGCCTCTTAGCACAAATTCCACCTCCCACGAAGATGTTTATGACTTCTGGAGAAGCCTTTTTTTTCCTATTGGAAAGAAAACATGAATGCTGTCAGCTGGCACCTATCGGTGAGAACGTGACAGGTCAAAGTATTTTATCTGGGGTCCTGGCCGTACACTTCGAAATGGTCATGTGGTGCCTTCTAAAAGTTTCCCCCCCTCCCAAAAAAAAATAAACTATATCAAGAAGTGGAGCTTTAGAAAAGCACAGTATGACCAGTATATCCATTATACCCAATATGGGCATGGGTCAGTACTGGGAGCTAGCCCTCCCATTTACAAAAACAGCCAAAGACCATGAGATGGGAAGTCCAATCTTCCAGATTAAATCACTCTGTTTCTGAAAATTTGCCATTCTTTGCAAGTACATTCTGGTCTCCATCTAGAAGCAGCACTGCCTGCAAATGCCATTGCCTCAGATGCAGACCGCGGCTTCTTTTATCCCCAAAGAAAAGATGCTTTTCTTTGGCGAGGCCAACAGTTTCCTCAGCAGAATTCTCCCCCACCCCCCTCCCACCCCAACCTACTTTCACAAAAGAAAAAACATAAATGGATCCTGTAGTGTCTGCAATGTAAAGAATTAGCTGAATGGGAAGAAATGAAGCATGGTCTTTATGTCCCAGTTACAGTCAGTGCAAACATTGCCGCTAATCCCTGTTGTTGGAGGGGACTGGGGAAGAAGCATGGATAGATCCCACTGAGAACATTTTGTCTCTCTCAATCTACACTTGAGATCACATTTTTTGTGTAATAAGATTGAGCTGTATTAAGAGGGCTGTGTATAACGTAAAGCTGGGGGGATATTGTTCGTGTTTCTTCCACCAAGTGTAGCACCTACAATCTTCATATGCAGGGAGGTCTTAGCAACCCATTCATTTCACAGGAGAAAAAGAAAGCTATTCATTCCCAGCAAATCCCACTTTGCCATGGCAACCCCCCTTCCCACCCCTCGAACACAACAGTTGCTCACAGAGACTGTTTAAAACAACACAACAAAAACAACCCATCGCCCATCCCGGGTTGACAGCTTCTGCTTTGAATTCTCTGGCTGCCTCCAGCCTCTGCTCCAGTGCAGTAACAGGGGAGGGAAGGAGGAAATATGTCACCTTGCCTTGTCCCCTGCTGTTGTGGGTGGCATCACACTTCACATCCCCAAACAGGACCATCTGGAGACGGGGTGGGACAGCAAGGGTGGTCGTGCCATGGGAGCAGGGGACATGGGGCAGTGCTGTGCGACTGTGCCAAGGAGAAGTTTTTGGTGTGTCAAGGTTTTTTGGGACACACATTTTGATCTTGCACTCAAACCATGTCCTGAATTACAATTTCAACCACAGCAACAAAGAGCAATGACCTTCCCACTGTCTCATTGTAGAACATCTTCCAGCAAGAGGGGCTCCTTTGATACAGTTAATATTTGATCTTATCATAGATTCAAAGACTCATTAAGCTTGGAGAATACTACCAATATCCCCAAGCCCACCCCCACCCCCACCATGTCCACAGGCCACATCCCCAGGTGCCACATCTCCACAGTTCTGGAGCACCTCCAGGGATGGGGACTCCACCACTCCCTGTGCAGCCTGTGCCAGTGCCCAACAGCTCTTCTGGAGAAGACATTGTTCCTAGTATCAGCACTGAACCGCTCACCCCCCAGCTCAACTGGAGGCCATCACCTCTTGTTATGTCATTATGGTGTAGGATACTCATTTGGCAAGAAACAAAGCAGAGGATTTCCAAGGAAAACCCAGTCTTGGGAGGACAGGACCTCCCCAGCACGTGCTGTTTAATTTTTACTTTGTGGTTCCACCATATCCATCCCCTGTGCTGACAGCAGTGCTCCTCACAGCTAAAAATCACTCTGGTTTTTGGTTAACCTGAATTCACACAAGGATTCAGAGAACGAAAAGCAAATCGAGGACTCCTGGCACAAATGCAATTTCAGTAGAAAAACAAAATACAGAGTTGGTTTTAAGAATCAATGGGTTGTTTTATTTTTATAAATGCAGAGAGAAAATGCAAAACCCTGGGAAACAGAAGCAAGCCTTTGTACCGGGTGTTGTTAGAATAAATCCAGCAACAACACAGATTTTATCCTGCATTTCGTTATTGACTGAGGTGACGAAGCCCTTTCAGTGACCTGGGCTTCTCCCCACTACATTCTGAGCATAGAACCCATCCTCTCCCCAGGCAAACATGGCCAGACCGTCGGCCAGACCGCAGCCCATTAATGTGCAGATATCCGCAGTGCCTCCCTGGTCCTTTGGCGAATGACAGCGTGGGTGTCTAAAAGCACACAACTGATTTCCTGATTTTTAGTGTCTCTTCTCATCTCTGTGGGACACCACTGCATTCCCAGAAGGTCCAGCACAAATCGGGTGCTAGCCAAAACAAGGTAAACTCAGAGCTGGGGATAGCTCTGGTCGTCAGAAAGCAAACCTTTTCCTACCACAAATTCACCCAAACTGCTCTTTCTTGGACTGTCCTCCCCATTCACATCACTGAATATTTAGGATGACCTGCTAAACATTCATAAACCAGTGGAGATGAATCCCACCAAAAAGCCTCCCCAGAAATAAATCCCTTTAGGCAGACTTCAGCTCATACTGCAGTCGTGGGGCTCTGGTGAGAAAGAGGAGGAAAAGCAATCCAAAGTCCTCTTCGTTCTCAAATATTCACTCGAAAGGCTCTGACATGAGCAAAAGCGGATTAAAATGAAGCGGCTGTAGGAATTACTGTTCCCAGCTGCCTCTCCTGCTCCAGCGTCCCCGTATACATGGCACAGACAGCCTGGCTCAGGCAACAGCTGTTGAACCCCTGGAAATTTCACACAGATTTGGGATTTCTTTCATTTGTGAAGCATAAGCTGCAGCTGTTGAGCAGCTGCTCCGTGGGAGCTCAACCACCCGTGCGGCAGCGATGGGGATGCGATGGGGAGGATGGGTACCTGGGGCAGGAGCAGCCAGAGCTGCCATGCTTTACATCCCAGCTGATGAGCAGATCGAGAATCTCTTGTGTTTTGGGGGAATACAGGAGCTCAGCCCCAACCACACATGGAGATGCTAGTACAAATATCTGGGTATGAGAGCTGATAGCCTCACATTGTATCTTTGGACAGTGGCATAGGTTGCCCAGGTTGTGGTGGGGTCACCAGCCCTGGAGGTGTTCAGTGGTGGAGATGGGGACATGGTCAGTTGGCATGGTGGAGTGAGTTGGGGCTGGGTTTGGCAAGGAAGGATGCTCTTACACAGCGAGCTGGCACAGAGCTGATGCTCAGGTTGGGCTGCCCTAGGGTACAATGATATCATCAGCAGATGAAGGATGACCACTGAGATGTAACGTCAGACTCCTGATCAATACCTGTCAGCTTACCACTATTTCCAATGGGAAAATGGATTAATCATAATCTTTATTTTCTTCAATTTTTTCTTCATTTTGCTTGTAGTCCTCTTATTCATTCTGGATGATGAAATAAAAAAAAAAGTAAAATAAAATAAGAAAAGCAGAACTCACAATCTCTCATATTACAAATGCTTTCCTGATTTCTTTGCACGGAATTAATGAAGAATGAAATTCCAGCTGTGCACTTCAAGTGGTCACATGCCCCACAACAGCTTCATTGAGGGCGTATATTAAAAACAAATAAAACACTTGCTGCAGGTTGTTAAGTCCCATCAGCCTCCGCCCAAAGATATCGTACTGTCAACACCCAACTGCTGGAGGAGAAAATGCTTCACTGACAGCACAGCCCCTATGAGAGCACCTGAGCATCTGCAGGATCATTTTGGGGTAAATGATAAACTCATTATAAATTCGAGGGAATTTCCTTCATGCAGCATCATCCCTCCTTTACGTGCAGAGGAAGGTTTTTCATGGCTTAGGAATGTCAAGAATTTGGTAGCAGCTTGGGTATTTTTTTTTTAGGTGGGGAATACCGCAATGCTAGTTGATCAATGAGCCCAAAATGCACCCACACAATGCTACTGATAAAACCCATAGGCAATATTAGCATTGGCTCAGTGGCCGTTAACATAGAGGGCAGGGCAGTTGCATGGAATGATCAGGTCCTGCAGACAAATGTATTCGAACAAATCCCAGCTTCACTGAGTGGAATGGAAAGCTGCAGTTAGATCTGGGAAAATGTGTCCTGGAAGGTTTTAGATGAAAGGATGAACGGCAGAATCTGCAGGGATAGTAAAAGGCTAGGAACAATGGTGCTGTAGAATCATAGAATCGTTGTGGTTGGCAAAGACACCTGAGATCCCCATGTCCAATCGCAATCCATCCCCACCATGCCCACTGACCATGTCCCCTCATGCCACAGTGCCTCAGTGTCTGTGTATGTCCCCAGGGCAACCCCTCGCTAGCAAAAGGGTTTGAGGGGTTCTTGATCACTGGGTGTAAGAGCTTGGACTGGGAGAAAAAGTCAGTGGGTGCTGATGGGACCACATCAGCTGCAGCCAGACCATGCAGATGGAGAATCAAGTGCCTTTCGGCAAAGTCTTTGATTGCCCACATAGAAGAGGTGTCGAGGGAGATGGAAGATCTGGATTTCATCATGTCTTCTCCAGACAGTGCCCTTCTTAACGGAGTGCTTTGGCCAAGTACGGCTTACTGGGGATCATGGGGAAAAATAAAGAGGAACTGGATAACGTTCCTTTTTTGAAGAGCCTTTAGCACAGTGAGTCAGTTTTCAGAGGGCAGCATCACTCGGTAAGGGGGAGTCTCTGAAGCGTGATCTGTGTTTTACAGAGAAAGAAAAACCTTTAAGAATTCCATCTGGTCCCTCCCGCTGTGCTAGCCAGTCCTGGTCGCGCTCGGGGGATGGCTTTGTCTCCCTCCAGCTGTGTCAGGATATTTGTCGTCACCACAGAGCAGTTCTCAGAAATCATCCAGTGCTTTAATCCTTCCTCATCGTCTCTCCAAGTCCATTTCTCCTCCTCTTCCCAAGAGCTGAGCAAGTGTGAGAGTGACCCTACATGCCAGCAAAGCCCATGGGGGAGATCAGTACCAGGGGCAATGCTCTTGGCTGGAGTTCAGCAGAAGGGGTCAGAAGAGGCCAAGGACAACCATGGGGTCCTACAGGTGCAGTCTGAGCACCCATCCCTCACCCTGCAAAGACTCCATGAGTTGGGGAAAAAAGGAAAAAATGAGATGAGTGGCTTTTTTTTTTCCTTTTTTTTTCCATTCTTCGAGCTGCACAGTGTAACACCCATTTGCTCAGCAGCCTGTGTTGGAGGCTCTCCTTCCACCCAAAGTCTCTGTGCAGACACTTCTGCCATAACTTTATGCTTATGAAATTGTCCCAACCTCTGCAGCTCAACTCTCCTCCGAACAATGCATTCTCTGTGAGGGCCTGAATAGAAAACATCAGCCCATACTGATGGAACTCCAGTTAGTGCCCAGCCCTGGGAATGGGATAAAAGTGCTTTTCAGTGTGTACTTGGGAAAAAAAAAAAAAAAAGTCTTTTAATGCTCACACAGTACTCCTTTTAAAGCACTAACACCACTTGCAGCTATTGATAAGGCATTGCACTAATCTTAGCAAGAAGTTCCCATGACCTTTTGATATCTGCAGTGCTACAACTTTTCATAAAATTATTTTTGCAGAGAAAACAACATAAAATAAACCAAAGGATTTACAGCTGACAAATGGCCACTTGTTAGGAAGCCAAAATAGGAGACATTAGTGTTGGTCTGAACCTGGCGCTGAAGGCAGCAGAGTGGCAGCAGAAAGAAACTGGGAAGGACTGGGAGACCACCAGTCCCCTGAATTTAAAAAAAAAAAAAAAAAGTAATACAAATGGGTAATGTGGTGCAGGGAGAATTGAGATCTCAGAATGTGTCATCTCAAACCATGCTTTGTGATGCTGCAAACCATCTGACTGCAAAAGTCATTTCTAGTGGGAAGCGCACAATACCAGAACCAGACCTTTTCCATGCCCAAAGGATGGGAGATGTGCTGCAGCATTTTTATGGCATGGAAGGAAAATTGGAATAAAAGCCCTGAGGGTCTCTCTTTGGCTGAAATTGGAACCTGGTGCTCTGCTGGTGCTTCTGTGAGTGCTCCGTGTGTACAGGAGTTCCTCCCAGCACCGCTATAGCTGCTCTCAGGGGGTTGCAGTGATACCCTCATTCTTTTGCATGTATTTTGATGTTCTTTACACTGCAAAAAAAGCAAGCTGCCTTTATGCAAGTATACATGCAAATGTATGCAAAGAAAAATGAACCAGACTCCTTCGTTTTCATCAGACCACAGAGATGACAACAGGAGCTTCTTACAGGCTGTCCTTTTAAGGGTTTTTTTTTAGTGTGACCAATATGAGACAGAACCTGCAGTTTTGACTCAAGTACAACTTTGTTCCTGCTGACAGGAACAGTTTTTTTTCCCAGTAAAGGCAATCATTATTTTTACTAAGAACAGCTGCTGTCCTGGACTCGGCTCAGCATTCTCCTTATACGCAGCAATGAAAACCTGAATCTTGGAAATACCAGCCCAAGCTCAGACCTGCATAGAATCATAGCACTATAGAATCCTTAAGACTGGAAAAACCTCCAAGGTCTCCAGGCCCACTCTAATCCATGCCTACCATGCCAACAGACCACGTCCCCAAACTGCCACATCTCCACCACTGAACACCTCCAAAGATGGGGACTCCCCCACCTCCCTGTTCCCTGTCCCAGCACCTCACCACTCTTAGAAGAAGAAATTGTTCCTAATACCCAAACTGGACCTCCCCTGCTGCAGTGTGAAGCCATCACTTCTCTTCATGCTGCTCATCATGGAAAGGACAGCCAGACACAAGCATGGGCACCTCAAATATTTGCTCTCCAAGCCTCCTCTCTGTCCCCACCAGTGTCAGTGGGATTTGGGTTCCTAAACCCCTTGGTACTTCTGAAAAAGAAAAATAATCTCTTCCTGCAGTTCAGTACACTGAAAGCTTGCAGCATCAGACATTCCGGCTTCCTACATTCAGCCTCAAGGCTGTTTTGTCTAATGTGACTTATTTGTAATTACTCAAGCTGTTAATTTTACTCTTATGTAAATGGTGCTGGGAGGCAAAGCATGAAGGCAGCTGTGCACGTACAGGATAATGGATGGCAGGAGGAACGAATGAAGCTTGTACAGTGCGAGAATGGCTCTGGATGCTGAGCAGATCCCAGCAAGCAGAAAAGCTTTTGGGAATTCCCTAGAAATTCAGGTGGTGTAAATATGCTCCTCTTCAAATGATAGGAGGAATACACTGTGCTCAGCACACAGCCACCAAGGGCTTGCTTGCTGTTGGATGCAAAGCCAATGGTAGCAGATGCATGGGGTAATTACCAGGAAGACATCCCAGGCACTTCTATTTTGGTGCTGGTGTTTACCCACATCACCAGCACTTATTTTCCATCCTAAACCTCATTACTCTTTATTAAAGGGAGTTTACACTCAGTGCCTTAGTTCTTTGGCTGCTGCACCCTCTATTTTGCAAACCATAAAGATGCTGGAGGAGGACAAGACTGGATTCCCACCAAATACTGACATCGTTACTGGTCACACAGTGCTGAGAAGTACTGAAAAGCAAAATGCAACATTTTAAAGAAGGGTGACAGAAGTTCAGCAAACTCCACCAGTTAATAGACTTCAGCACTAATTTGCTCAACTATAAACCTTCACTTACGAACCACAGATGTGGGTTGAGGTTTTCACATCTCTGTTAATTTTTAACGTAATGGATCTGAGCCCTCCGGCCACAGCATTCTCCACTTTTATTATTTCCTGGGCCTCAAACTTTTTTTCCATGGAGGCAGTGTGTGCAGGAACACCTGTTGGCAGTGCAGTGACTTTCCCTAGCTTACTTGCACAGGGCCCCAGTGAGCTGCCATGGACTTCTGCAGCCCCACAGATTGAAAACAGACCCATGGGTAGCTTGGAAAGTTAGCCCAGAGCTTTGTCTCAACTCTAGGAATGCGTAAGAGAGGAACAGAAAGAAATATTTTACTCATTTCTAAGCACCTCATTACCTTCACCATGACAATTGTCCATATAGTGCTTATATGGAAAAAGAAAAGAGAACAGTTGAGTCAGTTAGAGAAGGATATTCTCAAAATACAAAGGATTTTAACCATGCATCTTTAGCTGAGCAAGAAGAAAGCAGCCAAAGGCCTCTGAATTTCTAAGTAAGATGCAAAATGTTCACAGTGAGCTGCAAAAGGAAGGGAGCTCTGCTCTCCCAAGTCCATGGCCATCTCCCTGATTGTTTCTGAAGGACAAGGAAAAGAGCTTTCTTGAAACAACACAACTAGGGGCATTGAGCTGGGGCTCATTGACTGGAAGGGTCATAGATTTTGCTCTGGGTCTTCTGCCTCTTCCAGAAGAGAGGAAACAAATACTCAAAATCTGTCTTAGTTAATGGAAAGAAGAGAGGGTGGAGTTAGCCTCTAAGAGTTAATGGGAATAGAGACTAATTCCAGCTGCTTCTTTGCAGGAGAAAGAGCAGCAAGTGCCAGTCAACGTGCTGAGCCAGCTAAGGATGATCTCTGTAATTAAAGATAATCTTCAGAAGACATTTACTTGTTTTATCTTCTTTTATCGTTGTTCCTTCATTCCAAATCTCTGTTTTAGCCTGATGTACTCTTTCATCTGCCTGCCTTGTCTCGTGGTGCGGCTAGGTGAGCACAAGAGAGACACAACAAGGAGTTCTCCCTGGGTGTGGTGATCCTTCCAGATGGGATAAGGGGACACAGTGACCCAGCTCTACCTCCCTGGAGCACTGCTACAATGGGAAAGGAGCCACAGACTGGTTTGTGTTGAAAGGGACCTTAAAGACCCCCCATTTTTAACCCCCCTACAGACCAGGTTTGGGTCAGATGCCAACTGGGTTGTGAGCTGGAGATGGTCATAGGCAGGAGGAAATCTGCCTCCAGTGACCAAAATCTCAGGAAAGTTCAGGAGCAATTTAGTTGGACACGTGCATGAACCCACAGTCTCTGAGAGATGTGCAATGAGCACCTAATACCTGCACAGTGCTCAGCAGGAGCAATGCTATTGTTCATCTCTACATGGACATCCTCCATTGCCATCTCTCTCAACACAGACCATCCAACATGTGTACAAGTTCTTCCAGCTCCACCAAGCCAAGTTGGGCAGCTGCCTGCATAAAGTTCTGATTTATCATTCTTTGCAGTTTTACACGTAACTTTGTGAAGCAACAAGACATTTCCCAGTGTGTCTGTTCCTTATTTAGTGCCCAGAGACATCTGTTGGTTTTCAATTGCTCTGCATTTCAGGGCAGCAATTTTTCCCTCATCATTTCAGAGCTCAAAGGGCACAAAATGTCACTGAAAGCACTGAGATATCAGAGGTTCCTTTCGAAATCACTCCATGTTCTGCAGAGCTCCCCATGCAATATCTGCTGTCTGATAACTTCATCACTTCCCATCTCAATTTCCAGCAGTCCTTAAGATGCACTCTGTTGCAGCTACATGAATTAGTGGTAAGAGAATTACTACTTGAGTGCACCGGGTAAACTGTGTGATTTTACATACTTGGTATTCTCTAGTAGTCTCAGTAACAGTGTGGGGGACTTTCAAAGCCAGTAAAGTGTACTGAGAAAATGAATGCTTTCGTTTTTGTTCAGCAGAGAAGGAGTAAAATTACTGAATTGGTGCATGGGGCTGCAGTCTTCCCCTCCCAGAGAAGGCACAACTTTCAGTTCCACATGGAAACCGCATGCACATGTTACAGCTTTATGTACTGAAAAGCATCAGCACCATAGTATTCCTTTCCAAGCTAGGAAT
The DNA here is from genome assembly GCA_036925125.1 of Oreortyx pictus. Lineage (NCBI taxonomy): Eukaryota > Metazoa > Chordata > Aves > Galliformes > Odontophoridae > Oreortyx > Oreortyx pictus. Next base: position 19,003,517 of record JAUPFR010000004.1, read on the forward strand.
ATGCCCCAACAAACTCCACAACCATTTACCAAGCATCGGAATGCAGAAATGACATCTCTGATTCCATTGCGTGTCTTCTTTGTGCCATTTAAACTAAAAGCAAAGCCAAGTGGTGTGTTTGTGCTCCAGTCGAGCCCTGTACACCCAGAGCAGAATCCCATTTTGTGATGGGATATGGAATAAAGTTAGAGCATCCTTGCTGTTCTGTAGCTCCATTGAACACTTCTGCTGCGATGGAGAGACCAAGGGAGAGCCTTTCCTCCAGCTGCATTTGGGACCACCTTCAGTATAAATTGAAATGTTATGAATTACTGAAGTGGTCAGAGAAATGATGTGGAGTTGACAGCAGAGGTCATGAGGAACTCGAGACCTTGTGGTGTGTTCAAACCCTAGGGTTTCCTAGAGTTGCTAATTTGGACTCTCATGTCCAAATTCACATGGCATTTCTGAATGGGCAAGCTCCTGCTGTTCAGGATTAAGATCTCAGTTATTCCCTTTGGGAGGCTGGTCTTGTTTGGAAGCCCTCCTGGCTGCTGGTGTAGTCTGTTTCTACAGCTAACCCTCACACAGAACTCCAGGCTCATGAGCTGGACTGATTTTCCAGCGGGGAAATGACAGAGAGCCTGCAGAGCTGGCTTCAGCCCCTGCCTGAGTTTCCTTTGCTCTTTAGGCGTCTGCACTGAAGAGATTTCTGCTTCCAGAGCCCAGAGTGATTTCTGTAAAATCCCCCTAGGACCGTTGCTCTCCACTAGTGAACTCTTGTGCAACAGGCTCCAGAACCTGTAGGCACTACTGCACGAATTATATTATTTCCAACTGTATTTCTATGTACGCTGTATTTTTCCATGGAGAAGCAGAAGGAACTATTGGGAAACAACATTTTCCGCTTCTCCTTCAAAGTCTACGGTGCAAGGTTTATTTCCCCAGGAAACAGCTGCCCCCATATTAATAAACCAGGGCTCAGCAGAGGTTTCTCATGTTGTACTGATATGAGCTTGTGCTGGGGGTTTCCTTGAAAAGCGGCTGCTGATGGCAGCCAACTAAATTCCCCATCTATCATTTCAAGGAAATGAGAAGTGCCTCAGCCCATGCTGAAAGCCTCCACTGTCCATGCATAGCAGGCACATATCCGCTGAGTTAACTCTGCAAACCACCCCCTTTCCCAGAGTGAGTGCTCTAAAACATTCTCAGAAGATGAATCCCTGGGAATTTCACCATAGCGAGAAATTTCTCTCTGCCAGAAGAAGTGTGAATTTGATGAAAACGAATGCAGCTTTCCAGAATTTAATTTGATAAAGCCCTCTGGGATGGGTTTTTCTTTGTGCTTTGATAAGCTTCCTCACAGCCACTGTTGCTCCTTCCCCTGAAATAATCACAGAATCGTGAAGGTTAGAAAAAACCTCCAAGATCCTCAGGCCCAACCCCAGCCCACCCCACCGTGCCCACTGACCACGTCCCCACGTGCCACATCTCCTCAGTTCTCAAACACCTCCAGGGATTGTGAGCCCACCATCTTCCTGTGCAGCCTGTGCCACTGCATCACTGCTCTTTTGGAGAATAAATTTTTCCTAATATCCAAACAGAAATTCATGCGGAATTAGAGGATAAAACAGCCGTGTTAGGCCAAATCAAGGGATATTTGTGGATCACAGGCTACGCAAGTGAAAAGTCACAGCCCTGCTTGCAGCTCTGTAGGCACCTCCTATCTTCTTGGTACTTGCGTTAGGTCTATCTGAAGATCCAACCAGAAGCTGTTGAACAGATCTGCACTGTAGCCCTCCAAGCACACAGAGGGATATAGCCAAGCCTTGTTTTTTTTTCTACTGACAAGGCTTTGAGCAGATTCTGCTGGGAAATGTTCCCAAGCAGGCATTTTTCTCAAGACACATCTTCCAGGGAGGCATTTCCCACCCCAGCACCGTGTGGGTCCTTCTATTTATCTAGGGATAAACTAGGGCTCTCCTCACTGTTGGATTAGGATGTGTCATGCACAGCAGGAGGGACAAGATTAATATGAAGCAGAAATACTCCCCAGGTCTGGCAACCTTGCAGCCGATAATAAGAAACATTTACTTCAACAGAAGTCTCCCCAAAACAGAAACAGAGTGGCTTAACATGAAAAATCAGGACAAATCATCCCAAACCAAGAGAGGAACGATGTAAGTTAATGTAATTAATTGGTCCCTGAGGCCACTGGCAGGCAACAAGCATTTAGCCAGGGTGTCACACAGAGGAGGGCAGTGCTTCAGCAAAACCCTAGCCAAGCTGTTAGGGGCTAACGTGGTCCCAGTCCCAGGCAGATGGGGACAGGACATGGGGATGGGACAGCAGGAGCCCTGAGCACAGAGCTAGGGGGAAATCCTCCTGCAAGCCCTGCAGCTCTGGTCTGTAGCACCTGGGAGTTTTACGCTAGCAGTGCAGAGCTCACGGAGCAATCACAGCCCTGTATCTCACCCAGGGCAGCAGGCTTTGTGTTTCCAGCGTGGTTAACTCATCTTTTCTCCACCTTTTCTTTATTTCTCCCCCACCCCAGTAGGCACTGCCCCATCTTCCATTTGCACACAGGCTGAAGCAGCACAGCACCATAGGCGCTGTAGTAATAACGCTCTTTTATGTGGGTTTAATCATTTCCCAGCATCTGCCAGGCTGCAAACTTAAAAGTCTTCAGGAATGTGACTCACTTCGAGAGCAGCGCTCATTGGTCGCTCGGCTCTCCTGATTTCGCCCCGTAAGAGTTCCGTTCCCATTGGAAGAGAGGGCTGAGGTGTTCCCTCCGAAGTAATTGCAGGTCACCGACCCGCAGTAACCCCACACCGGTGTCACCCGATCTCATGCCCCATACTCCGAATTGCCCATTCATCCCTGAGCAGCCCTGCAACAAACACCCAGCCCCGCCTGGAAAATTGCAGAAATTCCCCTCGGTACGATGCACTTCCTATTTTATGGCCAATATATTTTATAGGGTAAGACTATCTGCAAAGCTGGAAAAAAAGCAATTCTCTTCAAATGTATTAAGTGTCCAGATTGGCCACGGTGTTCTTAGAGGAAAGGGGTTTGCTGAAAAGGCTCAATCTGTTCCGAATTAGTGCAGGGTCCTGCTCAGGAGATTTATCTGAGCTGGAGAGGAGCGTCAGAGATGAGTGAAGTGCAGATAGGGATGAGTGGAGTTTAAGAACATTTCTGGAGTCAGACATGGGCTTTGCAAGAGGTTCATAAAGCAGAAAGCTGAGACGTGTGGGTGCTGTGTGGCTCAGCACCGCTCAGGCCAATATCCGTTCTGCACCTGTAAGCCATGGGGAGGATGAGAGACTCGTGGAAGAGATGACACTGTGATTTGTGCTTTCAGTTATATACCACGTGTCCCTCCTCTCACAGGAAAGCAGAAGGGAGAACATTCCCCAGTTACAAGGAACTAGAGAACGTCAGACTCGAGAGAAGTGTCAAATTCCAGCCCAGAGCAGGGGTGATGGGCTCAGCTGCTGTGAAGCAAACTGCACTTTGGGGAAGGAGAGCACCGTGTGTGCGCAGCACGGAGCAATTCACGTTAAATAATGACCAGCCTGAAAGCCCTTCCTTCATACACGGAGGCAGGCAGCTCAGCATTTTGGGGTGAGGCTGCTTGTAAGAAGGATGTTTGCCTTTCAGAAAGTAAATTAGCCAATGATTTTGCTAGTTAAAGCTTCACAGTCTCGATTACAGGGAGAAGAGACGCATCGATTTCATTTCCTCCCCAAGCACCTGTTTCTCCAGCTCCCCACATCCATGAGCCCGGGGGGGTGCCTCCTCTGTATGTCCATTCACCCATAGGCACTCACAGCCACAGCCCAACAGGACTGGGGCTCCTGTTCTGGTCACCTCTCAGGTCATCATTTCAGTGCAACACAAATCAGTCAAAGAATTCTGGACCAATTCATTCCAATAACACATTTTCACCAAGTGCCTTGTTAGAAAGCTCAGACCAAAGCAGGCGTGAAAAGTCAGTGCATTCATAAACCACTTTTCCAAAGCATAATAAAAGTCAGCATCACCAAGCCCGCCCTCCCCAAGCTGAGTTTTGGCTCATACATTAAAGGAAACTTCTTGGATGTCTGTGTGGAATATGGCCACTTGCTGACAGCCCGCCATGAAGCAGTGGACATGATTACTTTATCTCCCAATTACATGTCCCCAGGGGGCTTGCTAAATTAGGTTGTTGGATGATACCAGACAACCCTCCTCCTTTCACAGACAGTTCTCTCCCCAGTTTATTCCAGGAATACACTACTTAAGCAGACTAAAATCTTACATTAAAGCACAACATTGGGTTTACAAGCTTTCCAAAGGCCTTCAGTTACCCTGGTGTATCATGCAGGTAATCTTGGAGGGCTCTTCCAACCTCAGTGATTCTGTGAGTGGGCATGGTGGGGATGAGCTGAGGGGCTGATGACCTTAGAGCTCTTCTCCAACCTTTATGATTCTGCAGCTCTGTGAGTGGACATAGTGGGGATGGGCTGATGGTTGGACTTGATCTCAGAGGTCTTGTCCAACCTCAGTGCCTCTATGAGTCTTCAATTTTTTTTTTTTCCCAGACATCTCTAGTGACTGGATTTCCTCACTTTTCTGTGAAGAGCACTAGAAGGAAGTTGATACTAGAGGAGCAGAAAGTCCCAGGATTGATGAATGAATGGATGGAGAATGAAAGGCTGTCTCTTCTCCAGCTTTCTGCTTCAGGCACAATAGTCCATTCACAATAAAGTTTGTATCACATGGAAAAAGTCACTCACATCATTGTTTTTTCCATTCTGCATTTGCACAACATATTCAGCTTCCCAGCGAGCTGTGACGACACCACTGTTTGCAAACTACAATCCGATACTGACATCTTTTGCAAACATCCATCTCATTCCCCAAATGGCATTAAAAATCATGACATTATTGGAGAGTTCAGTGGAGCTAATAGCACGCACATGGATGTTTTCCCAACTTACTCACAAACTGGAGAAAATTCTTAATTACTCCATAGTAGCAGACATCATCTGTTAACAGACTAAAAATAACCACTCCTAAATAGAAACAAATGTCCTTATTTGATCATCGTGACATTAAGGTCAGCCCCTATCCTGTCCAGCTCTTTGTCATCCAGCCTTGCAGAAGACAAACGTGCCTACAAATGGTTGTGATTGCAGTCATCGATGTGTGGTCAGCAGTTGGGCAACGCCGGGAGGCATTGCTGTACACCATCCAGAGCACAATTAAAGGCCTTGAACGAGGGCCAGTGTCCCCCCCATCACCATCTTCCTGAGCAGGACAATGACGTAGGGCATCTCCTGAGCCTTAAAGTCCAAGTGCTTGCTTAGGAGATTATATGAGAGGAAGTGAGGTGCAGAGCTAGTATGCACAGCAGACTTTCCTAGAAGCCTCCAGTAATTCTGTTGTCAGCTCACTGCTATTTATGGATGTTCGCAGAAGACAGATAGCAGCAGTCATTGTGGGGCAGGAAAGTGCAGACTGGATTCTATCCTGACCACAGTGGCTGCATCACCACCAGGTACAGCTGTGTGCCTGCTGCTGCCCTCAGCCCAGTTAACTTTGGAGAAATGATTATAGAGAGATGTGCTACAATGAAGGCAGTGATTTTATTTCATAAAAAGCAAATATTTTGGGAAACCTTCCAAGGCAGCTAGAAGCACTGAGCTGGACATGCCAAGACATGATGCGTGCTGGACACTGCTCTCCACCTCAGCCTGCCAGTTGCATTTTCCAGCCAGCTGCTTTACGAGATGATGAGTTTTTCCATGCACCAGGATTGAATTTGGAAGCAGTGATAGAAAAAGCAGTGAGACACACAGATGGTTTCTTTGTCAGGACAGCAGCCATTACACATATCCAGACCACAGAGGCTCAGGGCCATCTGCCCTCAGCTCTCTCCACTGACTCAGGCCAACTGTCCTTTTTCCTAGGAAAACTTTAACAAAAGTCGATGGGATTCATGGTGGAAGAGCCAAACCCACCCCAGAACTTGAGCACAACTGTAAGTATAGGCAGAAAGGAAAAAAAAAAAAAAAAAAGACCATTATGGGGCTCTGCTTCTGGCTTAGGCATTCTTCTGGCTACATCAGTCAGTCACGAGTCAGCAGAACAGGGGGAGCTCACCTCCACCACAGGTAGGATATATTGGACAGCCCTTACTGTTCTCATCACATGTGCTTTCACTAGGAAATCCATATATTTATTTGCTCTGCAGATAATGCTGACTCTCGTTCTCCTGGTAGAGCCACCATCTGCTCTGAGAGATGTTAGTGCCTGTTGGTTTCTGGTCATTACACTCACAATAAAACCCGAGAAACCAATAGAGAAAAACCTGCTCAGTACAGGTTCAGTCCTGGGAAAGGGAAGAGTTACACTGGGGTTAGTTTGGAGGTGCTCAGAACTCAACTCTGTCTCACTGTCAGGCACAGAGAACCTCCTGGGGACCTAGTCTGGAGGTAGTGATGGTCTGGCTTTGAGGCATCTCCATAGGCATTTCAGCAAGGACTGTGGGTGATCTGCATGGAGTGAGGATTAATGGACAGCAAAGGATCTTCAGGGCCCAGAAGCCAGAATCAGGCAGCTGCTGGTGGGGGCTGAAACTTCTAGAATTATAATCACAGAATCGTTAAGAATGGAAAAGACCATCAAGTCCAACCCCAGCCCATCCCACCATGCTCAGTAGCCACAACCTCAGGAGCAACATCTCCATGGTTCTTCAACACCTACGGGGATGGCGACTTCACCACCTCCCTGGGCAGCCTGTGCCACTGCATCACTGCTATCTGGAGAAGAATCATAGAATGGTTTGGTTTGGAAGGAACCTCCCAGATCACCTAGTTCCAACACCTCCCACCAGGTTTCTCAACAAATCATATCCAACCTGAATGTCATACATGAGATCCAAGAATAACTGAAATGCAATTATAACAATTCCCCTTAGTTTTCTGGTTCTGGCTTCTTTCTCTCAGCAGAGAGCATTTTGTGTGGGTTTGTAGGGGGTGGAGTGTCCCTACAAGAAGTCCTGCTCATGCCACCACTGTTCCAGGACAGCACGCACAGCCTCCTAACAGCTTATTTCTTTCTGGAATGCAATAAAAAGAGCGTGGGAAGCATAGAGGCTCCGACACACTGATCTACACCCTCAGAAAACCCCTGTCATGCTTGCTTCTTCTCCCTTGCCTCTGCTCCTTTGTAGTGATGACCTCTCCTTGGTGAGGCCAATCTTCTCCTTGATGGTATTTCAGGGCGCTGCATGAAGAATTAGCCAGGACACAGGACTCTTTGTTCAAACATTTATTTTAATGTATGTAAATGGGGCAGGTTACTTGTCAGACCCTTACACCCATCAGCAGGTACAGACCTCTATGAGAGGCAGCAGTCAGAGCACAGCCAAGCACACATCTGTGCCTCACACAAGATGCATTCCTCCATCACAGTCTGCCCAGCATGTATTTTGCAGGGCAACAACTCTTTATCCCTCCCAAGAGGCACCACATTTTTCTGCAGGATTTGTCCCTTGCTTGGGTCAACCCTTTCAATAAACACAAACATCAAGGTTTAATGGAAGGATGTGGAAATCTTTTGCACACATGGTCTGAGACAGAGTACAGACAGTTGTGCCTTGGTATTCTAGTGTCTGTCCCACAGCAGAAGGCATCAGTAGAGCCACCAGAGGGAAAAGCAGAGCAGGATTTTGTTCTGCACATCCCCTGTTGCACTGAACACAGCCGCTATTTGCTTTTAGTAGCAAATTCTAATGCTAAAAGGCAGCAAAGAAGAAATCAAAAGACAGAAAGAAGAGCAGACAGAGGGGGAGGAGGATCAGAGGCCAAAGGGCACGCAGCGCCTCATACAAAGCACTGCTCTTGTTTTTTGATCTCATTCTTCATCAAGAAGATCCTTCCCACTTTGTACAGTCACGAGACATGTTATGATTTGCTTTCTTGACAGGAAGAAATACAACACCAGAAATCTGCAGAGGAACTCTCACATACAAATCTGAATAAGGGTCACATTTTCAAAGGGGACCCAAAAGATCTGGAGGCTGCCAGCACCTCTCCAAGACGCTTTATGTGAATGTGGATGCGCAGCTCTGGGCCCCTCTCCCCTCCATTGTATCTTGTCCTCCCTGTTCTTATCACAGTGTATATTTCTTCCTCACAGATAAGGTGCTTGCAAAGTTTCTAACCAGAAGAGCTGCCCTTGTCCCATGCCCACATGACACCTACATGGTCCCATTCTCAGAAGTAGTCCTCAGATGGGGTTTTGACTGCAGTAACAGCTGAGTTTAGGTTCTGAGCAAATTGCACAAAGAATGGCCTCAAAGGACTAATTTTTATGCAAGGTTTCTGAATGTTTGTGTTGGGGAGAGAAGAGAGGAAAAAGATTCTCTGTATGTGTATCCACTCAGATAAGAATAAATCTGTGAGTCATTATCCTGGCCTTCAGTCAGATCTCATACTTCCTTAAGCACCAAACTCAATTAACTTCAAGACACGGAACCATAAGAAAACAGTTTCCCAGCTGCAATGTTGGAAGGAATGGTTCACCATCTTCTCTTTTGGGCAAGGTACAGGAAATACCTGGGAGGTGGGAGATGTCTCTGCCTTTAGCAGGGGGATTGGAACTAGATGACCTTAGAAGTCCCTTCCGATGCAAACTATTCTATGATTCTATGAAAATAAAAGCATACGGATCCAAAATTGGCAGATCTCAACCTGGAAAATACCCAGAGGAAATTACTAAACTCACCGGCAACCCCAGCATTAGGCTTAGCATTAGGACAGAAACTGAGGTTCTAATGGGAAGTCTCCAGTCTAAGTCCCTGCACGAAGCCAGATCAGCTGTGGAGTCATACCACGAAGCTCAGGGCTGTACCAGTTGAATCCCAAATGTCTCCAAGGATGGATGCACCTGGGCACCCAGTTGTCTCTCTTGTCCATTAGTTGCATTGCTTTTGGATGCCAATGTATAGGTCAAAGGCAAATGATTGAAAGAAATTTCACATTCAGGGTGCCGACTGATCTCTTTCCTGGGGTTCCTCAACTGGCAGAGGATGCCCAGAGAGTTGGTGGTGCCTTGTCCTTGCAGACACCCAAGGTCAGGCTGCATGGGGCTCTGAGCACCTGACAGAGCTGAGGACGTCCCTCTTTATTGCAGAGAGTGGGACCAAATTGCCTGTAAGGGTCCTTTCTAACTCAGATGATTCTATGAACACTCATTAACAGCAGAAAGAATAATGGTGGAGTCCGGAGCACAACCTACTTAAAAAAAGAAAAGCAACACATCTCTCTAAAGTAGTTCTCAAGGGAAAGTTCAGAGCACAGCCTGCAGCTGCATGAAATAGTTCCACACAATGATCTCAGCCCCTACATTTGCACAAGGAAATCACCCCACACTGACAAAGTACCATCGGTATTTTCAGCCTCTGAAGTGGAGGGCTCCTGACACATCTCCATCGCAATAGCAGTGCTCTGGGGATGTGCATTGCCTTATGTGGGAATCTGGCCTCCAGGAACCACACCGCACGAGCAGGTTCAGCTGGTGTGAGAGAAGAGAGGTGCAAGTCCTAGCCTATGCTGAGGCTTACTGCACATTCCATGCCATCCTGCAAGATGCCCAAGCCCTAGAAAGGCTTTGGCAAGACCAAACACACCTTAGAGTGGTTACTAAAGCCAGAAGAAAATATTACAACCATAAATGCAGCCCCATGCGCTCAGAGCCTATCAGAAACAGGGGCTGGTTTCAGGGAGCCAAGAGGCTCTGCCAGTTGCAGTATTTTTACATTCTGTTTCCTTCATTACATACATATTTGCATACATATTTCCTGCATGAATAGAGTCTGCTTACAGGAACTTGATGTACTCTTTTTTGTGGAGTTAAGAGACAGCAAGAATGGAGGTGGGCAGGTCCTGAAGTAGCGGGCATGATGGGGATGGGCTGTGGTTGGATTTGATGGTCTTTGAGAGGTCTTTGACAACCTGAAGGATTCTATTTAGGGACATAGTTCCGCAGACATAGTGGGGATGGGTTGTGGTTGGACTTGATGGCCTTAGAGAGGTCTTTGCCAACCGTAATGATTCTGTAATTTTATTTAGGAACATGGCTACTGGGCATGTGGTTGACAGTTGGATTCAACAGTCTTAGAAGGCTTTCTCAACTTCAGTGATTCTATGAAACCAAACACAACCACACCATTACTGCAGCCATGATCTCTCCTCTCTCACAGAACTTTCTGAACCCAATGACAAGGTTCAGCTTTAGGCGACACTGAAGCAGCCTACATGCCAAAACTCAGATCTGACTAGGAATATGAAAGTGTCTGTACAAGCAGGAACTTATTCCTTCAGATGATTGCAATGTGCAACTGTATGGTTGGGAGAAGTGGGGCTAATTTTCATTCCTGTGTTATTCATGGCCTTGTTTCATGCCTCAGAGGCAGCAATGAAGACTGACATGTGGGATTATTCCCGTTAATGAGTGAATGGGAAAGAGCCCACAATGACTCTTGATTTCCAGATGGAGCTTTGGGGATTGGCACTCACAAAACCTATCTATTTATCTGCTACTTGAATTTGCTTTAGTTGAGGAATCTTATTCAGGCTCAGCTTCATCTTACCTGAGAGTTTCTCTTTGGATTAGAGCACACACATTCACATAAGATCCAAAGCTATGCAACTTTTTTGTCACATAAGATCCAATGCTATGCAACCTCTTTGTTACTCCATAATGCTCTCATCCTTCCCTTCACAGAGAAATGCTGCTCTGCTGACACAATCTAAGCACAAGGCATTCAGGACCATATCCCCTCTGTAGAATGACAGAATGGCTTGGGTTACAAGGGATCTCAAAGATCATTCAGCGCCAGAAAGAACATCAACACCACTTCTCCATTTTGCTTCTAGCAATTTCCAAGACATTTTCCTTCCTTCCTTCCTCTTTATTCATTGCTACTTCTTTCATTTTCCAAGTGCTCATACTCAGGAGTTCCACATGTCTACCCCCACAACTAAAAATCAAATTCCTCAGTACTCTCATAGACCTCATTGCTCTTACCCCATCAGCACCACCCAGCACTCCACAGCTTTCTTCTTCCTTAGCCATCAGTACTAAGCTATGCTCCATGCCTCCTATTTCAAGAACAGTGGTGAAAAGATCCACTCTTTTTGTGATTTCAGGATTTCCTCAAGATCTTACCTAACTATCAATAGTTTGCAAAATTCAATTGTTTCCATTTGAAAACAGCACATGTGAAAAGTCACGAGCCACACTCAGGAAGTGATTGGAGATCACATGTTTGTAAGTATGTGGATATATCTCAAATAACACACTGCAATATTTAATGCATAATGTATTGGAGTTACTAAGTGCTTTTTAAAACAACAACAACAAAAAATCTAGTTATTTATTTTGGAACACAAAAGCTTTTTTTCTGGCAGAATGAAGCAATCAGATTGGGAATCTTGGTCCACACTTTGGTACCTGCTGATACAGTCACTGCTTGTCCTGACAAAATACCTGTCGCTTCCATGAAGAGATCAGAAGAAAGTATTTCTTTAGCAGGGTAGTGGATGCAACTTCACATACTTAAAAGAAAAACTGCTTAGAGATGATGGTAGAGCTGGGTACTTTTTTGCTACATCTCTTTCTGCCATTTCTTACATTTTTTCTTCCAATAATCCTGAAAGCCCAGGGACAGAAAGGTCTTTATTCTCTCTTAATTTCTTGAAACAAAGAGACTTCGTGCATCATTTGGCAGCTCACTGCAAGCATTTTGTACTCAGATTTCCAGAAACATCATGTGGTATTTACACTGTCAGTTGCAACACTTCTTCTGTGTAAAAAGCTCCCTTAGGTTTCACCAATCATTGCCTTTTTTTGAATAAACAGTGATGGCAAGAACACTGCTGGACAGAAAGAAATCACAGCTGCTCTCAGAGATACAGATGCTGGCTTCAGCTGAGAAACTTGCTGGAACTAGAATCATGGTATATCCCAAGTTGGGAGGGACCTGTAAAGATCACTGAGTCCAGCTCCTGGAATCCTGCAACAAGATCTCAGCTTCCCAGTGATGATGCACAAAATTCCCATCTTCTAACAGATCCACACAGCATTTTCACAGAACCATGGAATGGTTGGGTTGGAAGGGCCCTCACGGCCCCCCAACTCCATTCCCACCATGGGCTGGCTGCCCCCCAACTCAGGCTGCCCAGGGCCCATCTGTGGTCTCAGGCACAACCAGGGATGGGGCACCACAGCTCTGGGCAGAAGAGAATTTCCAGTGGAACATGTTGATTAACCCTGATAATAGATAGTACATAGATATAGATATCACATATATATCTGTATTAGATATAGATGTAGAGATATATTCTTTGTACATATAGAAACGTACTGCTCACCACTGGTTTTCTGCCTTGAGTTTTGGGATTCTCGGAGGATACAGCTGAATATGGAAACAGGTCATATCGAATCCTGGAAGATACAACTTTGCAGAAGTATGACCCAACACCAGAAAAGATCCCAGGAAGCTCTTTTTTTCCCCCCACACTTCCAAAACCTCCCCTAGAGCAATATGAGAACAGGACAGGCAGCAGCAGCACAGCATGGCTCATCTCACAGCCCCAGCCTGCAGTCAGCAGCATTTCTGTTCTGCAAGTGGCAGGTGCAGAGGGACTCACTTCCCTTAGCATAAGCTGCATTAAAAAAAATCACCATTGATGGATGATAGTCATCTTGCCTTCTTTTCCAACACAGATTAAAGGAAGTGCCTTGTGGGGGTTTCTCTTTCTCTCTGTAGAAAGCACTCAGGTGCCAAACTTAAACAGGGGCTGAAATTAGAGCAGGGATATCAGCACACAACCCTGAACTCATGGGCTCAGTCGGAGTGTGCTGGGTCCCTGGAGAAGTCCCAGTGTAACTCTGGATGGGGTCTAATCCTCCCCTCCTGCTGCTGCCCACGGGGTTGGGATGTGTGGAATCCTTTTGCCTTTTATCAGTGCCACTTATTCTGCACCCAGCTGTCTCGGCAAGGTGCACAGCGAACAGGGAACAGACAGGGAAGGAGCTCACTTGATTAAAATAATAAAAATAATCATAAAACTCATGTGGATGCCGATTTTCCACGCGCCCTGCCAGCTCCACACAAGTCGATTTTGCATGTTTCATTGAGAAACAAAGCTCCGGCGGAAAACACTGCCCCGATGAAATGTGGGAAGGGCCATTGCTGGCTGCCGCTGAGTGCTGCCATTCATCTGACTGTGTACATGTGGGCTTGGCGGGTCTCAAGTTTCCCTCTAGCAAGACATGGGCTGACTTCGCAGCAGCCAATCTCCGATGCCGGAGGGAGGCGAGGGATGAGCACACCCCAACGCACACAGCCCAAATGCGGGGCTGACCTCAGCTGCACAATGCGTGGCACCGTTCCCATCCTTCCGCACCTTCCGGGGGTGTTGTTCAGCCTCCAGACCTTTTCTGTATGTTTCCTTATTGTTTTGCTTCTCCTTCACCCATTTTAACAAGATCAGCGTTTCCTGCTGCTGTACGGTTTGAGTTGTAATTGCAGGCAAGTGGAAGCTGTATTACAAGAACTGCACTGGATTTCCCAACTCAGATGGAGCTTGGTGCAATACAGCCAGCGGCATAAAGGGGAATCCTTTATGTTTTATGTTAAAAAATGCAATTAAATAAGAGCTGAAATGATACCAAAAGTGATGGCTCACTGAACTGGCCAAGTGTTGCGAGGAAGCTGAGCAGGATTCCTTACTCAGACACAGAGAAGATCCAAGCCAGACACCAATCCCACAGCCCAGTCTTCTGGGAGGCACAGACCACAGAAATTCCTGCTTCTGGTTGATGTGTCACTTTGATGTGTCTCTGCCCAAGCACAATGAGGCCAGCTGGGAGGAGCTGGCTGTAGCACGTTTTTCTTTGATGCCTAAAGCATTACGGGCAACTTGGTAGAGAAACTTGGAGGTAGTGGGGAAACCTACAAAATCCTATGAGCTTGACATGCCTTTTTCTTTGCCCTATGCACATTTCCTTCTCCAAGATTTGGAATTAACTACAAACGTGGACTACCATAGCACAAATAACATGAACGCTAACATAAGTGACATCATAATGGCAGCTAATTGGTGGTTAATGGCGTTCCAAGTGTGAGCTCTAAAGTCACAGACTTGTTGGAGTTGGAAGGGACCTCCAGAGATCACTGAGTGCAAGATCTCTAAAAAACTTTAAACACATTTCTAATTGCTGTTTTTCAAGGAGCAGAAATCCTTTATCACCTTGGGATCATAGAATCATTAAGGTTGGACAAAACTCCCAAGATCCCCAACCCATCCCCACTACATCCACTGGCCACATCCCCAGGTGCCACATTCCACCTATTCCTGAATACCTCCAGGGACAGTAACTCCACCGCCTCCCTGGGCAGCCCGTGCCTGTGCCTGACCACTCGTTCTGAGAAGAAATTCTTCCTAATATCCAACCTTATTTTGCACTAGACTTCTCACAGCTGTTGCTTGCAATATTGCCTTGCAGTCCTCCAGCTCACAGCAGCACTGCCCCTAGAAGCACGCCTATCACCCTCACTCCCACTTCCAGAGGCCCAAGAAAAGTAGAAATGAAACCTGCAGAATTAGCATCAACATTAAAACATCTCTTCATTGACAAAATATTCTACCAACCTAAAGTCCCAAGAAGCATACAGTTACCCAAAAATTTCTGTAAGTACCCATATCCCCAGTTCCACTGAAACAACTAGGAAAAAGAGACAACTCCAGATTATAAGTGCAAAGACACAGCTCATAGGCTTTATTTGCCTTCCCTGGTCTTTAGGTGTTGCTGGCTTCAGCCAAGGGCAGTTTCCTATATGGTCCCATAGCAGAGCCCTTCTGCCCTCTGCCAGCCCAGTGGCAACATCAGCAAAGCCTCGGGCAAAGCTCAGCCCAACAATGATCCCACATGTTTGTAGGAGGAAATGCTTGAGCCCTTTAAAGCAGGATCACCCTCACATCCACTCCATAAGGAAGAGAGCTCCAGAGAGCATTCAAGGAGATAAAACTGAGATCTCACCTTTGCCACATCAACCCACAGAACCCTGGTCACAAAAGTACTATTGCACATCCTGATCTCCCCTTGATGCTCTGCTTGACTGAAAGTAGCAGCTCCACAGCATTCAGTTCCTGAGGAACACCCCACAAGCTGTCATGTAAAGGATCTACAGGTGGTGGCCAAGCAGAGATGGAGGAGCAGGTATAACCAGTGCTCAGGAGCTACTGGAATTTTTGCTGCTGAGTAAGCCCAGAGATTAAACTCAAATCTGGGCCAAAATAAACAACAGGAGAATTCACTTATCTGGGAAACAGTTTGTCCAAGTCACACTGTCAAAACCTTGAGAACATTAAAGGGTAACACCTTTGGAACGGGAACCTCTGCCTTTTGAAGGGTTGGTACTCATGGTTATTAAGCACAGCTAGAGAATGGAATAAAGAGCTCAGACCCAGCAGAAAGGCTGTACTGTGTAAAACCCAACTCACCGGGTCTGATTTGCTCTGATCAACTTCAGTGGTCACACACCAGTGAGGGCAGACTGCATGCAGCTGTAGTGTAATTCTGCGTCTCCTAGGAAAGCAATAAGCTTTCTCCCTCCAGTTTCTCAGGAAGGATACAAGATTTGTGCTTTATTTGTCCGAATTGTTGGGGATGAGCAGGTTTAAACCCAACTCATAGGGGACCCTGAGGGCTGGGAGGCCTTCCATCTGAAAGCACACTGCAATGACCATCATCTCTGACATCTCCTTGGAGGATCAGGAAGGTTGCTCACTTGTCGGTCAACTGGCTTTCAAAACCGTACATAAAGTTCCCTTATTCTGTCATTAAACTGCACTCCTCTCATGTAACCCTTGGGCTGAGGCTGGATGAGTCCCACCGCTTTCAGCAAACAATTCCATGTGTGTGCTTAAGTGTGCTGCCATCATTCAGGTCTTGGGAGAAGAAATGGGTGGAGAGGACATTCCTTCTCTCCTCAGCATAAGGAGAACTTGGAGAACACATCCAAGATGCCAGCTGTGTGACATCAGACTCTCAGCGCTGCAACAAACAGCCCTACAAACCACACAAAATACTAGTGTCTACAATATAGTCACTAGAGCTCCACTTTCCCCAAGAAGAGCCCTCCTTCTGTTTTTCAGCCCAAATCTTATGAATAAAATGAGACAAGGAGAATTTCAGTCGCAAGTTTTCTAGCAGCTGAGCAAACAACTTGAAAAAACTTCACTAATGTTTATAGGGGCTGTTGACCTATGGGATTTCATTAATATCAAAATAGCTGATGGTCACACGAAATATGCCATGCTGACCCTTGTCCTGGCCTCAAACAGCCTCAAAAATAATACATTTACGTAAGAAATGAAGTTTCCCCCAGGACAAACAGCAGACTACACAGATGTATTTGTTCAGCAAGTGCTGAGAACATTCATTTCTTCATCAGCCTTTGTGAGCGTGGCACACACCACCACAACCTTGCCTTACTTCATCTGTCATTCAGACTATGGCGCACAGTGGTTGTGCTATGCAAAGAAGAGCTCAAGCAGTAAGTCAGCACAAACCAAACAGCTGCACAAAATTAAGAGTTTGCACTTACTGTTAAACCTGTCATCCTTGAGCATGACAATAGCTATGTTTCTTACTCTGGGAGTGGAGGATCCTGGGCCTTAAGCACCTCCTTCCATCACCTGAATCCGTTTTATCACAAGGGATCAGCAGTTGGTGGTGCTGCTTGGGAATGATGTGAGCATCGGCTGTTGGATCACGCCACCCAGCTCCCACCTGCAGCCTGCTCTTGGCCAACCTCAGCAGCAATCCTCAATTGCTCTGTCATTGGGAAACAGGCATCCAGCAATCCTAGTGCCAGGAGGAGCTTAAGGGCTGGAATGGAAAATGAGACTGGGGCCACAAATGTGAAATTCAGACGTTGGTTAATTATTTTTTTGGAACAGCGTTTAAAATACACTCAATTCTGTCAGTACGGGCCCACACAAAACATCAGAGTGAATCAGAGAATCTCCTGATACAAACGTTCTACTGTTGTTAGCCCTTAAAAATTATGCTCAGGGGTGAGAGTACATTCTGATGGAGTCACCAACACTCTTTCCTTCCCAGGAGAGCCACAGTCCAACCCTTCCCATCCCACTGCCAGTGATCTAGACTGGAATCACACAGGTGGTATCAGCATGCCACAGGTTCTTCAGGTCTGACTGAATCAGGGCAGCTATTTTTGGGCCTGCAATTGCAATTTTCCAAGAGCACTCAAGGGCAGCCACCAATGGCCAAAGAGAGACCAACTCAGCATGAGAAACATCAACAGACAAGAGTCCAACACTGAGATAGCAGGGAGACATTTTATGGGAGTGCCAGATTGTGCAAGACAGAAGGTGAAGCAACGCAAAGTTCTGGAGAATCTGACAGACCACAGAAGCACACCATGGTTGGGGTGGGCAAGACTTCAAGATCCCTCTGGTCCTCACCATGCTTCAGCAGGGCCACCAGAGCTGTGCCCAGCCCCACATCCAGCTTCGTGTAGGTGAGGAACTTCAGCCTTGTGACTGTGTTATTTGCATAATGGTCGATTTAAAGACCGAATGTCCAATAAATCTGACTTGTCAGAACTTTGCCATCTCTTGCTTACAGTTTTCTCTGTTTAAATTACACTGTCTTCTGCTTCTCATGTTTTCTAGCCCTTGCAAACCCCTTCCTAAGACCTAAAGAAGAATTTCTGTTTATAAATAACCACAGCAGAGGGTGTAAACATTGTGGTGTGAAACATTCTTACAAACTAAACGAATAAAACAGTGAATTTATCATGTAGGGGTTTTCGTGCAGCATTTTATGCCAGAGATAAATATTTGTAAGGAAGGGATTCAGATTCTTTTTTTTCTCCCTGACAACAGCTACAATAAATATACTGCTGGAGAAGATGAGGGAAATAAGATTTTCACTGAACACCAATAAAACATGTTAGGACAGAGTACTTGCCGAAGAATCTTAACTATAAAAATGTGGAGCTCCAGCTTGCTGCCTGTGTTAAAATCTCAGAACAGAACGCTCTGGGTGAGTCCTCCTTTGAGATGCAGTCAGATGGAGTTTCCAGGCTCCATACTCAGCAATAAAAAGGAGAGAAAGAGGTTTACAGAGGCTGGTCCATAGCTCAGGAGCTGTCTGGGCATCACTCTACCCATGGGTCGTTGTGAGTGATGGTTTTCTTTCACTCTTCTTCCACTTCTCCTTTGCTTATTAAGCAATTTTTATCTCAGCCCACCATGTGTTTGGTCTTCCCTCTTCCTTTCCTATTCGTAAGAAAGAGCAACTGGGGAGCAAGTGAGTGGTAGCATGGTGCTCGGCCCTCTTCCAGAGTCAACTTACAACACCTGCCTCAACACTGAGGGACAGGAATTCGGTCTTCCAGTTGTTGATGTCTAGTATAGGTAGACATAGATAGTATAGGTAGTGTAGGTACCAATGGTTCAGATAGTCTCTCTGGTATATTAGCTGGCTTGAGCTTGTCACTTTCAACCTCTGTGCTGCAGTTCACTGTCACACTGATTTTCTAAGAGATCAAAGCTGTGGTTTCACAATCATTCATGCCATATTTGGGTAACTCCTGCCCTCTTAGCAAACAACTTCAGCCAGCTACAGCGTGTGCATGCAGCCCTGCTTCTGCTGGATCACTGAACAAGCACGAACGCTTGAGGATAAACAGTAGCTGCTCTGCTATAGCACCTGCCAGGATGAAGATATCACACTAGCATTTACACATAGCTATGGATTAGTTATTTGAGTTTACACCTGACCCACCCTGTAATTCTAAGGCTACAGCATTCTGACCTGGCATTACTATCTGTTATCAAATGACAGCTTTAAATGTGTTAAAAACATTACCTTTTATCTTCCTAACTTTCATTCCTTGATAAATATTTATCCATTAAGACATTAAAACCAACACACACACGTGAAATTCAAACTTAACTCACGGTCCAACCTGCCCATTCATTTCAATTCAGGGTTCACATGGAAGTACATCAGTCAGCAGAGGTGTTGTTAGAACTGGTTCATAATAGAAGAGGGAAATAGTACCTTTGCTATTAAACCCTGAGCTTGTGAACTCCCAAAAGGATTCAGTTCCCCACTGATCTCCGTCCAATTACCTCCACCAGATCTCCACACCTTCTCCCTCATTCTTACACGGGAACAAATTTTAATAACTTCTTTTCAGGACACAGGAATCATGATCTGTTCTCTTCAGCTTGGGTCAGATATGGCACTTCAGTTACCTTCACGTTAAGTAAGTCTCAAATCACAGCTGGAACTCATTCTAAAGCAAATATTATCCAATTAACCTGGAATCAAGAGGTGCTGGCATTATGGCACCTGCCTCTCTGAATCCCAGGAGAACCAGGACCTGAAAGTTTGGGTTATTCACTTTCAACGTTACCCTAGACTCGCAAGAAAAGGGATTGCTGCTATCAGGAGAAGTGCCTCAGCAATCCATCCCGATCTCCACAGTGTCCAAAATGCACCACCGAGTGGCAGGGAGCTGCATCTGCATCGATCTGGAAATGCTGCACAGCACTCCAGGGGCAATGAGTGCTTTCTACAAATGTTTCCTTTTCCCACGCATTTTGAAAAAGACAGAACACCATGTTTTTGCCTAAAAAAAACCCAACAAAAAGTACGAAATTGGTACAATCAACATAAATAATGCTTCCCCTAAGATCTAATGCAGTTCTTTCAAATCTCCTGCTTCTTCTCAGACGCTACAGAATTCCCCTAATCCTGATTGCTGTCAGTAAGATGTCTTCATTTCCCAAAGGCAAGAGAACAGTTCCGTTATTGCTGTATCTGGGAAACACAGCACACTTTGAAAAGTCCGCAAGGATCGGATATTACTGCTGTCCTTCTGTTTAGAAGTGCAACATATTAAGCTCCAGTAATCTCATGGGGAGGGATTTCACAATTTCACTTCGGTTTGACAAAGCCCCTCGTTAGAGATTCTTACAGGAAATGAACAGGATAAAGATGGAATGATGTGGGAATAAATAGTTGACTTACGCAGCGAAATAAGGCTTCTGGCAGGATGTACAGTGACCTGTGCTGACAACGTAAGTTGTCCGGAAAAAGGAGTGAATATCATGATGCATTTTGCAGAACACACGTTATCATTCAGAATGACCAAGTGCAACTCTGCCAGCAAGAATACACGTGGATTTCAAATGCTTGAGTGATGAATGATGTGAATGAGACATTATGTGCAAAATAAAGCATGTGAAGGGCATTATTCTTTACTATGTAGAATCATAGACTCACAGAATGGTTTGAGTTGGAAGGGACCTTTAAGATCATCTGGTTACTCCCCTGCTACAGGCAGTGACTCCCTCTAGACCAGGTTGCTCACAGCCCCATCCAGCCTGGTTGGGAGCTATATCTACAAAACAATGAACTATGAAGCAACCAGTACTACGCATAGAACAGACCTTGGATAAAAAGACTAGATTTCTAAAAATATGAGCTCAGTGATCATCCACAGACAGAAAGGTAGGAAGAATTAGTTACTATGGAAGGAGCTGTGAATCCAGATTTATAAAATCCACGTGGCCATAAATTGAATAATGAAACCCCAGCAACCCAAGCTTTCTAAAATACAGTTAGAAAGAGGAAAAAAAGAGACTGTTTTAGATGAACATCTGGTTTGCTGCCTTACAGCAGCCAGGTTTTTAATCCACATAAACAGCACTATCATCATCAAGGACACCAAACCCATAGGAAATGTGAGGAATCATGATGAGCATATTTCAGCAGGAATCCATCCATTCTAACTATAGTTGCCTTGACCTGAAATTCTTGCTAATCTAGAAATTCTGGTTTTGAATGGCCTCCCTTCTTTCACAACCGTGCCACAGCTTGTGGCAGTAAGAATTCATAGATAAGCAACATTTCAGCAGTAGGCTGAGGATGAAAGAAACCTTGGACTGAAATCTTTGCTACTATTTTAGCCTATGCAGCACAGAAGATAATGTGGAGTAGCATGTTCTGTCTCTGACAAGGGATCTGTCCAATTCACTGTGAGCATCCAGTGTAGACATCTACACTGAGGGATTGGTGGTTGGACTAGGTGATCTTGGTCTTTTCCCACCTTATTGATTCTACTCTGTGATTCTATCTGAGCAAGCTGCAAGTTGCTCAACTGCATAGTGAGCCTAGAGGACTTCAGAGACTACATTCAGCAGAGATCTTGCTTCAAACAAATGTATCCAACATAATCCACAACCTGAATTCTGCTGCCTGTGAGAGACAAGGTAAATTGCTCAGATGTGGAATTCTCAGACAAGCTGAGAACAGCCCCACAGTGAGGTTGCTCAAGAGATGAGCTATAGGATACTATCAGAGGAAGTTAGAAATGGGCTGTAGTAGGTATGCAGTAACGTCTAACACCACTGCTAGATGCAACATCACCTTCTTGGAAGGCAGGCAGATTTGTTAAGAGTTTTCTAGAAACTGCTCAGTACTGCCAGTGACCCCACAGCCAGGAAAAGAAGCATTTCCAATAATAAACACTGATGTACCAAGAGGAACAATTCTCACAGTGGTTTACTTCTAAAAGAAACAAACACCAAGCTCTTTTTTATCAGTTCAATTTATTTTCTCTTGAGAGGCAAAAAAAATTTCCACTTCTCCTCATTTTCTTTTGCCTTGCAAAATAGCAGAGTACAACTCAGAGCCATCGATCTACAATTAACAAATACTTCAGACGGTCTCCAATGACATTTTCACACTTCCTTATGATAAAAGAGGCACACGTGCCAGACAGTAGCTGACGTTAGAAAAGCAAGCCGTACTTGCTTAAAAAGCTGCTATTTAAGGCATGTTTGGTGAAAGTTTTGACAGGCCATTTCCTCAGAAAATGATAAGAATTTTGCCTACGGCAATACATTAAACTTGATTGAAAAGAGCCTTTTAGAAAATATTTCATCAGTGTGAAATTATACTGGTATTAGACAATACTGAATCTCCTTGTTTAGAATTCAGACCTCTCAGTTGTTCCTTTACCTTGCAGGAATGGTACTACGTGAAGGGAGGCAGTGATGCTTTACCAACACAAGAAGCCAAAGTTTTTCAGAGAACTGGTGATTCGGGCAACACTGCCAGCTCCAGAGCCTCTCAGGCTGTGTTCTCAATGAGAAGAGCAATGCCTTGTCCACCTCCAATGCAAGCTGACCCAACCGCGTATTTCCCACCACGACGCCTGTGCCAGAAAAGTAACAGTGAAAATGACTTCTACTCACAAATTCACAGTAGTATTAGACCTGATTTCATAAACAGAAACCAGGTATCAACTTTTCAAAGGCACTAGTGATGAGGTTTTGGAATGCATACATTCTTCCTTTTCTAGAAAAATATCACAAAGCCTCAACTGGAAGTACTTCTGTAGTAAAAACAAAGAGTTCTAGGTCTGGGTCTTGGACCATCTAAAAGATGGCACATCCTACTGTTCTTAGAAGTGCTAAATGGCAAGGAATGGCAATAGGGATATTTACTGCTCTAACACATATTAAAATTGGCATAATTCAAGTATAAATTTACTGTCGTGGGAGTCTTTAAAAGCTGCATTTTCTACAGCCACACACAAACGGGTTTTTTTGTTTTTTTTTTTAAAGGCTGCAAATTAATTGATGCTTTATGGCTGAGTTCTTGTATTGTGAGTGTTGCAAGTAACAGCAAAATATTCAGGGATCTCTGCCCTGAAGATAATGGAAGGGAGAAAGGGGAAGAAAAAAGGGGAAAATTCAGACTAAAATTGTGCCAAGCATACCAAGTAAGCCAAAACAATCAAAACTTCTGAAAATAGTCTAGAGGAGAAAGGTGATGACAAAGTCAGTGCACTGGAATACTTTTAGTATCTTTGTTGAAACTCCTCTGCAGGTGTAAACAGAGCAGCACTGCATTCACTACCAGCAGCTATAAGCTATGACCATACCTCAGTTCATGAACCAGATGAGCTGTGATCCGTGATCCTGAGGCACCCAAAGGATGACCCACAGCGATGGCACCTCCATTGACATTGGTTTTTTCTGGGTCCAGGCCCAACACTTTTTCAACAGCCAAATACTGAGGGGCAAATGCCTCGTTGACCTGAAACATGGGAGAAACGATACATCTGCTTACACTGAATTCCCACAAAAGTTTTCAGCCACATGTCTGCACACAAGATTAAATAAGGTGCACTTCCCCAAGTTGTTTTGATTGATAAAATATTAAATATTATATCTTATCTGAATAAACATCATAACACATCAGATCAATAAAACAAATTCAAATCCTTCTGGCATGCATGATACAAAACAAATTTGTATTATACTTTATTAAAAAAAGAGTTCTGATGCATGTGTTCATGACACACAGCCACCAGAAGAGCCTCATCCTGTTGGTTTTTTTCCTACAGAATGCTATCAAAGCATTTTCAGTCTTCACATGTCTGAGACTTTCGTTATGACCACACAACTGTGTGGCTCAAACCAGCTGGACAAAGGCCAGACAGGCAAGCAAGGACAGATGGGCTGCAGGCATATAGAAACACCTACCTTGTGATAACTGGAAACAGGTGAATGTACTGCTCCCCCTAAAAAGACCAGTAGCCTACTGTCCACAATAAACCTTCTTACCTCTACCAAATCCATGTCCTTCAAAGTCAGTCCTGCTTTCTTCAGAACCTCAGTAATTGCAGGAACAGGGCCTATTTGGAAAATGGTATGCATAGTTAGTTCAGTGAAAAATAAATAAAGCCTGATAAACATGCTGTATGTAGGATAGCTTCATAAAGCCTCATCAGACTGGCTCTGATAAGCCCCCCTGGAGGCAGTGAACTCTGGATATGTCACTCGCACACATTTGGCTGCCTCATCCACAAACTGCTGAGGAAGTAAGGAGTGCCATTACTGCTGCACAGATGCATGGGTAAACACACATGTAGGTTTCAAGTCAAGAACACAATCACTAGACATTCTGAGGCAACTCCTCCTCTCCAGTACTCTTGGCTTCAGTTTACTCTTTCCTCACCACTTGCAGCCTCCAGATGTATACAGAAAGAAAAAGGCAGGCATTCATGTGTTTAGTTATGGTATTGATGTTTTGGTGTTGCTGGTTAAACTTAACTATAGAACTTCTAGTTAAAGAATAAATTTTACAGAATAAAATTAAAAACAGCACACATCAAAATGCTGCCTCAGACCCAGACTGAAACAGCCGCGTATTTTTTTTTTAATGATATTACAGAATTTGGCAATAAAACTGCCTCTAGAAGAAAGCTGACAGCCACAACCCAGTATAACTCAGAAAGGGAGATTAATCTCAAGGCACAGCCACCTATGGAAAGATATACTCAAAGAGAATTTGACAAGGCTTTTTAGTTAAGTGCCTGTAGGTCCAAGACTGTGATAGTAGATGGGAGCTGATGGCTATATGAACAAAAACGATCCTAAAACATGACTTGAGTATCTCACTACCAAGAAATGGTGCTGACAACACAGAGTACAGAGAATAAAAACATAAAAATGAGTGAATGACCCAAAAGACAGAAACATTAAAAGAAGAAAGGGCTCAGGTCAAAGCTCACTGGATCATTAGAAAGGCTCAGTCTTAATACTAGGCCCTAAATGTTTCTCTTTATAGACTGATTTTAGTATGCTTGTTATGTGCAAGAGTAATGGGAAGGTCTCCTGTGGACAATACAAAGACCATCAATGACAGCCAAGGGGACTTCCCTCCCCAGCCTCTTTTTCTAAATAATGCATTCTATCACTTAGACATTGTCTACCCAACACTATCAGTATGTGAAAGGGCAGTGGCTCTGTCTGAGCTCCTCTGTTCTCAGATCTGTTGCTGTCATGTCTATGAATCTCATTATTTTTTTTTCAGTTGCTGTGGAGTTAAGGACTGAAAATGCTGTTTCTCCGTATGATTTATGAAGCTTTTAAACAGGCTAAAAGAGCTGCCTGACCTGCAAACAATGGTCTGGTTTACAAAGCACGATGACAGCATGAAGCCTAGCGAAAGAAACCCTCCCTCTGCATTTGCTTTGAAGGTTGGTTTAGTCAGATAGCCTGAGCAAGAAAGCAAATCTAACAATGATTCATTTGCATTTTTACTGACACACAAAACCAGCCAACAATAACTTCTCTGAAGAAAATAGCAGAAAGGAAAAGTAATGCTGGGGTACAATGCTGTCTGCAAACTCAACAGAAGGGAAAAATCCTAGCATGTCTGGATCAGCTTTGAAGGTTTGTTTGCATTAACAGCTTACTTGATTGGAAAACATAAAACAGGAGACTAGGAAAAAATGATTAGTGAGCTGACCAGAATAATATCCAATTAGATACTGGAACCCAGCCTCAACTCGAGCAAAGGAGTAAATGCTGAAAGGGGTACACAGAGCCAGTACTTCTCCAGCAAAACAACTCATAATTACATAATAACAGGAATCTAAGGCAAATTTCAGGAGAAAATCTGTTGTTTGTTTTAAATGAGAACACACATATTTTCTTGACTTCCTAATAGACATAAAATAAAAAAAAAGAGGAAAAGGTGGCAGCAGGAACTGTGGTTCAGTACTAATGCTGTAGGTGAGGCACTGCACACACTCCCTAGAATGCCCAACAGAGTAACAGCTTAACTCTGCTTACTGCTATAAAAGAAAACGTGTTTCCTTGCAACGTACCGATTCCCATTATGGAAGGATCACAGCCAGATGAGTGGTAGGCAACTATTCTTGCCAGAGGAGTGAGGCTGTGCTTTTTAAGGGCTGATTCGCTGGCAATGATGACTGCACCAGCTCCATCACACACCCCCTTGTAACAAAAGAGAAATGTATTCTTAGAGGAGAAAGTACAAACAAACACAAAAAAATAATCACATTTTAACCAAAAAATGTCCCTCAACAAAAAAACTTGAGTCCATGCCACCATTGCTAAAATGTAATAAACTGTTGTATTGGTGTTTATTCAAAACATGCCATGATCTTTCACTATTCTGTGGACTATGAAAGTTAAATACATGATTAATTAATTTTAATATTTCAGAAAAGTAAAATAAATTTTTGCCACTTAAATCTCCCTTACATTAGAAACAAAATTCCGTATGTTTGCAGGGACCCTATTAATGGATGTACAATTGATCACAGAAGATACATTCCAGACACTCGTACCGTGGCTATGATCTATTTTAGGCAGGAATTTGGATTATATGATCACAGCAATCATTCCAGGTCAAAGAGCATTAATCAATTAAGATAATGACTGTAAGAGGAACTGTCCATAGTAACATGCTGCTAAGCTCTCAGTCTGCTCTGACCAAGAGCAAAACATGGTTTGGACTACAGAGGATACTAACTGTGCTACAAAGACAAGCAGCAGCATACTCAACGAGGAAATGCATGGTAACACAGGGACAACAAATTCAGAGAACACTGAAGGTGACTGCCAAAATCCAAGCTCTGACGTACTCACTGAAGCATTCCCAGCAGTGACTGTCCCATCCTTTTTAAAGACAGGTGGGAGTTTTGCCAGCTGTTCCAGAGTGGTCTGGGGTTTTGGGTGCTCGTCCTTTTGCATACTTTCTTTCCCCTTTTTTGTTTTCACTTCAATTGGTGCCATCTCAGCATTGAAGTGACCAGCATCCTGAGCTGCAACCACAAAAAGGATAATAAAAGGTCTCTTACAAACAGCAGGAGATGACTGACCGGCTTGACCAGTAATCCCATTTCCATGTGCACATAACTTTTGATGTGTTTTAGCTACAACTTCAGAGACAGTATTATTTATGCTTTATTTTAATAAGCCATTTAGGGCTTTACTGTTTCTTTAGTTCTTAGAACACAATAACAACTGCACAAATTCATTCCAAAAAAAGTCTCCAATATTGACATGTTATTTCATGTTTAAATAACTACACTTTTCCCCTCTCCTTAAACTACCAGATTTATTTTCTATATGCATCCATTTATTGTTGCTTTATTCTTCAACTCTTGAGCTCACCAGAGGGCCAAGAAGTCCCAGCTCTCAGAAACTGCCATATTTGATGTTGTTTAGCTACCTCTGGCTTTTTTAAAAAAGTTTTACTAGATCCTTTTCTTTACGAGTAGCCACAGGACTATCTCTTTAGTGTAAATGCACAAACAGAAATAAAACTAGCAAGCTGGAGTATTATGCATCATACATAAAATAAGAAAGAAGCAAAAGTCTCTTCAGTGGCACAATTTGTAGTGAAGGCTGCAGGAATTTGCTTCATCAGCAGGGAGGGATAAAAACAGCCTTCTACACCCAGTAAAAAAATATTAAATCTACTTTCAAGAGCAGCAGCTGTTAAAATCAACATGATTAGAACCTAAAAGCATGCTTAGATCTTTTCTTCTTGTGGGTTGCAGCATATGCTGGAATCCACAAAGACCACTACACATCCTATTTTACCCTATGATTTCGTTTATACTAACAACCAACTCTGCAATAATGCAATGTCCCTGAATTATGGCTTTGACCTTATAAAGTGTCCAACAAACAGTTTAAATGCAAGTCTTGAACAAATATCCCCTTTTCAGATGTATCTTCAGAATCTGTTTGCTCTAACTGTTCAATATACTCCAAATCAACCCTGCCAGAGTGGGCTCCTTACATCGCAGAGCAAAGTAAAGCATGAATCAGAATTTTTTTTGAATCAAAAGACAAATGATGCTAACATGGATCAGCTACATAAAACTTAATAATTTGAATTGTTGCTAAAAACAAGACTTAAAACTGGTCTCATATAAAACACTTCCAGTCCTACACTTACTAACCTGCTTTGCATCTCTGTTGTGTTTTGAATGCATATCGGTCGCAGTCCTCTCGTGTGATGTTGTGTCTTGCAGCCAGATTTTCAGCTGTAATTGCCATTGGGATTTTAATGTACGTGTCAGTTAGACCTTCCCACAACGTGTCTTCCAACTGCATGGAATATTATTTAAAGAAAATGTTAAAGCAGAGCAATATTAACATTTATTATTGTTAATTTCGAATTATTCCACCAGCCTCATGGTAACTAACGCAAGTCACCTACAGATATGTCACATAAATTAGAACAAATACACTACTAAGCAGCGTGCAGTTCTCATCTGCTGTCTTGAGTTTATACTACTATCCAGAGTGGTACTTTCCACTCACACACGGCCCTGAGATGTGTGGGAAAAGGCTTTATATTATAGACAGTACTTCGGTAAGATGCACCAAATGAATTACATTTTGTCTCTTCCAGTTTACTAATACACTAAAAACACTGTCTTGGAAAAGGAATTCAAACATTGTTTTAAAAACAGGAGAAAATTGGTATTCTTAATAATTATGTGAATCTACTATTTTGGTGATGTTAGAATACTGGATGTACGCTTTGGACATCTAGATCTGCATCTAACATGCAATGACCTACTTCCAAGACTGTAGTGCCTATATACCTGACACTGTATGTTCCTCTGCAAACACAACTTTATTCACAGTACAAAAATTTTACAAAAGTATCATACCTTGAGTTCTGCTCCTAATCTGGTACCAAACCGGATGTTGCGAACTGCATAAGGTGCCTGGCTCATGCTTTCAGCTCCACCACACAGAACCACTTCTGAGTCATTAAGGCAAATTTCCTGTTAACAACAACAGCAAAAAAACTGATAAACACAAAGACCTAGGATGTAACTTTCTGCTCTTATAAGGTAGTAACAACTGTCTTAGAGAAACACATTACCACCTATGAGACCACACACCAAATGAACTCATGCTTGATTGCATCTATTTTCAAATGGTTTACCACTCCAGAAGGATTAGGGTCTGCCTCTTACACACTCCTTCCTTCACCCATCAGTGAGGAATGGATGTACCAGTGAGGAAGAGAATTTGGGTTCACCTACATGACAGGACTGAGAACCTGATGATATCTCCATGGATGACATCTCCATGGTTGCATGGTTAAGTTAACAGATGTTTGAGCATGTGGTTTTGTTTTGACTTGGTTTTAAATATCACTGCCACAAAACCAAAACAACTTAAAAAAAAAAAAAAAAGTTTTAGAAAACATTAGCCAAGTGAACTGCCAGAAGTAACCCCAACCACACTAATTCATCACTGGTACAGTCTGCAGAGTCTGAAAGTCCTAAACTACAAACAGACAATCTGACCACTAAAAAATTCTTTAAATGATTCACCTAGTTGGTATAAATCATCAAACCCATGAAAGAGTTTGGGTCTTTGAAGGAAGAAAAACTTGAAAAGCACAGATTGCTGCTTACACAGCCAACTAGGTGGGAATACAAACAGTGGGCAAAAGATAAAAGCCTTCATTTGCGGTTCTGACACCCAGTAATTTTAAATTTATGCCAACAAAACATAACCACTGCACAGCTGAACTCTTAACACTTGTTGCATTCCTTGAACTCAAAATAACTACACTGAAGGTTTTTAAAACCAGCCATTAAAAATGGCACTGTGGAGGCTGAACTCTTGCACACAGCCACGTGCATGCAATGTGAAGCCTCCACCAGTGGTAGCCAGAAACCCATGCTAAGACTCATCTCAAACAAACAGTATATGCTTCTACACGTCTCTTGCATTAAAGCTGTGATAAAAGTTACAATTAATACAGAAATACAATCAAGAAAAAGCTTAGTACCTGGCATCCATTAGCAATGGACTGGAAACCAGAGCCACAGAGCCTGTTGACAGTGAGGGCTGGAACTGGGACAGGGACTCCCACACGTAAACCAACATGTCTTGCAATGTAAATAGCATCTGAAGAGCTCTGAGGGCAGAACAAACAGCAGGCTGTGTTACACTCTTTTTTTTTTTTTTTTTTTTCTGTGGAAGTAGAAGTTTTGATCAAAAGTCACAATGTTGTAATTAAATTACTGGTAGAAGACAGGTGGACATCCAACAGAAATCCTGCTAGTTTTAAGTTCTTATTCACTTCAAAAAAATAAACTCATATGATCAAAAAGGGCTAATGTCTGAACATGCAGAGACTGTGCATAAGAGGGAGACACCTTGACAAAAATTGTGCCATAGATATTAAGGCTCTTTAGTCACCAGCTTCAAATGTCTTGCGTTTTCTCTTCTTGCTTATTGTCCAGCAGACACAGGAGGCTGACATAAGACCAGACCCTGACCAGGAAGTAGGAGTTACTTCAAGGTAAATTAGAATTGCCCAGATTGACAGGGAAAAAAAAAAACAAAACTGTGAAAATGCAGAGATAACTGCTGCTTTGCATTTGCTGAGCTATGAAGTGCTGTAAGTGTGATGCTCTAATTGGACACTGGCCTCTTCTAACAAGATTTCATGCCAGCTCAAGGCATGAAAACAGGAAAAACGTCCAACTAGCCACTAAATGAATCTGCATGGTTGCAGTGATCACCCTCTCCTACTTCAAACTACCTCTGCGGTCCTAAAAAAAGAAAGCTAAGCCTTGCTCCCAGTAATCTCCCATATCATGCAGGGTATGTCCCTTAGATGTGAACAGGAAACACTACACTATGAATGCAACTCACCCAATCCATCTCCACCCCTCCGATTTATTCTTAGCTGCAAAGCAGAGGTAACAACTATCTGTAGGACCACAGTGCAAGAGATGACTGAAATTTCCATGCTACCAACCTGCATGACATTGCCAACGACCACACTGTCAATGATCTCAGGAGGGACTTTGCCAGCAGCCAGCGCAGCCCGAGCAGCATGCTCAGTCAGATCGGTGGCTGACAAGCCCTTCAGCAATCCCCCATAAGTGCCAAAAGGAGTCCTCTTTGCTGCAACGATGAATACACCTGTGAGAGAAACAAGAATTATGCAGCTGGGTGGAGCAGAGAATAGTTGGTCTGCCTTGTGTTCCTTTCTATGAGATAACAGAGGTATTTATGAGATACCAAAGAGAATGAATGCATTAAAAAATTGTAAAGCCAAACTGAGCATACTAAAGAGAAAACGAGCAACAAGCAAGTTATCCTCAACTGAGTAACGTCCTAAATTTGCAAGAACCCAAGTAATTCAAGACAAGTGATATAGGATGCAGTAATACTTCAAGTGGGGAAGGTATGCCACAAGTAACAGTCAGAAGGAAAAGCTGGGAAGACTCCAGGAGTATCCCTTTTCCAAAAAAAGGTTTGGAAACAGGAGACAGTCTGGCTATGGAGCTGACACACTACATCAGACAATGTACTAAAAGCAGGAAAGGAACATCTGTAAGATCCCACAGTGGAATAACTTCCTGTTTTAAAAATAAAAAGGCCATTTCTTTATCCTAGAAAAAAATTATGAAAAAAATGTACTGATGTTTCCGCAATTAATACAGGTAATCTAAACTGCATTAGCATCAATTTTTGCAGTTCTGGAAAGCCAGTTTTTAATAGGAAGGAGACAGCAAGTGCACAAATGCCTTGACCAGAGGGAGCCTGTGGTGATTTCAGCCCAAGCAAAGTTCTGCCCCAGGCAGAATACTTCCTCCCTGCTGCTCACTGCAGCTCTGTGCTGTGCCAGCACAAGTGGGAGCAGGCTCTGAACTTTCCCCCAGTTGAACAACAGAGCTCACGCGCCCACTCTGCAGCTGCCATGGAATGCCTGCTAGTACTTTAAGTCATGCAGGAGGGATACATACAGATAGAAGAGTAATTGCAAATGGAAGTGCCTGCTTATTAATCTGCTGGTGAACATTGTTCTGATTGATTCCAAGGTTTCTCATTCCCCTGCTTTTGTCACTGTAGTCAGAGTAAGGGTTCTCCTCCATCTCTCATACAGTCAGATCTCAGACTGTACACTCTAGAGGAAAGGACTTTCCAAACTGCTGTCTTACTGCACTTACAAGGACCCAGCACTGCAATGATTACTCTCAGAAGATGATTTGGGAAATCCCCTAGTGCAGACAAAGCAAGAATTGCAGCTTCAAGGATAAGGACGAATGCATGAAACCGTGTGGGTTTTTAAACCATAAGAATAGCAAAACAAAGTTGATCCCTCACACCTAGATGCTACTCATGGGCTTATTTCTGCAGTAGCCAGGAAACCTCAAAAATATGCCTTTGATAAGCACACTACTGTAGCTCCCTTAAAGCGTTAACATGCTGGCTATTAAAGAACTGTAAGACACAGTATTCCATAGAATCATAGGGGTTGGAAGGGACCTCAAGAGATCGAGTCCAACCTCCTGCCAAAGTAGGTTCTCTACACCAGGTCCCACAGGTAGGCGTCCAGGCAGGTCTTGAATATCTCCAGAGAAGGAGACTCCACAACCCCCCTGGGCAGCCTGTGCCAGTGCTCCGTCACCCTCGCTGTAATGCAAAGAAGTTCTTGCGCACATTTGTGCGGAACCTCCTGTGCTGCAGTTTCTGTCCGTTCCCCCTTGTCCTGTCTCCACACACTGCTGAAAAGAGTCTGGCCTCGACACTTTGTCCCCCACACCTCAGATATTTATGAACCTGGATCAGGTCCCCTCTCAGTCTTCTTTTCTCAAGGCTGAACAGACCCAGTTCACTTAGCCTTTCTTCATAGGGGAGATCCTCCAGACCCTTCACCATCTCTGTGGCCCTGCGCTGGACTCTTTCCAAGGAGATCCCTGTCTTTTTTATACTGGGGAGCCCAGAACTGGACCCAGTACTCCAGATGAGGCCTCACCAGGGCAGAATAGAGGGGGAGGATCACCTCCCTTGACCTGCTGGCCACGCTCTTTTTAATGCATCCCAGAATGCCATTGGCCTTCTTGGCCACAAGAGCACACTGTTGGCTAATAGTCAACCTGTTGTCAACCAGGACACCCAGGTCCCTCTCTACAGAGCTCCTCTCTAGCAGGTCATCCCCCAGCCTGTACTGGTGCACGCAATTATTCCTCCCTAGGTGCAAGACTCTACACTTGCTTTTGTTAAATTTCATCCTTTTTTTTTTTTTCTCCAAGGAATAAATATTATTAGAGAGACATAGAATGAGTTGGGTTGGGGAGACTTTAAAGATAATGTATTCAAAAAGCCCACTCTTCAGGTTTTTAAGTGTAGTCACTAAAACATGAATCTCTGAAGAAGTTCCTGTGCATTCAGAAATCAAAAAGGAACAAAAGCAGTACTGTAGTGAAGGTGCTGAACTTGGCTAGGAACACCACAAACCTACCCTTCACATGCACACAGCTGGAGCAAAATGAAGCTGCCTGCTATATCCATTGCTGTTTTTCACTCATTAGTCATCATTCAAACCCTCCTTTAAAGGCTTGCTGATGTTCCTAAGCCTGCTCTCCCAGCAGCACAGCCCTGACTGTGCCTCTTGACCACCACTCCACCAATATCTGCCCATCTCTTCCACAGCTGTGCCTGAACAGCTGCTGCCAGCACAACGTCCTGATTGAGTCAGCAGAATTTTCCCTCCTTTCGATCAGCAGGTTGAGTATCTTCACTGTCTGCTGAATCACACAGTGTGGCTTCACAAACAGTCCAGGGTTGGGGACTTTGCCCTTCAGCCTTTGTTTTACAACACCTCTCTTACAGCCCCACTGCCCACACCACCTGGCTGCTACGGATCAGCTCCACAAAACTAATTCCAGACAAAGGGAGAAGGCAGGGATGAACTAGCAAGGAAAGAAGGAAGCCACAACCCTACCCAGCAACCAAATTATGCCACATTTAACCAATCACAACCAGGGTCGAGCAGGATTACCCTGATTTTGCAAGATGGGCAAGACAGCTCCTACAGATGCTCCTGAACTGCAGGAGGAGGCAAGGAGGAGATAAGTCCTGTGAGGAAAGACCTGGGCCTGTGTCAGCAATTATCAGTGCCTTTCAATGAGCACTGAGAGGGACCTCAAAGATCACCTTGTTCCAACAGCCTTGCCAGCACGCTTGCAAGTGGGTTGATAGCAAAGGCAAAGGAGGACGTTGCAGATCCTGTACAGAACTGTTCTGCTAGGGGTAGAGGGATTGTTTTGGCCCTATAAGCACAAAGGGAAGGTAATAAATTCTATTTTACTTCTGTTCAATGTTTTTTTGTTTGTTTGTTTATTTGTCTTTTCTATAGAGCCCAAGAGTTGGAGACAACGATCCGTACAGGTCCCTTCCAACTCGGGGTACTCTGTAAGTCTGTGAAAAAGAAAAAAAGCACCTGGCACGACAGTATTAAAAAGCAGTCATCAACCCTCCGAGAAACGAAGCGGGAAGAACGGTGCGGGGAGGGCCGCGTGCCGGCAGCCGAGCGCACATCCCGGGGCCGACACCCACAGCCAGCTCAGCTCCGCACAGCGGTACCGAGATGCCTCAGGAGCTGCCGGAGCTTCCAGCCGCGCTCAGCCGCCTCTGTCCCTACGACCACGGGTGGGAATTCTGTCACGGACGCTCCCAGGCCGAACCGCGCCCCCCGAACCCACGCCGCGCCCCCTCCCGACAGGGGCCGAGAGCCGCCGGAAGGTGCCGAGAAGGGCCGAAATGTGTCGGGAGGGACCGAAAGGTGCCGAACGGCCCCAACGCTATCCTCACCTCTCAGCAGCGCCATGGCCACGCCGTTCCGCTCCACCGCCAGTGTACTGCCCGCCCCACCACGCCCCTCCGCCCCGCCCCTCCGCACATTCGCCACAACTAGGAGCGGGGAACGCACTGTTTTACCGACGCGCAGACGCCTCTTTAAATCTTATTTTACTTATTAGTTTTCTTTTTTCTTTTTTTCTTTTTTTAATTTAAACCTGATTTAATTTCTCTCTTTCTTCGCCGGCACTCCGCGCCCGGAGGCGAATCGGCTGCGAGGAAACGGCGGCTCGCAGCGCGTTGCCTAGCAACGGCGGTGGGGTAGGCCGCAGGCGGAGCGGCCTGCGGGACGGTCTCGGGGTTCGGTCAGCCGCCTCTGCCCACACGGCCCAGGCTTCATCTGCCACGGAGGAGCTCTCGCGGTGATCTCATCTCACACGGCTTCCCTGCGCGTCTGAGTGCCTGAGGATCTCCGCGGTTAGCGACCAGTTGCAGATGCGGGGCTGACGGTGAACGCCTCAGAGCCGCTTCCCCGCCTCCAGGAAACGCGCGTCGCGCGGGGCAGCGCTGCAGTACCACGCTGCATCCGGGAGGTGGCGCTGTTATGCGACGGGGCGGGCGCATGCAAATCTACCGCTGCGCATGCGTGGTGCATGACTTTCAGGAGCGGTTTAGTACGCGCGCGCTGTTTACGTTGGAGGACCGACGACCATAGAGTCTGCCCGAAGCCGGAGCCCTGCATGGCTTGCGGGAAGTAGCTTTGTTTACTTCCTGCTGCGTGAGGTCGCATGTACGTGGCGCCGCGGCGATCGCGGTGCGGCTCGTGACGTCCGTCGGCGGCGGGAGCTCCTGAAGGAGCTGTGTTGAAAGGGCCGCCGGCCGTCCAGCGATGCCCCGACCCGCATTTAGTCTAACCCTTCGGGCTTCACCTCGCGCTCTTCTTCTCAGGGTGATGCTGCAGCCGAGACCCTGTGAGCGACAGTTACACCACAGCAGCTTTCATAGATTCATAGATACATTAGGTTGGAAAGGACCTACAAGATCATCTAGTCCAACCATCTTCCCACCACCAGTTAACCGCTCTCCTTTCCTTGAAAGGCTTTTTGGTAAGTGCTTCTGAGGAAGATGAACGAATCAGTTTTAAACTAACAAGTACAACCACACCACATAACCTCAACAGAAACACTGACATTGGAGAGCATATTACTCGCCTCTGCAGATCCCCATCACCTTCTCCCTTATCTTACGTCGAAGCAAGTCTTACCACCAGCAACACATATCACATATTCCCTCACGTTTTCCCTCTCTCTCCATATGGATGCCCAGTTGTCCCCACACTCTCCAGTGTATTCCCATGGGGTATGTCAGGTCCCCCCCACCCCATGTCCTCATCCGTTCCATGTGTGCTGTAGGGCACCACAGTGACCTCCCAGTGCACTTTAGAGAACTTTCTCACGGAATCACCTCCCTAACAATCAGATTCCATCACTTCAATCCCCACTCATGTTTCAGGGCAGCAAACAGGCTTCCTGTATTTTCCAATAAGTTTCCCAAAGGCCCCAGTGTACTTTAAGGCACCCTACAATAGTCCATGGGCCCCAGGGCCCTCTGTTGTGACCTAGAGGTCTGCCAGGACCCCACAGTGAGGTTTCAGGCAGCCTACGCACATCCCAGAGCTATTGAGTGTGGTCTCAGGTGCTCTAGCATGTGTGCATTTCAAGTTACTACTGAATTCCAGCTGGTGAAACAAGACTATACTTCAGGATCCTTCACCTCTACATGTGCCTATATGTATATATATATATATATATAGGTGAAGGATATCCATATATCCATATAGATATGGATGGATACACGTGTGTAGAGCTACATCCATACACATGGTACCACCAGTGTAACACCAAGCCATTCCCAAGAGCAGGGTTAACCAATGCAGCAAGTGTTTCACACCAGAGATGATCCACATTAAGGAGTCTAAAATGTGTTGGGCATCCCATGTGAGGCCCCTGTGTGTCCAGGAGATCTGCAAAGGGGCTTTCATCGATCTCCTTTGAAGAAAGGTTGAGGGAGTTGGGCTTGCTTAGCCTGGGGAAGAGAAGACTCAGGGGACCTCACTGTGGCCTTCCAATACTGAAGAAATCATACAAGCAGGTGGGGAACTGATTTTTTACACAGTCTGGTAGTGATAGGACAAAAGGAAATGGCTTTCAACTAAAAGAGGAAAGATTTAGGTGAAATGTTAGGAAGACCTGTTTTACTCAGAGAGGAGAAAGCCCTGGCAAAAGCTGCCCAGAGAGGTTGTGAATGCCTCATCTCTGGAGGCATTCAAGGTCAGGCTGGATGGGGCCCTGGGCAGCCTGAGCTGGTGGTTAGCAACCAGCCCATGACAGGTGGTTGGAACTAGGTTATCTTTGCTCCCTTCCCACCGTTCTATGATTCTGTGATTTTGTACAGGGGTTCAGGTTTGGCTGAAAGTGAGTTGCTGTTTATACTTTCCTGAGGTACATATGTAAATAGACATAAGACATCAATTACTGGCTTTGTTCTTCATCATGGTTTCTTGCTTCTGCTCAGTGTACCTTATCGGAGATATCTCAGGTGTCCATGGAGATCTCCAGAGCATGGAGCTCTTCCAGAACACCCTGGAAACTGCTGGCTAAAGAGATGTTCTTCTCTGTCAGTAAACATATTGGACTGTCTTTTTGGCTTTTCATTCCAACCTCAGTACTGAGGTGTAGCCAGGGATCACAGCTTCTCTGCAGAGCAGCACCCAACAGGCAGTTCATAGGGCCCTTAATATCAGCCAGAACATCTAAGCAGCTACTGAGGGATGCACTAGAACAAATTCTGCAAACAGTAACTCTTAACTACCTTTGCTCTTTTTGCCTTTTCTTTGCCTCATGCACAAAAACTGCAGATAGAACCTCTTTAAAAATTTAAAAAAAAACTGTCTTGAGGTGAATTACCATGGCTGGAGGGCTGACTTAAGAACTAGAGGACTTTATAGGTAAACCAAATTGTCAACTCTTTAATCTAATTACGAGTGAAACCATATTTCTCTTGATGGGAAAGGTGAGACTTCTGTTACTGACTGTGATTACAAACATGGAGTGTACCTGCATCCCTTCTTGTGAGGACTATAAGCAGTTACCACAGTAGGTCACTGAGAATGTGTATTTATGCTGCCAGGAGCAGTGTTGCATCCCTCAGCGGTTTTTGTTCTCACATCCATGAACTCTGCATGGGGAAGAGCAGACCAGTCTGCTCCAGTTGCATGGTCTGGGTATGCATTATCCCCACTCAGACCTTCATATGTGCAAACAAATTTCTCCACCCTTACCAACTTCGGTCACTTAGAGCACTCACATTTTCCTTCTCTTCCAAAACTTTCCTTTCGTGTCCCTCCTAAGACCCTTCTGTTCATTCTCCTTTAAACAGTTTGACTGCAATCAACAGTATGCGTCAAACAGCTGCTCTTCAAGTTGCTGGATCTCAGGAGATTGTCCTACAAGTGAATCAAACTGCTAAGGGAACTGGATGATTCCAGTTTTGTAGCATTTTTCCTAAGCTTTGACTGTGGTTGCCTGTTAGGTTTTGTGATAAAAACTTTGTCTCCACAATGTCAAAGCACACAGAGGCATTACAGCTGGTGGAGAAAGCCCAATTTTATCTCAAAGTGATAAGCCCATGTAACAGCTTAATCAGATAGCTCTTTGCTGCTCATTTTCTTCATTGGTGTTGCTCTGCTTTCCCAGTGTGTATCTTCAGAAGCAGTATGCACTGAGTATGTTCAAAACAGGAACCATCATCTTATTGCTTGCTAGTTTCCACTAGTGTCACTGCTGCCGCTGTCAGGATAACAATTGCTTTCACTTGCTGCCCTAATAACCCCTCTATATTTCACATGCCAGTACATAATCTACAGACCTGGGTGGCATGCAAACCCTCCCCATCAAAATATTGCATCAATCACTAGCTTTCTTCCCCTGTAGTCACTCAGCCTACCCAGTCCTGGGCAGTTATGTGACGTGAATTTCAGCCTGCTTTCGCCATAGCCACCTTATTGTTGGTGATGGGGGAACAAGGCAGAATACCAGTGTCTGCACATTGCTGGCCCTGGGTGGAACAGCTGACGTGCTTACAAGATGCAAGTCTTTATATCCTAACCTAGCCCTACAAAGCATCTTTTCCTCTTCTTTCATCCACCTTTAGTTCCCACAGGCCTTCATTATGAAGATTTCCATTGATTGCTGCTAACATACACTTGAGTCCAAATATCTGTGCTATTCATAGCGAAGCGCTCATTCAGCTAAATACTTGGTTGTGTCAGCGCTCCTTTGATCAAACTGAATAAAAGACTTAACCAGGTGTTCCTCATAGCCCCAGGTCATCAGAAGGAATTCACCAGTGCGGGGACGACATGCAGAAATAAAATCTCTCTGAAATATGCAGGGTAGATGATGTCCAGGGTTCTGGCAGACTGGAGGAAAGATTTTGCCAAAGGAGGACTTTATCTGCCTTCATAAGCCTTTCAAAAGTATCCTGCTAAGTGGAAGGCAGAGAGAGGTACTTATATGTGCTTAAGTAAGACTATTCTTGTGCTCCAGGGAGCAAAGTGTGGGCTGCACACAGACACATTACTTTGCAGTGGTATTTCTCATGATCTTATGTAATGCAGTAAAGATCTTCCACCTCTTTTCAGACTCCTCGCTATGCTTGAAAAATGCACGACCATACAGCCATGTTTTTGCCAGAGTAATAAGAGGTTTTGTCCTGTGGGTGTATCTCTCTTGGTTCTCGTTGTGCTGTTCCAGTGCTTTGTCACACACCCTCCTGGCTTTGTCAGCCTCCCAGTACGTGCCATTTTTCCCCACTGTAAAAGCCACCTTTCAACACTGTGAATGAAGCCTCTGCTGTGTGATTCCCTCAGACCTCTTACAAGTCTCATTAGAGCAA
This sequence comes from Oreortyx pictus, assembly GCA_036925125.1. NCBI lineage: Eukaryota > Metazoa > Chordata > Aves > Galliformes > Odontophoridae > Oreortyx > Oreortyx pictus. The sequence goes on from JAUPFR010000004.1 coordinate 19,043,029, forward strand.
CAGGGGGCACTCTCGCACTGCAGTCTCTGCAGTCTATCAGCTATGAAAAGCAGTCATTTGTCACCGTGTGGTTCGTTCTCCAGTGACTGCCAGTGCTAAGAATACTACTTGAAAATGGACAGCAAAGATGTGCTCCTCGGATGTGTGAGCTTCCTTAAAGTCGCTTTGGGCTGCCTCTGGCTCAAGACAGGCAAGCAATTCCATCAGCGGCTGAGAGCCTTCCGTCCCATCTCATCCTTCTCTGCTGCTCTTTCTGCTTCCTCCTGCACAGCGACACTAGTAACGGGAGGGCATAGCATGAAGAATTCCATCAGGAAATTCGAAAGTAACCTGTCAGAGTAGTAGGGACCATTGCTTTTAGTCTCTCAGTTCCTTCATATATGACGTTGCTTGGCCCCACAATCAGGTACAAAGTGCGAGCACATGGCAGCTGCAGAGGAGCAGCTAAATATGGCACATCTGTACAGTGAAGCACTGCTTGCTCTGCTGCCTCAAGGTGCTGTCTATGGGCCAGCAAAGACAGAACCAGGCCAACACTGCTGTGCTTCCTTCTTAGTTCAGCACAAGCTTCCCTAGAAAACCCTGTGCCCAGCCCGTTGCCCAAAAGCTCTGCCAACCTTCTGCCACTGGTGCACCATTCCCTCATTTCTCTTCCTGCATCTGCTCTGTACACACAGGTTCTGCTGTTTGTTTTCACTGCATACCTGCTGAGGAATTAAGTGGTGTGTCCCTTCAGCTGATCCCTGTTGTGTTTTTCAGTTGCTGATCATACCTGCTCTTCCTTTCCTGTGCCTGTCTTCTGCCTGAGCATAGGCACCCATCAGAGATTACATCAGCGTGTCCTACAGTGTCTTCAAGCTGTAGCAAATAAGGTTTGGGATCAGCACTCATGCTAAGCCCAGGTTTTCACAGAGCCACGGTCTGTAGCCATGCAGTTGTATTTCTGGGTTTGCCATGTGCAATTAGCCACTTTGGTGAACAGGCTCCTTAGCTGCTCTCCCTGTCTGATACTCCCTGGACCAGAGGGAGAAGAAGCTAAGCTTTTTAGGTGACTCCTACAATCATGATAGCCTACAGAAAAGCCATGAACCTTGGAGAAAAGGCTCCCAACCTCTGCATCTAGCACTGAATTTCACACAAATATGAAATATGGGGACTGTTCTTGGGGCAGAGACCAAACACAGCTCCCAGCTGAAGGGGCTCTCCTGCCCTGTCTATTTCTGCACAGTGCTCTGCTTCAAAAGGCAATAAGTGAATAACCAGAATCATTCCTTGCCCTTTCTCCTGGAAATACATGGTACAGTGATTTGAAATGTGCATACTTCCTACAGATGAAAGGAGAATTGGACAAGTTATCTTGCTTCCTGTGCAAGTGCTTCAGTCACTGATACTAATGGAGACCCAGGAGTGAATGCTGCTGGACGTTAGGGAACACACAAATTTGGCAACATATATTACACTGAGGAAAATACCTGGACTGGGGCCTTCCTGTGGCTCAGAGGAACACTTGCTATCTGCACAATGACTGGACTTAAACTAGCTTTTCATAAACCACCCACACCATTCTGAGCTGACCTAGAACAGGAACAGGACTTTATGGCATGTTCTTACTGCAAAATAAGCCAAAGAACCAGCTCCACTGTCATAAATACTACACAACTTTCTGGACCCTGCAATTTATGAGGGAGATCTAGCCTGCCACAGAGCTGGCAAAGCACAGTGCACACAAAACTGCATCAGAACTGGTTCCCCAAGCTCTTTTTGGCCTTCTTCTTCAGGTTTTATACTTCAAACCGTATTGTACACCCTAGTGCCACACCACACAGCAGGCAGTGTATGCTCTCCAAGGTTGTAGTGCTTGCTCTGAATCAGGCACTATGAACTCGAGAAGCACACAGGCAGAAAAACCCCATGTGTTATGAGAGGGCTGTCATGCATCCCAGCTGACACCCAGAGTTAGAGGTCAAATAATGGGGAGATATCCAAACCTAAGTGTTCCTGTAAGCAAATAAAAAACCTGCAGCATGAATTACTTGCATCTATAAAAATATGGAATAAAGTACTGTCATATTTTAAGCCTTGAAGAAGGGCTGTAGATAAAGCCAGGCTGAAATTTTACAGCAAATCCTATTTGAAGAAAAAAAAAATCTCTCCCTAAAGATGCTGTACTTCTCTTGTGCGCTTCACAGGGCAAGCCCAGTATTTTGCAAACATCACTAGTCCAAAAACCCAAAGATTTCTATTTGCTCAAGGGTTCTCCTACATTCCCTTCCTGGGATGAAACAAACAGGTAATCTTCATCGTTAAAGAAACATTGCATTTCACACGTTTGTCAGTACATAACACAATTTATTGAAAACACAATTTATTGAAAAAAAAACCACAATTTATTGAAAAAAAAAAAAGGACGAAGCGTGATTTAAATCTGCTACAGTAAATGAAAGCCCTCAGTAGCCTGAGATCCAGTTTCTCTGCTCCAGAAGAGCAGAGGAAACATTAGCATCGTCACACTTCTGCCCTTAGCAATGACCCCTTTGGCACAAGGTTGAAACGCAGAGGGAGGGCAAGCAGCACTGCAGCACTTCAGGGTACAGATTGCTGGTGCAGATGCGGGACAACAACTGCACACCACCTTCTGTATAAACCTCACTGCACTTTGTGTACAGAAAATCACTGCTGTGGAAATGCATTCTTTGTTGTTGTTGTTGTTGTTGTTGTTGTTGTTGTTGTTTGGTTGTTTGTTTTCCCATGCTGCAACAGAAGTCTTCCAGTCTCTCTCTTCTTTCCCTTTGTTATTTAGGTCTGTTCTGGGTGAAGTTGTCCCCATCTCTACGAAATGCTATGAGTTTGGCACCTGGGAACTAATGCAAAGGTGTGGAGGAAAGGAAGAGTTGTGGCCATGTGAGGACAGGCTGTTTTCTTCCTGACACTGTTAAGACCCCAGTAGTTCTTGCAAGTGAAAGGCTCTGTCTTGCTGGCCGTACAAAAATAGGTCTCCAGCTAAACTTTGCGTGACTGTGACATTCAGGATGAGACCCTGTGTTAGCAAAAGTAACCAAGAGATGAGGACAATGGGAAAAACTGAACTCCGTTACAACTGACCGTCATGTTGATAAGTGCAGCTTCATTGTTTTTTATAAACAAAATTAAACTTAATTTGCTTCACAGTGGCTAAGGTGCCGTTAATTCAAAACCCACCAAATTACTCACTGGACACAGTTAATAGTCAGCAGACCACATAGACCAGGCTTTGAAAGCATTTAATATTCACTGAAGTGCTGCTTGTATCCAATTATAACTCACTACTTGCCATCTTAATAATTTAAATCTGTCCACTCTTTAGAGAGGGGAAAAAAAAAGCACTAATCAAAGACATGAATGCACCTTTTGCTTTTGACAGCATTAAATTAAAACTAAATGGTAGATCTTGAATGAGTTACTCTGCAAGAATAAAGGCATTAATGAGGTAATTTCATTATAGAGGCTCATCCAAGCCTATGTGAAAACAAGGGAAGTAAATGGAGAGGAAAGCCACCGAGGAAATTAGGGTTCCTTCCACACTAATTAATGTTTTGGGGCATTTAGTATAGGCACCAAATTAACTGCTCCAAAGAACTCCATTGAAGAAAAAAAATACATTGTTGCCCTGCCATGTAATTAGAAGACAGTACAAGGAGAACACTTAATGAGTATAAAGCCAGCCTTTAACTTATTCTGCCCAGCTTCTGAAAACATGCCATTGTGGAGGCCTAAGTTTAAGGAAGCAACAGGCGTACAATATAGGATTGTTTAGGTCCTTCTGTTCGGTGAGCTGTAA